>CAWUFW010004496.1:600000-1200000 GCA_963921515.1 Calotriton arnoldi
TAGAAAGTGGACATTTTCTTGCTTAACCATCCTGTGTGCGAAATGCCAATTTGTGGATTCACCACCAGGTTTTAGGCTGACAGGTATTGTTTGTACATTCACTCCAGACACTCACACAAAGAGAGCTGTGGAGTGCCCTGCATATGCTGATGAGCCATCCTGGGCTAGAGTGGTGGGAGGACTTGCCCAGGCAATTGGCTGTGGCTGCCCTGGACAATGCTGTCTCCACCCCCTGCCTGTAGTTAAACTGGACCAGGGCGGACAGAACTGGTTTTTCTGAGCAAGAGAGACTTTCTGAACAAAGACTTCAAATGGAAAAAGGGTTAGGAGTATTAGACCTAAAACCCTAGAACTTCAGACTACTTCTGGAATTAAGAGGAACCTCTTCCAAGGAGAAGAGCTGCAGAGTTGTAAGGAGGAGTACGACCGTTTTGATGTGTTTTGCTTTGCTGGGTTGGCCTGCAATTGCTGTTTCTGCTAAGGAGTGGAAAAAGGACTGGACTTTGCTATTTTCCTGCTTGAGTAGTTTCTCCAAGGGCTTGTTTGTGCTTGACTTATTTTCTGAAGTCTCAGGTACACAAAGATTTCACATGCAGCATCCTTGAACTCCAATGCTGGGAGTTCTGACCTGCCTTGTGGTGCCAAATCAACTTCTAGGCCATTGGAGGTTGTTCCTGCTGCAAAGATATACACCGATCTGAAGAAATCTACAAAATTGATGCATCGCTCTTCTTGCAGCTGAATTTTCTGACGCACAGTCCCGTGCGGCTAAAGAAATCGATGCAGAGCCTGCCTGCGGCCCGCAAAATCACTGCACGCTGATTTATCGCACCAGTCTCTGAAGTCTGAGACCCCCGCACCAAATCGGACGCTGGCCCTGCTGTACGGCTAATGAAATCGACAATTCACCCTATGTGCATCCACGAATATCGATGCAGCACCTGGATCGCCACCGCATCGACCCGTAGCACCTGAATTTTCTCACGCATCGCACCTGTGCGCCAAATTTTTCCGATATAACACCTGCAGACCAAAATCGCCTTGGAAATCAATGCTTTATTACCCCCTACAGTCTGGATTCAACGCCCCACTTCTCCTGCATGCAGCAGAACTGTTGTCTCGTCTCCCCAAAGACTCAGGAACTGATGCCACGCTGTGTTTTCCAGGACTTCTCCTCTCTGCAGCTGTCTTGTGGAGTTTGATGCAGTTAAGGTACTTTGTGTAAAATCATGCATACCTAGATTTCTATGGACAGAATTCCACAACCTTCTAAAAGTCATTGTTTGTGGTGTGATGCCCATTTGTGGTCTTATCACTGTGTTACTGTGTGTGATATGTACAAATACTTTACACTTTGCCTGAGATAATCCTGACTTCTTGTGCCAAGCTACCCAGGGGGTGAGCAGGGGTTATTTTAGGTGTGTAATCCCCTTATCCTGACTAAAAGGAAGGGTCCGTACTTAGACAGGGTGCAAGCCACTGTCAACTAGCACCCTACATTTCTAACAATCCTAATGGCCGGTATTGTTCTGTTCATGATACTTGGGAGATGGTTTAGGAGTTTCGGTCTTCCTCCAAGTTAATGTAGCTAAGCTACTTGCTCTCCTGTAACCTGCACTATTTTTTAAAGTTTGTGCAGTGGGCACTATCGAGTTTAGTCCAGATTCTTTCAAACATTGAATTTCACCAGTTCTGGTGAGAAATAGAACCATACCTCCACCAGTTCACTGTTGATGACAAACTTATATCAGTGATACCTTCACTGGCTGTCAACAGCTGGTAATGCCACTGCCCACTTCAGAGTTGACCAGGAGCCTCTGAACTCAGCATCCCTACTGCGAGGGGTAACTGACCTACTCTTTTGACCTTGCCTGATATGCTCAATCACGTAAGTTCAAGAGCAGTGCATTGGGCTGTAGTACTTATTGCATTGCTAAGATGTGGTTCTGTCTTGTGGCAGTACTCTCAGCTACATGGCTTGCTGCAGCAAGATCTCTTTATAGACTTGCTGAGGAGTAACGACAAAGTGGAACTGAATTGTCCTTTGCACTTACCTGATCACCAGCTTCTTCTGGGAGTCGTATGAACAGGCACATTACTGATCTGACCTGTTTGTATATCCATTGGCATGATGGATTTTTGAATAGGGTACCTCTTTGGACCATATACAGAGTCCTGACAGGTACATAAACTAATTAACTTAGGTTGGTAGTGTTAGAAATTGGGTTTCTGGTTAGCAGCGGTATGCACTCTGTCCAAGCAGGAACCACAATCCTAGTCAGGGTAAGTACAGTACACACCATAAGTTTATCTTTGCTCACCCTCTGGTAGCTTGGCACAGAGCAGTCAGGCTAAACTAAAGAGGCAATGTGTAAAGTATTTGTGCACACACACACATGCAGTAACAGTAAAAATACCACAAAAAGACTCCACACTGTTGTAGAAACATAGCATCTCTTTTACTCTTTCAAATAAGTCCCATCAATGGTTCATGATTTATGATTGCTCAAAGTTATGAATGCAAATACAGTGTTGAAAACACATGTGCTTCTTCTAGTAAGTCATTCACGGTGGAGAAATGCTACAATCCAAGCAGAGAATTGGCCAATAGGCTTCCTCAGTGCGTTAGAACGAAGCTGCAGGACCCTGGTTTGACGCCTTGGACTGGTTTTGGCAATCTCAGGAGAGTAGGGCACTGGGAGAGCCGGGTGCAGCAGGAGTGTTTGTAGGAGCGAAGTCTTTGTTGGCCCTCAGACTTCTTTAAAAGGCGGCAAGCCCTTTAGGTTACTTAAGTTGTCTTTGTAGAGGAGGTAGAGAGTAGACCTTCTCACTGTCAGGCAAAAGGCAGCAGGCAGAAGATCAACACAGCAGGGCAAGTTGCAAAGTGGCAGTCCCTCCTGCAACACAGCTCCTCTTCCTGACGGAGTCTCCTCAGATCCCAAAGTGAACTGAGTACATGTTTGTCAGAGGTCCAATACTTATACCGATTAAAAGGTTACAGGGCAGCTCTAATCTTACCCTATTGGAGAGATAGGCCTTGCAGTAGTGACATACGAATGTAAGGGTATCTCACCACCAGGACACGTGAAACTTAAATGTACATGTACAACCTGTTAAGTACACTGCATCCTGCCCATGGGCTGCCCAGAGCCTACTCTAGGGGGTGACCTATAAGTAATTTAAGGGACAGTTTGGGCCTGGCAAGTAGGTGAACTTGCCGGATCAAAGTGGCAGCTTAAAACTGCACACACAGGCTCTGCAGTGGCTGTCCTGAGAAGTGGTAAATGGGCTACTTAGGTGGGTGGCACAACCAGTGCTGCAGGCCCACTAGTAAAATTTGATTTACAGTGCACTTTACTAGGATATGCCAATCATGGATAAACCAATTGTCATCACATTTTATGTACAAAGCTCATGCACTTTAGCACTGGTCAGCAGTGGTAAAGTGCTCAGAGTTCTAAAGCCAAAACAAATGAGGTCAGAAAAAGAGGAGGAGGAAGGCATAAAGTTTGGGGTAACCCTGCAAGAAGAGCTATTTCCAACAGGTAGCTCTATAGAGTCCTATGTACCATTCATGTTACTTCTCCCCAAAAGTCATGAAGTGCAGAACATGGAGATGAGTTGCTGGAATCACGCAGTTCGTTCCTGTATAGGCAGTAAGCGGGTGATGCACTGTGAGTAGCACAAAGAACACAGGTGGGTTAGCTTAGGGCGCTGGGCAGGGTCTTCCTCCACCATCCAGGGGTTAGGATGTGTTCAGAGCATTGAACCACATCTCTTTTCCCTTCATGATACCCTTTTAAGGGCCTGGAAAATGTGCATTGTCTAAGGGCAGGATTATGAGTAACCCTGTCTGATGTTATACTAATCACACTCAAAAAGCTGATTTATCATATGTGATAATTATCACCTATTGTGACTTTTTGGTGAATAACGTTGATTTTGGTGGTTAACGCATCTTGCCCCTGTTAAATTCTGGTGAAATGTAATACATGGTACAAACTTTATTGCACCTGATAATTATCTGATGTGATAACCATTGCACCACCTAAAATTGAGATCAATGGGTTTCCTGCAACCGGACAACGCTTGGTACAAGGGCTTATAGCTTCTAAGTAGGTGTTCCAAACACAACCTCAAGTCACTGAAAGGTATACTCTACATCAAAGGCGCAAGCAAGGATTGCTGTATGACTTTTGAAAGAAAGGCTATGCTTTCCTCTTCAAAATGTGTTAAACATTTTCAAATATGCCTTACTTGATACCCAATAAAATAGATGAATATTGTTAGTTGTCATAAGAAAATCTGCCTGTCTGTTGCAGATTTTCAAGTGGATTCCTTGGAAAATCAAATGATTCCCAATTGGAGCCAGAATCCCCTGCACAAATACACATTTTGTTGCTTTTTTCTCCGCTGATAAAAATAATTTTTCCTGCAGAGTACCCCCTTCTCCTACTGTCCCAATAATTTGGGGTGGTCCATTCTCCTTCCACACGTGAGCCCTGTAGTGGGAATGCTGATAAACTTCCATATTTGTGGATATACACAAACCTTCAGGGCAATCTGTGCCTTGAAACACCTCTGCACTTGTGGTGGAAATCCCCACCCCCGTGAACGGGATTAAGCCCACCAGGAATCCCTTTATTATAAAGGTAACTTTGGTCATAAACTTAAGCTTATGACCAAATTTCCCTAGTGAATAGGACCAAGTATGTTTTTTTTTTTTTTTTTTTTAAAGGAGTTAACATGTTTAAAAACAAAATAAATACACCTGTAAAATCGCTGAGACAACAGGCTGGTAGTGTTAATTTGGAAAAAGTTGATGCTGATATGAGAAACGATACATTCATTTATGTGAACGAAATCGTGTGCTTATTAACGAATTCGCCTGTTGTGAACTCCACATCAACCTCGATTTGCAAATACGTAGTCAGGCAAGCACTGAGACTTAGGCCTGAGGTTATTGATTGACAGGTCACAGGTGGGGTGGTACGTAGCCGGCAGACAATCACATGGACAGGATACCTTAGATCAATCCCACAGACAGGCACAACGACACTACAATGGTCATGGGTGATTGGCCCAAATAAAGCACACATGGCCGGAGGGGGTACGCGCGCTTCTAAAACACCATAAAGTCAGGTGCCACATAAGTTAGGAACATAAAGCCAATCAGAACACAGCACATGCAGTGATCACATGCTGCCCATGCCGGATATCCAGACACGTTACGCATTGGCAATATTGTGTCCACGCAAGGTCGAGGCCCACCTGGATTATCCATCGAACAATTAATTCATGACTCCAAAAGCAGCAACTTACATTCCTTACCATACAAGGATCACCAGAAGCGCTTATGACATACAATGAACTGTATATAAGAATGTTATGTTATGTTATTTAGAATTTCTAACGCTCTCAGATACTGCAAGAGTGTCCCGGCGCGAACCTTGAGAGAGAGAAGAAACGCCAAGAGCCAAGATTAGGGGAACAGATGCGTTTTCAGCTTCTTCTTGAAAAGAATCAGGTCCTGAATGCCCCGGAGCGCAAAGGGCAGATCGTCCAAGGCCAGAGCGGCCTTCACAGCTAGAGAGCTGCCGCCTGACCTTTGCAGGCGGAAACGCGGGATTTGGGCAAGGAGGTGAGTGGAAGAACGCAGTTCTCTTGCAGGAGTGTAAAAGGAAAACCGTTTCTGAAGATAGCTAGGCCCAGTGGCATAGAGAGCATGGTGGGCAATAACAAGGATCTTGAATCTGACCCTCTCTGCCACGGGCAACCAGAGTAAGGCGCGTAGGTGTAGTCTCACGCTACATCTGTCGGAAACGTTCACGAGCATCCTCGCCGCCGCGTTCTGCACCACCTGCAATTTATTTAATAGGTAGCTTGGGATGCCAGCATATAGAGCTTTGGCGTAGTCCAACCATGAAAGAATAAGGGCTCGAATTACAGACTCCTTAGCCACCTGGGGAAGAAGGGGAAGAAACTTCCTGAGGGACTTTAGGAGACCGAAGCAGGTCCCTGCCTGCTTCTTGACCTGGGTTGAGAATCGGAGATTCTCCTCGAACCAAACCCCTAAGTTCTTAACTGGGTTCCCGGAGGACAAAGGCAATGCAGAGTCGGAGGGCCAAAGGGATTCCCTAAACCGGGCAGGAAAATTGCCGAATAAGAGGATTTCCGATTTCTCCTCATTGCATTTCAATTCAGCCCCTGCCAGCCAGCTGAAGACTGTGGTCAGGCAGTGTTTGGCGGCCGAAGTAGAGACTTCGTTTTTTCTCCAAGTGAACAGGAGCTGTGTGTCATCGGCATAAGCGATTATCTTTGCCCCCAAGTCCTCCGCCAACTGGACCAGAGGGGTAATGTAAATATTAAAAGAAGAGGACTCAGAGAAGAGCCTTGTGGAACCCCTGTGGTCACTTTCTTCGGTGATGAGGAAAACGGTGGGAGCCATACCTCCTGTGTCCGATCCTCCAAAAAGGATTGGAGCCAGCGCCAGGCGGTGCCTGATACACCTATCTCCGCCAGTCGGGAGAGCAGCAGAGCATGGGGAACCACGTCGAATGCCGCCGAGAGGTCCAGCAGCACCAAAGCAGCCCTCCCGCCGGCATCCAGGCAATCTCTAATGGCTTCAGAGATTTCCACCAGGGCCGATTCCGTACTAAATGAGGCCCTAAAGCCTGATTGAGCCGAGTGGAGAAAGCCTGAACTTTCAACGTAGTCAGTCAGCTGTCTAGTGACCACTTTCTCACAGACCTTGGCCAGGCTGGGCAAAAGGGAGATCGGTCTGTAGTTTGACAGGCATAACGGATCAAGAGAGGGTTTTTTCAAAAGAAGGAGGATCTTGGCCTGCTTCAATGCTGCCGGGACAAGAGCTTCTGTAAAGGACATGGTAATAAGTCTGTTGACTTCGGGATTAACTGTATCCGCCACGTCGGCCAGAAGTCTGGCTGCGCACGGGTCCGAAGGGGATCCTGATTTCAGGCCCTTTAAACCTTTAAGGGAACTAGGAAGGTCTATTGGGGTAAACGCAGCCAGCGAATGAGAAGGATGGGCCAATGGGGTGCCTCCAGCCAGGAGGGCATCCTGGACTTTATTATTGGTGGTAAAGGACGCCTGTATAGTGCGGATTTTCTCCATAAAAAAAACAGAGAGATCTTCACACCATATGTCCGAGGATGGAATCGTGCTAGCTTGTGCTTTTGGGGCCAGGAAACTTTGAACTATAGAAAAGATTTCCTTAGAGTTATTCTTGGCTGCGTCAATTCTATTCCCATAGTAATGGCTTTTAGCCTGTGTAATGGCCGTATAATAGGCTTTCTGTTTAGTTCTCAGCATGAGTTTATCCTCAAAATGATAACCCTTGCGCCATTGCCTCTCAAGTTTCTTGCATTCCTGCTTCAATAACCTCAGCTTGGGAATGTCTCAGTTCGATTGTAAACTGAGACAGTACTCAAACCCTGTGCCTGTAACTGTTCTCTCGGCCGCTATGTCTATACACAAGGAAGGTGCACTCTAATTAAAGTCATTCATGAAGCATGTATAGTTCAAAATTCTTCTTTTTATTAAAGTTGTTTGCTTTAAAACCGGCACACAGCCAACGCGTTTCGTTCCCTAGTGCCACGGGAACTTCGTCAGGGCTTACTCATATACAGAAGGATCACAAATTGTCCATAGAGGTATGAGGTCACCTATTTTGATCACTACATATAATCAATCCAATTGCGATTGGTCCAAGTATCTCTCAAATATTTTTGTAAAATCCTCCAAAAGGTGTATTTGTGTATGATCCTAGCACAATATTTAAAAACTGCCGCTCCTCTTCAGTATAAGAGGGCGCGTATGAAGGATAACACAAGGAAAACACAAACACAATATCTTAAAATCAATCAAAGGGCATCCGAATTATCTAGCCCAAAGTTCACTGTTGTCCACAAATTTCGAACACACAGTTATAATAGGAACCACAAA
Source organism: Calotriton arnoldi (assembly GCA_963921515.1). Taxonomy (NCBI): domain Eukaryota; kingdom Metazoa; phylum Chordata; class Amphibia; order Caudata; family Salamandridae; genus Calotriton; species Calotriton arnoldi. The sequence goes on from CAWUFW010004496.1 coordinate 607,966, forward strand.
TGGAGGTTCGTTACGTGGAATCACGAATAAGACACGGCATAATAACCCGCAACAAGTTGATACAAACCGCTATGTTTATTTAAACAAACTGTTCCTGTTTTGCCAAACGCCTCTTGTCTATTATTTTTCAAAGGTATTTCATGTTCAAGCAACATTTTGGTGAGCCACCATCAGAGCTGATTGGTACTTCGAACCCAACTGCAGCCAAAGAAAGGGGACCCCAGCCAGACGTTAATATTTGCGCAACAAGGAAGGTGAGCAGACGCTGCAATTGATTGGAAGTTCTGCTGAATCCGCAGGGCGAAGGTCCGTCCTGAAGCAGCCATCACAGAGGGTAAGAGACTACATCAGAACCTACTTGTAAATCATCTGACGTATGGCAAACTAGGGAGAAGCGTAAAAAGATAACCTGGGCGTCCTGCCACTGACAGAATCTGGCATATTACATATTTTATATGTCCTAGCTGAGTAGTCGTAAGGAGTCCTTGGAGGCGATCCTGCGGAAGTCACCTTTTTTTGATAGTCAACACGCTAGGAAAGGTGAATATTTATTGTATAGTCCTTTATGGCTCCCAGGACGCTATTTTTGTGATCGAGTTATTCTGACTGGGTGAAGTTGGCACCACAATCTCATATTTTTTAGTCTAAAAGTGTTTCTCAGTAGCACCGGCTTCTTAACACTGTTGGTATCTGAAAGGAGTGAGAAGTGTTGGTTGCTTGGACTGCTGGATGTGACACAGATAGTATGCTTGGCCCCTGGGTATGATACAGGGTGTGATTCGGACATTTAAGGAAAAAGATTTGGACCTGGGAAACTAGGTGTATCTTGTGTGTGGCCAAGAGGGGCCTGTGGTTCTTGAGTTATTCCCTTTTTTTCCCATAAACTATTGCTATTACTTTGTCCTGGAGCTAATATTGGGAGACTATCAGGCTCACTTAGTACCCGGTACCATGCAATCATTTTGTCTCTGGCAGTTTTTTATTGAGCTGGTGTAATGTATATGTGATGTTATGGTGCTGTTACTGTTGCAAACGCTATTTTGTACAAGAAGTGATCAGAGATTGTACTAAACCATTGCATTTTCTTGTCTATGCCTCAATATTTCATATGAGAGTACTGTTATTTCTTGAAAACTATATTTGACACCAAAAGTTGATACCATTCAGATACTGTTTTTAACAAAGGCACATTTTACCTATGTTGCAACCCTCCATATGAACTGTCATCTGTGTTTATTAAAATGTTCATATTGAATTGTCTGATGCCTCTGTAGAAAGCGCTGAGCTCGTAGTACGTAATTATAAGAGTACACCACATACGTTTTTCCCATGATTAGACTAAAACAAAGACTCCTCAAAAAGAGTTAAGTTGTAACGGGTTTCCCACACAGGCTAAGAAACTTAATAAGTTTTGCCAAGATAGCACGCTCACACGAAGGCACACCCTGGCCTAAAGAGGGAACTTTTGACACTAACGCCATTGAACATACAACAACACACATACAAACTAAATATACAGGTCAAAAGAAAGACAAGAGAGAGGCATTATTAGAATTATGGACCATCTTCAAGGAGGCCCGATCGATGATCCTATACTACTGATAGCAAGCAAGGCGTCAGCACCTCCCACATCATATGCAGGTATGGAGGTGCTCACACCAGCTGCCCCCGCATTAGGATACTCCAATCCACCAATAGTAGGAGCCGGAGGGCCCCCCCACCGAATGATGAACGGTTATGCCCAATCATGAGAAACTAACAGGCCAGCATGCCCAGACAATCCTAGCACAACCCAAGTCCCTTGAAAAGGTCCCCAAAAGCTCAACCTCACGTCTATCTTGCCCAAAACATAGGAGCCCAAACAGTGCACGCACCCCCACTAGTTCAGGTGAAAATATACACAAGTGACAGGGAGATTTGTGGTGGTTGTAGACACTGATAAAGCAAGTGGGGATAAGGATGGGAGCACCAGTTACCTGGAAATTGATGACGAGAGTGAGGCTACAGAATTTGCCCAGATAGCCGTGGAAATGACAGTGTGAATTTGAGGACGAAGCCCGGCCAAAAAGAACAGCGCATAGCTCAGAATGAACGAGCCAATCTAGATGGGACGAAGTAGAAAGGCGCAAGCTAAGACAAGAAAGAGAAAGAGCACATGCTTAGGAAGCACAGTGAGAAAACAGAGCATCGCCCCCCCCCCGATATAAGAGAAGCCGGGGTAGATACAGGGCACAGATTGGGGAAGATTCAGAGCCAGAATTAAATGAGAGGCTTCTGGCAGGGATCAGAGCCTCGCTAATCAACATAGGAGATGGGCCGACCAGGAAATAAGAGACCAAGGCAGCCTGGCACTAACTCAACCAAGACGCAGGAAAATAAGATGGCACCCTTGCGTGCGCACAAGGGAAGCAGCAACGAGGACATACGCTACTCCACCCAAGCGCACGGCAAGGACAAGCTGACCCCAAGGGAGATAGTAGCAAGAGAGGAAGGTGAGATCTTTGCGCGCCCGTTCTGCCACCTACTAGCCTGCTGGGCTGAGGAAAGGGACCAATATGATAGGCCTTGGCCGGAAGAAGGATCCTTTGAGCCAGAGGACATGGCTATAGCGGAAGATTGCATCTGACATGGAGGTGGAGATCCCAAGTGGAACTTCCCCCTACATGCAGGCACGCCTAAAAAGATGGGAACACCATGTCAGAAAGAAGCTAGTAAGAATGTACCCGTTACTACAGAAGGGCACGTCAAGGACCATCTATGCGCCATAGGCTCAGTTGGAGAAAGAGGGGTTATGGACAAGTTACCACCATTGCTGGACAGAGCAGGGAAATGGATCTCATGCTTTGAGAAGAATACTGCAGGCAATATTAAAAGTATGCTAACTAATCTTAACCGGGAACAGACTAACGCGGTGTTCACCCAAGCTTGCATCCCAGCAATTATGCTGACAGACATTGAGCAAGATGGGGCAGCATTTAATTCACACAGGCACTGAATATGGATGGCTGTGAGAGAGATGTTTACTGACCACCCTGATGTAGGAAAGTTAATGGCAGAGACTATGAAACTAGGGGAGAGCATAAAAGATTTCTTGGATAGAATGGGGGAATGATGGGGACATGAAACAGGACAACAATGGATCGATACGGACCCACAAGTTGCATTCTTTTTCAATATTCTCAAGAAGGGGCTGCCCGTCGAGATACAGAGTGGGCTGGACAGCGTGGCCAGTTAGATACCAAACCCTGGCGGGAGATACAAGCCCACATATTACATTCCCACAAAAAGAAACAAGAAAAAGTTTGGGAAAAACAAGAGTAAGCCCAAAGAGACACTGCTAAATTGGTCCAACACAAATTAAAAAAGACCACCCTTGAGGGGGCCACGTTTGCCGTGAGTGTGCAAATGGCACCAATCTCAAATGGAGCTCCACTGCAGAACTCCAGAGGGTTCTAACCCAACTTTGGCAGTAGAGACTAGGGAGGTTGGCTGTAACTAGACCCTAGGGAGTGCCACTATTGCCACAGGATGGGCCACCTGGTAGACAGATGCCGATTAAAGGCATACCGTGAGCAGAGATCAATGGGCCAAGGGTGGCCACCTCAAAACCCTGCGAATGTTCACCTACAAAACCAAGCACAGGGGAATCAGGATGCACCCTACACTCAGCCGCAGGGTAGTCCTCCAGCCGCTGCACCCCGACAGCAAGGATCAGGATCAGGTAGTTGGACAAACACGTGGCAGTAGCAACTTCAGACAGGGATCAGGGCCACAACCTCATCAGGGAGGGGTAACTGTCTGGGGAGGTAATGCCTTCACACAATCACAGAGTCAAAATGTGCAGCAAAACAAACCCCCAGCAAGTAAAGAATAATTAGCACCCACTCACCCTCTTCCCCCTAAAACTATTCCAAACCAATAGAAGGAACAATGAGACAACATTAGGGATTCAAAGTTTACTTGCATCACGGGATTCAGATCTACTGAGGGTTGCTGTGTATATTGTTCACCGGGTATCCTTACTAACGTTCACCATGAAGGCCCCACTCCTCTGCTGATTCCCCCAGGCCAGAGTTGCCTGGCCACACACCAGGGGGAGGGCAGTTTGATGAGGGGGCGGGGTGGCTCCCAGATAAAGTACTTAAAACCCAGACACCCAGGTGCCCGTGTCCAAAAAGTAAATAGGGACAGCTTCCAATAACCAAGTCGGAAAGTCCCCATTCTCGGGCATCTGGATCGGGACCCATGTTTCCTTCATGGCATGGAGTTTAAATCGCGCCTCCAAAAAGCTAGAAGTCTTCGACCCATGGAGCTCCCTTCCAGTTCTAAAACAAAGCTGTGCCCAGTGGTGGGAAACAGGATCCGTGTGCGCCCGTAAAGGTGGCAACCCTACAAACTCCACAGCGTATGCACAAAGAGTCAATAAGCTGCAAGGTGTCCGCATGGCGTCGAGTAAGTTGGAGGATTCACCAGGGTGACCAGTCATCCCAGAATTGCTGAGGCGGTCCCAGTTCATCATCATCACCTGGCAGACTTCGGCAAAAGTTTTTTGGGTCATAACCCCGTGCTCTTTACTTTCTTATGTTCACAGCACTGTTTTTTCCCCAATTTCTGAGTTCTGACCACCATGCCATACCCCTCCAAAATAACAAAAACATACCAGTTTGTTAGGTGATCCTAGCCACAAGTCAGGGACAGCAGGCCCAAATGCGCTGAAAGGAAGCAGGATGTGGTCTGAGGGAGAGGGGGAACCCCAGTGTCCACTGCAGCTTCAGGTGAGGGTAGGACGCCCAATGCGCTCACCCCCATATCAGGCTTAGCGACTAACAGACACTCCAAGCTTTGCATGCACCATCTAGGAAAAGCAGTAGGCCCGACCTCAGACACCACAAGATGGCATAAGCAATGGTAAATGGGGGCCATGGATTAAACTACGAATTCCTCCGCCTCATGACAAATGAGGTAGTGGATCACACAAGACCTAGGTAAGTGCCCGAAAACCAACAATAGCAGCCCAAAGTTAGCCCAAAAAGAAGTCTCTAGAGAAAAGGCGAGTCAAGATATCTGGTGCCACAGGAAGGGTCGTGTTGCACACCACATGCTGGGACCTGAGAGATACACACACACACTTGATCTTGGGGCACGTTGCAACCACCAACAATGCTCAATAGCGACACATCCCCTCATCACACAGTCTCCCACACACATGTAGGCTGAAAGACGCCAATCACACCGACAGCGCCTCCATGCGCACACCAGGAGGGACACATTCATGTAAAGCTAGTGGTGCCCATGGAACCCTTGCTAAAACATGAGGTGATCCAACCCTATACTCACGAGACCACCCCATAAATATTTTGCACCTCTTCAAGTATCCAATCAGGTATGGAGGAAGGGGCGGGGCTCAATGGCTCAAAAAATAGATTAAACTCTCTGATGACCAATAACCGCCATTAAATTTCCCCAAAAGATGCCCAGACAGCAGCCACTTTCCGGTGCCTCAATAAAAATCGCGACCAGTGGAGTGTGTTAAACACACCTCTAGGGAAAATACAGGAACCCTGAAAAAACTATTGATTATGGGGCACATGTAAGTTTCTGAATTAACAAACGAACCGAGTATTTATCCAAAACAGGTCAACCACAGAGTCTCCGAGTGCACCACCACTCAGCTACCATATCAAACACCCCAGCACGGACAAGAAGTGTACAAGCCAAGTCTTTGAACTGAAACCGTAAACTTTTTGATCGAACTTACCACAGTGCTTGTGTAGGGATCTCTCCCATGTCACCTACAATTGCACTAAGTTAAAAACTAGCATCCCACATGCACTACACAGTGCCCTTATGCAAAATACATAGACATGACCGCAGTGGGCTCCCGGACATCAGCCAGGTCATGCTATGTCTGCTCGTTGATTCCGCATGCAGTAGGCACAGACAGACTTTAATTATCCCAAGAGGTTACCCTGAAAAAGCAAAATGTCTTCTTCATTTATATCTAGGCAGAATTAGGGCCAAAATCCAACCCAACAAGGTAGAACCCCACAGGGTAGTAGTAAATCTAACCTGGTACAAAACCAACCCAACAACTTTATACCTCTTCACTGAACCTAGTGATATCCAAACTGAGCTGGATTGGATGCAAAGAAAGGGCACCATAGGGGAAGATACTGTTTGGCCCCGAGACTTCCCATAGAAGAGATTCTTGGAGGTAGCAAAATCCTCAACTCAATGCACAAACACGTCTGATCCTGCCTCCGTTTGTAGACCAAGGGTGGCCCTTAGCGTATCTGGGGCAGCCCCGTTTCAACAAGTGGACCCCTGACATGGAATTCCTGTGTAGGGCAGTCCAGCTTCAGGATAAAAAGGGGATGAGTCACATGGGGGAAGAGTTGAATGAGAGCATGATTAACCCATGTCAGGAAATCTGGGATGGGTTGATACACTTGGCTAGAAGGGAAGGGCCAACCCTTAATTGTGCGGAAACTTGTACTGTATTCCTTGTGTTTCAGAGGTAAAGAAGTGCTTCCTCTGCGCAAGAATGATAACTGCGGCACAATTATACACATTCCGGATTTGCAATGGGGCAACTCCACACCGAAGGATTTCTACTGACAGTGTGATGAGTTTGCCTACACTCAGCTCGTCTCCGGATGGTGCAGACTAACCATACACACCCCAACCCTGGTCAATCCCGCACCAGTACCAGTCAAGGAAGAAGACAACTTTGCTGCATCAAGCTTGTGAAAAGAGAACTACAGACTATATTGGCTGGGCTCAGTACAAGGACATTCCAGAAGAATTCATACTGTTCACAGACACACAAGTATCGGCAGGAGGTGCTATACCCTTCTTTATAGTACAGACAAAAGCGAATGGCTGCTGCTTAAAGATAACCAGGTGGAAGAGGCTTAAAATGATGTAGAGCACTGAGCTCAGCCTTAATTCGATTAAGGAAGAACTGAAAGCAAACCGCCTCATGGTGATGCAGCACCGATAAGTGTTAGACTTAATGACCACGATTGACGGAGGGGTGTGTGACAAGATCGGTGTGTCCTGCTGCATGCTCTGTGTTGTAATGTACTAATTACCCAATGCACTCTCCCTACAGAGGTTCTCTGCCTGGCTGCTCAGCCTATGTTGAGGTCATATAGAATGTTGAGTGTGTTTGTATTGAAGGTTAATGAGTTGGTGTGGAAGGGCTGAGCAGCGAGGAGGCTGCTCCTGGTGGGGCACTTTTATGGATCAGACTAACTTCCTGTAACCTGTAACCAAGACGTGATCTTAAGAATAAATCTATTACCTTTCCTACAAGACTGGCCTGCGCATCATTCCTCGTTTTAACACTGGCGACGATTTTAAAGAACGTACGTGAACTACCTTGAATAGACTGAAGAAGCGCATTTGGAAGAAGCAAGCTGGCAGTCCTGAAGCCCCACCAGTGACCAAAGACCGGTCGGCCCCATCGTGGATGTGCCAGTGCTTGCTGAACTTGGGTGAGTGTTCCCCAAATGAGTAACTAGACTAACAAAAGTTCCTGACATTCCTCACCACCTGTGAACGGTCAGCCCTAGCCTGGGCCTACCAGTTCCTGCTGTTATTCCTGTGGAGACTGCTGTCACCCTGCCTTGGATAATCTGTTCCTATTTTCTGCGATGAGTTCCAACTGCTACCCTACCAAGTGTTCCTGTTGCTGTTTTAATGGATAAGAACTGTTACTGTGGAGGATTGGCAGTAACAACTGGTGCTGGGGAATTAGCAGTAGCTGACTGTTTTTTTTTTTGTTGGGAAAACCGACAGACACCCCTAGAGAGCCGTTTCAATGTATGCTGATGAAAATCGACACCCCTGGTGAGCTGTGGCACTGATTTGGAGATGTAGTTGCTGGTGATGCCTCTGAGCCTGTAGCCCGTGTGGGGGTGGAGGTCTCCTGGGTTTGATGTGTATAATGACTTGAGGCACACTTTTTAAAGTTTCATGCGCCACTATGGGACATCTGCTCTAGTATTGTGTGGTGAATTTGGATTTCACGTTGCTTTTCGCTCTGCGCAGTTCAACTGTCATGCTTTCTTCAAAAAAAAAAAAAAACAGTGCGCGAGCCGGTTAACGCGCTTAAGACTTACCTTCTTTGATCGTCGCGAGGAGCAGCTCTGTGGCCATTCTGACGTCTTTCCCTGTTTAGCTGCTTCTATGGCGATCACAGCACTAACGTGCCGAGAGCCACCCGGTGCAGCGTATGCTGTGTGCCGCCATTTTGGGATTGGTGTCACGCAGCGTTTCAGACCTACTTGCTTTCCGGTTTCGCCAACCACGCATCGTTTTCCTGTGCCGATAAAGCTGTGGACATTTCGTCGAGTGGGAACAACAAATTCACTCTATTACTCTTATTGGTATTTGGCAAAACGGAGATGTGGGCAGCAGTTGGCAGACGGAGGTGTAGGCGGCAGTTGGCAATTGAGACACCAGTGGAAGCAGACATAGTCTGCACTGTGCCCGAGTCTGCAACATCAGCAGCACTGAGTTACGCTGAGAAGTGTGGGTTGCAGTATGTGAAAGTCCTCTGTAAATCGGTAGGTTGGCAGAACCTTATAGACCTTGTTTTTCACTCTACTTTCGGCACAGTTGTTGGGAAGCCATCCATGGAGATGTATTTTTTCGGACGCTATGCAGAGACACTAACTAGGATGAAATTACTGCGCAACAGCAAAATGGAAGGCGATAGTTACATGCAGCTTTTGAAAAGGTTTTCTCTTCGTGTCAAGGCGTCGGGTGAGAGATCGCTCACCGGTCTGAATGTGTTGTGGTTGTTTCTTAATGCTATTTTTGCGCCTATTTTGTGTTTTAATATTTCTGTGACTGTGGTACATTAATGTGATGCAATGCGATACTATGCGATCTTAGGTCTTTCGCCTTAGTACAAGGTTGTCGGGTTTATTATAACTGCTTAAAGAATTCTGTCTACACTGACGTTTGAGGAAGTTGGTAAATTACTTTTGTTTCGAGTGTGTTTTGGGTTTAAAGGATTCCCTGGATTGTCGTGGGTTTAAGGATACCCATAGTATGTTGCGAGAGTGTCATGACTGGGCGCATCTGTCTTAGATTTTCTGAATTTCATGTTTTGGCCAGTATGTCTCGGGTTCAAGGATACCCTAGATTATCATGGGTTTAAGGATACCCATAGTATGTTGCGGAAGTGTCATGACTGTGCGCATCTGTGCTAGATTTTCTAAATTTCATGTTTTGGCCAGTATGTCTCGGGTTCAAGGATATTCTGGATTGTCATGGGTTTAAGGATACCCATAGTATGTTGCGAGAGTGTCATGGGTTTAAGGATACCCTGGATTTGCCTTGGGTTTAAATATACCCATAGAGTGTTTTGAGTGTGTTTCGGGTTTAAGGTTACCCTGGTTTTGCTTTGGGTTTAAGGTTACCCTGAATTTGGTTGGGTTATAATTACCCTGTTTTGGTATGGGTAGAGTTTTTTTTTTTTTTTGTGCCTTAGTTTATGGCGCAATGGATACTCCGTGTGGTGTGGGTATTGTACCGGCAGTGTTGTGTGAGTTATGGTGGCTAGCATCCACTGTTTTTAAGAATGTATTTCTTTACCTTGCATTCCTTGTTGTTTATGATCATTATAAGGGGGGAGATGTGTATAATGATTTTGTTTGATGCATCCTCCTTTGCTGTCATTTGTGTGTTTTATGCATTTGATTGTTTATGATCATTATAGAAGGGGGGTGATGTATAATTATTTTGTTGTTAATGCATCCTCCTTTGCTGAGATGTGTGTTTTGTCACCTTCATACATTTTGAATGTTTTCGATCATTATAAGGGGGGAGATGTGTTGTAATGTACTAATTACCCAATGTACTCTCCCTACAGAGGTTCTCTGCCTGGCTGCTCAGCCTATGTTGAGGTCATATAGAATGTTGAGTGTGTTTGTATTGAAGGGAGAATGAGTTGGTGTGGAAGGGCTGAGCAGCGAGGAGGCTGCTCCTGGTGGGGCACTTTTATGGATCAGACTAACTTTCTGTAACCTGTAACCAAGACGTGATCTTAAGAATAAATCTATTACCTTTCCTACAAGACTGGCCTGCGCATCATTCCTCGTTTTAACACTCATCCCAGGGAATGATATGGATAACGGAACATTGACTCTTTCCATCCAAACACTGCACCATTTATAAAGAGACATGCGTGAAGAGGGAGTTGCCCCTGAGCAGGAATGGTTCTCAAATTGGTTTTCCTGGCTCCCCCAGTGGATCTCGGGTCTGTGCACATCGTTGTTGCCAGTTTTCATTGGAAATTTCCTGCTGTAAAAATACAGTTCTCACAATGGGAAAAATGCAAGTAACTAGGAAAGTAGTGGGTGTCGAAATCGAGCATAAAGAACAGGCCCCCAATAAAGTAACTGTCACAAAGTTTGGGTTAGATAGTGTAGTTGAAAAATCAACTAGAAGGGGAATGTTAATATGGAAAAAGTCGATGCTGATATGAGAAACAATGCATTCAATATAATGAATTTGCCTGTTGTGAACTCCACATCAACCCCGACTTGCAAATACGTAGTCAGGCGAGCACTGAGACCTGGGCCCGAGTGTATTGATTGACATTTCACAGGTGGGGTGGCAAGCAGACGGCAGACAATCGCACAGACAGGAAACATTAGATCAATTCCGCAATAGGCACAGTGACACTACAATGGTCAAGGGAGATTGGCCCCAATAACGCACACAATGCGGGAGGGGGTACGCGCCCTCCTAAAACACCATTAAGTGAGATACCACATAAGTTAGGAACGTATAGCCAATCAGAACATATCACACACAGCACACGCAGTGATCACATGCTCCCCATGGCGGACATCTGGACACGTTACCCACTGGCCACATTGTGTCCACGCAACGTCGGGGCCTACTTGGATTATCCATCAAACAATTAATGTATGACTCCAAAGGCAGCAACTTACATTTCTTGCCATACAAGGATCAACTGAACCATTTATGGCATACAGTGAACTGTATAGAAAAACGTCTCATATCAATTGTAAATTGAGACAGTCCTCAGACCCTGTGCCAGTAACTCTTCTCCCAGCTACTATGTTTAATTAAACAAACTGTTCCTGTTTTGCCAAATGCCTCTTGGCTCTTGTTTTTCAAAGGTATTTTAGGTTCAAGCAACACTAGGATAAAAAATCAGTGCTATTTCTGCAATTCAGGCACCAGAGTATATATTAACATATTATGCATACACATCCTTCCATGGCTTTGCATCTCATGAAGGTTATTGCAAGCAAATTATACAGGAAATGCTAGGCGTGTGTCAGACATATTTAGGAATGCCAATCACATCAAGAGATTATACGCTATTTGGAAGCATCATCATTTTATCCCTTGAAAACAAATATGCGCAATGTGTCATATTGTTATGACATACCCATAAAACTCCATTGAATCAAGTTGTTTGGAAATTCTAATCAATAAATCATTTAGGGCTAGATGTACAAAGAACAGAATAGTGATTTCTTAATTGTGTTTTTCTGCCAATCGGAATTAGTAAATTGCTATTTTTTATGTATGAAACAAAACTGAGTTTCATTTAGAGATTCGGAGTGGGTCGCAAATTGACCTACCTCATGCATATTAATGAGGTAGGTTGCAATTTGCGACCCACTATGATTCGCTGCCATCGCAGGGATGGTGGCCTGCTGGGGTCAGTAGACCACCATGTCTATGATTGCTTTCGAATAAAGCAATCTATTTTTTTAAACTTACATTTTTTAAGGCAGGCAGTGGTCTTTGGGACCACTGCCTGCTCTTAAAAAATATTTTGTCAACCATTCTCAAAGGGCAAGCGATTCCTTGGAGACCCCTCCCATTTGCAAATCGGTTACCACTATTTTTCAAATGGCAGGAAATAGCGAATGTTTTGTGACTGCATTTCGGTCTCAACATTCGTACATACCATTTAAATTCGGTATTAAGAAGGGACGCCTTTAACACTCCCCTTCTAAATACCAAATTGTAAAACCCAAATTTGGATTAGGTAACAAGCTACTGACTTGCAATTTGGGCTTTGTACATCCCCAAAAACATTTTTGCGGTCCAAAACGTTTGCGACTGCAAAAATGCTTCATACATCACGCCCTAGTCAATATAGCTTACCAATATAAAATTATGAAACAATTTGTACAGGATAAAATATTTTTAAAGTGAAAATTGAACTTTATGCAACCATCCCATCTTTCATTATAAAGTCAATTTAAATACCCTATAGTCTGAACAATCCCATAATAGATCTCAAAACAGCAGCTGACACCTTTAAACAAATATCCTAGAATGCTTATCAATTATGATTATTAGATGTGCAGAACTGAGCATAGAGATTTTTTTCTCTGCACTGGATTCCCCCTTTAAATAACCAATAATGTGCAAACTGTTTTGAAGGACCCTAAATGTCAGTTTATTTAAACACAAAAAGGAAAATGTAACTTCTTTTGAAATCCTTTGTCATGTCATTCAGGGACTTCCAGATTCTCTTTCTTGTCTCACTATTTTGCCACTACTGGGTAAATTAAAATAATTCAGTTTTTACTCATGTTGTCAATGCACTCTGCAGAATAACAACATTTAAACCGCAAATTAATCAGCCGATATAATAATTTTTGTATGAATTAGAAGCATCACTTAATTGATGTTTAAGCGCTAAATGGGTGATTGAATATATTTTATAAAGCCTGTTCTAAAAGGTATCAGGCACAGCATTGAAAGGGTGGGAAGTAATTTAATTATATAGATTTTATTTATTATTTATAGTAGTTAATAACTTTTTTTTAAATTGAATTTTGGGTTTTTAGTTCCGAAGCGGGTTGTGTGTTTATAGGGGAATTGGGTGGGAAGTAATTTAATTATATGAAATTTATTCAATAATTTATATTTATTCATAATTGTATAATTGTGATGTTATAGAGTTAAATGTGTAAATTCATTTATTAATAATTGTTTGATAATTAGTTAATTAATTTAGATGAATTAATTATTAACTAATTAGTGTAATTGTTTAATTAATTTTAGGTGTGTGTTGTGGTGTTTATAGGGGTAAATGGTGGCAAGGGTGGGAAGTTATTTATTTTTTATTGATGAATTATTAATTATTTGTTCATTAATTAGCATTAATTAATTAGTAATTATTAATTGTAATTGTGTAATTAATTTTAGGTGTGTGTTGTGGATATTATAGTGTTAAACAATGTGTAATTAATGAATGTTTATTATCTATTTAAATAATAATATATTTAAATTTCAATATTAATTATGTTAATAATGGAAATAAAATGTAATAAAAATGTTGATTTTTTTTTTTTAATTGGTGTGGTATCCAGCACTTTCCCTGCTTTTGCACTCACTGGAGTGGGAATAGTAATTTTTACCCCTCCGCTATCCAACACTTTCCCTACTGTTGCACTCACTGGAGTGGGAATAGTAATTTTTACACTTCCGCTATCCAGCACTTTCCCTGCTTTTGCACTCACTGGAGTGGGAATAGTAATTTTTACCCCTCCGCTATCCAGCACTTTCCCTGCTTTTGCACTCACTGGAGTGGAAATAGTAATTTTTACCCCTCCGCTATCCAACATTTTCCCTACTGTTGTATTTATTGTGTTGCGGAATGTATGTTTTATTTTTCTTTTAATACTTTATTGTGTTAATTAATTATAGAATGTTTTATTTTATTTTAAATTATTGATATATGTATATATTTTATTTTTATATAATTTAAAAAGTTTATAAATTAAATAAAGATAATAGTTAAAATGTATTTAAGTAAATATATGTACATGTATATTTTTTTAAATTAAGTTTATTTGTTATATTTAGTTAAAATAAATCTTAAATGTAATTTATTTTGTTAAAAATATTAATATTATTTAATATATTTTATTTAAGTTATATATATCTTTTAAGTCGATATTTTTACATCTATATTTTTTACTTCGATATTTTTGTTTCGATATTATTGTACTTAACTGTTTAAGTATAGGGAGTCGATATTTTTGAATTCGATATTTTTGTAACCTATATTTTTTACATCGATATTTAATCAGGGAACACTCACTGACATACTCACTCACTCATGGCCACTTGTTATGAAGATGATGTACTATCCTCATCCTTCATCAACTCTCGCTCTGAAGACTCTCTCTCACCCCTATTCACCATTGTCAATTCTTCCTTACTTAAGGTATTTTGCCAGAAGATCTCATGATAGGCCAGATCTGCTCATGACATCGGCCAATTACTCACCCACCATTCTTCAGCAAAATTATTGAAAACACCATCTGCGTCAACTTCAAGATCAGTTAAATGCTAACCATCTCCTGAAAGACCACGAGTCTGGCTTCAGGTAATGCTGCAGTATGGAGACCGCCACCGTACACAATAAAGGCTATGCCTCCCTAATCACAGATGAAGATGACTTCTGGCTCCTGATATTGCTTCCTTTGACACAGTCGATCATCCTACACTCATACTCACCCTGTAGTCTCAAAAGGGATTCAATGGCATCATCTTTTACTGGTTCTCTTCCTACTACCTTTCCAACCAACACCAGTTTGTTCACATGGGCACCTCCAGGTCTTAAAAGATCCCCATCAACTGCGGAATCCACCAGGTTTCATACTGTCCCCTGTCATCTTAAACCTTTTCATGGAGTCACATGGCGCTCTACTCACACATAACAGTGTTAAGATTCCCAATTATTATTATAAGACACAACTCTACTTGAAAGTGTTCTCTGCTTTAGACATCCAACTCCTTAAATACTGTCTGCTCATCATCCAGACCTGGATGTCCAGCCCATACCTCAAGCTCAACACCAAACAAGACAGAATTCTTGCATTTTGTCTGAGAACAAAAAACAGGAAACAGTACAAACCTGGCTCATGACAGGAGCCTTGATGAATTTGAACCCCAGCTTTCACTGAATGACAAGTAATTCAGATCACCCTGGGCACCAACCTCACCAGCAAAGAAGACATTGCCAAAAAAACATAAATGCCCTGGTACCAACTCTATCTTCTACTCTTCTAAAGAAAGTGGAATCATTTCTTCCAGAAAGCGACTTCAGAACAGCTGTTGACTCCCATGTACTCTTGCATCTGAATGGTGGCAATACCTTGCTCTAAGACCTCCCAGACTTCACACTGGTACCCCTTAAGGGTATCCTACCGGTCTCATCCAGGGCCTGAGAAAATATGATCATATCACCCCTAGCCTGATTGAACACCATTGGCTCTTCTTGCTGGCCCACACCTTCTTCAAAACCATCCGAATCATTTACAAAGACATCACGTCAAGCGCCCCTCCATATATTGAAAACAAGCTCACCATCTCTGGTGGTTCTTGGCAGACCAGCAGCCAGGACACCATCTGACATCAGATTAAGAAGCGCAAAAAAGAAGAAAACAAGGGAGCAGGCCTTTTCTATGTATGCGCCTAGGATCTGGAACAACATTCCTGTGTCCATCAGAACCTCCCCAATGCTACTCCAATTTAGGAAAGATTTGAAAATTCACCTCTTTAAAGAACACTATATCATAAGGCATTAACCATTCAAAAACCAGCTACCTCTCTTATCACGTATTTAATTTATTCATGTCTCTAACCCTCTACAGTAGTTGTTCTTAGTCTTAACCTTTAGGGACACCACCACACTCCAAAGCATATCATTAAAAAGGCCTCTCAGGGATTATGAGGCACTCCTTGAAAGGAGAGTTGAATAGTAAATGAGTGGCTTCAGCCGCTCATTTATCATTCCTTTTTCTTTGAAAAAAACCCCAACTATTCTGGTTGACCACATGGGGAATCCACGCTTTTTTTCGATGTGGGGGGCTCTGGAAGATGCCCTAAGGCCCCAGCCAGCTGGTAGCCAGCACTAATTGTGGTGCTTGCGGGAGCCAGAACTATTCTCCTTTGCTCCTAAGTGGGAGCCAAGGGTGTTTTCTGCATGGGATAGTGTGGGCAGGGCATGCCCGCACTCTCCCTAGCAGAATATAGCAGTACGCCGGGGGATGCTTGTCCCCGGAAAACTGCTTAGATCTGGCTCTGGAGGATGGGATTCCCTGGGAGTCATTGGGTCACGGAGAGGGGAGCCCCATGCCCCCTCTCTTTTTAAAGTCATGGCAGGCCCCGGGGTGGGGCCCACGGGGCTGTAACCCGCTTGAGGGGTTCCATGCTCCCTCTCTATCTAAAAAATGGACCGGGCCCCGGGGGATGGCTCTTGGAGGGGTGCCCCATTATACATATATTCTCCTTTCCATTTTTCACATGAATTTGTTCTTTTCACAAATCCCTTTTGAGGACTGATGCAGGAAGCAAAGCAGAGGGGCGGAGCCAGAGAGCTTAAGGCTGTCATGAGGCTCATCACGTTTCTCGGCGCTTCTCCATCAGGCTCCCGGGGACTGTGGAGGCCGTGGCACACCGAAGCGCATTGTAGTCAACTGAAGCGCACTAAGGAGCAGGATAGGCGGGAGACGTGGGTGCGCTGTGTTTTCACCGCCCGCACGCCTGAAACTCCTGCTGTCCCTCTCCACCACCAGAGAAGCCTTGAGCTGCAGCCGTTACAAAGTGCCCTCTGCGTGGTGGCTGGCTCCCTGCACATATTGGAGCCATTTGAGGGGCGAGTGCAGCGGCTGTAGTCAGCCCCCGCTGAGTGTGTGCCCCGGACCTCACATTAGTGGCTCAGCTAGGCGGGGTGCGGCTTGCGGGGTCCCAGTGATGCTCACAACCCGTGCTACAGTCTTTTTTTCCCTTTTACCACCTGAACCTTAAGTCTGCAAGCCTCCTCGCCTAAGGACCAACATGTTTGCAACAGGATCGAAGCCTCAAGTAGCCCACTACACCTGCCAATGTCGCCAAGGGCCCTTGGCCTCGGGCCCAGTAGGATCTGCTGATATCAGTGCTGGAGCTGGAGCTCCCCATGTCCTGCACCAAAGCGTGCATTTCGCAAGGTTGCCCCGGGCTGTGTGGGCAGTCCAGATGGCAGAAAAGACAGGAAGAGAGCGAGGTCCCCTGATAGGGCCACACCAGTGCCAGCCCTCATCATAAAGGCAAGAGGGCTGCTCCTTCCACACATAAACATCCATATAAATGTGTGAAGCAACAGCCCAAGCTGCCTTCCATCTACTTGTTCCATCGCTCACTCTCCTCCCCGACGTGCGTTCAGGTCTACTAGCCTGCTGTGGCGTTCAGTGAGAGATCAGGTGTGGGCCAACAATAGCTCAAACCAAGTACACTGCCAGCAGTAAGCAAGGAAACAGGCGGGGGTTTCAACTCAAAAGAGACTATCCTGGCCTCGCACCCAACATACTAGGACTACTTCGATCCCGACTACAAGGCCGCCAGCAAACACAGGACCAGTCCTGTTCAGCCTCCCCAAAGCCCCCCTCGACAGCTGCAGTACCTGTGCAATATCCCCCGTGAAGCACAAAATAGGGGAGATCATAGATTAAACTTCACTATATACAGAAGGAAACCTACCACTCGCTCCAACTCATCCACAGAGGAGAAAGTTACCCTGGTCTCAGCCACCACCAGGAACACTCAGAGCACCCCACAGGTGCACCTAGCCTCGAAATCATCCCCCAAGGCTCTTCAAACAGTCCTCAGCACGCAGTTCTTTCTAGACCCCTCCAACCCCGGAGCTACACCGGACACATTCACCGCCGGCAATTTTGAAGACGTTGAAGTGGTTTCGCCCACGGTCGACCCAAGCATGTGCTCAGTCCATCAAAACTCCACCACGCTACCCACAAAGCAAAGGTCACCTTTATGTCATAGGATCAATGGTGCACCTGGCCATAAAACATTAAAGCCACAGCAGTCTCCTAACACTTCTCTCAACACCCAGACACGGGACCCCCGAAGTTAGAACCAATGGAAAGGCAGCGTATCCAGGAGAGCCCCTGAAAAAATGCACAAGTCATCACTGCGCAAATTCATAATTACACTCCTCCTGCCCCTCAGGTTCCAAATCGGTTCACCCTTCCTGCTTCACCTGGATCCACCTTGCTCATGAGTGGCTTAACCACCTGAAATTGTGAAATGTGAGAACTCTCCGTTTCCTTTCTTCACAGCCTGGAGTCTAAAATAGAAAGAACCCTGGTGCTCACCCCAAAGTTGTTTCTGAACGCCGTATACAACAAGGGTATCACTCCCAGACACACAAGGCACCAACAGGATGGAGGACCTGCCCTGGACCACCATAAGTGCAGCACAAAACTCCATAGCCAGAGAACTGATATGGTAGTCCACAAAAATGGAACTACAAATAGATCTCCTGCAATCAATTGCGCAACGCCTACTGAACTTGAGCACTAAGATAGCCTCTATTGAAGACAAAACTCAAGGCTTGCTGAACACCAAGACGCGCTCCTGTTGATACGCATCCATCACTGACAGGTGGGCAACTCTTCCCGGGATCCTAGGCAAGCTTGTTACGATTGTCAGGTGCAAAGTTGGCACTCCAGCACCAAGCAGTCCGCCTGCCCACTTCAAACAAAAACCAGGAGACATCAAACACAGAGGAGCCACTCCTCAGCTCAATCATAAATCTAATTCACAGACCCCATCCAAACCTGGGCCCCCCTGGCTTCGTCTCACGGGACAACTCACCTTCCTCTCTAACGGCACCCAGCTCCTGCACTGCCTAGCCTAACAGCAAGGACAACATGGAGGCTCAATCCAGCCCATCCCATCCAAAGTGCCTCTTTCCAGGAGGGCCCAAAAAAAGTTAAGAAAACAGCACAAAAAAGCCACCAAAACAAAAAGAGATGCACTGTGGTCAACCAACCAGAACCGCCCCCCTTCGGCAGCAAACGATCACGCTCCCCTATACCCAATCTTCACCTCTAAACTGGGCTCAATAAGTAAAAATAAAAACTGAGGGCACAGGACATGATTCCAAGACTCCCCTCACCCCTAGGAACACACATGAAGGACTGGCACCCAGCACGGGAAGCCCAGCTCCCGAATAAACACACGTACTATTGAATAATAAAAAGAGGGTGGATGCCAGCACCCAGACCTCCTATGCCAATGATCCAAGCATAGTTTCCAGTAAGCATACAGCATGGGCCCCCCCTCATGCGCTTTCACTGTTTCATAGTAAGCCCAATGCCCTGGCAAACTTGGGTATCACCCAAAATGACCCCCTTAGAACAGAACCATTGGGCACTGGTCCATCAAGTACAACTCAAGTACACAGACAGGAAACAGTAGTGCCCAAAGCCATAAAGGAGGAGCTGCGTGCTCACAAGGCAGTGTTAACCCCCAGATACTATATTAAATGACCACACAACATCTTAAATAGGGGCAACTTCCTCCCTTTATTCAAACAGATACCATCTCTGGCCACCATTGATTCAGATGACCTTGCCTGGGTCAGGTTACAGAACCTTCCTGGGGACACTCACGGAGAATCAACTCTGGTAGGATTTCGCCAACAACAACATCAAGTCCCAGGGCTCACAGAAAAGCCACTGCTGGCAGAATGTGGAAAAGACATTAGAATACCCTACTCAGAAAAATACCCTCACATACTCTGCGCCTCTCCCCAGAGGAAATGGGCGCACTGTCTCCTGCATGGCACAAATAGCACCTACAACGACAGAAATCACCAAACTGGACCTAAGATCTACCAGGCTCACATAATAACATGCAGAAATGAACTAAGGGCCGTGCACCTCCGCCCCCCCTCACCCTCCATGGCAGACATTGTAGCAGGCCAATGTCTCTCCCATCGGCATCCCTAACATCAGCGTCAGACAGACGCAATGGGAGCATTCCAGGGAGGAAGGATTCAAACCAACAATTGACCATCAGCAGCGCTAGCATGGTTGGAGGGCTGGAGACCAGCGAAAGACCACATCGCACGGTGATAAAGAGGCTCCCGAACCTACACGTACATCAACCTACCACAGTGAGGACTATTGGCCAAGAATGTCCTGGGTTGAATTTCTGCTCCCTGTAGCTGGAATATTGAGAGGACGTACTGAGCAGGCTAAAGGGACATACTATGCGCTAAGTGATTCTGTTTGTATATGATATGGGCGTAGTGGGGCTACGCGGAGGGCCACGGAGTTGAGCACACCCGCGCATGCGCATTTCTCGCGAAAAATGCCATGCGCGGGCGCGCATGTGCAGTTTTTCCAGAGAACGCGATGAAGAGGAGGAGGGCAGGCCAGGGACGCTGCAGCTAAGGTAAGGTGTTTTTATTTACTTTAAAGTCGTTTTATTTAACTTGTAAGCAATTGTTAATAGGCCGGGTGGGAGGCGGGGGCTGGCCACCTCCGCTCCGCCGCGGAGTGTGCGGAGATTTGCCAACTCTGCGTTCTCCGCGGAGTAGGCAAATCTCTGCACACTCCGCGGGCGGAGCGGAGGTCTCCGCCCGGCGTTATTATTTGGGGTCACTTAAAGGCGGAGTTGGGACCATTGGACGGGAGTTGCCAACCCCCCCCCTAGATTTTCTAGTTACTTTATAGTTAGGGCGACAGGCACTCTGCACTGTTTGGAATATGGGCAGTTTTGAGCCCAGAGTGCGGGGAAGCAGGGAGGGGTGTGTTGGGGGGTTTGTTGTTGTGTTAATTTTATTTTGTCACAGATTCACATTTAAATACATGGGGAATGAGAAGTCTAGTGGGTGGGAAGCTGATTCAGTGAGTATAATCGACTATGGCCAGTTCTCTAAACTAACTACTAGTGCAATGGGGAGAAGTCTGAGAACCGCCCCTAGTAGTGAGTACCGAGCAACATCATGAGCACCACAAGTGAGAAATGACGCAAGCTATTATCTTGGAATGTAAATGGATTGTGGGACAAGCTCAAAAAAGGAATTGTATTGCAGTTTCTCAAACAGCATACCCCGCAGGTGGTTCTGCTCCAGGAGACACACCTAATAGGAAATATGTGTAAGGCCCTAGCTAGATGTGGCTATCAATTAGTGGCACACTCAGGGTTTACAACAGGTTCAAGGGGAGTGGGTATACTGAAAAAATGCACTTTCCCAATGACAATAGATCAGGTCCACACTGATGACTTGGGGAGATATGCAGCGGTGTCTGGCCAATGGGAAGGTGAGTCGATGACGATTATGTCATTGTACTTACAGCCGGGATTACAGGAAGCCACATTCAGAGACCTGGGGAGAGTGTTGCTAACATTGCCCAGTGGAAGAATGGTGATAGGGGGAGATCTTAACTCTGTTGTCTCGGGGACATTGGATCGCTATCCTCCCCGAGATATAATTTCCTCGCAGCTACAACTCCTCAATTTCCTTGACGCCATGGGATTGGTGGATGCATGGAGAATGCATCATCCCGCAGAGACACAATACACATTTCACTCTGGGGCCCACAACAGTCTCTCCCGTATAGATTATAGCCTCACCCCAGCGGCGCTAGTTGGGAATGTCAAGGAGATTAGACATTTAGCGAGAGGCATATCAGATCACTCCCCCATATGGATGCAAATGGAGTTTGAGAAGGGTTACTGTACCAGAGTAGCTCTAATTAACCCATGGCTACTCCGAAACCCTAAGATTAAATTGAAGATTGTTCAGGAAATAGAACATTATTTTAACGAGAATGAAGTATCCGTTGAATTGGCTCAGATCCTTTGGGAAGCTTTTAAGACAGTGATACGGGGGCACGCAGTCTCCCAGATATCAGGGGGAAAAAAGGAGATACATGCCAGATTACTCCGCTTAGTGGAGGACATATTGAAATTAGAGGGAGAACTCACCACCTTAACAGAGCGAGATAAAACACACATTCTTAATCTGACGAAAGAGGAATATCGAATTGAGGCGAGAGAGATGGCCAAAACAATGATTAGCCATAAGCTGGGGAATATATACGAGCTGGGGGATAAGGCGGGGAAGCTACTGGCTTGGTTAGACAAGAGGGAATTAGCGAGCCGTCTGGTTACAGAGCTACGGACAGACACTGGGGAATGCCTCACGGACCCGCAGGCTATTGCGGATGAATTTGCCAGATATTACGAACGACTTTACGCATTCCAGGACCTCTAGGCAGGATGCAGAAACCAGAGAATTACTGGCAGAAATTCGTATGCCAGTATTAGCGGAAAAGGACAGAATTTCGTTAGAGAGTGACATCGCGCAAGACGAAATATCTCGGGCTATTCGTTCTCTCCAGACGGGAAAGGCGATGGGCCCCAATGGTCTGCCGATAGAACTCTACAAACTACGACCAGATAAAATAGCCCCTCATCTTAGGGCAATGTTTGTGGAAAGTCTTGAGAAGGGACTCTTTCCGCAAGACCAAAGAATAGCCACTTTTGTAGTAATACACAAAGAAGATAAACCCAAAAATAGTTGCATATCGTAACGACGCATATCACTGCTGAACGCAGAGGCCAAAATACTTGCTAAATTACTAGCCACCCGATTGGTCCGGGTTATCCCCGAGTTGGTCCATCCCGATCAGTCCGGTTTTATGCCGTCACGAAACACATCCCTGAACCTACGAAGAGTGCACAGGGTGATGGGAAGGGCGGACACCATAATGTAAGACGCGGTGGTGGTATCTATGGCGTTTGACGCCATAGAGTGGTCATATCTCTTTGCCGTCCTGGCTTAGTTGGGATTTGGTCATAAGTTTATTAACTGGGTCCGACTCTTATATACCGACCCACTTGCACAAGTCGTAGTCAACAGTAAAAACTCAGCTATTTTTTGTCTCCACAGGGGGACGAGACAGGGGTGCCCCTTATCCCCCCTGTTATTTGTGCTCACACTAGAGCCCCTAGCTTGTTGGATCCGGAGGGACCCTATAATTCGAGAGCTACGCTGGACGGAGGATCGTATATCGCTCTATGCAGACGATATTTTGCCTGTACCTGGCCTCCCCAAAGAGATCCCTGCATAGGGTTCTTTACATCTTTACTAATTTTAGTACATACTCCGGGTACACCATTAATTGGTCAAAATTGCTCATTTTTGTATTAAAGGGACGACCACCAACCCTGCCAAAAGAGTATCAAATTACAATAGCTACGGGGGGTTTAAATATCTAGGAATCTTTATAACTAAGGACCCCAAATTGTTCTACAGCGGCTGAGGGGTGATGTGGAGCATTGGAAGTCTCTTCCACTGTCGCTTTTGGGCAGAGCCGCGCTTTTTAAAATGATGTCGCTGCCTCATTTTTTGTACATTCTTCAGTACTCACCTGCTCTCGTCCCCGCATCGTACTTTAGATTAGTGGATACTGCACAGAGAACATTACTCTGGGGAAATAGTCCGCCACGAATTTCATTCTCAAAACTTGTGAAAGGCTGGTATGACGGGGGAATTGGATTACCAAATATTAAAAAGTACTACTGGGCAGCACAACTAGCGGCCCTCAATCACTGCATATATAGACCTCATAATGATCCGGGTTATGCCATGGACAGATGGCTACTCCCCGGTTGCAATCATACACGGGCGTTGTATTCAAAACCCACGAGATTTCACCTGACAGGTCCCACAAAATACTCCGTACAAGTGTGGCATTCGGTCCAGAGGAGCATGGGATGGGCAAAGACTATAACACAGACCACCCCACTATGGGATATGGAAAAATTGGGCTCCCTCTGGAGAACGAAGGGATTTGATAAATGGGATACAATAGGGATCTCTCGGGTGGGCGACCTCTGGGTAAAGGGAGGGTTGGTGCCCTTCACAGCCCTCCAGCAGAATTACGAATTAGCGGACACCGAGAGGTTCCGATATATGCAGGTGCGGCACGCTCTACAAGCGGTGATCCCAAAAGGAGAAACCCCTCCTGAGGCCTCTCCTCTCAAGGATAGACTCCCGGACGGATACATGCCCAAGAAGGCAATTTCCCTGACATATTCGAAACTGGTAAATCACTCACCTGACCCACTTCCGCAACTCCGTGCAAAATGGGAAAGCGACTTAACAGAATTAGAGGAGGAGGAGTGGCTCGAAGCGCTAGCATCCCCAAGGGAGGGGGCAATATCCTCTAAACTAAAATTGGTACAACTGAAAATACTGCACAGAATCTATGTTACAGGGCCAGCATTGGTCAATATGGGGTACAGAGATGAGTCTAGCTGTAGACGATTATGTGGCTGAGAGAGCACATTCTTTCTTATAATATGGGAATGCCCTTATATTAGCAGATACTGGAGCAATGTCACCTCATGTATGGGGGAAGTCATGGGAGAACCAATAACAACGGATGCCAAGCGAGGTTTACTAAACATATGGGAACCAACGGACTTGGGTAGCAAAGAGAAAACATGGGTGACACTAGGCTTGATGGTCGCCAAGAGGAACATTGCAAGAAAGTGGGGAGTGCAGACGGTCCCGACACTGAGGGAGTGGGAAGGAGACATGGATTGATGCATGTTTAGAGAGAAAACAGTGTACATATCAAGGGGATGCCCTAAAAAATGGATAAAAATATGGGGGAAATGGAACGCATATAGAGGAAACATATATGTGCTACCTGAGTTACCGTCGCAATTATCCCCAGAAGAATCAGACCCCTAGCATACTAGCTAACTCTGGCCACGACAGATTTTATATGATAATGCTGAACTGTATGTACCACATCACTGACTACTTTGATACTTTGATTGTAATATCTGGCAATATGTGCTGTTGTTTTGTTAACAATAAAAAGAATTAAAAAAAAAAACTATTGACCATCATCTCCTGAAATGTGGCAGGCCTCAAGAAACTCCCAAAGGATAAGTCAGGCTCTGACTACCTTTTCAACGGTGACATACTCTGCCCACAGGATACATGGACTACAGCATTGATGCCGCTTGCAGGGTATTATGAATTCCATGTCGCTGCCACAAAACGCAACATATTTGGCCGGCCGTGTGGCGGGCTTTCTATTTTTATCAAGTACGCTCGAAAAATAATGCCTACTGAAATATCCACCAATTCGTACGCCCTTCAAGCCCTGCTCGTCAAAGGTCAAAAGCTGAACCCCCAAACCCTACGACTGTTGCTAATCAACTGCTACCTCAACCCTGCTCAGCACCAGAAGAAAGAGGCACTGGACTCGCTAGTAAATGCAATTGATGAGCTGCTGATCAAATATGACTCCCATCAGCCAATCACAGTCGGGGACTTTAACTTCAGGTCCTTGGGCAAGTCTTTTAGCTCCCACAGTTTAACAGCCAAAGTTGCACCCTACATTCTCTCTTTCACAACCCCAAAATAACATCCACTCAAACCTTAAAAGAACCTCGCTCTCTCTACTGGCACACTAACCCCACCTTTAGGAACATATCCACCGTTGATTACATCTTTGTCAGCAAAGTGCTGGCACCCAAACTCCAAGACTTCGAAGTTGACGATAGGGACGAAAGTGACCATAGACCTTGTGTGCAATCCTGCAATTAGCTTCTAAGGACTCATAATCAACATCATCACTCAGGGAACCATCCGGGGGAAGAGCATCATAAGGTCCTTCACAGAATCTAATGGACAGCAAATCTTGGAGGAAAACTTCTAGCCTGGATTGAGGAAAAAAAGTCAGCCACCAAGTCACTCAGCATCATAACATGGCTGGGAAACTGGGAGTAACTCGTTGAAGACCTCCAACAGGCACTAAGGAACGGACAAGAGAAACCTCCGAGTAGGTGTTCATCCACTCTAACACTCACCCGTGGAATTGGAAGTACATAAACTGCCTCTGTAATTCAGCTCCAACCAAAGAGAACGGTGTGGCAGAAAGGGCCTGGACCAGCTATGTTAAGCAGCTATAAACGACTGACCAGGCTGTAATAACAACATCTCTCCCACCCCACACTGCCCCAGATCCTTGGGCTCAACATGGCATCCCTATCACAGAGGGCGCAGTAATGGCCATCATTAAGAAAATGTAGGACAATGGGCCCCCAAGGCTCCCTGCTACCATGTTTATAACTGCACAAGACTTCTGGACCACGATCTTAACACCACTTTTTAACTATGCTTTTGCCACAACAAAGACACTGATCTCTTGGAGGGGTTCAATTCTCTTCCCAATTCATAAAAAGGAGACCACTCCAATCCAGCAAACTTCCATCTAATTGCCCTCCTTGATCTTGAAGCTAAAGCCTGTGCCCGTATCCTTTAGGAGGAGCTGGAAACCTGGGCCTCAGAAAAAAGAATTCTCGTTTCTTTCCAATCTGGATTTAGGCCTGACTGCTCCATGATGGATAACATCATAGCATTAGTGCATTTCTCCAATGGAGCTGTAAGGAGCAAGTTACCCCCCCACCCTGTTTTGCTGGTTTGTTGACTATAGTGCTGCTTTTGATAGGTTGGATCGGGCAGGCTATGGGGGAAGCTAACAGCTTGGGGGATTCCCCCTGCTCCTTAAGGCAATAAACTCCTTATATCAGAAGACCTGGTCCGGGTTAAAACAAGCCCCACTACAGCCACTGCTAAGGTGCAAACCACCAACAGGCTCAAGCAGGGCTGTGTGTTGGCCCCCTCCTTTTCAACCTTACACCACTGACCTGGGCACTGCATTGGAAGGTGCCAGTTTAATCACAGCAAGGCTGGGTAGAGTGCGCCTTCCCATCTTGCAGTATGCAGATGACACTACAATCATGGATCACACCAGAGCTGGCCTACAGAGAGTCCTCAGTACCCTCCATCGTTACAACCAGGAGACAAACTCCAGATGATTCAGGGAAGAGCCAAGTTCATCGTTTTTGGCAAAGACCCTCACAAAAATCTAATTCACTGGCAGCTCTGAGACTTACAAAATGACAACAACTCCAACCTTCAATTACCTTGGTGTCTGGTTCATGGAAAGGGCCAAACCGGCAGACCACTTAAAGCACCTCAGAAACAAGTCTTTCAGCGTCATCCACAGCTTGAAACACCTAAGCAACCACTTACAAAGCCCAACTGCTGATCCAATGCTGATGAAAGTCTTGAGAGCAAAACTGATCCCGGCTCCTAATTATGGCCACCTAGCCTTTCCTGGTGCCTTCGACACATCTTTTAAGAACTCCCAGATCACTGCGTACAAGAAAATCTTGTTTCAACCCGGCATACCAGAAGAACAAGGCTGAGATTGGAGTTGGGCATCGTGAGCCCAGACCTTGTGTGTCAGGGGGACTTAATAAAATACTATGTTAGGGTCCTGCGGGCCCCAGAGCCCTCTCTCAAATAGCATCCCAAATCAATCCCTGAAGGAGAGAGCACCCCATGTCAAACCTGGCGAGCAAAGGCAATCTGCAGTCTGAACATTGTGGGTGTCAACCTGCACACCCAAGAAATACCATACTCAGCCTGGAAAAAAAACAGTGAACAGGCAGGTAATGCAAACCTTTTTTGAGCGGAACACTGAAAGGCTATGGTCCAGCTCCCCCACTGAGTCATTGGGTGCATCCTACATCCTGGGTAAGGCCCAGCTCTATTTTCAACTTGCACTCCCAGCCCAGCGACGCAGGAAAGTCTTCTACATGAGGCTTATCGCCTTGCCAATTTTGGACTTTAACCCTGCCTGGGCCCGACGCACTGGCTATGTAACTCTTGCAGAGAATCTTGGCTCCATCAGATGTGTTGCTGCCCTAAACTTACTGATGATCACCGCTGACTGCTTCTTTTTCTGTTCCAGGCCAACGGCATCAGACGGTGCAGAGAGGCCTCGGACCTGGGCTTTCCTGACAATATGTTTAGGTCCCTAGCTCGATTGGGGCAGTTCACAGATTCCATCCGACTCGCACTGCTCAATGCCCCTACAGGGTGACACTGTCTTTTTTTGTAGTGCACTATAGGCTCTCTATCAAACTCCCAAGGGTTGCAGTTCGTCCCCACTGACTACTGCAAGGGGCACATGAAAAGCTCCCTCAGTCCCTGCGGTCGTGTGCTCCACAAGACGACTGTTTCGTACCTTCTATCTCCCTGGATCATCTTTGTGGGCCTCACCCAGTGGGGGTCGGGTCGTTAACTCAGCCCAGACTAACACACCAATGCACCCATTTGTCTAGGCACCTACAGTTCCAAAACCACACAAGGGCCAACTAGTCTGCACTTAGCACTTTCTTCCCTCTTCCTACAACGTTGGTCGCTACCTCCTCAGCACAAAACTGTCAAAACCTTTTGGAGTCTTTTTTTTCTCCTACATAATTTTAAACTCTGTTTACAGGGCATTGTGCTCGTCTTAGAAATATTACTCATTGTACTTTATACTCTCTTATAAGCTTTTAATCAATAATCGATGGTCACTGTATCTATGTGTAATTGCACTGCATGGCTCCATACATGTACCGATTTGAATTAATCGAACATGAATGAAATAAACTTGAAACCCCTTTGGAGTAAGAGAGCTGTCTCGGACCCAGCTCTTTGAATTTGCGTAATTCAACCATTCAAGCAATCATTGGACTAAACTGAAAGTGTATTATTCCAGTTATTGTATTATTCTTTTGTAGTTCGCAGTTAGAAAAGTCAATTCCCTTGTGTATTTCACAGGTTGGAGCTCTACAATCACTTCGCTATTTACTTGAATTTTTTTCTTGAATAACTTGAATTGCAATACTTATGAAACTGTTATCAGAACCGTTCGATCAGTTTACAAATATTCTTTTCGTAGGTCTTATGCCAAGGCAATTATCTCAAATTCAGGCGGACTTATATTATAGGCCTTTTATTATGATCAAAGGCAAGCCCGTCTGCGCCCGTCCGCGACCTGACCGCGGCCAGCGCCAGGAACTCTGGACCTCCCACTACCCATCGCTATGACACCACCACCCTCCTCGCACTCAACCCTGGAAGACTTAGAGAATGCCAACAGGCCTCGCCGAACACGACCCATGGCTAGTTCTCCTGCCTCCACTGCTGCCAGACCCTCACCGCCACCCCGGCCTCCAACACCGCAGACGCCAGCACCGGGGACACCCTAAAATGCATCCTCCTTAACGTACGCTCCGTACACAAACACGCCATGGAAATCTGGAACCTACTCGACTCTCTCTCGCCCGACATCGCCTTCTTCACAGAGACCTGGACCAACGCATCCTCCACCCCCGACATCAGCACCGCCATCCCAGACGGATACAAGATTCAGAGGAAAGACTGCCCCAACCACCCAGGAGGGGCCTCGCCATCGCCCACAAGAGCACCCTCCGCCTCACCACCTCCAGCGAAACCTTCCCCTCCACCGAACACCTGCACTTCCAGATCCAGACCACCCCCAAAGCCACACTCCGAGGAACCCTCATCTACAGACCCCCCCCCCCCCCCCAACACCCTTCGCCACCACCATCACCGACTTCATCGCACCCCACGCCATCGCCTCAGCAAACTACATACTCATTGGAGACCTGAACTTCCACCTCGACAACCCCAGCGACCCAAACTCCACTATCCTTCATGACAACCTCGCCAGCATCGGACTTAAGCAACTCGTCAACACACCGACCCACAGAGCAGGACACACCCTCGACCCCATCTTCGCGGCACGAAACAGCGTCCAATTCAGCCACACAACGCAGCCGCCATGGACCGACCACCACTGCGTACACTTTGCCATCAACAAACCCAAGGCACCCAAACCAGCCCCACGTCCACCTCAAAGGAACTGGAGCAAGGTTACCGACGAGCAACTTAACTCCACCCTCACCCGAGACAACCACACGTGGGCACCCGACGCAAATGATGCAAACAACGCAGCCAGAGAACTCCACACCTGGATCCTCAACTGCGCAGACGAGCTCGCCCGCTACGCAACCCCAACAGACAACGCCCCAGGAAAGCCGCCTGGTTCACCACCGCTCTCCAAGAAGCCAGACGCACCTGCAGACGCCTGGAGAAGAACTGGAGAAACACCAATACAACCAAAAACCACACCACCTACAAGGATGCCTTGACGGACTACCATAACCAGATCAGAGCCACCAAAAGGAACTTCATCCACAACAAAATCCTGGCCAACTCCACCAACTCCAAGGAACTTTTCAGTGTCATTCAGGAATTCACCAACCGACGCAGCGAAGCCACAGACATCACACCATCCCAAGACCTCTGCGACAAGCTTGGAACCTATTTCCACCTCAAGATCAAAAACCTCTATGACAACTTCATCGACCATCCACCAGGTGCCACAGACAGCCCCCCAGAAACACCAGCAAGCCCACCATCTCCAACTGGACACCAATCACTGCCGAAGACACTGCCTCGACCATGAAAAGCATCCACTCGGGGGCCCCCACCGACCCCTGCCCCCCTCACATCTACCACAGAGCTGCGGCCGCCATCGCACCCGAACTACAACGCACCATCAACACCACCTTCAAAACAGGAACCTTCCCAGACGACTGGAAGCGCGCAGAAGTCAGACCCCTGCTCAAGAAGCCCACAGCTGACCCCACCGACCTCAAGAACTATCGGCCCATCTCGCTCCTCCCCTTCGCAGCCAAAGTTGCAGAGAAAACAGTCAACAGGAATCTGACACGATTCATTGAAGAGAACGCCGTCCTCGACCCGTCCCAATCCGGATTCCGAAGCAACCACAGTACAGAGACAGCCCTACTCACCGCCACAGACGACATCCACACCCTCCTGGACCAAGGCCACTCCGCAGCCCTCATCCTACTCGACCTATCAGCGGCCTTCGACACCCTCTCCCACCGCACACTAGTCGCCAGACTACACGACGTGAGCATACAAGGAACAGCCCTGGACTGGATCCGATCATTCCTCACCGGAAGAAGCCAAAGGATCAGACTCCCACCCTTCCTCTCCGACCCCACGAAAATCACCTGCGGAGTCCCAGAGGGTTCATCACTGAGCCCCACCCTCTTCAACATCTACATGGCCCCCCTCGCAGCCATCGTCCAACAACACGGCCTCAACATCATATCCTACGCCGAATACACCCAGCTCATCCTCTCCCTCACTAAAGACCCCAACACTGCCAAACTCAACTTCCAGAAAGGAATGCAAGACGTTGCAGTCTGGATGACCAACAGCTGCCTGAAGCTCAATGCCGAGAAGACAGAAGTCCTCGTCCTCGGTACCACCCCTTCTGCATGGGACAGCACCTGGTGGCCGCACGCCCTTGGAAGCCCACCTACCCCCTCAGACTACGCCAAGAACCTCGGCATCGTACTCGACTCATCACTCACCATGAACTGACAGGTCAACGCCGTCACCTCCAGCTGCTTCAACACCCTTCGCATCCTCCGCAAGACCTTCAAGTGGATCCCCCCTGAGTCAAGGAAGACAGTCACCCACGCACTCATCACCAGCAGACTGGACTATGGAAACGCACTCTACGCCGGCATCAACAAGTCCCTACTCCTCAAACTCCAAACAATACAGAACACCAACGCCAGACTCGTCCTCGGCATCCCCCGACACGAACACATCAGCCAACACCTACGAAGTCTCCACTGGCTCCCCGTGGAGAAAAGAGTCACTTTCAAAATCCTCACTCTCGCCTACAAATGCCTACACAACAACGGACCCAAATACCTCAACAACAGAATCAACTTCCACGTACCCAAAAGAAACCTCCGATCTTCCAACCTTGCACTGGCCGAAACCCCGCGCATCCACAGAGCCAGAGCAGGTGGAAGATCCTTCTCTCACATTGCAGCCAAGACCTGGAACGAGCTACCGGCAGACATCAGACGCGCCCCCTCCCTGAACACCTACAGGAAGACCCTCAAGACCTGGCTCTTCGGCTAAACAGATCTGCAGATGGGTGAGTAGCGCGCTTACAATTCCCTGATTGATTGATCAAACGCTATTTCTTTTAAAATGTCACTAACCTCTTTCATTTGTTTCCTTGCAGCCTCAATGAAAACGTTTGTTCTGAGAAGGCACCTTGGCGAGGTGATGAGTTATCTTCCAAGAAGGCCACTTGGTTTTGGTTTGCCTTAAAGCAGGCACATGGAAGCAGAAACTCAGAAAACCTCCACCTGGTGTACTGGAAAGCCCAGCAGGTGGCACGTGTACTGGCATGATATTTATAGGGTGAGAATCCTAAATAGCCATCGGATCATGTGACCGCAGGAAATCTTATGAGAATTCCTTTGATCACTTACACGTGGGCATAGCTTTTGCACTGTCGAGGTTACCCACCCAAAGCTGCTGGGGAAGCAGTGTTTTGGGCCAAAAAGCTACTGCATTGTGAAGTTGGGAGGAGAAGTAAGCAAAGCATCCCCAGAGCTATGTGAGAGAGGACCAAGTTGCCAGTTTGGTTTAGCGGGTGGGGTTGGCAGGATGGCGTGGGTCTGTTGTTGGACAAAGTTAGCTAGGCTGGTGCAATAGTCGTTACACCACTTCTTTACAATTTCAATTTCTATGTCCATTCACTGGCCTTCCTGGCCCTCTACACATCTCAGTGTAGAGCTTTGACCTTTGCAGTGGTGTTAATGAACCCGTCACTCAGCAGTCACAGCAGTATTTGTCTTGCTTTCCATATCACTGTCTCAGATATTAATGGTTTCCATGGCTGTACCTTATGATGTTGTATGTGGGTCCTATCAATCTGAAATTAATTAGTAATATGTTTCCATCTGTCTCCAAAAGCAGGTTTCATTCCCTGGCTTTCACCGTCTCCTCAGAAATGTTGACACTACAAGGGTATTGCATCTCACCACATAACTATTTACATTGTTGATATTTACCCAGAATTATTCTATCCTGCAAGATAATGTTCTTAATTCTTGTGCTGCTGCCACACCTTGCTCATTCTCTGGTTTCTACCATACACTCTTAGGAGCAGGACCACTATTATGTGAGGATGTCACCTTGCATAAGTTCCAACACGGCCCGAGTTTGAGTCTCCTTGAGAAAGGCCTTTTCCTCCTTTTAGTTGGAAGGAACCTGGGGAGTTCTCTATGGCAGTTCTCATCCAGGTTCTGATATTGCTTTAGTTTCGTTTGACTACATATCCTAGTAGGCTTCACAATAATGATTGGAATTTCTGTGGGGGTGTAGTTGATCTCCTTCCAGAATTTCTGTTTCATGCACTCAGTGTGTATTACTAGCTTCTTAGACCTGCATAGTTCTCTGTCTTGATTATCATTTATCCAGTTTTGGTATGAATTTTCTTCTCCAGATTTCTAACTGAGATATGGTCTACAGATTCAGCAAACCTTATAATTCAATTGGTGCAGATTCTGCCATTAACTTTGTATGTTTTTTGGCTATACTTTCCCCAAGAGTATTTTTTACTCATATGGTCCGTGACATTCTGCTGTTTGCTCATTATCTTTGTTTTTCTCATTCATGTTTTCTAGGATTCTCACCACCACAGCTTGTCTCTGCTGCCTGTAATAACCTCTTTGGGGATGTCACTGTACTTGGCAGAAGCATTTAAGCATTGGTATAAAGCAGATTGTGGTGGACATGAACTACCCTTTCCAACAAAAACTGCTTTATGCCAACGCCTAAGTGCTTCTGCAAAGTACAGAACCGCAATGGAGTAGCTTGTCCGCCAAACTTAATGTCCATCTACATCATTTAGAGAGGAACAGACCATTAGGTTTCTGTCAATTTCAGATCTGTAATGGCGTCTTGAACCTAATTCGCTGTTCTCCCAGTTTCTGGGTACATAAAATACATTAGAAACACAAACTACTGTTCTTTGGCGACAATCTTTTTCTTTCCGTTTGCTTTTGTCTGCCTGGTCTTAGCGTCCCATAAGTTGCATTCAAAGAAATAAATAGCCTGTGTGTGTGCAACTAACATACTCGTTGCAGATACTAAATATAAACTAAGATGCTACCATTTACACAGCAATCAACCATTTTAATTACAGTTTTAAAACATTTTGGGCCATATGTACAAAAGCATTTTTGCGGTCGATAATGTCTCGATTTGCAGAATGAGAAGTGATCCAGTTATAGGGTTCACGATTACTAGTAAACCACAGATAGCATACAGAAAACCAAAGTCTCTGCATGATTGCTTAGTGAATAGTGATATAACATACACCAAGGGTTGATTAGGGTCCATCTGCCTAAATGTTTTCTAATATTACTGGGAAACCGGGTTCGAGTCTCGGCTACGACGCTCAACATCCTGTGATTCTGGGCAAATCACTTAATCTCCCCGTGCCTAACAAAAATGAATGTGTCCATCTGTAACGAAACTGGTGCTCATGTAAAGCGCTCTGATACCTGATATCCTTGGGTCTAGTTCGCGCTACATAAAACTCTAAAACAAATATATATTAATGTAGAAGAGCAGAGGGAGAGGGTTGGGTTTATTTTCGTCACCATTTATGTTAGTGACTAAAGTATGCTGAAGAAATACGACTGTGTATCAAAGTCTTTGTACCTTGTATACTATGCAACTCAATAAAGAATATTAAAAAAATAATAAAAAACATATACTAAGGCTATATGGCTAAAACCTAGGGAAGTCTTCTCCTGATGACAGGGATGTAAAGCTTGCAAACAGGGTGTGAATACATCATGGATGATACAGCCACGTAACTGGAAGCAGAAGATCAAAGGAAATTTTAACTACAAAAGTAACCATGTATTATATATATGTTAAACTGCTCTTACCCCAAGACCTGTATAAGCAGTATCAAACTACGGGTACATAAAGAGATTTTTAGCACATTATAGCAATAAAAAATAATGATGAAAGTTGCCCAGTCGCTCAACTTTTTCACAAACATTGTGGAGGGAATAGGGAATGAAAATGACCTGACATATTTTGTTGTAGATTAATAAGATGTTTAGTAGGAGATAATAGTGAGAGAGCTCTAAAGAGATTACAATCATTGTACATTTTGGAGTGGATTCTAAATAACCGCGAGACCTGAACATTGATGAGGAATCGCATTTACATTTATGAAAGATAAAGCAGCCGTCCCCATTTTTGTCTTTGCTTGGTTGGATCTGAGAAGTCAGAAGATTTGGTTTTAATCATGATTTTTGTTTTTACAAAGACTTTGATAAGTTATGGATATGACAATGTTTGGGAAACTGTAGCTCACTGGGGCATAATATATTTGATAACTTATGACATGCCCTGCAAGCTCTGGATTATAAACAATTATGGAATAATTACAAACAGACTCAGTGTAGTGGCATAATTTGCAAATTACTGAAATGAGGTCTCCCATAGAAATGGACTAAAATATGAACTGTCAGACACACAAAAGGTGATGGGAGGAATGCTTACAATCAGTCTAACTATTGGTATTCAGTTGGGTTAGCAATCCAAACCATCGTTCTTTTGCCCACCATATCACCTCAGTTTGGACCCAGCCATTTGCAAATCAGTCTTGACCCTGCTTCAGTAGGAACTGTACAGCCTGAACTGCCAGTCCAGGTCCTAACTGGACAAGAACACAAGCAACCTAAGACCAGCAACGCCCTGATTGGGGCTCCGCAGTTGGTTTGAGACTGGTTCCAGTGGCAGAGTGAGCACAGGCCCCACATCTGGGCATACACTTGCCACTTATGGTGGTACACACACATATATATATATATATATATATATATATATATATATATATATATATATTCCAAAAACACAAGCAGGTTGCCTCAGTGAGGATGCCCACCCAGAGGGTTAACTTCTAAGGTGAGTGTTTGCAGCAGAAACAGCTTCCTGCCTTCAATCCATTTGCAAGCGGCTCAAATTTTTTAATCAACCCACTGTGGATTTACTCACGTTACTCGAGATGCGGCAGCATCCACTAGGAGTTTTATTTTATGTTGAACACTGCGAATACCAGAATGCACTGGACTACTTATCAAGGCAAGAGTACACGCCCACTGGGGCGGGAATTTCAATAAAGCGCAAGATGTTCCACATTATGGCTGCTGTGTTCTTCATCGTTGGGCTCGTGAAAAAGGACGAACGTTTGAAACGCATTGAGCCGCTTGCAAATGGATTGAAGGCAGGTAGCTGTTTCTGCTGCAAACACTCACCTTAGAAGTTAACCCTCCGAGTGGGCATCCTCACTGAGGCAACCTGCTTGTGTTTTTGGACTTTTTGCGGCCGTGCCGGTTGCGAGGATGAACCACCGCTGATTAGCGGATCTTCGGCGCTCAGAGGACTGGGCGTCGTTATGGAGCGGAGGGCTCCAGCTTGAGTGACTGTTTACTGGCAACAAATCCAGCTCCAGTTCTTTTTTAATCAACCCACTGTGGATTTACTCACGTTACTCGGGATGCGGCAGCATCCACTAGGAGTTTTATTTTAAGTTGAACACTGCGAATACCAGAATGCACTGGACTACTTATCAAGGCAAGAGTACACGCCCACTGGGGCGGCAATTTCAATAAAGCGCAAGGTGTTTCACATTATGGCTGCTGTGTTCTTCATCGTAGGGCTCGTGAAAAAGGACGAAAGTTTGAAACGCGTTGAGCCGCTTGCAAATGGATTGAAGGCAGGAAGCTGTTTCAGCTGCAAACACTCACCTTAGAAGTTAACCCTCCGGGTGGGCATACTCACTGAGGCAACCTGCTTGTGTTTATGTAATATATGTATATATATATATATATACATACACACACCCACACACACAAACAGGGAAACCCGTATTTAAACATTTATGCAAACATGTAGGCTTATATTTTTCTTCGAACAATCTCTCCTTTGCAGTGAATTGTACTTGAATATTTTAATGTTTGCGGCAAGATGAAGGTGTGGCAAGATGTGGGGCCTATTTGTTTCCTGTGTTGCCAGAAGACACAGTGCTGGATTCTACTGATGTAGTGGAAGGGCTATGAGAAATAGAGCTGAGATATGGGCCCCATTTGGTCCCACTCTAAAAACATCAGTGCTCTGGGCCCTTTACAGAGACACCAGTGCAGGCACAATATTACACCTTCTTGAGTAATTTGTTTTTTGATTAAACAGATTCATGCATGCAGTGTCACCTTTATTAACATACTGCACTGCAAATACATCAGTTGGTTCATAAATGGGCTGTGGTTGTCCTGACTGCATGAAGCTTGGAGACAGTCATATGCCTTGAAGGGATCCAGATTTTTCCTCTGAACTGCACCATTAAAACAAAAAGGCAGCAGCATTTTATACCAATCACGCATTTTCAGGTCTTGCCTAAGACCTTGCAAGATCTTTTGTTTTCGAACAGTGAGCTTAGAGACCACCCATTGCTTACTATTGGTTAGCTTCATTGTCGGTCTTATTTGCTTGCTTCTCATTGGTCAATTGTTTTAGCCTTCTTTCCTCCCCTGAAGCTTAGCCGCATTACTTGTGTCCTTTCAGTGCCATTGCACTAGGGGCTACTTTTTTTGTGTTTAAGCACTTTATAAGAGTGAATGATTTCCACCTATCTCCCTTGTGCACTTCTCCCCCTCCCTGTTACTCCCACCCACCAACTTTCCGCTATCAATTTGCTTGCCCTCAGCACCTTTCTCACAATCTCCACTGTCCGTCTGCTTGCCCTATCACCTACCTCCCATCCTGAGTTGTCTGTGTACCTGCTCCCAGCCTCTCCTTCCAACCCTCCATTGTCCATCAGCTTGCCCCCAGATCCTCCCAACCACCCACTGTTGATCAATCCACATGTCCTCCCTCTGTTGTCCATGGTGCTCCCCACTTGCCCTACATCCATTATCCATGTTCCCCACCACTCACCTCTCTTCATTGTCAGTGCTGAGTCTCACTCCGCTGTCAATGTTATCTCCCACCCACCCTCTGAGGCTGTGACACCCCCACCAACTCTCCTTCCATCGTCCATGTTGACCCCCACTCACATGCTTGCCGTTGTCCTAGTTGTCGCCTAAATTGTCTGCATTGCCGCCTGCCCACCATAACAAAAGAACTCCTGGCCAGGCGCCCCCTGCAAATAGCAGAGGGGCGCCATTAGTCGCTCCACGGGCACAAGCAAAGGGGAAGTCCCTCATCGTTGTTGCCACGAAGGAGGGTCCCCTGTGACGTCATCTGGGGGCGCCGCCTGGGACTGCAGAATATAAGGTATCGTGAGGCAAGGGATTGACCTCTTTTCCCTCCACTGCGCACCGGATTACACCTTACCACAATTTCACCACCCACCCACCCACTCCTGGATGAGGGCAGTATTGGCGGAATTTCTTGCAGCAGAAAAGGGGGTATACCCCAAATGTGGACAAAATTACTGAACTTTCCCAGTGGAGGGGTGTTGATTGGTGTGGGCACTGGGCAGGCAGGAAGGGTGACTTACCTGCTGGTGGTCCTGGACCTTTTTGCTCTACCCCGGGATGCCTGGAGTTGAACCTTTTGCGGGGTTTGCCTGGTGACAGGTACCCCGGCAGGGACAGAGCGCTATGCGGTGCCCTGGTGTATGTGTTGGTATGGAACGGTGGGTATTGCCTGCCCATCCCTCTGAGAGATGAGGCGAAGTTCCTACTAAGGTATGGATGCCCTTGGTGGAGGGCTTGGGCAATGGATAAGGAAAGGGGCCTTCTGGCACTTTCCATCCTGAAGTCTTCAGCTGTGATGGAAGGTGGAGACACCTCTGTATCTTTGAACGGTTTTGCTGACCTGATCTCATGCATTCACCATCAATAATGTATATTTTTGCTGATCTTATGTCCTGAATTCTCATAACAATGTGTACTTAAGTTCTGTCACTTTGTGAGCGCACTATATGAAGCAGACACTGCTAGCCATATCACAGTGCTATTTTTCCCTCTAGGCCCTACGCGGTCTGTGTTGACCCACAAACAGCCCTCCCTGGTGCCTCCTACCCCCACATTAAACAAGCATTGGCATAGCCAACATGTCTCGCCTTTGGGACCTTATAAGTGTTTAGCCATGCAACAGTTGATGTTGTTGCACCAAGGATATTATACTGCATAACTAAATACTTATAAGGTCCCAAAAGCGAGACCTATTGGCTATGCCAATGCTTGTTTTTCTTTTGGGGGGGTAGAGGAAGCGAGTGTCAAGCGCTCCGCCCCAGCCTTAGACGGCGCAGAACTGTGCAGACGCGGAGGGGGGACAGCGGGACATGTCCAGCATGAATCCTGAATAGTGAGTATTCCGTGAGGGTGGGTGCTGAATAGTTGGGGTCATAGAGGGCGCATGAGGACGGGAGGGACGCACACTTTGTAAAATGTCTGCAAGTAGTGATTATCGATATTACCGGTAGGTAAGTTTGCCTCTAGGATCTGAGCTGACACCCCCTACCCCTTAACTACAAGAAAAGAAGCATCGGCAGGCCCTGTGCACCTGTTGAAGCTGGAAATGGGGTGTTTTTAATCTAACTGGTAAGATCGCGACACGTAAGTGCCTGTTGTAAGGTGCTTATCTGACACGTCATATCAACAGGCCAAATGTTTATCTTCAATTTAATACGTTGCAGGTGTAGCCTCGCCAGTTACTGCCAGCTAAATCATGTTGTCCATTTGTGCAGTGTGAGTTTTCTTTTGGTGGGACAGGTTGATTGTATCAACCCCCAGTAATGGAAATCTGCGTCCCAGATTTGTTCCAGTCGCCTGCTTGTTGAAATACGTGTCACTTAGCATGTATATGAACCCACTGAGCTTTCTCGCTGGTGGGTATTCCTTTGGTGCTTCGAGTGATCGGTGTTCCTACCTTCTGTTCCCAAGTTGTGTCTCCGAACAAGCACTTAATAGGCCAGCTACCATTCTTAACGTTCTACTTATCACCCAGCTCTTTTTACAATTGGAACCTTCTTGAAGGTAAAATTACGCAATTAGCTTGTTGCCATTTGCACATTATTGTTGAAGGTCTTGTCAGTATCGAGTCAAAGTTGTCATGCGCCAGCTGATTTCTCTCCCCCACCCGCTTTCCGTGACCTGGAACCGACGCAACACTGCTATGCTAGAGAGTTTGCTTTCCATCGTGTTTATACCGAAACTAGAGCAATTCTATTGTTATCTAATTGTGGTTGGGTGGTAATTTATATAATGAAGTGAAGTGACTGGTGGCCTTTGGTGCTTTTGAAAGTAGTGAACTGGAAATGATAACGGAAACGAACTCTTTGAGGCTTTTGGTTACAAACCTGAATAGTTGCAGATAAGTGAAATTAGCACAGCTCTTGAAAAGCTGGTCAGCAGTCGCTCCCTTACACGTTAAAAAGTCTGGCTGCATCCTGTGTTAATTCGACTAGTGTGCCCAATTCAACGCCCGTGTTATTCTTGAAGTTGTGATTAATCTCCCCTGTAAACTGTGTTGAGCGTTTACTGACGTACTTGTGATTTAGTGTGGCACTTTGTAGTAGATATAATTCGAGCTTCGTATCTGCTGAGTAGCCCTGTTGACTGCTGGGGAAAATGTCAACCCGCCATCGGAGGAGAGTCATGTGTTTGCCGGTCACATGTCTATTGCTAAATTCTTCTTGCCTGAGATTTTGCAATCCCGGACGCAGCCACTTACACATAATTATTGTATTAGTGTTGCAGAGAACTGCACAATAGTGATTAGTCTGACAGTGACAATCCTTCTGCTTCTCTTGTATTTGAAACATCCCCATCCGTGTGTGTGCGGTATCTGTAGGGAGCATCAGTGTAAAAACAAGCACTGAAACACAAGTGTGGCCCCGCGCCGGCCGTCGAAAGTGAAACAGTACTCCGGGTTTAAAGAAGTGGGAGGGGTGGGGAGTGCGATTCCCTTGCGGGAGCGAGCGGCGCCAGGAGCGATAATTGCTACCATATGGCGCCAGCTGCTTGCTCCCGCAAGTGAATCGCCAAACGTGCACGCGTTGCCATTCAAGGCAATGGAACGCGTGCACGTTTTTGTGTGAAAAGCCGAATCGATTGCAAAAGGTCTTTTTGCCTATGCAGCGCATGCGCGCTGCGTAGGCGAGACCTAAAAAGCACCATGACTCTAACACCACTGGGTGAGTCATAGCACTCTGTTTTCTCACATCCTGCACTGCCTATGATGTCCCCCAAACGCCCTCCCTCCCTACATGATGCCGCCCGCCCTGCCCTGCTGTCAGTAATAAAATAAAACGCTATGACGGGTCAAGCGCTGGCCACTTTATAGCACTTTATTTTTTTGTTTTATTTTCATCCATGCTGCAGAGCAGCCGGGCAGCTCCCTGGCTAAAAAACACTGACAAAGCCAATACTATTGTAGGCGACACCTATTGGCTTTGGCGGTGGTTGTTTATTTAGCATTCTAGAATAAATTTAGCTCAACAAATAAAATAAAATTGACAGAATATTTCTGTTGCTGCTAAAGCATTTACAAAATACCCAGGCCCTGGTTCCAAACAGTCCTCATGCCGTCAAGGCGTGCTTATCCGAACTCGTTAGCAATTTCAACCTCATGACAGCGTATTTAGGCAACGCAAACAAGTCGAAATTATGATAATCTCGTCAGGTAGGAGTTAAGGAAGGCACTTGTAAAGCGCTCTAATGAACCCCTCAGACGAATCCTGATCTGAAGGTATTTCTAAATCAAGCTTCC
The DNA here is from genome assembly GCA_963921515.1 of Calotriton arnoldi. Lineage (NCBI taxonomy): Eukaryota > Metazoa > Chordata > Amphibia > Caudata > Salamandridae > Calotriton > Calotriton arnoldi. Next base: position 649,379 of record CAWUFW010004496.1, read on the forward strand.
ACTAATGGTAATAGGCTCGTGCACAAATTAAAGTAATGAGCCTGATTAAACGCCGCTCTCAGCCTCCAGAACGCGGGTCTGGAATGGGGAATGAGCGCGTGCTTCACTGGAGGGCCCCTTTGCATAATCCCCCCAGCTGCCAGGCCCAATCAAACGAGGCAAAATGAAGGGTCTCGCGCCCATAATGAGGGGTAAACACAATCACCTCGAGCACAGCAGAAGGGAGGGTCTCGAGCCCGTGAAAGCGATTCGATTAGATTAAATGAGTAATTTGTAGCAGGGCTCTCGGGGCGCGCGGCTGGACTGAAATATCTGGCATTTAGGCAGAGAGTAAACTCGGTGAAACGCGCGGCTTCCAGCCACTGGCCATGCCGGCCTCCTCTCGAGAAATAAATGAAGCGGTAAATATGCTTCTTTTCAGCAGCACACGCTGCATCGAATGTATCCACTCTGCCTGCTCCTCAGAAACAGCAGTAGCACAGCATGTGATAGCAGTTAAAGGCCTTCCTCTCGCATAACTGTCTTTAAAGCATTCAGTGGCTTTGTCCACGCTTATCATTAATACCACGAGTAATTCAACTTGATTATCCACTACCTATGGCTCGCTCTGTTATTCCCTCCTTCTCTCTTTTGCCTCTCTCTCGTATAAAAATATTACAGACGCAACGTTCTATCCACAAGGCAATGTATTTTCTGAGAGATAAAATTTTGACTCCCCCACCACAGTTGCCCACCAAAATTCAACAAGCATCTGCAATGTTAATAGATATGGCTTATGAATAAAAGTGCCTTTTGTGGCGCTAATGAGCTTAGGCACTCGATACGTCATCATGCATGCACTCTGTTACTCATCTTCGCACTCATGCATCCATTCATCCATCCACTGACTCAGCTGCAAAAAAAAGACACACACACAAACTAAACACATGAAAGATAAATTAAAAGTATACTAGAAGAAAAAAGAAGTCTTGCTGCCGTCTAAACACAGTGGGCATATTATAATTTGCACTTACAAAACGAAACATAGCAGCGGGTATCTGTCTTGCAGATGTATTGTCAATAGTTTATTGTTGTTGTTTTAAAGTGTCAAATGAGCTGCCATATTTAGAATCAACCTGTGGGCCATCTTGGAATGGTAAAGCGATGATACACTATAAACAACAGCATTCCATAATTGTCTCCAGGTTTAGAAGAATTGGCCATGTGGGATGCCACGAACTGCAGATGAAATGAGTGGCAAAGAAGCAACCCTTTGGCACTGCCTGGAGAGCTGTAGTATCCTCTTAAGAAACATTAAAATAAATAAAAAGAGGTGAAGCTAGGAAGTGAAAAGGGAACTATAAAAGGTGGACATTGAAAACTAAAAGACTGGCAAACCAGCTATGACACTGAATTGCACTAATTTTCAGGTGGATGGTGGCTGTACATGTGATCAGAAAATGTGGTCATTCACAGGTCAAGGGAGCCAATGATTGATGAGGACTGAACCATTATCCTATGCAGTATGCCATCATAGATGAAAGCAGAGTGTAAGTGACACTCAACAGACCAGAGATGACCGAAAGGCTGTCTATGTATCTATATGTATATATATAGGTATATGCATTTATATATATGAATGTATCCATTATTTTATTTTTAATTACATGATCCTAGTAGACAGCTAGGAAGAGATTCTAGCAAGAATTATTACAGTGCAAATCTCAGCGCAGGGTTTGTCAAAAGCCATAGTCAACACCAACGTCCTTCCCTATAAAGGTAAATAGTGCATTTCATGTAACAAAATACCTATCTGTAGGCTTTAATACAGGGAAATAACAACCCACCCTTAAATGCCTATTGACTTTAACATATGCTTTTCATAATCAATATGTCAGGCCTACTGTGTTTATTAATACTTTTCACAATAAACTGGTCAGACCTATAATATCTGAAATATTTTTTACTAGTGACCCCATCGGGCCTTTAGCAGTTGTCAATGGCCTGTCACCGTAACCAATTGAGTTAAATTTAAGCTTTCCCAAAAGGCATCCATCAAGCATACGGTCAGTCTTAACTCTACATATTAAACAAAATTACAACCATATTCGATCTATCCTAAGAGGGCCTAACATGGATTTTGACAGTGCAAATCTTCTATACCCATGCTTTTTCAGAGAACTAATCAATAGGGGGTGGGAGGAACTTGTGTAATTCGCTGCAGCATAATTATTCAGATTTACTACAAAAGTATGCGTCTAAAATGGACCGGAGGATGCATTTTGCACTAAGAAATAGCGCTAAATGCAAGAGAACATAAATAGCACTGCAATATTTCCTGTAACTCACTCTCGGCATTTAGCACTATTTTCTTAGCGCAAAATGCACCCTTGCATCCAAAATGGATCTGAAGATTTATTTGGCTCTGAGAAATTAGTGCTGAAAGTAAAACATGACAGTAGCACTTGTGCTCTCCTAATTAGTTGTTTTTGTGCTTATTTTTCCTCAGAATTCCTCTTAGTTACACAAGCAGGCGTATTTGCGTAATTATTGGCAAAGAGTAACGCAGAATTACCAAATTACTCTGATTATTCCGGTGTTCGTAAAATTACTCTCAGCCTAGTAACCAGCATCAAAACCCTTGCTTCCTCAATAATCTTACTACAAAGGTAATCTGTGATAGTCCCTCTAACAGAATGCCTATCTTTATGCTTTAATACAGAGTAATCACAAACTACCTTTAAATGCCTATTGGCTTTAACCTCTTCACTGCTAGGGCTTTTCTACTCCATCCCTATTTTCATTTTAGTAGCGTCCTTCAAAAAGCATAATAACATGAAAATTCATCCTTTAATAGTTGCAAGAAGGCTGGTCAAACTTGTTTAAAACCGAGGCCTTTCAATAATGATTTAATATAAAGGCTGCAAGGATGTTATTAAAACCCACAAAACATGGGAAAATGAAGCATGTCCTGTAATGATATTGAGTCCCAACCACAAGGGCATAAATCCTTGACTAAGACTACCCTTAAGGAATGCCAGTAAACTGTCTAGCATGTTTCACAGAAACTGGATTAAAAAATACTGAAGTACGGTGTTGGTAACAAAAGTTAGCTAAGGTTCAATAGAAGGAACCATTTTAAGGAGTACAAACCTATGAACTCTCTGTTTGGACAGCTCTGAGGCCTCGTTCTCTTGAGCTTCGAGCATTACTAATGTATTTTCATCCAGACGATATTGTTCTGTTATGTTTGACAGATCCTTCTGGTTACAGCGATATATAGGGTCTGTAGGTTCTCAAAAAACACGTGATACCCAGGCCCAATAGCTGAGATGTACCTTACAATCATTTTTTATTGAGTACTGACTAAACAGCAATTGATATGTTAAAATATAAGAATGAAAAATGGGTATGAAGAAAACCTAAAGATTTCTGAAATGTACACAAGGTACTGAGTTTAGGAGCAGTGGTTATTTGTACACAACTGAATTAATGGCTAACCCTATAATCGTGTGATTCAGAGTGCATTTTGCAAAATGTCTACTTTCTTGCACACTGACTTACATTTCGAAGTCACAAATGCAGAGAAGTACAAATGGTAATGACATTTTTCTGCTATTCTGTTTTCCCACGTCTTGCAATAAAAATGGCACCCTACTTGTGAGGCTGGCCTAACCCCAGCGACAAAAAACGCCCCAAAACGCAACCAGAAGGTATCACATTTCCCTCAGCAAAATCAACGCTTTTTGCAATGTGGGTAGCTGAGGATTTATGTCCCTGGCTCAGCCGTCACACAAGAAAACCTACCATACCCAGAAATGTCTGAAAACTAGACATCCAGGGGAGTCGAGGGTGGTGTAACTTCTGTGGGTCTCATGAGGCTTTTTTACCCAGAAGTTCTCTCAAACCTCAAACTTTGGCTAAAAACACACATTTTCCTCACATTTCTGTGAGAAAAAGTCCCGGAATCAACGGGGGATGAATGAATTTGCTACAACTCAGCATTCCCACACGTCTCCCCATAAAAATTGTAGCTCACTTGTGTGGTTGGCCTATTGCCCAGAGAAAAGAGGGGCCATAAACACAACATGGAAAGATCACATTTTTTAAATGAAAACGGACCCTTTTTTAATTTGGAGAACTGTATATTTTGGGCCTTAGCTGAGCTAGCACCCAGTGAAACCTACCAAACCCCCAATGGGGGGTACAGGGAGGTGCGTGAGGCATAGATCTCACAGGTATTTTTTATACAGAGGCCCGTGAAAACTTTGGCTAAAAACACTCATTTTGCTGACATTTCTGTGCAGGAAAGTTCTGAATCTACGAGGATCCATAAATTTCCTACCAACAATAGTTCCCACAAATCTAATAAAAATGCTACTCCACTTTTGTTTGTAGGCCTTGTGCCAGCTATAGGAAAGGGGCCAAAGTGGTACATGAGCAAATCAAATGTTGCCACTCAAAACCAACCCTTTCTAGGGGCGAGCGTGCGAGAGCATTCGCTAATGCATGGGCCTCCCTTATGAGACACTATTGTGTACAGAAAGGGCGTGGAACCCACACGTTGCTTCCCATTTGTTGGCTTACAAGCCATTCTTCTTAACAACCTAGCAATTGCTCACTGCAGTACAAGCTTCATTTCTGTTTCTCTCTGTGGAGCACGGACTGATTGTGCCCATCCACTGCTCCCAACGTGATTGAGGTACTACTTTGTTCTTTTTAACTTCTAGTGCCCTGCAAACAGAAGGCAACAGACACAAAAGTGCGAAACCATGTATACAACAGATAATGGAAACAAAACTGTAGTTAACCCAGGGTTCAGAAAAAAGTAAACTTGCTTAAGCTGCATGGCAGCATTATTGGCATGCCACGGAGTTGAATAGGCATTTTCAAGGTCGGGTGGCAAATTATTTTTGAAGATCAGTGTGACTGGCAAAAACGTACCCAGCAGGACAAACAAAATTGCAAAGTTTTATTTTCTATAGTTAATTTTCTTTCATTTTGCCATGTCTTCTTTTCTCAATTTGTAGACTCATGGTTTGCTTTGTTTTTTGCTGGTGGGCGCTGTTCTCAAAAGAATACGATTACTTTGTTCTACACTGCTTGTGTGGATGGACCTAGCACCCACAACACAAAAGGGCCAAAATGCAATGTAGAGACAATGGCAATAGGGATAGCGGTGGTAATTGGGCCCTAGTTTGGCCACCACTTTGTGAAACCTATCAAACCTAGACATTTCTGAAAACTATACACCCCGGGGAGTCCAAGGTGGAGTGCCTTATGTGAATCCCATGAGGTTTTCTTTGCCTAAAATCACATATATTCCTTGCATTTCTGTGACTTAATCTTCCTGAATCCGCAGGGATTCACAAAATTTCATTTCCCCACTTGTCCCGATAAAATACTACCTCACTTGTATTTTAGGTTTGCAGAGTATTGTGGGCAAGAAAGCATTGTGAGATGCACGTGAGGTACACCTCACTGGAGAAGAGAAAGCCTGTTTCGCCCTTTTTGGGGTGGCAGCATGTCCCTGTGCATGGTGGTTCACCCCTTAGTTGTTTTGGGCAAATTAGCACTGGTGGCCTGTGGGCTTTCTGCCCCTGTGGGGCAGATTGGAGGTGAGACCCCCCCTCCCCCCAAACTGTCCTGCAGAAAAAGCACTTTTATCTATCCCTGGTGTCTTGTGGGCTTTCTTCCCCACCCAGTACATAGTGGCCCACTCCAATCCCTTCATTTTCTTATACAGTCATCCCTGGTGTCAAGTGAGATTTTGGCCTCCCTAGGGGGGAATATTGGGTTAATTACCCTCCCCCCTTCAAGGGCGCAGTATGTAAGGGCGCCCAGGGTTGTGCACTACTTTGCAGTGGGCTTTAAACAGGGCTGGAAGAGGGAGAAGTCCCTCTATGTTTAAAAATCATTGCAGATTAAACTTTATCTGCAGTAGTTTTTAAACATAGAGGCACTGATCCCTCTTCCAACCCTGTTAAAAATGAAAACCACTGTAGATTAATTCCGCTGGCAGAGTGGCAGAATTCAATCAGCAATCTAGTGTTACAAGACTAATAAGGAATTGCCAAATTCCTGCAATTCCACTGGCGGAATTAATTCTTCCCTCCAGACCCATCAATCACACCCGCTGTGATCGCCCTGCGCTCTGTAGTGAAAGGGAGGTATCGCTGGAAAGCGGAGGTTCCCAGTTTCCAATGATCCCTCTCTTTTGCACAGCTTCCTGGAAATGAGGAGAACTGGGCTGTTGTTAGCACCCTCCGAGCTCCTTAGAAACCAGTCCTGCCAATTACATGATTGCATAATTGGCAGAAGAGTCACACGTCCCTCGTCCACAGCGAGAGGATCTACTGCTCATATCCAGGTGGATGTAACAAAAGGGGGTGGCACTGGAGCAGCCCACAACAGTTGGGGCTTTGGTGCCTGGTGCTTGGATGTGACCTCCACATGGGGGGTCACGTCCATAGCTCTCAGGGAGTTAACATGCTTTTCACAATCAATTTGTAAGGCCTACTGCCTTTATTATAACTTTTTATTCCAAGCAATCAGGTCTTCTACTTATGATGTCAGACATTATTTCATTTAATTTGAATAGCACTAATAATACCAGGAATGTTTACAAATTGATGCAATCCCATAAAACCTGGAACATCAATATATCATTTCCAAGCTACAATTACAGTGTATAAGGAGTATTTAATAATGTAGGGTGATGTGTCATCAACATGCCAACACACCTGTACATATATTTCTCAATATTACATGGTTACACTAAATAGCAATACAAGGGAGTAGACAGACATTTAAAAAAAACTTCTTGAACCATACCTCTAGCCACAGAGCAAGGAAGCGAGTAAACACAACCCTCCTTAGCTGAGCTCCCTGCACCCTTTCATGCTGCTTCCATCAGTCTATTCATCCATCATGATACCCAACTATCTATTCATCCATTCATCTGTCCATCTCTTCATCTTTCTATCCACTCATTTATCCAGGCCCGAACCTCATCCATCCTTTCACTCTTTCATATGCTCGTCCTTCGTTTCACACTGCCCATCCATCCTTTCACTCTTCTCAATCTGTCTATTCGTCATCCTTCCATCCATTTATCCTTTCATCTATTGATCCTTCCTCTCTTCCACTCATCTTTTTGCTCTTCCATCTATCCATATTTTCACCCATTTATTTTTTCCCCTTTTATTTAATCCTTCCATCATAGCTTTCCTCTATCTACCTATCTTTTGTATCTCATCCTCACTTTTTCTTTCTGAGCTTTCTTTCTCATTCTCGGTTTTATTGTTTGCTCCTCTGTCTCTGTTTTCCCTACTTCAATCATTTGATATTTCTCTGTTTGCTTAGCTGGGCATGCCATTCCAGCTCCCACACGCCTCTGTCATTGTATTCCCTAATAGTGTTATTAATGAGCATTTTGCCTGCAGAGTTACAGCCAGAAGAGGCTCACGAACAACTAATTAATGTTTTAGTAAGACTCAGTTCACCAGCCCTTTGGACTCAATGGCACCCCATACTTAAGCTTCCTAAGTAGGGAGTTCACTATGTCACTATACCAATATGTAAGCACATCAGAACTAATTATGCAGTTGCCAATTCAATTAATGCCATCATCCATTAATGTAGTCACCGAGTCACTCAAAGTTTTGCAAACAGTTTGACATACTTATCAAACATCTTGTTGACATATGCTTACAACCTTTCAGACATAATAGCGTGGTGGCTAATAAGGTTAAGTTACAATTTTGTCCGGTACCTCTTTCAATATCTAGATATCCCCAAATCAAAATATCTAAAAATAAGGCTGCATTTCCATTGTTAGCAAATATACATGACAAGGAGCGCTTTTTTGCAGCTTTTTTCAAATAGACAAACCCCACAAGTAATGTTCTTAAGACAAGTTCCCACCCTCTATTAGAGAGGGCATGTCCAAAGAGCATTTGCCTCCTTGCCTTGTAGAGGTTTCTCAAATCTAATATATGCTGAACTTGAAGAAGCTAGAATAGGTCCTTTACATTTTCAAACACCTTGGTCTGCACAGCAAGTGGGAAAGGTCCAAACGTGACATATCAGGAATTCATATGGAGCAGAGCCACCTGTCTTGGCAAGATAGGAGTCCTTGAGCACAAGGTAAACTTTCTCACAGAAAGCCATCAACTTTACTAATGAGTTTTGTAACCAGTTATCTCATTATGTCAGTTCAGGTCTTTAAGAAAGAACCCAGAGCAAAAAAGTAGAATTAGAAATTAGATTGTACCAGTATTGAAGAGAACTACACACTTTGACACCCCACTGGTGATTTATTTTTGCAACAGAATCATAGAGGCTGGAATAAACATGCCATTTGGGCAGTAGCAAATAGAAAAAAACTGGATAAAAAGGACATTTGTTAAAGAAGAGAGGATGCTTTGTGCAAAGCTGACCAAAGCTAAGCTGGGGGTGGCTCTATTCCCTGACCAATAAGAGGAAAGGAAACAGGGGTCAGTTTAGTGACACAGGTAGTGGACAAAATCCTGTCCAGGGGCTCATCCTAGTGGCTATCTGGTGTAAAGGAGACAACAGGCTTGATAAGGAAGGCAAAAGGTTCTGTTGGTGTGAAAGAGACTAAGGAAGTTCACCAAGGACTGACTGAAGTCACGAGATAGCAACTGTAGTCTGACTGGAGCTATTAATTCTGTGACCTGAAGGATGACCACAGCCTGACCAAATGGATCGAGGCGAGAAAACGCAAGAGAGATTACTTCAGATAATTATAATGAAATCAAAAATAATACAAACTAAGTACCTTGATATCTTTTACTTATTTCCCTTGTAATGGGTTGGTGGGAAGTCAAGTGGGGTTTTGAACAGCAGTTTTAAAGTAAAAGATGAGAAAGACATGCATCAGCCATGGGATGATCTTTGCAATAGCATCTTACCTTATTTCCAGTCTTTGTAGAAACAGAACTTACAAATAACATATATAAATAACAAGATTGAAGATTGGAAATATGTTCCTTTAACAACTTTCTGAAACATTGACCTATGTTATGAATAGAAAAAAAGGTAAGGGCACAATTTAGAGTTTGACAGACAGGGTACTCCATCTCAAATGTGACAGAATAACTGTCCGCCATTCTCTTGGTCTGCCCTCCATATTTAAAGTCCGTCGGACCATCAGCTTTCTGTCAGTGGTGCCCCACTTAGCTCCATCGACAGAAAGCTTACTCCGATGGCCTGACGAAGTTCTGGCGATCACCGTAAGGGACATACACAGCTGACAGAATTTAAGGCCGCCTGTCTGATGGCCTTTTTTCTGTTTGTCGTCCACCTGGGAAAAATAATGACTCCATACCCAGGAAACAAACTCCCTGGGTGTGGGGGAGTCGTGGGGGTCATCAGTTATTTGATTTTCAAAACCAAACTCCCATTTTGTTTTTGAAAAACAAAAATGTTTGGTGGACACTTATCGCAACGGACAGCAGTCGTGCACCACACGTTTGGTGCCATCAGAGTAACCCACGACAGAAGTTCCTCTAAAGGTACAGAGGTCTCCGCTTGGCCAACTGTGATCTCTGAATAGGACGGTCCTCTCTCTGTCGGGGTGGGGAATGCAATGTACGCCGTCACCCTGACTGACAGAGTATATACTGCCAAACTCTAAATCGGGCCCTACGCTTCTTCCAGAAGCAGCAGGGACATCTTAAGGATTTTGTGACCCCTGAGGCAAGTGTATTTTGGGGGCCCCTGTCCTGAACAGCTTTGAATCTATGATCCAATTTCAGCTCTTTCACGCTCTCTTTGGCCAGGTCACTGTCAGTGCACAGGACACTCGCCCACATTCTAAATGCGTTTACATCCAATATTCAGGGATAGTGATGTGTTTTCAATATTTTAACACAGCAGCAGTTCACTAATATATAATCTCTAAGACAGCCTCGCAATTCTCATATGTGAGGTCCAGTTGTGATCTAAATAACATTTTTTATGGAAGTTGCATAAAACAAACTCAACATTTCTCTGCAAAATGCCTGTCACAGGCTCTCACACATTCCCCACATTAAAAATGAATGAAAGGAATAAGGTATATAAAACAATATGTTTTAGAATTATTGAAGGTCATCAGGACACAACTCTCTGCAGAATAGAGCTAGCTCTATCAGTGTACCCCCTGAAAAGCTGGGGCCCTATGGCAGGGCCCACTTAGTCCATGCCTTAAAAGGTCTCTGAGTAGCAGGGCAATGTGTTGCTTAGCCACCTCTTATTTTAATTTCCGCCATACTATGGTGTACAATATTAACTATGAAGGGGGCTTATTAGTAGATTTAATAATAACTGATTCATACCATGTATTGTGTTAAGTTAATGAATCAGTTAAATCCCAAAGGGTGCACTCATTTGAACAATGTTGTTTCGACAAATGAAACCACGTTTTGGCCTATGTGTTCAACTAGATGGATGTTTTTTTTATTTGAAGTTGTAAGTCTGCCTAGTTTAAGGTGATAAACAGCTTGTTGATTTGAGTTACAATAGGTTTTCTTTTAGCATTAAAATTAATATTATCTAGGGTTCAATTTAGTTAATTAGTTTCAGGAAGTTTATTTGTAGCACTCATCATATCATCAGGGGGCATGTAAAATAATTTGGGAGGGGGTGGGGCAGGTGGAGACAATTTTAAATTATTAATTTTTAGCTTATTCTTGCCCGCTTATGCCAGGTCATAGGCAGTGCTATCTTAAGGATGGCCAGGCCACGTGTATAAAATGGAGCACGCTGCGCGGATGCAGCAGCATTAGGTCTATTTGCTTTTTCCACAAAGTTCCTGCGTTTTAACTCTTAAAAAACAGATTTTGAATCTATTTTAATTACCTGTTAGACATGAATTGGAATTGTTTTGTTGCACTGAAAACGCCCTGTCTGCACTTTTGGCTCTGCTATTTGATGAAAGGTGGGAGCAGCTAAAAATCTTTGTTATATCAGAAAGCGGCCATTTTTCCTACGCGGGGCCAACCAGAGCCGCCATATTTGGGCAGTGCATGCTCTAGTTGTTCCAGGCCACGTGTAAAAAATGGGGCATGCTGCGCGGATGTGGCAGCTCTAGGTCTATTTGCTTTTGTACAAAGTTTGTTCGTTTTAACTCTTGAAAAACAGATTTTTAATCTATTTTAATTACCTGTTAGACTTGAATTAAAATTGTTTTGTTGCACTGAAAAGGCACTCTTTGCACTTTCTGCTCTGCTATTTGACGGGAGGTGGGAGCAGCTAAAAATCTTTGTTAAATCATAAAGCGGTCATTTTTCCCACCTGGGGACAACTAGAGGCGCCATATTTGGGCAGTCTAGTTATTCCAGGCCACATGTATAAAATGAGGCATGTTGTGCTGACGCTATTCAAACGCATGCAGCGGGCCCACTGAGTCAAGGCCGTCTGCACTCGTAAGTGTCTTAGAAGTGACCAGTGCCAACCACTCTGCCCGTTGCTTGCCAGAAGGTAAATCACCTTTCTGTTATAGTAGGGACTTCCTTTGTAGTTTTGCCTCTGTGGAAAAATGTGTTGCACAAGCTCTTCACTCCCACTTAAAGATGAATACTTCTGCCCCCATTGTGACTTCCCTTTAATTTCCCCAGCACAGGACATGGGCACCTCCTCCACCCCAATGATTAAGAAAAGCAGGGCTCAATTCTCTGCAGCTCTAGTTAATGTCCGCTCACTGTAGAAACACGCAGTCAATATTTTTGACTTTCTGAGCGAGGAATCCCGGACATACTGTTTTTGACAGAGACGTGGATCTCTGAGACGTCCAACCAGCCATTGCCACCGCCATCCCTAATGGCTATAAAAAAGACCACCTGAGCTGCAGGGAAGGCAGGTTAGCTCTGATTTATAAGGAAGACTTTGACTGCCAGACCATCCTAATTGATAGGTTGTAGAAGCAGAAGCGCTGGGCTTCTGCATTACCATGTTGCCTCAACAATCAGTGGTCGAGGTTTTAATTAATAGACCACTGAGCACAGCAGATCCATTTCTTAAATTCCTAAGCAATGCTCTGGCACATCTAGCACTGAGATACACTCATTGTATGTATTTGGGGGATCTCAATCTACACATGGATAAGGTGGATTACAGTGGTAGAGACACTGCGGGACACCATGACATCCCTGGAACTTATCCAACATGTATTAAGTCCAACACACCAAGCTTGCCATGTGCTGGGTCAAGTGTTCACTAATGTCACTTGGCAAATAGCAGACCCCATTCCTCAAGTTTAGACGGACCACTACTTGATTAAATCCTCATGACAGGTCCTAAAACAATCCCATCCTCCAATTGCCAGGGCCGCTTGCACCACGAGAGCCTTTTTAATAAAGCCCAGCCAGTGGAGTTTATGCACTCCCTGGAAGAAAGTATCCCGCCTCTCTCCGGCTCGGTTGAGGGCGTTGCCAACCTTCTTCACAATTGGATTGAAGCTACTACTGATAAGCTTGCACCAGTTTTCCAATATAGACCTGGCACAAATAAACCATCTAGCCCATGGTTTCCAGACCGCCTCAAGGCAGAAAAGAAACGGTGTAAAACAGTAGAAAGACAATGGAGGAAAAAATATAATAATAATGACAAAGAAGTTTACAAGACTGCTCTCAATAAATATTATGTTGAAGTTAAAACAGCCAAGCGAATTCATTTAGAAGATAGGATTGAGGAAGCAGGGAACAAAGCAAGGAACATTTTCTAAGTCATTAAAAATTTTAGGCCTCTAGAGGCCTGCGCTAGATCCAAACATGCTTCCATGGACTCGTGCGAACAGCTGGCGACCTACTTTCAAAACAAGATCTTAATCATTCAAGCCAGCCTGTCCACCGGCTTCCAGCTAGAAGAGGATCTGCTGGACATTATGCAATCCATTACTATCACCTCAACCAAAGCTACACTTTCTAGCTACCAACATATTCCTCTGGAAAGCTCTTTTTCAGCCATATGTAACATTAAATCAGGGTCTCCATCAGGCTCTTACCTGCACAATTTACTAGCTTTAGGGGTCCTTACCATTTTCCGCTGGCCAATAAGGTGCCCGATGAGTCGCTATCGACAGCTACAGTACCCCTCTCCTTGAAACAGATTAAAATCCTGCCCTTGTTAAAGAAACCATCAGTGGACCCAGGAGTCCAGTCTAATAGGCCTATATCTTTACTATCAGCCATCTCTAAAGTGCTGGAAAAGCATTTTAGTCAGCATCTCTCCCTATATTTGGAAACCAATAACCTGCTCCCTCCTAGCCTGTCCGGCTTTAGACCCAACTTTACTACAGAGACAGCAATAATGTAAGCAACAGAATGCAGCTATGGTACCCTAGACACCAGGGGGAAGGCAGTGCTTATCATGCTAGATCAATCAGCGGCCTTAGACATGGTCCCCCACTGCAGCCTTTTAGTGTATCTCCAATCCATCAAAATAGTGGGTCAAGCATTGGACTGGATTGCTGCCTTTCTGGAAGGTAGAAGTCAGGAGGTTTAGAATCCTCCTCTCTCCTCAAAGTCCATTGACCTGACAGTGGGGGTTACCCAGGGCTCTACCCTGAGCCCAACACAATTTAACGTATATCTCACTCCACTTGCCCAGATAGCAGAAGCTTTAGGGGCAAAAGTCATATCTTACGATAACACTCAGCAGTTGTTCTCATGTGGCAACAGAGAAGAGATCTCCGGCGATTCCATTAAAGCCTGACTGACAGTGGTATTTACACAAATATTAGAACCTTTGTTTACAGCACTCTCTTTAGAGTAACACAAAGGACCTTTTAGTCCTAAGTATTATCTCTATGTGAATACAATTGTCCACAGTCTGACCTATTCAGAACACAAAGCTACAGTTGATATTTTCCTTTTTCACGGCAGAAATAATTCTTAGAAGTCCAGAATGTTCAGTGTTTCCATTGTCGATTTATTTTATGTATAGTCCAGCAAAAAACATCAGCCGACACGTGTTTCGTCTTAATCATAAGACTTTTTCAAGGCAGTTCAACACTCTCATATCCAGGCGTCCCCGGCCTTTATAAATTGCTATCTCTACGTACCAGTATTCACACGTCAGATTCAAGTTTAAAAAATATATAGATCCAAGTTGTCAATTTCCTCTCAAAGTGTTAAAAATAGCGAGACCTCCAATTGTCCGATCTCCTTAATGGATATGTACATATAAAAGTGCCTCTTTCAATACGCAGTATCGAGGCCCATATGTGTCCACATACTCTTGGCTCACGGCACAGCAGCCGTGAAGTCCTCGATAAGGCTCCTTGCAGAACCGGAGCTTGTGCGACCGCAACCCGACAGTCCTATGTTTTCGGCACTCAGTGCCGAAAACGCACAAGCTCCGGTTCTGCAAGGAGTCTTATCAAGGACCCCGAAATGTGCAGCTCTGGAGCTAGGGGATGGTCATTCTCCTATCTAGAACCAGCGGCATGGAATCAGCTCCCCTTGGAGCTTTGTGCAGTGTACACTATCTCTGTATTCAAAACAAGGTTGAAAACCTGGCTTTTCACGCAGGAACAGATGATACGATCATACACCACACTGTGACCTTGAGCTATGGGTGGGGATACTTCTTGGAGTAGCTGCATGTGGTACAAGATGCTTTTCATTTATTCATTCATTCAAGGATTGAGTTTCTAGGCACAAGCATATTTTAGGGACCTCTATTTATTTTAGTAAATTAATGTGTATATTTCTCTTTTTTAAATCAAAGTGGCAGTTCTTTCCTAAGAGTGGCCTAACAATTTGCGACCCCATATGTGTTGCCCAAACTGGTCAACAGGCAGACCCATCTTTAGACTTTTGGCCCCCTGGGCCATACATATTTTAGGGGCTCCTGTTCAGGAAAACTTTGAATTTATTATCCATTTTCAGCTCATTCATGCCCTCCTAGGCCTGTTCACAGTCAGTGCCATTATAAAAATTATTGAGGGAGGTGCTAGGCACAAGCATGTTTGGGGGCCCACTATTTGGAATGTGTCATTTTAAAAGGAGCACTGATTTGACATCTCACAGATACAATTCCCCATATTGATTCCTGGTTATGCAATAAGGACTACAATTTGCAAAACTCATCACCTTACAAGAACTAAAACCACAGTTATTGAAACATAGGAAAAAGACTTGGAAATCAGTGTACTTAAAAGCAATGAGCATGTTTTAAGATGGATGTGAGGGGAATTTTCAGTAACAATTCTCAGGAACTTTACATATTTCTTAAACATCCAAATATTCCAAAACATTTTGAGGTATCACTAGTTGAGGTCAACACAGAGGTCACAGATTCTGAAATTAGGAAACCGATCTATGTTCAAATAAGACAAATCATAAACAGTCTAGCTTTCGACAGAATAAAAAAATTATGTTGTCAGTTATGCATATCTTAATAAAGCGCACGCTTCACACAGGAAAGCTATCTAAGGTTCTAATAATGTTTTAAAGGCCCTGGTAGCAGTTCCTCAGGATACAAAGATCTAAACTCTAGCCTCTGAGACTTTCCCAGGTTAACAGATTGTACAATCTCAGACTCCAGACAGCAACTCTATTGTACACGGTACACAGAACATTCAGACTGTAGATTAGCCACTAGGCTACTACTATCTTTCAAGCTAATATTATGTGAAATAGTTCCTGTGGCCCCTTCCCTTGACCCATGAGTGAGATTCTGTTTGACCCTAAATTAACTTTTTCATTGATGTTGCATGGAACTAAAAAACATGAATACATTTGCCTGAAAAAGTTCTGTAAAAGACTCCACATCACCCACTTTCCCATCTAAATTAAAAGAAATGATATTGAAAGTAAACTATTTTAGGCACATTTCAGTTTATCAAGGCAGACAGACATTTGAGAAGATTCTATTGGTGGCCCCCTAAAAGCCTGGGGATGCATAGACGTTTTGAGGCATGGAGCTTTGGACCAGGGCTCCATCCTTCTAGGGCCCTGGCACATCTCTGCATCCCTTTGCTGGAGAAAGTTAGTTGAGTAGGTCAACGCACTAACGCATTCTTGTGAATTCTATAATTTATACAATATTTGTTCAATGGTTATCAAATTAGTGTCCCTGAAGTCTTTACAACCAAATGGTAGAAGTTCAAGTAGCAATTATGTTCATATTATGTCGTTACAGCAAAGCAGGCCTACACAGATGCCAATAGAGTGTGCACGTATGTTAGATTGGACCTGTTTTTACAAAGATCACAATAATTGTATTGATTCTAGGAAATCATTAATTTATATCTCAGAGAAAATCATGATTTACCAAGAGGTTTCCAATTAAAAGGCAGTGCAATTGGAGAAGTAATAATAGTTATATTTTTACATTGTTAAAAAGTTATTGATGTGATTAAAAATGTTGTTGATTTTGAATGGGGGTTTGGAAGAGGTGCGTTGTGTTCAATTTACTCTTGACACACTTTATACATTTTAATAAATTATGAAATAGGAGTGACATCAGAAACTAGATGTATGAATCTGGGCAGAAAAAAAATCACAACCCAAAACTAGCTTCACCAAGGGCCACTGTGGCCAGTTTGCTATTTGTGAGAGAGTGTAAATCTATTCAAAGAGTGAAGATAGAAAACATACCCTTTGCGAACTGTTTGCAAGTTGTCTATCATAAAAAAATAGTTATGTTGTGACATCCAATCAGATAGTGGTTGGGTTTCTAACCTCATGAATGGTCCAGTATTCCCGAACAGTTTGTGAATTCTGAAAAAAGTGATGGAAAGGCAGTTCTCTCGTTCATTGACATCTGTTTTAAGTTTGAAACCGACTGACCTGATGTCAGTGTATGGTGCATATATACATAAAATTAATTAACACTTCAAAACCCACCTGGCAACGTTTTATAACACAAATAAGACAATTACTCAGCCAAAAAAAAGGACCGATTCTCACTTCAGTTTAATTCCAAATTCTTTGTAATTTAATTCAGGAAACATTCCTGTAGGATTTAAAATCGAAAACGCTAGTTTTGGAGCACCCAAAATGACTTTGCCACCCTGACCAGTTTGCATGAAACTGAAATGAAGATTTCAAGCTGTACAGAGTAGGAGTTGGAGAAATATCATAAAGATTTATGTAATGTAATGTAAGGTGGATTTGTAGAGCACTGCTTGCCACCTGCGAGGTTAGAAAGGCGGGGCCGGCATCGGACACGCCACATGTATGGCGGTCGTGCCGGCCCCCGACGACCACACAGGGGCGGGCCTGTCGCGCACAATGGTGACGCGACAGGCGCGTCTTGCTGTTGAGTGCCTGGTTGGTCCGGTGCGCGCCCCGGAAGTGATTACAAGCACTTCCGGGGCGTGCGTCGCGCGAACGTCCGGCCGTTTAGAACCGGCCTGGCCTGGGAAGCCGACAGGGTAATAAAAGCCTGGGGAGCGGCGGAGTCTGCCTCTCAGCTCGCCGCTCCCACCGCTTGCACGCCAGCCTCGCTAGGAGGCTGTATTTTAATTTCTTTCACTTTCTTTTGCAGGTTAGCTGTGATCTGTCCCTGGAGGTTTTCCAGCCTCACGGAGAGGCTTTACAACTTTGTGCCTTGTTTTCCAGGTTTACTGCGTGTCGAGGAGCGGGCGGTTGCTTCGACAACAGAGGCGGGAAGGAGCACTTGATTCGGCGCCGTCGGGCAATCAGCTGAGCGGGTCCGGAGCTATTGCGAGGAACCGGGGCAGTGCTTCACTTGAATGAGAGGTAGCGCTGTGAAACGGATCAAGAGACCGGAGCGTTGGGAGGAACAGAGCGGTCGTCAGGCGATCGCGGGTGATTCTACGGTATTGCCGGTACGGGGGGAGCATCTGCCTCCTCATTACAGAGGTGAGGGTGCGGCGCGTGGGGGAGCACGAGCGCCGGCTCGGAGGGAGGCTTGGTCCCGTCCTGGTTTGCTGCTTGAGGGGGCACGAAGGGAGCACGTACAGGCCAGAGCATCAGCTGGGCTGCGGGGGGTAAAAACTGCCAGTTTAAAGGGTGCGCGTGGTTGTGAAAAGAGGAAGGGCAGTTTATACAGTGTGGGCAGCGCGTTTACAGCGCGATTGTCTTTCTCTGTGGGGGGGGTGATACCGTGAAGGGAGCAAGGGTGGGCAGTTGCCTCATTGCCTCCTCAGCCTCGCATGAGGCCACACTTGATTGGTTTGTGGTGATCTTAGGGCAGCGCGTTTACAGCGCGATTGTGTTTCTCGGGTGGGGGTGATACCGTGAAGGGAGCAAGGGTGGGCAGTTGCCTCATTGCCTCCTCAGCCTCGCATAGAGGCCACACTTGATCTGTTTTTTGTGATCTTAGGCAACAAGCAGATAACGCCGGTCGTGGGTGCAGCAAAGGACAAGAGAACATCACCTGAATTACAACAGACCAATAGGACCTTAAGGGGACATGGACAGGCCTGCATTCCAGTGCTTCCGGGAGCCACGCGAGTTGGAGAATACTCACCTGACCCACTGGATTAGCTGGTGTGGCGTGGCTCTGGTTGCGTGGGTGCTGGGGGCCTGTAGTGTACCTCCTGCATTGGTAAGGTAAGGGCCTGGCCCTGGACAAGTTCCAGGCCGTTGGGTGTGCAGTGGGGTGAGCCAAATTCAACTATTCAAAGGGAGCCTGTCCAGTTTGTGGAGGGCATCGATTGGAATTGGGAGGACTACCTTTTTACAACAAGTATTGCGTGTTAGTTGAGATAATGCCCGGAAAGGCAAAACGCGGTGGACACGGTTCTCGCTTGGAGAACTTGATGGAAGCTATGATGCGGAAAATGGTGGCTATGGAGGATAGACTAAAGAAGGTTGATGAGATGGGGCAGGCCCTGGCAGACCTCAGAGAAAAGGTGGATGGGCAGGATGGGGTAGAAGATAGACCCAGACGTACCCATGTGGCCCCCAGGGCGGCGTTTCCTCCCCTGCCAAAAAAGAGTAGGGCTAGGAAAGGGGGTGCTAATGAACCTGTTACACCAGGGACCCCGGTGCCAGTCCCCCAGCCTAGGGAGGAGGGGGTGGAACCAGGTCCATCTGGGCGAACTGGACAGGGAGGGGATGGCCCTCCAGCAGGAACAGATGGGCAGCCGGCACCAACTGGTATTCCCCTACAGGTCCCGGTTGCCCCCCAGTTGCCCTTACAAGCCCCGCTAGCACCTATGGAGAGGGCCCCAGTCCCTCAAGATTTGGTGTCCAGTTTAGCAGCGGATCTCCCTTGGTTAGGGAGAGTGGGGAACTGGTCTCCAGCAGCGGGGACGCCTGTTAGCGGGGAGGACTTACTCGCTAAAGCTAGGCGGATAGTTGCTCAGTTGGATGGGGCACCTGGGGATAAGCCAGGGGATGGGCTGGGTGCACCAACCCCTGTCACTCCAATAGGTGGGGCTACCCCGGTTGAGGGCGTCAAGGAACTCCCAGCAAACAACCCACATGTGGACCGTGCGAATCAGAAGCCAACAGAGCCAGCGGGGGCAGCTCCATCAGGTAAGCAACAGACGTTGCCCCAATTGGGGGTGGGGGAAGCTCTCACTCCTAGGGAACACCTGGCTAGGCATGTGGCAGGAAAAAATCTGGAAAGGGAGCTATGTCAGTATGTTCTCTTTGTTGCTTGATGAAACTGAAAGAGAAGAGGCCAAGAAAAAGAAAGACTGGATGCTCCCGAGAGAATGGGCCAGCGAATTACAGAAGTATAGGATTGAGGAGACTTTGATTAACTGGGTCAGAGGCTTTTCAGTTTATATGGCAGTTATGGCTGAGCGTTTCCCAAATCTAGCGGGAGAAATGGCTTGCTACCAGAGCAGGATCACTGGGGCGCATGACAAATATGGTGGGGTAGGGTGGAAAGAGTATGATAAAAATTTCAGGAGAGCAAAGGCGTCTGACCCTGCCCTTGCTTGGGATCAAATAGATATGATTTCATGGTTGGATCAATTTGGGGGTGGGTTACAGGAGAGTGCCAAGGGCCAGTCCTTTCAGCCCTTTCGGCCACATCCCCCCGCTAGTGTCAGCAATGGAGGGGGGAGAAAGGAGACATGTTGGGATTTCAATAGTCGCACGTGCACCAGGCCGGCAGGCACGTGTAAATTCAAACATGCATGCTCGATCTGTGCCAACACATCACACCCCGAGTCCAAGTGTTTTAAAAAATCAAAGGACAGAGGGAGGAAGAAACAGGAGTGAAGATATTTCCCAGCGTACAGCATGTTCGCCCATTAGAACAACAGCATTGACTCCATGGTTAAACAGATATCCTTGTCTTGCAACAGCCAGGTTGTTGCTAGACGGTTTCAGGTTTGGTTTTTGGATTCCCGCGCCAGATTATGTAGGGATACACGAATGCAAGAATCAGCTCTCAGTAAGGGCCAATCCAAGTGTGGCGGCAACAAAAATAGAAAAAGAGCTGCGCTTAGGCAGAGTAGCCGGGCCATTTGACGGCATTCCGGTAAAGAATTTTGTCTGTTCTCCTCTGGGGGTGGTCCCTAAAAAAGAAGCTGGGGAGTTCAGGTTGATCCATAATCTATCTGCACCTAGGGGGAAATCCTTGAATGATGCTATTAGTGATGAATTGTGCAGCGTAAAGTATTCCTCTTTTGATCAGGCGGTTGAGATGCTTAGGGGTTTGGGCCCTGGCACACTGCTGGCGAAGTCAGACATCGAGTCAGCTTTCCGCTTGTTGCCGGTCCATCCTTCAGACTTCCATCTTCTGGGCTTTCAGTTTCAAGGAAAATTTTACATGGATATGTGTTTGCCCATGGGGTGCTCGGTCTCCTGCGCCTACTTTGAGAAATTCAGTTCATTTTTCGAATGGGTGTTCACGCAAGTGACGGGGCACCAGTAGGTCTTGCACTACCTCGATGACTTCCTTCTTTTGAGTGCGCCGGACTCCCAGGAGTGTGGGTGGGCGCTGCGTGAATTTTGCACGCTCATGCAGACTTTTGGGGTCCCGTTGGCACCAGGGAAGACGGTCGGGCCATCCACAACGATTGAGTTTCTAGGGATAGAATTAGACTCGATTCAGGGTTGTTTTCGGTTGCCCGAGGAAAAAATCACGAAGTTCAGGACAGGGTTACAACAATGCTTGGCTAAAGAAAAGGTTACGTTGCACCAGCTGCAGCAGACGGTGGGGCAGTTGAATTTTGCATTGCGGGTTATCCCTATGGCACGACCATTTACACGATCCATCTCACAAGCCATGTCAGGTCTCGAGGAGAAACATCACCACACCAGGCTGTCAGCTGAGGTCAGGCAGGATATGCGGATTTGGATGGAATTCCTGCGTGACTTCAATGGCATGGTAGTATGGCCCGGTCCGCTCACTACATCCGCTGAGTTGGGTTTAATGACTGACGCTGCGGGTAGTGAAGGATTTGGTGCCATACTTGGCACTGAGTGGGTGGCACAGCGGTGGCCGGCATGGTGGGAACAGAGCGGCTTGACAGCTAACATTGGTTTTTTGGAACTCTTCCCCATCTGGGTGGCATTGACAGTGTGGCCAGACCAATTGCGTAATCAATCTGTGGTGTTCTGGTCAGACAACATGACAGTAGTGGAATGCATTAATCAGCAAGCAGCACGGTGTAAGATGATTCTCCGTTTGTTGAAAGAAATAATTTTGTTATGCATGAGATTGAATATGCAGTTTAGAGCCAAGCACGTGCCAGGGGTATTGAATCATGCCGCTGATGCACTCTCTCGCTTCAAGATGCAGGTTTTCAGGGCACATCTCCCGGCTGCGGCAGAGAACCCCACACCCTTCCCAGAACAACTTTGGCAGATTGGTGCCCCCAACTACCGGACCTCGTGGCAGCTAGCCTAGCACCAAGGACCAGGAAGGCGTAAGAAGGGGAATTCTGGGCATACTGTTCCTTTTTGGGCAGGGAGTGGGCGGAAAAATGGCATGCCACGGGGGCTGTTCTTGCTTACCTGGGGCGTTGCAGGGAGAAGGGCGCTCAGTGGCAGCAGCTAGGCGGCATGTAGCAGCGATCTCTTTCTTCGCACAGGCAAAAGGTAGGGGGGACCCCACCAATAGCTTCACGATTAGGAAAGCTCTGAAGGGGTGGCAGCGCCTGCCAGGGTCAGAACCTGACGCGAGGTGACCAATAGGGGTAGATCTCCTGGCATCTATACTGGGGATTCTCGATCGTATTTGCAACACCAGAGAGGAAGCCATTTTGTTCAGCGCCGCTTTTTCCTTGGCGTTTTACGGGGCATTTAGAATTGGGGAGCTTGTGTCCAAAAACAAACAGGATGAGCTGGGTGGTCTGCAGCGTAACCGCGTAAAAATCCAAGGGGATTCTTTGTTTATATCTATTCAGAGGTCCAAAACTGACCAGGAGGCCCGCGGGGAGGGGGTGGTACTGCACCGGGCACAGGGGAATCTTTGCTGCCCTATCACCAATCTAGAGGTATTTCTGAAGGGAAGGCCCAGGACCACGGGGGGGCCATTGTTGATTCATGCTGATGGTACCCCACTCACGAAGTATCAATTTAAAAGAGTTCTGATATGGCAGTGCAAAAGGCAGGTCTGGATCCCAGTTGCATTGGTACACATTCATTCAGGATAGGGGCGGCCACCGAGGCGGCAGCTAGAGTTTTTCCCGGAAGCGAAGTGCAGAGGATTGGCAGATGGTCCTCCAACTGCTATAAGCGCTATGTGCGGCGGCATATGTTATGAATAAACCACGGACCATTTTTCTGATCCTTGTTTTCTTCTCTGCTCCTTTCTTTTTCAGTTTCTCAAACCTGTCACGCAGGGGGGAAACTGGCGGCAACACACCAGCAACTGGGATCGACACAAAGACGGGTGCACGCCCGGAAGCAAGGACCACATGTCGTGTGGGTCATTGGTCACTCTTACGTGAGACGTCTCAGTAATTTTTTCCTTTCAGGCAATTATGAGTTCAGAGCAAGGCAGGCTGGCTTGAGGTTGTCATTTCATGGGCAGGAGGGGCTCCGCTTCAGTAGATTCAGAGCCTTGGTGTTAGACCTATTAGACAGGATGGGGGTTCCTCCCAGCATTATTATCCTACACTTGGGAGGGAACGATTTGGTACAACTGGGTAGAAGGGGGCTGGTGAAGACCCTACTCACCGAAGTGGGTTGGTTAACACGGATATGCCCAGGGTGTACACTAGCTTGGTCACAGATGGTACCGAGATTCCAATGGCGGTGAGGAGAGTCTGTGAGGGCATTGAATCATTCGGTGAGAAGAATTAATAACAAGATGGAGAGACTGTTCAGGGCTCCGCATTTGCAGACAATCGCCCACGGGTGCATCAGGGGGGAGCCGTGCTTCATAAAAAACGGCGTCCATCTGTCCAAATTAGGGAACGAAATCTTCATGGAGAATTTGCTGGCTTGGTTAGTTGGGCATAGAGACAGGGCATGACCTCCCTAGTGAGCATTGGGGGGGGGGGCAGATAGTCGGGCAACTATGCAGGCCTGTGGCGGTAAGGTCATGATTGGTGAGCATTAAATTTAAGATCCTTAGAGGGCGGCGCCATTCTTGAATGGGGTCGCCCAAGGAGGAGGGACAAGTGGTCTCTCATAGAACTCCAGGGGCAGTTACAGCCGGTTGGCTGGATGGGTGCGGGGGAGGGGGAGTTACGCTTTCCATTAGGCTGGTTGGCCACCCCGCACGTGCACAATGGCGCAAGTAAACGGCGCATAACTGCAAGGGCCCCTTATGGAGATAATCTACAGGGCGTACGGGGGTGACCGGGGGGGAAGTACCCTCACGGTGAACGGGCCCTCTGCGCATGCGCACTCCGGTTGGAGGGTGGGGATAATTGATCAGGATCTGGCGCCAGTTATTGACCTTGCCGTAGGCTCAAATAGGAATACGCAGAAAATTAAACGTTATTATTATTATTGATTATGGTATGTTTAGATACGGATAGGAATATCTTTGTATTAGAGATATGTTAAGGTTAGCAAGATAACATATGTACCTATCAATGTAATCAATGTCATGAAAAGGTTTCTGCGTATTGTGTAAATAATGTATTTAAAAAAAATTGTTTTAATTTTAATAAATACGGCCGGGGGTTTTACGACCCCTAATCCAAAAATATTACTTGTGGTAAATGTGTTACTACTATCTTAATATGGATATGGGAGGAGGGGGTTTAGGCCGTACCTGGCCATATATCCAGGCGCTGTAATTGTATATAATGTATTTATTTATCCACACCTATCTTTCTCTTACAACAAAGACAAGTTTAAGAAAAAGAAAGAAAATTAAGAGCCACCAGGAAATTGAGATAGGCAGGCTCCTATCCTCTCAGGATGAAAAGCATTGGACATTTTTTGTAATTGAAGGTTTTGGTCACAGACACTGCAGTTTATGAATCAAAATACTTAGTAGGAGTTATGTAGAGAGGAGTGTTACACGGAATAGCATATTGCACATTACCATATCATTATCAGTGGCATTAGCATATCAGGCACCGTCCGGTTGGTGACATTTTTAATTTCTGAACAGCGGGAGGCCCAGATGTTGTAACAGAATGTACCCAGAGTCAATGTGTGGTCGTACACTGAGGGGCCCCTTTGCTTTTTTAACCCCTTGACCGCGATCGGAATTCCGCTCGTGTGCTGGACATTCCGATCGCGGGTGGGGTCGTGACGAGCTCAGCTCGTCATGCGCACAGCGCTACCGCGCAGCATGACGAGCTGAGCTCGTCATGAGCACCGAAGGGGTTAAAGGCGCTTTCCAGGTCAGGAGTCTTTGAAAGAGGCTGGCAGACCCTGTACTCTCAGATGGGGAACATACTTTGAGCATGTCCTTTCAACAGTTGTTCTTCCTTTGTAAATATTAAGATAAGAGCTTGAAAACCAGTAGGTGGAAGTTCTCCCTAAAAAGGCGCATCCTCACCGCAGAATGTTCCAGGTTGACCAGTATTCGACAGGTTGACCAGTATTCGACAGGTTTCTGTGACGCAGGAGGCGGGTGAATCTTTTGATGTGCACAGAGGTCGGAGAGTGCAAGCAGCTCTTGCAAAGCATAGGGAATCAGATGCAGTCCGTGCATTTTGGAACAAGTGGAGAAATGTGTACTGCACACAGCGCGAGGCGCCTCTGTGTACCCTGCCCCCAGAGTGCACAGTATATATTCATCCATGAATCCTCAGCTCGTTTACATCCGTGCATGTGTCTTACACATGTATGACAGTGCCTCGGGCCCTACAGTACATAGGTACCTGTACTTGTTCAGGCAGAATGGGGGCAGGTAACCTGCATGAAACATCCCAGGGACCTGTACATTAGAACAGCTGACTCATGCATGCAGAAGGTTTGTAGCGAAATATCAAAGACACTTTTGCGAAATTCCTGTAAATTTACCTTATTACAGAAAAGAGTAAATATAGCAGAACGTTCTGCACAGTATCTGCTCTGTATATAATGTATTGATTCGCTGAGTGACTGTCTGCTATTAAAGTGAATTCATTCAAATGCTCAGTGTGATGTAAGGTTTAAAGGGACAAGGAAATCTAGCTAGGGGGCTTTAGACAAAACCTTAAAGGAAACTGAATCTTGGGAAGGTTTTGTGTAGTGTTTGATGAGGAGATGGAAGCTATCACGTGATGTGCAGAGGACACTGCAGCCAACCCATAGCAAGGGAGCGAACAACCGAGCCAGCACTACCGTGGATGGCCACGTTTCCCGGACATCGCACGCCCAGGAAGCGAGCAAGGCACAACAGGGTAAGGCAGTCAGGGAGGAACGGGAAAGGAGTATGGAGGGAAACAGTAGAGAGTCATGTGGTGTCACCGACTGGAGAGGAAGGGGTGGGGCATTGACGGGTAGACAGGCAGTGGGGGGGCCCATAGCAGGCCGCATCATCATTACTAGGATTTGTCACCCACCACGTAACTCATGTATCCCATCACCAGGTTTGACGTACCTGGGCCGCAGTCTCATTGGGGATCTCAGACTCCAGACTCGAGGAAAGAAACCCATACAACCTCAAAAATATGTGACGGGACATTAAGCTTGTATGTGGTTTTCTTATAACTGACCATACTGTGGAGTTCAAGTAGCCATTTGGTGAGTGAGAGCAAGGAGGACTGTCACCAGTGTGAAAGCTTGCACATCTTGGCCGTGGCTAGTGAGGTGGCAAGCCATCATGTTCGGCACCATCATGTCAGGTAGGTCGGAGATGTCATGGACGCGAGCGAGCAGGGTAGAGGAAATAAGAGGGACTGCACTGCCGAAGCCGTTCCCACACATGTGTCCAGTAGGTTGCAGGGGCAGAGCAGGACTATAGGATATGGAACAGGTCACAATGAGAGGAAGAGACCCTACACCTCCAGCAAAGGTCATAGGGCATGAGTTTTGCCCTATGGAGTTTCCAGGGGGACATGTACCAGTCTTGCAAGGTCTTCAAATATAGGAATCTCAGCCGGGACTCCCTGACTGCCCTGTCATGGTCGAGGAGTGGTGATGCCCAGGCATCCAAGGTGTAAGCCTTCCAGAGAAGTGGCTGCCATTGAAGTCTGGTGGCCGAAAGGGACAGAAGAGAATATTGCCCTTTGATGAGTACCGTGTAGAGGCCAGACACTAGCCCCTTGTACTGACCAAAGGTGTGGCGATACTGGAGGGCAAGGGACACGGGCAGTTCCACCAGGTGTGGCCCACGGGGGGGCAGAGGCAGTCCAACAGGTGATAACACCAAGGCCAGTAGGCCGTAGCCTGAATTCCATCCTAAGTAGCTGCAATGATTTGAGTTACCCGTCCCCAAGGGCATGATCACGCCGCAGTATGCCACACTCATACCAAGAAGCCCAAGAGACTGTACCTCAGCCAATACCAAGCGTAGCATTATGCCACACAGTGGCCTCGTTACATTGAAAACTTTCAAAATCAGCAAAATACTGGTATCTGTGCATGGACGGCGTGGCTGGCAGACAGAGACCGCCAGGAGGGGCAGGGGAGGCATATATGCCCTCCCCCCCCCGGCGCACAGGAAGGACGTCACGGAGGCGACCTAGCTAGAGGGCTCACAGACCCCTCCAGAGACTAGAGCGGGTGGGTGGTGCCAAGATGGCACTAAAGGGCCGCCCTGCTGAGGTGGCCCCCTGCGGGGGCCGCGGACAGCCGCATAGTGCCATTATTGGCAACCTCTCCCACCCCCTGTCTGAGCATGCAATGAATAAATACACAAGACAACTTTGTAGTGGGAAAATATTGCTGCAGGTTTATTCCATACAGGAGTATGCAATATGTGGGTTATCTTACGGGCGATCCAAGGGCGGGGCAGCTGTGCCAACCTATGCTGCCCCCGCCCGCCTGGTGAGCCAGCACTGTGGGGCACCCCGTCAGTGCTACCTTTGTCGATCCTCTTCCGGATCACGTGACACGTTGGTCTGTTCTACTCACGCCCTTTTCAGGGCAGAGCGTAGCAGGGCAAACCCCCGGTTGGTCAGGCCCCCAACCGCCCGAAGGACTAACGGGGCGCCGTCGCGGTTTTCCAGGAACCTGCCCTGAGGCTCCCGGTCTTTGGCTCTGGCACCCCTACTGTGCCGCGCAGAGGTACCCTTACTGTACCGGTCTGCTGCAGAGGTACCCTTACTGTACCAGTCTGCTTCCAGATCGCCCTGTAACTCCGCCACAGCTCTGGAGGCGGCTCCCGTCGCCGCGAGAGCCCCCCACCAAGACAGCTAATTTCCGACCTGCAACCTGCTTTCTAAGGCTTCGTGCATGTATAGTGGAAAGTATCCATGCCCACCTGTTACAATTGCACCCCAAGTTAGTCAACCTAACCTAGGCGTACGCCTGGATGGCAATGGTGACAATGGACCCCATCTTTAGCAAAGTAGCCTTTAACATTAGCCTGCATCAGCTCGTGTCTGATGGAGTCCAGACCCCTCTGGTCTGCGAGCTTGCGCCATAAACAGATGCCTCTACAGGGATGTTCAACGGCCTCGTCAGACTTAGCTCTGTGCCACCTCTGCGGGGATCCTCTCCGCCCAACAGAGCTTCATATTGACCCATGTAGTTGCTGAACTCACCAAACAGCGCATTTCAACATGCGACTGCTCATAACCAGGCCTCCTGCGAATCTAAGGGAAGAGATCACTCCCTACTGGTGATAGATGACCCTCATCTCTATCACAATAGCCCTTGACTTTCGCCTAAATCAGCTTGTGTCTGATGTAACCCAGACCCCTCTGGTCTGCGAACTTGCGCCATGTACTGTTCACTCTTTCAGGGATGTTCAACGACCAGCTCTGATTTAATCTCAGACCACCAGAGCTCACATTGACCCATGTATTTGCTGATCTCCCCTAAGTCAGCTTTCATGGCTTGTACGAGCGACCTCCTCCCCATGGCAATGAGGTCGTTGCCCCCTAGGTGTATCACTGAAATTTTTGGATGGGGGGAGGGTGACCCCCCCTTGGCCAGTCTCTGAGCAAGGGTGTACCCCTACCCTTGCCCTGCATCCCTTATTCCTTATGGGAATTTCGCCTGCTCAGCTCCCTCTGAGGTGAAAACCCCTAGGCATACCGGCTAGTTAACCTGTCAGCTTCAATACAGTTGTGCCCTGTCTGCAATCTGGTGCCTAACTTTCCGTATTGACTAAGTCCTACCTTCCCCCCATTGTTCCCCGGTAGGAGGGGGGTTCATGCTGCCCACCCTGTGCAGCGGAAAAATGTCCTGCCCCATTAAATGTAATTTTTTGAATCCTGGACATGCAAAAAGTTCTTTAACCTAGTCGCCTTTTGTGCTTGACACCCTGTTATCGGGACAGGAGCACCTATGTTGGCTGACAGCGTCCCCACCCAGCGTTGCTAGTATAGCTAACCGGGCGCAGCATTCGAGCTTAACTGCAGCAACATGTCACCTTCCTAGGTACGGGGGTGCACTTACTTCGCCCCGTTGACAAGACAATTTGCACAAGCCCCTTTGATTGCTAAACCCTGGTGAACACTTATTGGCGTCAGGTCTGGTTTGAAACAATATATGTATTGTGCCCACTATTGGCGACGCCTCACCCTTTCGTGTACTGACGCCTACGCAGCGCACCCCGCCTGCTTAACTGCCGTCGGATCCCAGATGCCAGTACCTGCTAACCATCTCCGACCCTGGATGCTTGAACCCGCAAAAGTGTCGGAATCCCAGATTCCCAGTTTCATTTTGGCTGCAGTACACCTTCAGTGGGTCCGCTGAGAGATGCCACAAACCGCATTGGTCATGCGAACCTTAAGTGCCCAATTTCACCTGGGCGTACCTCTAAATGAGACTGGCCCCACACGGCCGTAAGGCCAGAGACACACATATATTAAACCTATTTCTGGTTTTTGCTACTTGGCACCCTTCTGGTTGAAGATCTGTGTTATTGTGAAGCGCGCGTGCCCCCGGGGCATGAAGTCGCTGAATAACCGGTGGATGTTACCCAGTTGTTGATGCTATGTATCGCTAACTGCCCTACTTGGATTGCCGGGATGCTGAATGCTTCCTAAGGCCTGTAGGCTTACAGCTCCAACCCAGTTTGACCCCCAGATTTTGGGACAATTTAAGAGTAACCATGCCCTACATGGTACATCTACCCCAGCGATGACAATCAACGTATTTGGGACACAGGTCGCAGAAGATGCCCCTTCCAGTCTCTGGTTCTAGCCC
The DNA here is from genome assembly GCA_963921515.1 of Calotriton arnoldi. Lineage (NCBI taxonomy): Eukaryota > Metazoa > Chordata > Amphibia > Caudata > Salamandridae > Calotriton > Calotriton arnoldi. Next base: position 678,961 of record CAWUFW010004496.1, read on the forward strand.
ATGGAAGGATAACCCAGGCGGCAGACAAGTCTGTGGGAACCGTAGGTGAACATTATGAGCAAGTACCTGCCCTTGTCTGGATGTTGGGAATGCCAAATGGTCTATAATACCTCGTCGTCATTAGTCCTCTAACGCCGTGTTTACCAAACTTTTGCATCGCAGTCCACTTGTTAGATGACAACTACCACAACCCGCCTGCTGCCCTGGCAAAAGCGAGGGTGAATAGGTCTTGACTGAGGTGACCTGTGCCCTGCCCTTGTTTGCATAGGGCACATTTTAGCTGCATGGACCAGACATAGCAAGACGCGACGAGATTGCGAGCCCCACTCCCACACGACTAAACTGAAACTTAGTCCATCAGGGGCCGAGGCCTTGCCTTTGCCCTCTGTGGTGTGACCTGGACTGCTCAGCAGGGCGTCCTGAGGTCACACCTTCACGTGTACCCGTTCCTCTTGTGCTACTCGCTGGGGGTAGTGTGCACCTCGCCTACTTGTCCGCAATTAGTGATGGTCCCTCGCGGGGAGAAAGGTTAGGGCCTTATCCCTGAAGCTTGCCAATGAGGAATTGCCCGGGAAATCTACAGCATCGTTTTGTAAAGCTGTTCCTGGTCCCACTACTAATTATGGCCGATATGCTATGCCATAAAGGACCACCCAGCCAGCAGAGTGACTCACAGACCTGCATTGTACACTTATTTGGCATGTCGATCCACTGTGATATCCTCCTTGAGTCAAAGTTACCCCTAGCAAAACCGCTGGTCCTTTGATGCAGCCAAAGCTCCGAAACCCACAATCAGGTGGTCACAGGAAAGCCCTGCCTGAAGTCTGCGTCCCGTGCAGCGGCACCACTCTATGGCCCGCCCAGTCTACCACCACGAGGCTGTGTAGAGCGCCCGGCTAAGCCATTGCGTTGCTTTCCATTCATGCGCAAAATCTTACTCTGGCTCCAACCCAATTGCCAGCACACAACATCTGGAACTGCCCAAAACAGGGGGGGGGGGCGCGCCAATATGGCAGCGACAGGACAAAGGCAAGGCAAACCACAAGTTAGAACCCTATGTAACATGGCTTTGGTGGAGTAGCGTAGTGAAAATGCTACGATCTGTAAAGGTGGGACTGTGAAAGAAGTGAAGTGACTCACCCCCCAACTGGCCCTGATCTCAACAGGATGAAATTACTGATGCTGCCTGCAGGCAGCAAAAGTGCGACTCAGCACGGCGCAGAGTATACAACAACAGAGCACCCAACACCTGTGATCCTGCGCGGGGATCCGGTCATACGACCTCGGGCGTAAACGAAGGGGGCTTTAGATAAACAGCGCCCCTCACCCCTGCCACTCAGACTCCCAGAACTGAACGGATATATTGAAATGTGTGACAATATTCCGAGTGCTTGATGCCAAGTCCTTCGCAAACAAACGCCAGCAAAGCTGACAGCATGAGGCGACTACCCCTCTCAGCGAGTAATAGTCTGCAGGGGAAGATACTAACAACTCTGCCCTAACACACTCACTTACCGGCAATTCAGAAACTTGTCCCGCCTAACTGCAACAAGCTGGGCATGACCGAGTAACAAACTTAAGGCGGGTACTAAGGGTGTATCCCATATTGGCAACTCATCCCTTCAAACCGAAAGATGAGTCAGTAACAAATACCAAGCCAAGAGACTTAAAACAAGCTGTATCAACTAATCGCACCTTGTCCCCTCTCGCTGAGACTGCATAGACAAAGAAGGTTGACACCCCATTCCCATATTTCTCCTCCATTTTACAGTAACGTTTGACACAGTGCACCAGGGAGCCTAGTGCATATGGCACCCCAAAAGACTCTTCTTTGTGAAAGATCATCAACAAGGCTCTTCCTTACATGGCGTCGCATAATCTGCCCTCATGCAACGTTTACCGAAAGATGAACTGACTGGCGCCGCCAGCACTAGAGCCTCGCTGTGGAGGATCGTGGACACCCAATGCAAAAGTCTCTGCCTGAGCTACAGCGTGTCCTAGTCTGTTAAAACCCAGGCGCAGGGTAGCCTGCCCAGCTAAGCCCACAAATGAATCGCACGACACCTCCAGCCAACGCCTGGACATGCAAACACTACAGGCTACCTCACCCCCGTTACCGTACCTATCTCGTAGTCGCTGCGAGAACCCAAGTCCACAAACATCCCAACACAGGTGTGCCCGAAATGGCAGTACTATTCGCTCTGGAAACGAGTGCCTGCGCTAAACCCGCAAGCGATGTAGCCCACTGTCATGCACTGGTGTGCGCAACACCACTTCTCTCAAAGGTGACCATACCCTGGAACCACCGGCAGGCCACGTCATTGCCTGCTCTGAGTCGGTCCCACAGGCACTCCTGTGCGCCACCAACTTCTGCTGTTTTCTCACATTTTGGGGGAGGGGGGGCCACCGGGGAACCCATGTCCGCCTCACCTTCACAATACCCGCACCAATGGGTGAATGCCCTTACTGCAACTGCGGGCGCCAAAGTCCCCTTGCAGCGCTGGCAACAGTGTCGAGAGGAACAGCCGTCCTGTACCCGAAGCACCCCGAGGATGCAGTACATGCATACGCCGAAGCCGGAGTTCCCAGTGCTAGTACCCCTCAGCTAAAGCAGGGCGCCCCTTCCTGGACTTGTAAAACATGCGTCAATGGCGTAACTCAAAACAGTGCCCGCCCAACTATCAACCGTGACACTCCTATAAATGCGACAATTCAGACCGCTCGGGCCCCCACAGCTCTAAGAATAGCTCTGGGGTAGGCACTAGTTATTTCCAATGTACACTGAATTAACAACCGTCGTCCTACATCTTCAAATCACACCCAAATCGCACAAACAGCGCACCCATGTGGTAATAATCATAAGCGCCGGTGACCTGCCAGGCGCTAGAAACCCTCGGATCAAACTTAGGTGCTGTGAAATTACCATTGAGGCGTCTGCATCCAAAAGCAGTAGCGCTCGAAAAGTAACCTTACGCTCATCATTCAGTATGCTCAAGATTTCTTAACTTGGAAGGGGTTGGCTCAGCCTTCCAATTTGCCAAGTTTACTGAATAGAGTTGCATTAAATTGAGTGAGCAACACGCTTAGCAATTATAACATAGTATGAAGCTCTACTAAAACCACTATTTAAAAGTACCACAGAGCAATGATCTGATGCATCCATGCACCGATTCCATACATTTAATATTATTGGGCAGTGCAACCTCGCTAAGGCACTTCCAGCGCTGTGGAGCAGCCCCAGCCCCCGGGACCACGCATGCGGGACCGCGCCCAGTCCTGGCCGACAACTGCATTGTAGCTCGGAGGGGGAGCCCCTGATGGCTTGACCTACTCTTGCCCCGCCGGCCCAACGGGGAAGGAGATGCACACAGCTCCACCCCGCCCACCTGAGGAGCCGACACCCTGGACGCAGCGCCTTGGACCCCAGTTGTTTGCTGTAACGGAAAACCGCTGCCCAGAGGAACGGCCGGTCGAGTCTCTTCCCCCCTTCTGCAGCCACCAACACATTGCCGCCCATGCCCGGGGGCGCGACACAGCACACTCGTCTGGAACACACAGCTGTGATGGAAGAGTAGGCACAAGGAACAGTGGCATGTTCGCCCCTGGCCACCCTGATGCAGACAGTGGAAGCTGCTTCCCTCTACATCCGTAGAACATGCGACATCACGCATGCTCCGTGCCTGCCAGTATCCGTGCCACTCCAAAAGAGACCATGCTCTTAGTGACATGGGGCGTCAAAGTGACCGTCGCACCAGGCGCCACCCGCGCCAAAGTCGGCCCTGCCTCTACTATAGGCCTCCTGAGCACAGGTATCGCCCGAGGCTGCATGTGATCTCTCGCCTCGGCCCGTGATACACAGAACGACAAAATTTGGACACCTTCATGCCAAAAGGCCCCTCTGTAGCACAACCAGACGCGAGAGGAAGCGGTCCAACTCAAAACACACCATGCTCATTGGCGCAAACCCCAACAGACCCCGGCTCCCGTAGACTCTCAGCGGAAGTTGCCGGACGACTCATTTCCAAAACATGCATGAGCAATGCACAAAATTGCCCTGTTTGGTGCTTTCGTTCGAAACGCTCCATTACCAAATTAAAGAAAATACCCTTTCCAACATTCGTTGCCTCCTCAATACAGGCCTACATATGCTGTGCTTGAGCCTGTCCACGAGCCAGGTCTGTAATCCTGGAGCCAGAAAGGCACTGATGCCTGGGACAGGAAGCACGAACCTCAACACCAGTGCCCACAATGACCAGGGAAACTCAGCCCCACCAACACGGATGACGCGACGTTTGAATGACAGAGGAAGACGCCATTTAGCACAACAAACCTCCAACGGTTTAACGCTTCTGTTTCCGGCGGATTTACGTCCAAAGCTGAGCGACAAACACCGCCGGAAGAACAGACCTTCGCAGCGACACACCATCTTGATTGCGACCTGAGCGCCAAAACCGGCCACGCGCGTCCCCTCGCACCCCCCTGGGGAGGCGGCGGAAGGAACACATCGTCTTCCCCAATAGCGGCTGGGTCCCCGTACACTCGCTGCCCATGTGGCTGCCCGGGGGGGTGGACGCTGCTCCCTTAAATCGCGCACCCCACAAAGCCCCCGGGCCGATAAGCTGCCCCTGCGGGACCCGCTAGTAAATAATCTAGCCCCCGCGGCCTCCCAAAACCTCCGCTCAGCCCCTGCCGTAACTGCGGACGGGAGTGAACTTGCGCGCCGCCCCCCAATGGCACCCGGCCATGCCTCAGGCCCCTCGACTCCACTCGCAAACTGGCCTAACGGTGCCCGGTCAAATGCAGACACCAATTGGCACGGTGTTACGTCCAAAGCTGAGCGACGAATACCACCGGAAGAACAGACCTTCGCTGCCACACACCATCTTGATTGCGACCTGAGCGCCACAACCGGCCACGCGCGTCCCCTCGCACCCCCCTGGGGAGGCGGGGGAAGGAACACATAGTCTTCCCCAATCGCAACTGGGTCCCCGTACACTCGCTGCCCACGTGATTGCCGGGGGGGGGTGGTCGCTGCTCCCTGTAATAGCGCACCCCACAAAGCCCCGACCCGCTGGTAAATAATCTAGCCCCCGGCCTCCCAAAACCTCCGCTCTGCCCTTACCGTAACTGCGGACGGGAGTGAACTTGCGCGCCGCCCCCAATGGCACCCGGCCATGCCTCAGGCCCCTCGACTCCACTCGCAAACTGGCCTAACGGCGCCAGACCAAATGCCGTGCCGTCCTGCGGTCGGTCTGGCCAACGTGCCTAGAGTTAACCTCCCTGACGCTCCTTTCTACCCGCCCTGCACGAGGCCACGGCCCGGGGGGACTGATCAGTGACGAGGCCGGGCGGGTAACTACCACCAACCTCAAGTTCCTGCGTCGGCAAGAACGATGACCCGACAATCAGAGTGGATCAGCACAACCTCCAGATCAGTCCCAAGGATACGACACAGAACGACGCGAGACAACCAGTCAAGACGGCGTGGCTGGCAGACAGAGACCGCCAGGAGGGGCAGGGGAGGCATATATGCCCTCCCCCCCCCCGGCGCACAGGAAGGACGTCACGGAGGCGACCTAGCTAGATGGCTCACAGACCCCTCCAGAGACTAGAGCGGGTGGGTGGTGCCAAGATGGCACTAAAGGGCCGCCCTGCTGAGGTGGCCCCCTGCGGGGGCCGCGGACAGCCGCATTTGGAAATGTTTGGATTTGTATTATAGCATTGGCTATGTTTGTGTCAATCGGGCACAGAGGAGCCTCTGTAGAGTCTTGGGGCAGCACATACGTGAGTCAATCACACTATTCACCTGCACAAAGCTGCAATGTACAGATGGCTGCTTGTTTGAAGGTGATTGCACGATATATTCATTGTATACACTCATGCTTCAGTGTTCTGATTGACGTTTCTTTATGTTTACTGCTGTCCATCATGGTTTATGGTGGAATCTTATGTTAGCCCCGAGGATTGTCATGTTGTGCACTGGGTCTGGTGCTTATTTTCAGCATCTGATTGAGTACGAAGGAATACATATTGATGGCTTGCTGTGTGCACAGAAACTAAGGGCCTCATTCAAAAACTGCACTTCGCAGTACATTTTGTAGCACAACAACATGTACTACAAAGTGCTATTCACAAACTACATGCAGAGTTTAGACCTCTACCATTGCCTATACTGATGTGTGAGAAGTTCTCAGCCCCGACTGTGGTGTCTCTGCACACTTTAGTATATGTTCCAGAAGTATATGTGGGTGAGACTGGAGGGAGTGGGTGGGTGGGAAAAGGGGCAGACTTTCTCCCAAAGGGAATGGCATTAAGGAGGAGTAGGAGGGGTTTAGGGAGCGGCAGGGAGGGCTTTAGGGATGGACCCACACAAGAGTAAGCCAATTGCGATATTTCAGGGGTGTAGACATACAACTTACACATTACATTTACACACCGAGTTTGGGAATACCAGAATTAGTAGACTTACTCCACAGTGTAAATTACTCAGAATGTAAGTTACCTTTGTGAATCAGGCCCTAAGACTTCTATTACTCATGTGGGAAGGTAAGAAAGTAAAGTGTGGTTTTGTTCCATTTTTATGCAAGATTGTAAACAGTGTTGAGAATGTTTTCGATGAAGAAAAATGCATTTTTGTTACTGTGCTACATTTCTTGTCTTTCGCTGATGGATATATATCATAGGTTTTCACATGGCTAAAGGTTTAGTTGGTTGCAAAATACAATTCATTTTAAAATAAAAATTGCAAGGGTACCAATTGTGACATATCTGCCGATATTATTGGCGTGGTCGACTTCTGCAATGTTTATCTTGCGATTACTTGGATTTAGGACGGTTTCTTTGACTTTTTTGATATTTGCAGATCTACTGGGTGGCGTATATTAGCTTTGTGGTGTTACTGTGAAGGTGCTAGGTGGCTTTACACATCTGTATGGATGTTTATGTTTTGTGAGAAGTCTATGTGCCCTTTGATTGCTTCGGTTGTAGTTTTATTGTCAATCATGATATAGTTACTATGCAAAGTTTGCACAATTGAGCTAGAGGTTTTGTGGTTGGATATACAAGAGGAATGTATTTTTTAAGCTATTTCATTAGTGCCTAATATGTTTTTTTTTCCTTTAATTTAAAGTGCATGATGATATACTGGTCTTGCCATTGATTGGCTGCTCTTATGATTTACCACACTGTGTGGCCATTTTTTAGTGCATCACATGAGGTACAGTGTGGTGCTCAGGCGAGCCGCCTACCCTGGTGCAATCCCCGTCCTGCTCAGAGTCTATTGCAGGATGGGGTAGATTGTCTGAGAAAGAGGAGGAGAAGAGGTATTTTTGGGCTCGAATAAAAACGACTTCTTCAGTGTCTCTCTGCTTCAGTCTAGGGTGCTTGTTCCAGTTGCATATTGCCGCTTGTTAAAAGCCTTATGTAGTGTGCAGCAGACTTATGCCCGATTTATAACTTTACAGTCAGGTCGACCTCTGCCAGGGTGACAGAGTAAATTACTCTGTCGCCCTAAAGGAAGTCCCGACACCCACATTTTGAAATGTCCACTGGTTTGGATTGACAGGAACCGCTGTCAAGGCGTTTCCTGCCAATGTATTGTAACATTGCCATACTGCTCCATCACACATGATGGAGCCATATGGCAAAGTTTAAAAAAATATATTTTTAAAAGCAAAATTAGTCTCCACCATCATTACACCAAATGGCCTCCCACATTTAAATTGGACAGGCAGACTAGTATCCTGGCATCGCTGTTGCGACGGAGTACCCTTTCCACCAACAAAAAAAATCGGCCTTAGTCAATTAGCTTTCTCTTGTATTTGACTGTTTTGTCCTCTGTAAGCTTGAAGGGTGGCCTTATGTTGTGACATGTTACTTTTTGGTCGTTTTTCCTCTACTGAAGGAAAGAAGATGCGCTGTGACATGTCTTTGTCTGTCACTGTTGTCATTCTCTTGTCTGATGATGTGTTTTATCATTATACTGCTGGTGATGTCATAAGGTTTCACCTAAGTGTTAGTACCTAGTGGGATCTGGTGGAACCTTCCCAAGGACTGAGCAGGTACAATCAAGCTCCTGATTGCGAATTAGCCTTTGTGCCCGAGCTGCCTCTCCTGTGTACCTGATGTCTGTGTCTTACCACAGTATGTCTCTACAAGAGCATGCCCACCTCCATTCGTCCTTACCAATGTCTACAGTATCACTTCATTACGGATGGTCTACCTCATAAGGCTGACACATCACCTACTTTCACAGATAATATAGTCAAGCGATAAAATTCACAAAACTCGAAGAAAAAAGAACTAATGTTTAAAGCATTGTTAATGTTTAAAGCATTGAACACAAAGAATGCCAAAATAAAGAACACTGTAATAACTATCCCTTGAGTAAGAAACTATAGTCATATGTTTTAACTTTCCTACCCTAGTCTCTTTTAATTGCAAAAATCAAAATTCATGTCATTAGCTTGTGTGCTAAAGCTAAACATAACATTAACCCTTGCTCTTTCCCTAATCATTCCTTCATCTCTAATTCTAGTGTGAAACTCTTGGCTCAGTTTGTAACCCATGACGGTGCACCAATTTCAGTCCTAACGCCATTTTAAATAATGTTTCATTCTTTTTTTTTTTTTTTTAAATCGAAAATTTACAGAGCTGTTATTCACCAAAGGGCGACTCGGACTAAGCCTCGAATAACACTAAATGAAACACTAGAGAATAACAGAGCAAAACTATCAAAGCATTCAATTTTGAAGACATGTGTTTGAAATATCCATAGTAGACTGAGGTCAGGAGGGATCCTGACTACAGTGATGTTGCTGGGATAGAAGGGGTAAAGTCGCATGTACTGAATCCGATGCTTCACTTGGAACCAGGAAAGGGAAAAGCAGGCTCAAGAGACAGGGTAACAACTTTATATCCCACAGATAAGGTTATTTGCGTTATTCTTCTTATTGCATCATTGAAGTTTTGAGATAAGAAACTTTAGGAGGTCAACATTGACGGTGTTATCTTTTTCTTGGTGGGCTTGGTGGGAGAGCACAAAGGCTTCCACAGCATCAACATGTCTGGCTTGCAGATAAAAAGGGAGAATTTGGTTTTGAACATTTTTAGTTGTAGAAAGAAAGTAGACCAGTCCTTTTGGACCATTAAAGACAGAAGAGAGAATCTCAGTTTTTTCACCACTAAATGTATGAAAATTGCAGGTCATCTATCTCTGCAGCAGAAACTGACAGCATCTAAGCTGATCAAAGGAATTACCCATCTGCTCAAATTTCAACAAAAGCTGTACGCAGACCTGCCAACTTTTGAAACCTTTTCACTGTGGGAGGAAGCGGCGGGGCCTTAAAGGGCGGGGCTTACTGCCAAGCACAGCCAGGAGACACTTTCAAATTCACTGCCACCAAGCGCCCCCCTTCAATGTTCCATCCCACCCAATTTTCCGCCCTGCCAACACCAATAACAAAGTTGTTAAGGCTGCCACCGATGTCCTGGGGAGGTTTCACAACTTGTAATGGACATTTGCTTTGCAGAACCTCAAAATAATTAGCGAGAAACTTGCTCTCTGCAGGGGTTTCCACCCATTTGTGTGCCCACCGTGTAATATCAACTCCTCACCAGGTGACCATGTGAAGGGAGCCGAGAAAGTGTGACACATGGTGGCGACATGTGAATCGGAAGGTCTGTGTATGTCATCAGCATAGCAAAAGGTCCTGAATCCAAAGCAAAAAATGAACTGCCACAATGGCTGAAGACAAAGGTTGAACAAAAGGAGGAGAGGACAGAGTATTGGGCAACCCAACAATGAATCCCTATATCAGCAGAGCAGAATGGAGGGATGGAAATGTCTGAGTAATGTGTCTCCGATAGAATTGTTTTTTAAATTGTGTTTAAATGACGCCAAGCACACCATCTGAAGACAAATCAAGCGCCACCCATGGTGTTAAATACTGCAGAATAATGATAAAATAATTAATGGGATGCAAAGTTGGAAAGTTATAGAAAGAATGTACACAAAGAGTTGTTAGATAAATTAGTGAGCAGGGGTCCCCAGAGATTTGAGTTACATTTAAGTAAATCCATAGGGATCCCATCAAGCCCGGGCTTTCCCACTAGAGCGGAGTCGGATTGCATCCTCCACTTCATGAAGGGAGACCTGAATAGGGGCGGAGTGATCTTGATGTTCTCGTAGCCTGTCAGTGCACACCTTGTCTTCTGACAAATTATAGATGGAGGCAAATTGCTTCACCCACTCCTGTCCCAAGATATTACATATCAGGAGTTGGTTAGGTAGGGCATCCCGCTGTTGAAACCTGTTAAGGGGAACACTATACCCACTGAGGAGGGCCGGGGGGGGAAGGGGCCCTGCTAGGGGTCCCCAAAGACACTTTCCGATAGCCTTATGATGTCAGAAAGGCCGACATGAAATGGCTGTCAGAAAGTGCCATCATAATCCAGAAGGCAGAGCCGAGCCTGGCTCCGTCGTCATTAGGAGATTATGCTGGCTTCCGACGCTACAATGGGCTGCTTGAGCCTGTCGGAATCGCATGGGAATCCCCCCGCTGGTTTCATACTGACCACCGTCATCTTTAAACAGCGTCCGGAATGAAACCTAACATATCGGGCGGAAAGCCTCCAGCCGCTAGTCAGAGGCTTTCCGCCCGACATCGTAATCGGGCCCTATGTCGGTTTCCATCAGTGTTTGCGGGAAGAATTGTTATGCGTATATTTCTCTATTATTGTTTTAAAGTCACAAGCACAGGCCCGTCTATGTACTGTTGGGATCTGGCATCTGCCACCGGCCCAGTGTAGTCTTACAGATGACGAGAATCCCTTGCCACCAATTGGACAGTGGCAATCTATTCCTTCCGTTCATTTGGCTCCCCTTAATATTAGATCACTTGCAAAGCATAAAATAGAACTACTTGATTTGCTTCTTGATAAAAGCATTGAAGTACTTTTGTTGACTGAAATATGGCTGACTTGTTGTCAGTAGATTTGGTTCTGTCTATCCCTGAAGGCTACCACCTCCAACACCAAAATAGGGGTGGCAACGAGGTGGGAGGTGGTGTTGCCATGATAATCAGGAATATTATTTGTTCTCGCCAAGGTATGAGGTCTATTATGGAGGAGGACTTTCTTTTTGTTGAGTTCTGTGTTAATTTTCCAGTTTACGCAGTTCTAATAGTGTTCACACACCCTAATTTCATGGCATCATTTCCTCTTGACTTTTTTATTTTACTTATGACCTCCATTGTGATAAACAGATCCAAGCTTTTAATTATTACTGATTTTAATTATACCGCTAATATCCCCGGTCCTGCTACAGCAAAGATGTTTTTTTTAAATATATTATACTCACTGAATTTAACTCAGTGGATTCAAAATCCAGCCCATGATTAAGGCCATACTTAAGATCATATTTAAATCTCAAGTTTTAGACCAGAAAATGTTGAAATTGCACCTTCTATATGGTCAGACCATTCTCTAATTACGTTTTCCATTCCTCTGCATCGAGCTAAGCTACTATCAGACTGAATAGTAGTTCCTCTGCGCAAATGAACTACTGCCAGGACTGAGGAGTTAACTACATTGGTACAAGCCCACTTTAACTCCAAGGAATCTGTAGACTTACGAAGCAGCACTTAAACAACTGGCTACCACCTGTGGCTGAAGTCCATGTCCCTTTGCTTCTGAAGCGCTGCATGCAGCGTCGCAAACTGGTGGATCTGGTTTTCTCTCTTGTTGGCCCAGGCTAAGACCAGTGTGCACAGATTGGAGTAGGCTTGGAGGAAATCTCATAGATAAAAGCAAGTACAGAGCAGGTCTTTCTGACTGCAAAAAACTCCTTTCATCTGCTAGACAAGCTTTTAATGTGGCGAGGATGAATTCCTTTACCATTACAGAGAAACCTATTTTTCTCCAGTGAGGGAACTCACTGATGTCTCAAAAACCACTCCAGGCATTTTACCCTCTTAACAATTTTATAATGAGATGAGTGACTTCTTTCAAAAAAGATTGGCAATTTCACTCTGGAGGGTGCCCAGGGCTCCTTTGTAAAAGCTATTTCTGATTCTAATATTAATTTGATGAAATTCTCCCGCCTCCAGTATTTGGTGAGGGAGGATTTACTGCAGAGGATGAAGAGTCTTAAATCAGGCTCTCAAGTTGTTCCTTGCCTGCCTATCTTTCAGGCTGCTACAGAGGTGATTGTTGACCCCTTTTCAGCCCACGGTTACATGTCTTTATAATTAGGTCAGGTCCCCAAAGCATTCAAAGAAGCAATTGTTATTCCTTTTCTAAAAATAAAAAAAAGTATGTTGAAGAACTACTCTACAATCACCTTCAAGCATTTGGTTTTCTTCAGGTTTTAGGCTGGCTCATAACACAGATTTTGTGTTATAGGATGATCTTGATGCCCTTCATTTGGAGTGTGATCAGGGCATTTCTAATGCCCCGATCCACCTACCCATGTCCACTGAGTCAGAAACCATCGACCACTCTATTCTATTCTCCAGAGTGGGTGTGGCAGGCTTGGCAGTTAAAGCCTGAGCTTGGTTTAAGTCATTTTTCAACAGTGGCAGATCGTGCGATTAGGCAAGATTTGAGCCACGCCTTCCACAGTTGTCACTGGAATCCCTCAGGGATCGTCACACCCCCCGTATTTAACTTCTATTTGACCCCATTGGCAAGTACCTGCATATGTATCCAGACAATAGTCAAATCCCTTTCAGTCTGGTCAATGATACAACCTCCCCATTAGACTTTTCATGAAGCCTTGTCCTACATTTGGAGTAGATGGGTTCCAACTGTCTGAAGGTGAACAGGGTTAAGACCGAGGTGTTGGTGGTAAATGGCCAACCAGACCTCTTTTTCATTCCCCATCCTCACTAGAATTCTGCTCTGTAGCACCATCAGTGGTTAAGAGTTTAGGGATCAAACTTGATTCAGATCTGTCTCTTAGTAATTCGGTCTCAGCGGATGCATCCACTTGTTCTCACAGCTTCAATGTTCTTTGCAAATTGCTCCCTTTTCTCATTCAAGAGGAGTAGAAGACTGTGGTGGTAGCCAGTGTTCCATCAGGATTAGATTACTCATATGTAATCCTTCTTGATCCACCACAGTATCTGCTGGGAAATCTGTAAGTGGCCTAGAATGATGCCGCTAAACTGTTTCTGAAAGCACCTTTATTGTCTGCGGCTCAACCCCTGCTAAGAAAGCTCCACAGACTTCCTATCACCAAATGGGCCCAATTTTGGACACTTAGCTTCACTTTCACACCCATGTATAACTTGACTCCCAAGTTTATTGCAAAGATTTAAGTTAAATATTGTCCTAAATGGTGCTCCCACTCGTCGGCTAAGAAACCTTTGAAGATACCCTGAGTGCGTAAAAATACGTCAGGGACAGAAGTATCGCTTCCCAACCCCTTTTGCTCTGTAATTCCTTGCTTGACTCTATCTACCTGGAGACTAACTAACTCAATTTCAGAAAAGCACTGAAAACATTGTTATTTAAAGCTCCCTATAGTGCCTAAATTGCTCTCCCCGCTCTGCCTTTTCTGTCCAGCACCTTGAAACTTTAGGGCACACATATGCTTTAAAAATAACATGAATTGCCAGAACACCTGCAGTTGTTACTCACATCACTTAACATCTCCTTTTCTCCAAGTATGTAATGATTTAAATCTTTCTTCAATCACCTCACCTTCATTGGATTGATCAATAACCATATCACCGCCAAGGCCATGGCAGATCCTATAACATAACTGTGGATGACTCTATGGTATACATACCTCAATGACTGCATATAGACCTGATGTTGACTGTCGGATCTGGTTCTCATTAACAGTGCTCCAGCTTTATTCATCTTTCGATGGAATGTATCCTGGCTTTTAAAAAATATTTTCTATATTACTTTCATAGAAGAACCCCCAATACAAGCGTTGGGCCTCTTCCTTTATTATCTACTCCCATACACTACAGACAGGGTATTATGGGAGAGTCTCTGGTGCAGCGATAATGCTGTCCAAATCAGTTCCGTACTAGATGATATTACATCGACGTCTGACTATTTTGAGGATTTCAGATGCTGTGGCATGTTCTGTGAAGTGGACAGACCACTTATATTCCTGCAACCACAAACAATGACGAAGGTTGATCAAACTGAAGGCATTAGTGAAGCAGTGGATAAGAGAATGTTAGGCCACAAACGGTGGAAATATCCTTCCTTTGCACTCGTAAGAATGGCTTACCATAGGTAATTAATCTTTATGTACCCAATTTATTGGCCAAATGTTTATTGAGATTAATCTCCTTGTCAGTGTGATGGTACTTCGTTGCAGATAACAATGCATTATTCATACAGTACCAAGGATTAGGTGTATTAGGCCGCTGTTATCTAATGTGGTTTCAACTGTGTAGACATTCCTATGTCTATTTATTATTATTGAAGAATCCACTTGTCTACAAGCCATTATTTTATTGTTGAAGGAAGCTTGTAGGAAAACAGAGTGTGAACTGTGAACAGTAACAAGGTGTTGTTCCTCTTTAATTTGACTATATATTTATTTTAATGCTGTAAAGTTTAATAAACATTTAATTCCATTTTTATACTTTTGTTTTATAACTCTTTTTATTGAACCGTTGTTCAGAGTCAAAATGATACAGTTGGACAGGAGATATAAGCACATTTGGCCACTCGGAGAGGGATGGCCTGTACATTTCTAATCTAGACTGTAACCCGCAATCACCCAACCCAGTGTGCAGTTTGCTGTTATATGACATCATCTACTCCTTACATTCAGGTCTAAACAGCCCTATGCCCTCCCCCCGCTCACTCGGTCTCTACCTTAGGTCCCCTATACTGTATCCACGGTCCCTAGATCTTATCACATTTACAGGGGCACCCTCGAGCTTGATATACCTCGCGTTCTGCCAGCTGACACCAGTCAAGGTCATCTTCTCACTCCTTGACCATTGGGGGTCGGCTCGCTCCCCAGAGTCTAGCTAAATTTCGCTTTGCCATTTCTGCGGCAAGTCTCCGAATAGAGTATTTGGGCCAGTTCTCCTCCCCAGCGATACCTAGGATAAGCCATTTGGCCTCCAGTGGTACTGTCAATCCTGTGACCGTCTTCATCACCCCTGTGGCCTCTCTCCAGAAGTGTTGGATTATTGGACAGCCCCAGACCATATGATAGAAGGTACCGAATTTACTGCATCCCTTGACATATGCGGCTGAGGCGCATCTGCCCATCCGATGCAGCCTGGATCGGGAGAAGTACGACGTGCGCAAACCACACAGAGTTGCACCAAGTGGAATTGGGCTCATATGGCCATCTCCCTGGGGCTCTGCAGGGCCTCCTCCATTCCTCCTCCTCCAGGGGGCCACATCTCCTGCCCATGCCTCACGTAGTGAAAGGAGGCGTCTGGCGAGTTATCCATTTTTTTTAGTAGATTAGGGATACTGCCTTAGTTGGCATGGGATCAAGGAGTAATCGGTCTTCCATGGGTGAATAGTCTGGCAGGTGTTCCCCCTCGGGCAGGTGACACCTCAATGCATGTCGTAACTGCAGGTACCGTAAATCCCCCAGGGCATATTCCGTCTGCAACTATGCGAAAGCTAGCAGTGATTCCCCCCCTCCAGACATGTCCCAGCTTCTCTACTCCTATCAGATTCCATCGCATATGACTTCCCACTGTCCCACAGAGGAGTTTCTGCTGTCAACTTATCCCTCCACCCCAGGTGCCGATTGGTCGCCCGCCAAGCTTGTACTACTGCCTGGGTGTGGAACGGTAGCGCATCTCCCTTCCCATATAGGAGAGCCGGGTGTCCCTGATTGCCCATGGCCCAGTGGTCTCCTCTGTAAGCCGGTTCGTCTCTTCCACCAAACACCCAGTCATTCACCACTATTAACTGAGCCGCCCAGTAGTAGGCTCGGAGGTCCGGGCCCTTTAGGTCTCCATCAAAGACTCTGCGCTGTAGTATAGCTAGGGATAAACGCCCATTACTTCATCTCAGAGTAGTGTCCGTAGCCCACTGTTGATCTTACAGAAAAAGATGTCGGGTATTCTAAAAGGGGTGTTTTGGAGTATGTAGAGCATTCGTGGGAGGGTCATCAATTTAAAGACCACGGCTCTCCCTATTAAGGAAATTGGTAGCGTGTGCCAGTGGGTTGCGTCCATCTACAATCGAACCAGTTGGGGGGGAATAGGTTATGTTTTAAGAAGTCTTCCTCACTTCTGGTCATTTGGATTCCCAGATAGCGAAATCACTGGTTCTCCACTGGAGCTGAGAAGTGGGACGAAAGGACCAGCTCCCCCTTGAGAGCGGAAAGATCAGGGACTTATCCCAATTAATTTGGTAGCCAGAATAGCTCCCGAAGAGGTTGAAGATGTGAGAATCCGTGGGATCGAGAAGCGGGGCCTCATCACGTAGAGCAGGATATTATCCATGTAGAGGGAGATCCGTTCCTCCCACTCTCTTCCCCCAACGATTCCCCAGATCAGGGGGTCCTGGTGTACCCATGCTGCCAGGGGCTCCAGGGCCAGGGCAAAGATCATTGGTGATGGGGCAACCCTGTCGTGTGCCCCTGCCCATCTCAAAGCCTCGCAACGTGACTCCATTCACATGCACTCTTGCCATAGGAGCAGTGTAAAGTAGGCATACCCATGAACAAAATTTTGGACCGAACCCCAGTCTAGGCAGGACCGCAAAAATGTACGCCCATTCAACTATCAAAGGCCATTCTCGCATCTAAGGAGAGCACCGCCGCCTCTGGTTTAGTTGTCATATGCATCACCCCATACAAGCGCCGTAGGTTGAGACGGTTGCTCCATCCCGGCATAAAGCCAAACTGGTGAGGATGGACCACTGACATTATAACTGCTGACAGTTGATTTTCCAGTGACTTAGCCAGTACTTTAGGCTCCATGTTAAGCAGGGATATAGGGCGGTAAGAATACAGACTGTTGGGGGCTTGCCCTTCTTGGGGATTACCAAAATTGTGGACGTTCTCTGGTACACTGAGAGCGCCCCTGCATCTGCCCTGCCACTTTGCCCGACTGTACCCCCCTGAGCGCCCTGTCAATTTCCTCTACCGTCAAGTCCTGATCCAGATTCTCCCGTTATTCCTCTGAGAGGACCTTCAATGTCAGTGTCGCCAGGAGGTCCGCACAGTCCCCCCCCCGACCAACAGGACACAGATGTGTACGTGTTTTCGTAGTAAGTTGCAAATGTCTCAGCTATTTCCCCACTCCCTGTGTGTATCCCCCCTCATAGTCGAGAAGTTCAGTGGCCCAGTTCCTGCCTCTGTCTCTTTTGTTCAGCCAGACAATGAGTCAGACAATGAGTCTCCATGCAGGCTGCATTACAGCCTGCGTGGAGAACAAGCCCAGGCCCTGTTTCCCAGGTTGAGCGTCGAACCAGGACGCACAAAAACAATCACAACACTGCATTGCAGCGTTATAATTGATCAGGGGAGCCTTTTCAGTGCTTCCTGTGCCTCGGTCTGACGAGGACAGCAGGAGCAGTGACGCGGGACTGGTGCGGCAAGGCGAGTGTTGCTTTTTTTTTTACCCTCTTCCCCGTACCCCTCCCCCCCTAGTGCCCGCACCCGCCCCGCCACCCGCAAATAATGCCTGCCGCAACCTTTGGGAAAGTAAAATGGTTCTAGAAAGTGAAAGTTATAATTTGCACACACCCCTGATAAAATTTCGAAGTTTGTGTGCTTTGGCAAGTTTCTTGTGAAAAACACAATGTGCTTCAAAATAATATTTGAAGGAGATTTTACCCTCTAAAATTGGCTTTTAGTTTTCTCCCACAAAATCTATTTTGAGCTGTTTTTCTAGCTATTAAAAACAATTCTGGAACTGGGAACAGTGCTTTAAGGTGAAGTCACAAACGCAACATTTATAAAATCTTATATTAAACCAGCCATTCACCAGATCGATTAGTCTGCCAATTGCTGTTAGTACATCCAGGGCGACTGTAAAACTACTTATTCTGTTCCTATGTCTGAAGAGTAACTCATACTTCAGAAATATTATCAGCCTAGCGTGTTAAAGTATCCCGCTGAGAAAATGTATTAAGAACTGCTCCAAAGAGAGCAGTCATGAAACAGCGAAAATACACCGAGAAAAAATAGGATTCCTGCACTTCACTCCATTAGACTGCAAGTACTGCAAACCACTAGCTTTTAAGACGTGTATCAGGATGACTGATTCTTCCTAAAATACATTCTCAATATCAGGCTCAACAACTGTGACTTCAAACCTTTATATGTATTAAACAAGCATTTGCAAAGCTATTTGTCTGGCTGCTACCCTTTTGGTTTTGTCAACTCTTTTTTTGTTTTTGTCATGATTTTTACAAAAATTGTATTTTTGGGGGAAAAAAATAATTGACTGAAAGCACAACTATTTTTTGATTTGAAAAAGTACAGATAATATTATTCCCTAGCACTCCAGGGAGCTACTTTGTGAGCAGATGACTGACCCAGTGCCCCATCCCCTATGCTGTAGTGGATGGAGGAAGAAAATATGAATGACAGGATAACTGACCAATGATGAAGAAGGCTGGTTTAACGCCTCTTGACGTAGTTATATTTATATAACTTTAGGAAGATCAAAAGGTCTCGGTTAGCACTAGATATAAAAATATAATTTCAACCCCATTGACAGTTTCTAAACCAAATAAGCCATTCTGAGAATGCAGAGAATGCTTCTTCTGAGCGACAAAATAGTGGGCTAGCCTTCAGTCGCTAGAGGATATAGATTACACCCAGGTATAGATTTTGAAGCAAGCGTGTTCTTCATTTATGGTAGCTAACTTGGCTTAAACCACCATATGACACTGGAGAGTGACATGTGGACCCAGCATGACATTTCTGTCCTGGGCCCCGCAAAAACGTCTGACATGCCTGTGATGATTCCATTTCAACTCTGTGCCCTTCTGGAAATCACAGCTGTCCCACTCGGGGCGTTGGCACTGCCTTGCTGGGAATCCACATTTTCGGTAGGTCCGTGACAGCCAAGGAAGAAAGGCTGGTAAGACCAGGCCCTTAGGTTGGCTGTAGGTTTGCTTTTTAACTTTGCTGCACTGTCTGATGGGCCTAGTTTCCCCTCTGCTCACCCAGATTCAGATAAATACTAGTCCCCTAAGCCAATAGGTTATATTCACCGCGTTCACTAGAAATTCTTTGCTGCGCTAGCTGAGTGATGACGGAAGAGTGGTCTGTAGGTTGCTGGCCTCCTGCTACAGACCGGTAGCAAACTAAGACCCCTGAAGAAAACCCTGATGCTCTCTCTTGGGTTCTCTTGTTTTGGAGGAAGAGGAAGCTAAAAGATGGACTGGCTATTCTGCCAACCAGATAAACCTCCTAGAGGCTGGATGAATGGAGACAGGTTTGGAAGACATGGAAGGGGTTTCAGCACTCCAAAGTTAACAGAAACAAGAAATTACAATGAAGCAGCAGCGCTCTGTATTTATCACAACTGACCCATGCAGCATTGTAAATGGTACACAGTGGTTCTTATGCATATTAATTTCAGGTAAGTGGTAGCATAACAGCTTTTATAATGGTTAGAAATAGGGTTACTAAGGTAGTAGAGGGGTACCACAACTTAAACACAATCTGGTTATTCTACAAGACAGTGAAACAAGAAACTCAGATTAACCCCAGGCAGCTGTAGGACAAGCAACAGACAATTCCACAGAGAAATGTGTAATATTTTCAAGCAAGACCAACTAACATTATATTTAAGAACACAATAAAATAAAGTAACATTTTAGAGAACTTAAGAACATTTTCAGCAGCACAATTGCATTAATATTGATGGAGCAAGGACTCAAAAATGAGACTTGCTCGGATGCAATCTTCTCACAGTATTAAATTATTAAACTTTGTATTGTTCATACTAACTCTTGCATACACAAACACAAGTAGCAAGGAAGCTTGCTTATGTGTCTAAACTAACAAATAACGCTTGTCTATTCTAAAATGGCCGCTAAAAACGCGGGAACATTACTGCGCGTGTCTCAACCATATCACGTGGTGTGACGTCTTTCTTTGCTGGTGGGAAACTCTTGCTTCTGTGCAGTGTGCATTAAAATGGCTGCTTTATGTTTTCACATGCTACAGCTTGCTCTCATGTTATAATTAAATTGTTGTGTTCTTAACGCTATTAATGCGGGATAGAATTTATAAGTAAATGGGAATAGAGTAGAAAGAGTGGGTATACAGTGAAACATTTTATTTGTGATTTTAATATTTTCTTCTTTGACTTTTATTAGTTCGTAAATTTGGGCCTGGGGTTGGTGAACTGAAACTCGAGAGACAATGATTCTGCGCATGCGTCCTGCATGGCTGCCCAGAGAGAAAAGGATGAAGTCAACCTGGACGTCGTCCAAGGCCGTGACCTGATGGCCAACACTGCTGTACCCATGAATGTCCCTACTAATATGCAACAATGTACATGAAGAATGTATAAACTTTGTTGTGAGAAGGGTGGAAAATAAAGAATATGTATTAAATGTGATGGGCGGTATTTTAAAAACAATGGGCTTTAGGAAATTGAATTAAATCAATATGGTGTGAGGATCAACCCCCTGTCCCTGTCCAATCAGAAATAGTGGTCCCATATTTTGGCAACATTAATGGGAGGTACATGGGCGTAGAAGGGTATAATAGATATAGAATTAGCTAATTAGATTAGACTAGACGCTGACAGACACAGAAGAACAGGCGTTCACACAGAGAGGCAGAAGCTCCGGACCGACAAGCTGATCGATTGCAGGCTGAACCGCTGTCCAGCGAGGTCCTGAGGAGGGGGCGGCGGAGTCCATTAGAAGGAAGGCACGGGAGATTCGAGGAGAAGTCGAGTATCAGAGAGGGGAACACGCAGGCGTCGTTGGTAGAGAGGTCACCGGTCCTGTCCTGAACCTGGAGGAGGTCTTTGCTCCAACTCCTTGGCCAAGGGGTTTGGTTCTCGCACTTTAGGTAAATATACATGCAACCCTTAGTTGCGCTGCTGTCTCTATCTTCTCCTTTCTGAGGGACTGTCCTTGATCAATAATTATTATTCTATGCTTCATCCTTGATATGCGACTAAGTATCATGTGGTTCTGTATTTTCTCTGCTAAAATCTTTAGATAAACATTTTAAAAACTTCCTGACTCAGTGATTATTTCAGGATTATGAATTGTAATGAATGTCACTCATTTTAAACTTCCCAATTGGCAAAGGATTCAATGGTAAGTCATTACTCTTCAATCAGAAAAGTAATTGGTAGCAGGGATTTTGATAAAGAGTACAACTGACTCACCAGCGTAAGTACTAGCGTAGTATGAATGAATGGGCCCAAGTGAGTATCTGGTGTATGAATGCTCATTGCTAGTATCGCGCTGGATCAGTTTTCTGGTTATCAGAGGATGGTTGGACTTTCTTAATTGGGTAATGAGAATTTTATTTTTATGAACTAACATCCGTGTGTTCAAAAGTTGTTTTATGTTGTCCAGAATTCCCCGGGGAAAATTGAATAGCGGATGGTAAGTGGAAGCCATACTGCAGTGAGGTTATCTGTCAGGCAGAAATAGTACTGAAAAGTTAAGCAGGGCTATCAGTACTTGTTAGGGACTCTATGCGTGTGAGTAATAGCAAAGGAATACACTGGTAAAATTTTGATGTTATATCACCTAGAAAGGGTAACATTGAAGAAGTAACCAGTATTTCTGAAGCCTATGTGAAGAGTAAGCGGAAGGGTTTTACTCGTAGTGTGTGTTTAGTAAAACGGAAAGGTTTTTACTACGTGTGAGAGAAACTATCTTTTCTAATTTAGAGAAACTGGCACGATAGAGAATGTTTTATGTTGTTATTTAAGTTTAATAAGAAACGTAGAGAAAATAAAGTTTTGCGTACGTTTTTGTAAAGGGAGGGTCAGTTGCTGGAGAGGGAGCTGACATCACAGGTGCCGCGCTGGGATTGGTTAAAACAGCGGGCGTGGAAAGACTCTTGTAATGGGGGGGTCAGTAGTTGGGAGCAGTACTGACGTCACAGGTGCCGCGCTGGGATTGGTCAAAAACAGCGAGGGACAGAGAAGCGCAGATTGTAAAGGAGGGGTTGGCAGACAAACGTCACACAGGTCCCGCACTAGGATTGGTTCAAAGACATAAGTTAGCTGGCATTTGATTGGTTGTTACCATAGAAGCTGAAATCCTAGTGGATAGGAGATTGCATGTTAAAACGCGATCCAACTTTAACAGGAACTCGACCGGATTGGAGATATATAGGCTTTGCAGAATATAATTTTATACATCGAGATTTACCCAAAATGTACGGAGAGAAGAGAAAAATGTCATTTCTACAAAAGATTAAGAATCATTTTAAAAAGGATAAACCAATCGAAACTAGGGAAGGAATTATCATTCCACCAGCTAAAACGCCCGCTTCATTCTTGATGATGGAGAGAGGTTATCATACTTGTGTATGGATAGAGAATTGGATAGAATATACCAAAAATGATGGAACATTAGCATTTCCCGAGAATGGCACTTTCAATGGGAGAATTCTTCAAAATTTGAGATTGAGGATGAATGACTTAGAACCCAGACCTAGATTAACTCAATACGAAGCCTTAGAGGAATGGGAAACAGAGGCCTTTGAACGTGATAGACCCAGAAGCAATAGGGGTTATAGGGTATTTTTCCCTAGACACCAAAATGAGACACGAGAAAGTCAGATGGAACAATGGAGAAGAGCGATGCTTGCAGAGGGACTGTATCCAATATTAATGGCAGATGAGCCATTAGGGAGCAAATGCACAGAAAAGACAAAACACTTGACTAGATTTGGGGATTCCGAAGATGAGTTTATGGAAGAGATATTAAAGAACCCGCCAACATATCAGGAAGGGACAAGTGGATGCATCCCAAGTGCACCACTGTTAAGGACACCATTGGTACCACAAGTATTGCATGATTCCCCAGCTAGTAGGGTACTTCATGATAAAGAAAAGGAAGCCATAGATAAAAACAGAGCAGAATTAATACAGAGAGTAACACAATTAAGTGTTCATCCTGATTCACTAACCATACCTGTAACCATTGGTCCAGTGGTTCCCTTATATGGTGACAAAGGAAATTACTCAAAACCTTTAGTTATGCCTACTCCTGTGAATGTTCCTAAACCTGAAGCAGTAGTAATGGTTGAGGATCACTTTAGTGATTGTGAATCTATGATTTCGTTAATGGACTTGCCCATTCTAGATTCTGTAAATAGTACCCCCAGAAGAGCTACACCTGGTTGCTCAAGAGATGTAAACATAGTAACTTCATCAGGAACCAAAAGTGCCACAGTAGTAACACCAGAAGACTTAGAAAGGTGGGCACAAGGATCAGACAAACAGAGTTCACCCCCAAAGATCATGGACATTTATAAACTAAAGGTCGAATTAGAA
Organism: Calotriton arnoldi; assembly: GCA_963921515.1. Taxonomy (NCBI): domain Eukaryota; kingdom Metazoa; phylum Chordata; class Amphibia; order Caudata; family Salamandridae; genus Calotriton; species Calotriton arnoldi. The sequence goes on from CAWUFW010004496.1 coordinate 702,411, forward strand.
GAAATAATAGCAGGAAATGTAGGGGTAGATCGCCTAAATACATACGATGAAGAAGAACTATTGTTTGTATGCAGAAGTATCACAAGAAATGTAAAGTTATTTCATGAGAAATTATCAGATTTAGCTCTGCAGATGGGAATTGAAATAGGAAGATCAAAAGTGTTACAGAAACCCTATAGAGCAGATTTTTCCGACAAAGATTTAGAAAATATGAATGCCTCTGGAAGGAAATTACAAGTAAAGGAATTAATGACAGTTTTACAGAAATGGGGAGACCTAGATAAATGGAAAGTTAGATGGACCAAGAAAAAGGAAGAGGCACGATCCATTAGAACAACTTCTGAATATTTAATGAAGGAAACAGGGAAAGCAGATCAAATGTACCTGATGCGAGAAGTTCCAGGAGGGGGCTATGTACATGTCCCATGGAGCAGACAGGATATTTTGTCATTTACGAATGATTTTCCAAAGTTGAGAGAAAAACCAATTGATTGGTACAAGCAGGTTGAGAGGTTTGTGAAGGTGTCAAAGGTATTGTTGAAGGATTTGGATGGTTTGTTCGACATAGTGGTACCTGCCGATTTGTGGACAGATAGTAAAATTACAGTTGATTGGCCAAGTGAAGAGTACCCTAGAGATCCATAGACAGGTGCCCCGTCAAATGATGTAATGAAAAAATATCAGCAGGTAATAACTTACCTGAAAGGGAAAATACCACCAAAAGAAACAGATTGGGTGAAAATAGACAGAACTACCCAAGAAGTCAGTGAATCGGTACAAGCCTACTATGAACGTTTATTGCAGGTATTCAAGCAGTATAGTGGACATGAGTCAGTTTGTCTACCGATTTGTCTATGGTCTGAAGCCAGAGATTTGTCAGATGATTAAGCAGCACATGTTGTGTTGGCAAGGGAAGCCACTTGATGAAATTTTGAAATATGCAAAATATTGTGGAGATGACATCGAGGACAGGCACAAGAAATTGCAGGAGAAAGTAATGTGGGCTCAGGTAAAAATGGCCGAGAAACAGGGAATTAATTTGGATAATCCGAGTGAAAATCAGGGAAAGGATTCTGGAACGAGTGGTGACACTGGGAATGGTGGAAAGGTGAGAGGACGAATGAGCAGAGAAGAGGCTAAAAAGAAATTTCCTTGTCATGGATGCGGAAAATTGGGGCATTGGAAGGATGAATGTAAAAAGATTCGGAATAATAATGGCCCAAATCAAAATTTAAATCCACAGACGCAGAATGACTCACAGCAGGGTGTAAATCCTCAGAGTCAGTTGCCACCTGCACCTATACAGGGTAATGTAAGCAGAGCAAAGCACGGTACAGACGTCGGATATCAAGGAGGAAGTGGTAAAAATGAATATGTAACATCACAATTTCTTTTACAGGACGATTTCTGTTCCTACAGTCAATGACGGTGCCTAGGAGAGGGGGAGAAGGAGTGCGTACTTGGCGCATCCTTACCGGTAGATCAGTCAGGTCCATATGTTGAAGGGAATGTGAAAGGTAATGATATTACTTTCCTTTTGGACACTGGTGCTACCAGGTCTACTGTGAGAACAGCAGACATCCCAGACCTTCCTCTCTTTGGAGAAGCTATCCAAGTTGTGGGGGTGGCTAATCGAAAGATTAGAACACCTCTTACTGAACCAATGGAAGTAAAAATCGGAAACTTTAGAGAAATGCATCAATTTGTAGTGTGTGATTCCAGTCCAGTAAATTTATTGGGCCGAGATTTGTTATGCAAAATGAATTGCACAATTTTCTGCACACCGGATGGTGTGGCAGTTCAGACCCCAGATGAAGACCATGTATATAAGTTTATGATTGCAAAGCAAGGTACAGAAGTAGATGATATGTTTTCTTTGATAACAAAAGACGAGTTGCCAGAAGAATTAAAAACTACAGTAAACCCCATAGAATGGGGTTTCACGGGAAAAGAAGTAGGACTTATGGCCAAAATAGACCCAGTTAAAATTACTGTAAAGGAAGGAGCGATTTTCCCAAATACCAGCCAATACAAAATGAGTGCAGAAGTAAAGGCAGGAGTCATTGAAGAAATAAACAGAATGTTAAAACAGGGAATATTAAAAGAAGTAATGAGTAGCCCTTGTAATTCACCAATCATGGGTTTGAAGAAACCTAGTGGAAAATACAGGATTGTTCAAGACCTGCGAAAAGTAAATAAGATTGTGGAACCCTGTTGTCCTATAGTGCCAAATCCTGCAGTAATTCTATACCAGATTCCTTGGAGTGCAGGATGGTTTACTGTGATTGATTTATGCCAAGCATTCTTTTCGATACCCTTGCATCCAGATAGCCAGTATCTTTTTTCATTTAAATTTGAGAACAGAGTTTACGTATGGAATCGTGGTCCTCAGGGGTACACGGAAAGTCCTTCCATCTTCAATCAGATATTGAAAAAGTGCCTAGAGAAACTAGTGATGCCAGGAAGCTCAGTCTTAGTACAGTATATAGACGACTTACTGGTGGCATCTAACACCAGAGAGGACTGTGTTGTTGACTCCATTGCATTATTAAATCATTTAGCTGAAGAAGGGCATAAAGTCTCACCTGAAAAATTGCAGTTTTGTACAACAGCAGTTAAATATCTGGGACACCAAATTGAGAGGGGAAAAAGAAGAATAACCTCTGAAAGAGTAAAATTAATCAAGAAAACGCAAATGCCTGTAACTCAAAGGGAAGTGAGAATGTTCCTTGGAATAGTAGGTTATTGTCGACAGTGGATACTAGGGTTTTCACTGTTAGCAAAGCCCTTAATTCAAATGACGAAAAAGAAGGCAAGGGACCCAGTTGAGTGGGATGATGAAAGTGTAGGAGCTTTTGTAAAATTGAGAAATGCTCTGTGTGCAGCACCTGCCCTAAGCATGCCTGATTATAAAAATTGTTTTGCATTATTCTGTCATTAGAGAGAAAATTGTGCACTTTCAGTGCTAACCCAGAGACATGGTTTGGACAGACGTCCTATAGCATATTTTTCTGCTACATTGGACCCAGTGGCAGCCGCGTTGCCAGGCTGCTTAAAAGCAGTGGCGTCTACCAGTTTGAGCATTGAACAAAGTGAGTCAATTGTAATGGGACATCCTGTAAAGGTGTTTGTTCCACATGCGGTTGTGATTCTATTGACAAGAACCCGAACTCAGCATCTTACTCCTAGTCGGCTGACTAAATATGAGAGAATAATATTGGGTGCTGAAAATGTGACCATTGTAAGGTGCACAATAGTAAATCCAGCTACCTTACTACCAGACCCATATCATGAAGAAGTTAAAGATGACGAAGAAGAAGAACATGATTGTTTACAAGTCACAGAGTTATGCACGAAACCACGTCCTGATATTCAGGAACTACCCCTCAGGAAGCCAGACAGGGAGCTGTTTGTTGATGGTTCATGCCAAAGGCATGAAGACGGTAAACTAACTGCTGCCTATGCAGTGTGTGAATTAACTGGAATAGTCGAAGCATCCTATTTACCAGGAGTCAAATCTGCACAAATAGCTGAATTGATTGCATTGATAAAGGCTTGCAAAATTGGGAGGAATCAAAAAGTAACTATATTTACAGATAGCCAATATGGTTACGGGGTTGTGCATGATTTTGGCCAACTATGGATGCAGAGGGATTTCATGACTTCTTCAGGATCCCCCATTAAAAATGGACAGTTCGTATGGGAATTGCTGGAAGCAATACAATCACCAAAAGAATTGGCTGTGGTATAATGTGCCGCACACCAGTCAGGAGATGACTGGGTGGTAGTCGGCAACAGATACGCAGATCTTGTGGCTCAGCATTGTGCCAAAAATAGATTGTCAATCAATAAAAGGGTGGAAAGAATGGGAATCAACTGCCAGCTTATGCTGTAAGCGCCACCTGAAACATGGAATGATGTAAATAGAATGCAAGATGATGCTGATGAGAGTGAAAGAAATACATGGATTAAAATGGGATGTTCCCAAAGGGCAGACGACGATGTATGGATTTATGCCGATGGCAGACCAGTCATGCCCGATTTTTTGCTTTCACAAATGGCCAGGATGTATCATGGAGACACACACATAGGGAGAGATGCAATGATTAGGCTCTTCAGACAAAATTGGTACAATCCAAGGTTCAGGGCTGTAGCAGAGAGTCTTTGCCAGAGATGTTTAACCTGTCAAATGCATAATCCAGGAAGAAAAACCATAATTGGGTTTGGAAAAATTGGAAAGGCAGAGGGTCCATTTATAAGATTGCAGTTTGATTTCATTCAGTTACCACCCTGCAGAGGGCTGAAATATGTACTTGTCATAGTGTGTCTGTTTTCAAAGTGGGTGGAGGCTTACCCTACCAGAAGGAATGACAATATTATAGTTGCAAAGTTGTTGGTACGAGAACTCATTCCTAGATTTGGTTTCCCAGTAACTTTGGAATCAGATAGAGGAAAGCACTTTAACAGTGAAGTGATTAAAATAATCTGTGAAGCATTCCAAATTGAGCAAAAATTGCACTGTGCATATCGTCCAGAGGCTTCTGGAGTGGTTGAACAATTGAATGGCACAATAAAATCCAGACTGGGAAAAATGTGTGCATCAACATCATTAGAGTGGCCGGATGCATTGCCACTTGTTTTAATGGGACTCAGAAGCATTCCTGATAGAAATACCGAATTGAGTCCACACGAGATAATGATGGGAAGAGCAATGAGACAAGCACATGTTCCCACAAATAAACTGCTGAATATATCTGATGATATGGTTCTGGATTATTGCAAAGGATTGGCTGACCTAGTGCGTTCTGTCTCTCACCAGGTTGGAGAAGACGCAGTTACCAGGCAGCCTGAACAAGAACATGATCTGAATCCCGGTGACTGGGTGGTAGTGAAGAATCACACGAGAGAAACGTGTCTATCACCTAGGTGGGGCGAACCTTGTCAGGTCATACTGATTACAAACACAGCAGTGAAGTGTGCAGGATTTCCTAATTGGATTAATGTAAGCCACACCAAAAGAGTACCAGACCCTGAAGAAGAAACTCCTCAGTCAGCATCAATCACTGAGGAAGCTGAAGTTTGCCCAGCTGAAGAATCTCAGGTTCGAGATTCAAGGGAAGCTGAAGAAGAACAACCGAGCACAAGTTAGGACTGGATACCGGTGGTGGAAATTCCTGAAGTTTACCACAGAACAAGAAGTCAAGCAAACTTGGAAGAAATCGAAGAAGATCAGATAGGTGAAGAAGAAGCAGCTCAGAAAAAAGAAGAAGACACAATAAGAGAACCTGAGCAGGACCAGATAGGGAGAGGAAACTGGGCTCAAATTAACGACGAACCAACAAATTTTGAGCAGGGACAGACAGGTTTAGAAGAACCCGGTCAGGCTGCAGAAGTACAAAGTGCAATAAGCCCTGATCAGGACCAGTTAGATCCAGAAAAGTACACAGAAGAAGAAGATCTCGAGAAACACGAACATGAAGAAATAAATCAAGAACAAGGTCGGTTATTAGAAACTCACAGTGGAGCTGCTGAAGAGAAACCAATCAGACCTGAAAAAGATCAAATAAGAGAAACAGTAATTTCAGAAAACGAAACTGTACTAAAACCTGAAAATAAAAAGATTTCTGAAGAAGAAAGTAAAGAAACAGTGCAAACAAAGAAAACCAGAAAAGGTGATCATTGGCCTAGTGTCATTAAAAGAGTAAAATATCACATAACAACCAGAAGTGAAAATCCAGATCAAGTCAATGAAGTAACAAGCCAAACAGGACAAGAAAGTAGAACTGAGAAAAGAAGAAGTAAAAGACTGAAACTTGTAAATAACAAATTCAAGGGTCCTGATTGGACTTATATCATTCTTGAAGATTACGAGAGCTCAGAGTCAAGTGAAAGTGGTGACGAAGGAACAAGTGCTGAACTAACATATGAGAAAGAAACAAGACCACCTTGATAACGTAAAGAGAATCGAAAAATAGATAAGAAGAGCAATCTTCCTTGTCAAAATGTCCGACGATAGAGTTACTGGGAGATCAAAACAGAAATGTTGTAAAAGATGCTGTGCAGTATGCATATGTAGTCTAGTAATGGTGCTTATAGTATGGTTAGTTCTGATCGTAGCAATTCCTTACCTTATGATAATGGATAAAAAGATTAATAACGAAACTAAGGAAAGGACAGCAAACTTGAAAAGTAATAGAGTAGAACTGATGGCAGAAAATGAACCAGAATTTCATCATGAAATAACTGATAACGACACTAGTTTAAATGTTTTCACAAAGTTATTGTTTCAATATGTAGATACCATGGAAGTCAGTAATTGTTATGTCTGTATGAAGTTACCCGAATCAGTAGCAGAAGGGTTAACATATCATCACTTGCCATTAACTTATGGCATATCATGTAGTGTATTGGCTAGTTTATTTTATAGAACAGGGAGACTTCAGTATTATTATTCAAACATAGATGTGATATTTTCTGAGGTTCCGATTCGAAAGAGTATGAACCCAGTGCTTAGTAGTCAAGATGCACAGTTTATGGGAGAATTTTTCTTAACAATGAAATCGATAGATATAACACATGCACATAGAAACAATCTAACATGTTCGTTACATGAAGAAGAAAAGATATTTTTGAATTTAGTAGAAGATAGAAGACAAGATTTTCAAAGGAAAGCTTCTGAGCATAAGGCTCATTTGCCACCTTGGGCTGAGAAAGAAGGTAGTTACACACCTGGCAAGGCTCAAGCTGCTATGGCTCTGGATTTTGTAAAGACAGGAAAAATTTGTCTACATAGATTAAAGACTGAGTATAACAATGTTTTCATCGGTACCAGTGAATGTGAACATCATTTCTTAATTCTTGGAGGGTGGGGAATCAAAGGAGGAACAGATTCAGTTTTTCCTGGAATCTATTATGTGTGTGGGAATAAGGCTTACTTTAGGCTTCCTGCACGGTGGTATGGAAGTTGTTACTTTGGAATAGTATTTCCAAAAATATACCACGTAAAAAGAAACACTGGCAGCAATGAAAATAATGGTGAATTAACACGTAGTAAAAGAGCTAGTTTTTCAGAAATTGTAGGCGATATATTTGGTGCATTGATACCTTCAGTGGGAATAATTCTTAACTCAAGTAAAATATGTAAATTGTCTACAGTGGTTGACCGTTTATCAACGGATACTGCTGGAGGATTTCTAATGATTAATGCGGAGATGGTTGCGATTAGATCTATGGTTATGCAAAATCGACTTGCTCTTGATATTATATTGGCAAAAGAGGGCGGAGTCTGTAAATTATTGAAGACGAAACACTGTTGCACTTACATACCTGATAAAAGTGCAGAAATTGGAACATATATACAGAATATAACGAAACTTGAGAGGGAATTAAAACCACTGGAAGTTGATAGTGTATGGGAAAGATTGACAAATAGTATTGCGTCAATTGGTACCTGGTTTGCTAATGTAGGGAAAGGACTTATAGGTCAAATATTAGTACCCTTAGCAGGGATAGCAATAATAGTACTGTTTATAATAATATGGTGCAAATGTTGTAGAAAGAATGAATCGTACAATGTGACAGGAAAAGGAAAGAAGCAAAAGTTTGAAGAAATTGAACTTGAAGATTTAAGAAGTGAATTATACAAGAAACTGAAAGGGGATGTGAAAAATAGAAAGTGTAAAAATGAAAATGAAACTATTTTATGCTAAAAGTTGGCATCTGATTGTGGGTAGTATTTGATGGCTCAGAAACGCCATCAGAGAGGGGATTGATGGAGCAAGGACTCAAAAATGAGACTTGCTCGGATGCAATCTTCTCACAGTATTAAATTATTAAACTTTGTATTGTTCATACTAACTCTTGCATACACAAACAAGTAGCAAGGAAGCTTGCTTATGTGTCTAAACTAACAAATAACGCTTGTCTATTCTAAAATGGCCGCTAAAAACGCGGGAACTTTACTGCGCATGTCTCAACCACATCACGTGGTGTGACGTCGTTCTTTGCTGGTGGGAAACTCTTGCTTCTGCGCAGTGTGCATTAAAATGGCTGCTTTATGTTTTCACGTGCTACAGCTTGCTCTTGTGTTATAATTAAATTGTTGTGTTCTTAACGCTATTAATGCGGGATAGAATTTATAAGTAAATGGGAATAGAGTAGAAAGAGTGGGTATACAGTGAAACATTTTATTTGTGATTTTAATATTTTCTTCTTTGACTTTTATTAGTTTGTAAATTTGGGCCTGGGGTTGGTGAACTGAAACTCGAGAGACAATGATTCTGCGCATGCGTCCTGCATGGCTGCCCAGAGAGAAAAGGATGAAGTCAACCTGGACGTCGTCCAAGGCCGTGACCTGATGGCCAACACTGCTGTACCCATGAATGTCCCTACTAATATGCAACAATGTAGATGAAGAATGTATAAACTTTGTCGTGAGACGGGTGGAAAATAAAGCAAATGTATTAAATGTGATGGGCAGCATTTTAAAAACAATGGGCTTTAGGAAATTGAATTAAATCAATATGGTGTGAGGATCAACCCCCTGTCCCTGTCCAATCAGAAATAGTGGTCCCATATTTTGGCAACATTAATGGGAGGTACATGGGCGTAGAAGGGTATAATAGATATAGAATTAGCTAATTAGATTAGACTAGACGCTGATAGACACAGAAGAACAGGCGTTCACACAGAGAGGCAGAAGCTCCGGACCGACAAGCTGATCGATTGCAGACTGAACCGCTGTCCAGAGAGGTCCTGAGGAGGGGGCGGCGTAGTCCATTAGAAGGAAGGCACGGGAGAATCGAGGAGAAGTCGAGTATCAGAGAGGGGAACGACACAGGCGTTGTTGGTAGCGAGGTCACCGGTCCTGTCCTGAACCTGGAGGAGGTCTTTGCTCTTCATCCTTCCTGGGTCCTATCTTTTCCAACTCCTTGGCCAAGGGGTTTGGTTCTCGCACTTTAGGTAAATATACATGCAACCCTTAGTTGCGCTGCTGTCTCTATCTTCTCCTTTCTGAGGGACCGTCATTGATCAATAATTATTATTCTATGCTTCATCCTTGATATGCGACTAAGTATCATGTGGTTCTGTATTTACTCTGCTAAAATCTTTAGATAAACATTTTAAAAACTTCCTGACTCAGTGATTATTTCAGGATTATGAATTGTAATGAATGTCACTCATTTTAAACTTCCCAATTGGCAAAGGATTCATTGGTAAGTCATTACTCTTCAATCAGAAAAGTAATTGGTAGCAGGGATTTTGATAAAGAGTACAACTGACTCACCAGCGTAAGTACTAGCGTAGTATGAATGAATGGGCCCAAGTGAGTATCTGGTGTATGAATGTTCGTTGCTAGTATCGCGCTGGATCAATATACTAAAAAACAAGCAAGGCAACTGTAGATGAAGAGTTTTAAAGTTTGATGGCATAAAGTGACAAGAAAGAGAAAATCAGCATTCAAACTCAATGTTCATAGCTTACTGGAACCGGGGTGCATAATTAGGCCAATTATGATGGATTGGGGATCATGTAAGCCTAGCGGGGGTGTTAGACCTGTCAGCCTTAGGGTGGTCTCCCCCCAATCTTTTTGCTTTTTGCCTCCACATTTTCTGGATCTTTTTGTTGGCTCTAGGACTCTGAGCACTTTACCAATGTTAATCAGTGCTAAAGTGCAAGTGCTTCTTCCCTAAATATGTGTGTAAGTGGTGTATACCTGATTAACTTATCTAATTTACTTGCAAGTCCCTTGAATGGTGGGTTACCATATACCCAGGGTCTGTGAATTAAATGCTACTAGTGGTTGGCAACACAGATTTTGCCACCCACAGAAGTAGCCTTTCAAACCTGTTTCAGGCCTGCCACTGCAGTGCCTGTGTGTATAACTTACTGCCACTCCGACTTGGCAGTTAACACTACTTGCCAAGCCTCAAACTCCCCTTTTATTACATGTAAGTCACCCTTAAGGTAGAACCTAAGTAACCCTAAGAACAGGGTTCCATGTAAGTAAAAGGTAAGACGTGTGTTTAATCTTTACATGTCCTGGTAGAGACAAACAGCCTATTTCCTTTTTCACTACTGTGAGGCCTACTCCTCTCATAGGTTACCATTAGGAATTCCTCAATACACTATTAAGCTGTAATTCCTGATCAGAGAAGAGTAGCTACTTCATGTTTTAGATCTTTGGAATGGTAATGATAAATCCTCCTTACTGGTGAAGTTGGACTTACCATACGGTTTTAGAAATACCACTTGTAGAAAGTGGACATTTCTCTGCACTTACAGTTCTGTGTGCCCAACAGTCTGTATCCAATACACGTCTGAGTTGGGTGACAGCTACACTTTGTGCATTCCCTCTAGGCAGCCACCACACAGGAAGAATAGGTGTGTCTGAGTACCCATCTACATACATCTGAATTCTGATGATCTTGCCTGGGCAGGATGGTAGGGAGGGGCTAACACTTCACTTGAATAGGCAGTGTCCTGTCCCCACACAAAGGACTGATTACCTTTCACAGCTAGACTGGCACACAGGACTGGGTTGAAAGCGATACTTGTGCACTTCAGAGAGCTGCTGTGAAGTCAGCTCCCACATCAAAGGCACTTTTGGGTATAATTACTGGGTGTCTGACCCCCTAAAATCAGACACTACCGGACTTGTAACTGGAACTCTGCTAGAAGGACTGCTGTGCTGCATAAAGGATTCAACTGGACAGCTGATTTTGAAGACCTGCTTTTCTGTTTCTTGCCCTGCTACTTGCGGCTCTCTGACTTTGCTGAAGGAGAGATGGCTCTGCCTTCCCACAAGTGATCTCCAAGGGCTAGTTAGCTTGCCTCCTATTTAAGAAGTCTCATTAAAGACTCTGTTCTCCCCCTCTACGCTGCTGCTGGACTCTGCCACTCGTGAGTCTTGCAGCCCAGTTCAACACAGGTCAGCACTACGCTCACTGAACTGCAGAGGGGCCCCACAAAGGTCAGCGCTTCGCTTCTGACCTGCTCTGAGGATTACAAGCATCAGCGCCCTGCACAGATCGACTTCGTCATATCTGCTTTTAATGCCACCAGGGGGCAGCCGGAAGACTTTTCAGCCCGGCTCTACTGCAACACATTGCTGTTGTTACAAGGAGAAACCCAGCGACACTCATAGACGCTATGCCAGCCGCCTACGCCAGCAGGAGCAGTGCTGTGTTCTCCATCGCCGGTGGCCACTCCTGAGAAGACCAATGATGCGTGCACCACCTATGAGGCCTGCGGACTCACCAGCAGCCACCTACATGTCTCTGATTCAGCATTCAGCACTATTAACATCAGCGTCCCCTGCCTGCAAATGTATTGTGGTCTGTGGGGTGTTTTCAGCCGCCTGCACTCCTACCGGAGTGGCTCAAGAACGTGCGTTTACCCTGTTCCCTAGTGACCAGACTTATCATTTTTTTGTCTTAATCACGATACTGTGTTTAAATAACTATTCCCATCCCCAGATCGGATTTGTGTCATTTTCCCCTAGCCTAGCGTGACTGTTAGTAACCTGTAAAGCTTGAGTGCTTGGGCTAGCACAGTATTTGACATTGTTGTTTGCCATTGACAGTTTGAAAATTCTATATCTCAATGTCTATACATTGGAACTTTGTCGTTTTCATCTTGCATTGTTTATAATATAATAACCTATTTTCTAAATGTGTGTCAAGTCTTTTTGTGGTGTATTTATTGTGTTACTGTGTGCATGTGTGTTGCACAAATACTCTACACATTGCGTTAGATTGTGCTTGAGACTGCTCTATGCCAAGCTACCAAAGGTTGAGCACAGATAATCTCCAAGTGTGTATCTGACTTACCCTGACTAGGATTGAGGTTCCTGCTTGTACAGGGTACAAACTATGACAACCGGAAATCCAATTTCTAACAGGAAGTCACAGCGGTCAATATTTTTTAACTTGGGAGTGATTTACTAGTCTGGTTCTTAAAAAAATCAGCGAGGCAAGGTAGGATGCTGCAGCCGATGTAGGAAGATATGTTGTTTTTAAGCTCCCACTGAATCCTTCAGTTTTGATGCCAAAATCTAGGAGCAGGACAAAGTCACTGAATGTTAGGCACTAGCTCCCACAACATTACTAATAAAAAAACTGTAATTGGAATGTTATAGTTTCCAATTTAAATGTCCCTCTGATAAAAGGTTTTAAGGAAAACTCAGTTAAAAAATGGTAATTGAAAACTTTATACTAAGGAACAATCGAGTTCCACTTTAATCACATTGCTCAATAAGCCAGCAAATTCAAGATTAAAGTCATTGCTCTGACTTTTTTCAGATATTTATAGAAAATGTAAAAGGGCTGACCCACATTGAGTAAACTTATCAATGGTCAGTGTCATCAGTTCAAATATCCAAAACTTTAACTGATCTTTTAGTCAATGCAACTTTCCCATGGTGAAGTTATAAAGAAAACATTGTCAATCAAATTAGATTAGAAGCAAAGCAAATACCTAAAATGTTGTTTCATTACTTCATGCCCATTCTGATGACCCACTTAGATTCTTATCTCTCTCTCTCTCTCTCTTGCTCTCTCTCTCTCTCTCCCCGTATCTCTCTCTCCTTTGAGTTCTATTAAAGAAGTGAAAGCACATGTCTACGAAAGAGGTGGTGAATACATAATGGGTAATTTCATACTACTAGTCTGTGGTGCCATTTGAAGAGTTGTTGGCAAAATTATAAACCTCATAACCAACTCTCAACAAGATGCCTATGAACTTATTTTTGAACAGGTATACAAGATATCCATCATGTATTTATAATATTGTATGCAGAATGGACATTTCTAGGCTTTTCGAAATTTTAGTTCGCAGGAATTATGACATTCCACAGGATTAGAAAAATATTTCTCCTCTTCAATAGCAATTCTACTTTAGAAAACCTGATATACCTTAATCTAGAATGATGCACTACTGTGAAGTACATGTAGCAAGGATCCCTTTATTTTTTAAAGGGCCACGTGGTAAATTTTGTTCTGTTTTGGTTAAAGAGGTCAAGATTATTTCCCACTGAAAATTCCTGACAATCTTGGTTCCGTCAATTCAATGTGATGGCAGAGGAATTCGCATTATTAGAGGGTAGTCTGCTCATCATATTAATTGACTATCTGACAGTGACCAGTGGAAGATCATTGCACCTATATAATAAGTCAGCAAATCTTCTAAGAGAAGATTTAAGCTATACAAATTTGCTTTATTACATATGAGAATTTAGTTCTTCAGCAACGAGGCCTTAGTTCTTAAATCAATCAATCAATAATTTTGTTCAATTTGAATAAAACAAATCATAAAAGTTCATAAAAACTCAATTACACTGATGTTAAAGCAACATTCACCCTCAATTAAAAGATTAAACCAGATAGCGTCTCATAAACATGAATGAAAAGCCCCCCGATAAAAACCACTAAACATAAAAAGAGACAGTAGGTGTGCTTAAAAATTGAAGGTTCAATAAGGCAGGTCAAACTTGCCTAAGATTCTGTGCTAAAAACAACAGTTAAATGTAATTAAAATGAAGGTTAGAAAATGTTGTACTTATAAAAACAATATGCATGGTATCAAGTATTATAGCGAGGTCACACGAGCAGGGTGGAGACTCAGAAGGCTTGTGCCAGACCACTAACAACTGAGGAAAAATGTTCAAATGAACATAGGGCAAAATCACATAGAATGAACTGGCAAGTCAAGCAGCAAATATAATTCTGTAGGATTCCGGGAATTGACCATAGTATAATGCATTATATGCATGATTTTTTAAGCAAACCATTTGTTGTCCTTTTTTTCTGGGTATAATGTAAAAATGCTTTCTTGGCCCAGATAATATCTGCTTTGGAAAATGAATTTGAATCAGAGAATAGCTCCGGTTTACCTAGAGTACTCAAAGAACATTTAACATAATTTAACCAAGGTGTGTCAAGCCCATGAACCAGGGCAAGACGATCACTTGAAATCCTTCTCTTAAACAATAATTACTTCATAACCCAAATTGACAAACATAAAATTAAACGACAAACTTGAATATAATCCGAAATATAGCCAACCTCCAATTCCTCATGCACAATCTCCATCGGAACCAATTGAGGTAAGATCAAGACCTTTATTAACTATTTGTTTTCCGCCTCCTAAATTGGGTAACAATCCATGTAACCACAGACCTCACAACCAAAGCTCGCTGTCGGAACTCATTTAGTTCTTCAATCAAAACTACAATCCATAAGAAGACTTGGAATAGAAGGCTACTGAATGAAAGGTGCACTGAAACACACAGCAGGGGTAAACAGCAACCAGAGAAGAAGAAATGTCATGTACTTCAATTGCACAGAGATCTGTATGGCTGAGTTTCGTTAACATTGTATTCAATAAGCAAGAAACAAAAACAGCATTCCTGAACAAAAAAATGTATTAGTTGGCAGCAGATATGGATGGATAGATGTTCTCGAAAACAACAACATAGTAGCAGATTTATGGACAGTCTAAAAAACAGCTGTGCATACTTGGAGATATCAAGAATATTGTGGACAGTGAGAGAGTTGACGAGGAATTTAAATGTTGATTTTATTAAAAGCAGATCACACAGAAGAGGGTACTTTTGCACAAATTAAAAAGGAGATGGTAAGATAAAAAAGTTTGTTAAACTTGAAATATCAGAACAAAAGTAGACCCAGACCTTTACTCTAATTGATATGGGATTATTATCTAAAATTAATAACTAATAGGGTCAGAATTTATAGTTTAAGATAGATGCACATGTAACCCAGAGTACAAGGGTTTCTGCTGCTAACCCTTCTCTTGATGCATTCATAGACAAAGGAGGGTACTGGAACCCATCCACTAGAATGAGTTACCCTTTGACGCCTAAGTGGGTTTTTGCAGGTTATACATCTTCGTGGAGGGTTATACTCTGGCCTAGCATTTTGACTCCTTCGCAAATGCATTCACATATGCATTAGCTCATTCAAGATGTCTAAGCCTTGAATGTGCCTGTTTATTATCATATGCCACAAATAATGATGTTGTCTTCTCAAATATTATCATGGTGCAAGAGAAGACTAAGGTGACAAGTGCCCAATTTTGTTTGTGTCTGTTAATTCCTTCCCCACAGAGTTATTGATAATGGAGGGTTCCATTAACTGTAGGGGTGGGGAGGGTTGAGAGGGATTGCTGGGAGTTACAATACTGGTTGATTGCATGTGGGATTCTCTTAGAGATGAGGAATTAACACTGGAGTTGATAATTCACAGTGGAGAACCTTAGCAAAAGACGCAAGAATCGGAGTTACTGTGGATTTTGTTACTCCAATGGGGCAGGAAACTCCAGTTATCAAACTCATCGGAATTAAGAGGCCACTAGTAATGCAAACCCTAAGACTTGCCTTACGCTGCCAGGTAGGGGGTCTTGACTCTCCAGATAACCATCCTTTAAAATCACTGCATGCTTTGGGAGTTTTGCTGACCTGGGAGGCATAAGCAGTTCCCAGCCAGGCAATATAAAGGCTAATATCTCAATTGTAACTAGTATAAAGTTTAAAAATCTATAAAAAATGTTGCTCCTTGGAGTGAGGCCGCACAAATCCACTATGTTTGTGCATGTAGCTTTAATCACCATTTTCTCTTTATAATCACAGCATGAATCATACTTTTTAGTGCATATTCTTGCTGTGTGTGACTGTACAGTGTCCCATACAAAGTGGTGAAACCACAATCTCAATGTCCTTACTTTCGAATGTTATTCTTTTGCAAGATCCACCCTCCTCAACTGTTTTTAGGATTTACTACCTTTTAAGAAATAGTAGCTCTTAAATAGAGCGCATAAGCAGAACAGCTTTGATTGCTTTTTAGGTCCAGCTTGACAATGCAGATGTTACTAGACCTTATGTAATCAACAAAAAAAGAACTTTCATAGCACTACTGACAGAGGGGCCTAGGCTCGACTCACATGTGGGTTTGCCTGAGCACAAGATTTGATCGGGCCAAAGTTGTATTCTTCCACTGAAAAGGGTGCTTGTATGGCACTTTTTTGACTTGTTCCAAAGCTTATATGCAATATTGCAGGACTGAGTTGCTTATAGTGGCAAACATATGATCAGGGATACAAGACTCATCTTTTTATGACATATTACGATAAAGACAGTATGCCTGATGCATTTATTATGAAAAGCGTATGTTAACATTATCCATTTGAGGGAGGATTGTTGTTACTCTGTATGAAAGCCTGCAGAGAAGGTTTTTGTAAGATAGAATCTCACAAATTATTGTAGTGGCCAATTATTTTCGTATTGGCATTTGGTTGGTATGTTGGTATTTGGTAACCCCCTGTGACAAACCATGAATAAAGACATTTTGCTTGTTCAGAATCTTTTTTAGGCCTTCTTAGGAGACATAGTATATTGCTTACCAATTGTAATTTTTTATGGCTTTGTAATTTAATCACTGTGTGACATGTTTGCCTTGTGCAAAAACTTACGCTTAAAGCAGTAGGCCTGAATTGGCTATGGTGATAAGCTACAGGCCTGATTGCTGCACTGGGAAAAGTTATGTCTGATGCCATAGGTCTGATCTGCTTATTATGTAAATTTATGGCAAAGGCACTGGCAGTAGGCTCAATACATTTATTGTGGAAAACATTTGGTAAAGCCAGTAGGTCTTTAACAGTGGGTTGTTATCACATTGTATTACAGCATATAGACGGGTATTTTGTTAAATATATTCCCACAGGTTACAGTAGTAGCCAAATGTTGGCCACCCACTGTGATAAATCCGGGGGGTTTTCACTGTAATCATTCTTATTAAGGGGGGTTGTTTATTGTTTTGCAAACTATTTTTCTACATATTTGTAATTTATATCTGTATGTGGGATCAGCACTTGAAGAGGCCCGTGTTGGTCGGGGTATCAAGCCAATGGTAAAGGCACTATGCCTCATCCATTCATTGTGATACGTTATGCCAGATTCCATAGCTTTGATCTGTTTATTATGAAACGTTATGGAAAAGCCTGTAGGCCTGAAAAGTGAATGCTCGAGTCAGTAGGCTTGTAATGATGGATTGTTATTACACTATGCTAAAGCCTGTAGGCAGGTATTTTGTTACGTGGAATCTCACAGATTACCATATTAGACAAGTGGTGCTGGTGACCCTCCCTAACAAACCATGGGCATAGAAGACGTATTATTACGATCTCTTAGGAGGTACTTTATATGGTTTTGGCACCAGTAATTTTGTACATATTTGAAAAAGTATTACAGTATACCTGATGGATAATGTTGCCTTATGGGAAAGCATAGGCCCAACACAGTAGGTCTGAGCTGGTTGTTGTGATAAGCAAGTGATAAAGGTTATAGGCCTGATTGTTTGATAAAGACTGTAGGCCTGCAGTGTTTATTGTGAAAAACTAATATTATAGTCAATGAGCATTTAAGGGTGGATTTTACTCTGTATTAAAGCCTTCAGATAGGTATTCTCACAGATTACCGTAGTAGACAAGGGTTTTGATGTTGGTTACCCATTCTAACAGACCTTGGGGATAGAAGATATGCACTGCGAGAATCCACATTAGGTCCTGTTAGAAGGGATAGTATTTTGTAATAATGAATACATTCGCGATTTCATGATTGTAGGCCTGATGGTTGCCTTATGGTAATTCTTAAGCTCAACAGCGTGCGCCTGGGTTAGTTATGGTGAAAAGCCAGTGATAACAGCGAAAGGCCTGATTGGTTCACTAAGAAAAAGCATTTTATATGCCATAGGTCTGATCTGTTTATTATGAAAAGTTACAAAAAAGGTTAGTAGGCGCAATCTATTTACTATGTAACACATTTTTAAGGTGAATAGGCCTCTATGGGTAGAATGTTTCTACACCATGTTGTAGCCTGCAGTTGGGTATGTGGTTACATGAAATCTCACAGATTATCTTTGTAATAAAGGAGTCTGTTGTGGGTTCCCCTTTGATAAAGCCAAGGGGTAGAAGATGTGCTTTGTAATAATTCTTGCTAGAATCTCTCTAGAAGGACTGATAGGCTTAGCAGTCTGCAAGGAACTTGTTATTAATTTTTTTTTTTTTAAATCACGCATACATTATATATATATATAAGTATAGATCCTTACAGTTATATAGAATGCTTTTAGTGTACTCCCCTACTGCCATTGGTCTGTCCGAGTGTCATTTACACTTTGCTTTCCTTCATGAGAGCGTACTGCATGGAGTAATGGTTCAGCCCACATCAGTCATTGGCTCCCTTGCCCTTTGACTGATGGAAATTTCAGATCACATGTGCACATCCACATGGATAGGAGTGTACTTTTCTGTTAGGTCTGGTTGGGAAGTTCTTTTTGTTTCTACTTTCATAGTTCTCCTTTCATTTCATTGCTTCTTTTCTTTTTATTTCTTCTTAAGGGGATGCTACAGCTCCCCAGGCGGTGCCAGCAGGCTGTTTGCTTCCCCTCATTTACTCTACCATGCGCAACATCCAGCATGGCCACTTCCTCTCAACCAGTTGACCATTATGGAATGCTTTAGTCCATAGTGTATCACAGTTTTACCATTACAAGATAGCCAAGACATCGGTTTAAAAGTGACGGCCAAACTGGAACTTTAAAAGTAGGATAGACTATGTACAAAACAACTGAAGAACAGACACACTGCTATGTTAAGTTTTGTCATTGTAAGCATATGCCCATGAAGTTTAGATGACAGGATGTTTTATTTACTACTTGTATTACTTTATCTTATCATACAAATGTTACTGAGTCTGTGTGTGTTTTATTGTGATTGTGTCAGAATGAGTCAGTGGATGGATGAATTGACACATGAGTGGAAACATGAGCAACAGAGTTCACCTACAATGACTTATTGAGTGCCTAATCCCATAAATTGAAAAAAGGTGCTACATTCATGACTGTTAGACTTGACTTTTTCAGCGGGTTTACCCCCAGACTTTTTGCTTTTTGGCCTCCTGTTTTTGACCCTGTGTTTGTTGGTTTTAGGACTCCGGCACTCTACCACTGCTATTCAAGTGCATATTCTCTCCAGGTAAATTATGTTATGGATTGGTGTTTCCATGATTGGCATATTTGATTTACTGGTAAGTCCCTAGTACAGTGCACTGTGTGTGCCCAGGGCCTGTAAATCAAATGCTGCTAGTGGGCCTGCAGCACTGATTATGCCACTCACATGAGCAGCCTGTAAATGTAACTCAGGCCTGCCACTGCAGTGTCTGCGCGCGGTTTGTAACTGCAATGTCGACCTGGCAAGTGCACCCACTTGCCAGGCCCTACTCTTCCCTTTTTCTTACATGTAAGTCACCCCTAAGGTAGGCCCAAGGTACCCCTGTGGGCAGGGTGCAATGTATGTGAAAGGTAGGGCATTCCCTGATGTGTGTGGCAGGTCCTGATAGTGAAACACTGCCAATTTAGTTTTTCACTATTGAAAGGCTATCTGTCCCATAGGGTAGAATGGGAGTTTATTTATAACATCTTATTAATATAACTTCCCATTGGGACAAGATAGAAAGATGGAGTTTAATATGCCTGAACTCAGAATATAAAAATGCATCTTTTAATAAAGATGATTTTTATATTGTATGTTTCAAAATACCACTTTTAGAAAGTGGGTATTTTCTTGCTTAGCCTTCCTACGTGCCTCTGCTGGTTTGTGTATTGACTGTCTGGCTTTGGAGTGACAGGGTCTAGGGATGTGCAGTCTCTCAGACGGCCACTGGGGGGGGGAGTTGATGTGTGTCCTGCCTTTCCTGAATGAGTCAGGGCTGGGCTGAATAGACCCAGGCTGCATTCTGAGTAGTGGGAGGAGTTTTCACTAGCACCTGAATAGGCCTGGTCTGTCTTGGGCAATGCTGTCTCCACCTCCTGCCAGGAAGCTGCACCAGAGAGGACAGAACTGGATTTGGCTGGGCAAAGAGCTTCTCTGCCACCAGAGAAGAAAGGTATTTGTGCTATAAAAAATGGAGCCCAGACCCCAGAACTTTAGATTACTGCTGAACTAAGGAGCCTGCCAGGAAGAAGAGCTGGAAAAGCTGTCAGGAGGAATTGCCACTTTGCTATGTGCTCTACTGTGTTGGCCTGCTGCTTGCTGGTTCTGTCTTGGGCAGGGAAAGGACTGGAATGTACTTTCATCATCCTGCTGTTAGAGTTTTCTCCAAGGGCTTGAAGTAGAGCTTGGCTCCTGTTGGAAGTCTCAGGGAGATAAAAGACTTCAGAGAACTCTTTTGGGACCAAGAAGACTGCCAAGAAAAAGAGCTGTAGAAGCTGTGAGGAGGAACTACCAATTTGCTGTGTGCTTTGCTATGTTGGCCTACAGTGGCTACTTCTGTCTTGGGCAGTGAAAGGACTGGACTGACCTTTCTGAAACTTCTTTGTGTGAGTTTCTCTAAGGACTTGAGGTAGAGCTTTGCCCCTGTTCAAGAAGTCTCAGGAACAGCAAAGACTTCAAGTTCATCTGCTACCAGCACTGGGGCCTGTGGGTTTTGTGCTGCAACAGAAAAAAAAGTAACTTGACGCCGTCAACAACGCCGCTGTCGAATCTGTGTCCAGAAGGCACCGCAGAGGGCACTGCATCATTTCGCACCGCAACCCTGCTCTCACCGATGATGCCACCAGACGCCGCCACCGAGCCGCTGCTTGCACCTCGACCTGTGGGCACCACACTCGCACCGCCTCGCTTCATGCCGCCGCACTGGTATCACCGATGACAAAGCTCCCTGCTGACATCAACTCTGCTGCTTGCACTGTGGTGCGAGGGCACCGCTCGTAAGTTACACGATGCACCACCCACATCCCGCACCGCAACCTTGGCCTACCTACGCCAGTGTCATAGACTACAGTTCGTCAGCCGACGACAGCGCTTTCGCAACTATGACGCCGCTGCTTACACCGTGACCTGCCAGCACCGTAACGAGCACCGCATCACTTTGCACCACAGCCCTGGTCTCACTGAAGCCACTGGACGGCCGTCACCGAGCCACTGCCTGCACCCCGACCTGAGGGTACTGCTAGCCGTACCGCTGCACTTTGTACTGCAGCCCCCATGCCTGCCGACACCAGCGCTCCCGACTTCAACCGCGAGGAGTTTGTTCTGCAACGCGTGTGACTTCAAGGACCCAACAACTCCTGCACTGACCTCCGGAACCGAAGACTGCAGATGCCGACTCTTTGGGGCTCAACAAGAGGTCACCGGTGCCCTCTATTTCTAAAAGGTACTATTTTGCAGGTCTTTCCAAAACCGTAGCAGGCCCGTGATGCCACGGTCAGCCAGAACTGTTTGGATTTGTTGTTCATGATGCCGTGATAGACCCGGACGGAGCTATCACCTTCAAGGAACTGTATTTTAAGTCTATTTTTGACTATCGTATTTGGTCTTGTTTACACAGAGAAAATATTGGTTATTTTTCTAAAACTGGTGTGGTGTCCTTTTGTAGTGTTTTCACTGTATTTCTGAGATAAGCCTGACTGCTCGTGCCAAGCTACCAAGGGGGTGAGCATGGGTTATTTTAGGAGTGTAACTCCCTTGCCCTGCCTAGGAAGAAGGGTCCCTACCTGGACAACTAGAGGCCCCCATTTCTAACAATGACCCATACATATTAGCATTACAAATGGTTGCTCCTTAATTTCTTTAATTTTTGATAGATCCACCTGAGGCTTTTTCATTGTGAAATACAATGTAGTCTGAGGTTATAAACTAATCTCTTTATCAGGGTATTGGTGCCATTTAAAAACAACACTCTGGGACTTCGAAGCCTCATGAATTTATGATCTCAGCATATACATTTTTTGATTAGTCCAATGAAAGGTGTAAAAACCTTGATAATCCTAATTATTGTCCCTGCAATCTGTTTAATTGGTCTTGCGATCTGTTGCCAAGTGTTTCCTGCATGAGTTGTCTTCACTACACCCTCTCCTTGATGCAGTAACCTCGCTATGGCCATAGATCCTGCAATTGCATTGACAGTGCAGTGACATCACCGTTTATATTGATCACAGTTGTATGTGCAATAAAGGGCTTGAGGCCTAGGAAACTCCAAAGTATAAGAGTGACATAAACGTAGGTTTAGTTCTCTCTCATTTAATATCAGGAGTTTCGTAATATTCCCTAGCTGCTGAACCTGTACCTTGGCTGAGCACAGGGATGCTTATAGAATGTTATACCAAAATGATAAAAATCATGCCTGCTAACATGAAAATAATATTAACTACTGTAATTAAAAAAGAAATGGACGGCCTACTTAGGTTAGACCTATTCGGGGACGACAAAAGGATGGATTATGGATGGGATACAATAAAACATCACAAAAACAATCTAAGTGCTTGGGTACCACTATGCTCGTTTAGATCAAGAGGCCAGACATGTCACAATGCAGCAAAACGTATAAAGTAGCTGCACATACTAGGATGGCACTACAGTTTCCTGAACAGTCCAGTTTTGAGACTAAATGAACTTCTTTTAGGAATCCCAATGATGGGCACAGTACATTAGCAGATGTGTGGCTGTTGTTTCCTCGAAAAGTGGCGATTTCTAGCTAGGGTAACATGCATAGGCTTGGTCTTAGCTGTAATATTGTGGCTCCTTGGGAGCTGGAAACTCTGCAGGATGGTGATGACCCAGGCACACCAGCCACAAAGCTTCTCCCCCAGATGGCCAACTTGGCATGATTTTTTACTATAGCATTTCTCGTGGTAGTGAGAAAGGGTAGAAGTATATAAGTAGGAGTTGCACAATTTCCATTAACAGTTTGTTCTCCACTTAGTGCACAGGCAGGACACAAGAAGAAGTGCAAAACACACGTTCGAGTATTCCTGAGTGTACCTAGCAATTAAAATATCCAGCACAAAACAAAAGACTGAAGCAACAAAACCAAACAACCATGCAAATTTACCAGAAAACATGGAACCCAAGGTCTTGAAGAGCATTCTATGACACAGATGAAATGACTGCAAGGACCCACTCAAGGTATTTGGGCCAAAAATTAAAAGAATGCACGATACCATTCGAGACAGTACAGAATAATCATTATGTAACCCATACGAGCCTTCTCCTCTGAAGTCTGTTTCATAAAACAGTTGAAAACTTGGCTATTCAATGCTGCTTAATATCGTTATTTCGTTATTTGGTTTGCCCTCTGATGATCCAGCAAAACAATGACCACATTCCTAACGAAGAACACTGAAAAACTGCCCCACCTCCTAAACACTCAGATTCTGTCCCCTTGATATCCTGCACATAGTCAACACTGCTTCTCTGAGGTTCAGTGCCTAGAGCTACACAGCAAAGATATAATAATGTTAATTCTGAAGAGAACATTTTGTAACCCAAAAGACTTCGCCCACTACCAGGCAGTCTCAAACCTACTATTCCCAAGAAAAGACGTCTCGCATAAATATGAGGCCTAGCTGGAGATGAGAGACATTATCAGGAATAATCAACAATTTGATTTCAGACTGTGGATCACAGGACAGGCACTGGCCAACATCTGGGATAACTACACACTGTCTCTAAACTAGAACCAATAAGTCGTCCCGATACTACTTAGGCTGTTGGTCACATATGACAAAGTGGGATGGAATGATAGTAAATATATATATCTATATATATATATATATTCACCAATTCTCCCCAAAGGTAGAATGTCCGCACGCACTCACAAATTCAGGCTTCAAACTCGTTGCTTTAAAGTTTCAAGATTTTAATCAGCATGCCAGTAGCTCTACTACTGGCATGCTGATTAAAATCTTGAAACTTTAAAGCAACGAGTATGAAGCCTCAATTTGTGAGTGCGTGTGGACATTCTACTTTTGGGGAGAATTGGTGAATTTAGTAACGGCGTGGCTCTGCCGTACCGCATTCGCACCGCCGAAGAGCGCCCATGTTGTCAGAAGGAGGGCCGGTCTTGAAAGGATATAAGGATATATATAAAAATATATATATATATATATATATATATATATATATATATATATATATATATATATATATATATATATATATATATATATAGATATATATATAAAATTTATTTATTTTTCTTCCTCCAGTTCCAACTACCAAGTATAAATCGGAAACCAACACAAGGTACAACAACACTCCAATAGATTTTCCGCACTTCTTTTAATTTATATCGCTGTAACGCGTTTCTGCATTACTGCCTTGTTCACACATCAAGCGCTTTTGCAATAATGGAGTTTAAAAACCCTCGGAGCCCTGCGGTCACATGGGTGAAAATTTCAATGCAACTGAAAACAGATTTTGATTACAAGGTTGTTCTTCAACTCTGCTAGATAAACACATATTTCTATATATGTCTCTGTTCAAGTCAATAATCATGATTATTATGTTTTAAATTTTTCACACAATAAATTACAAATTTCATTCGTGTTTTTCTGTATATTTCCATGTGACACATATAATTCTGTCTTGAAGCTTTCTGCTTCAGTTCCCATTCAGTTCATGCAAGACCATGTATATTAACACGATAAAGTGCAAGTGCATAATTTTACTCCACATTCAACATTCAATATGCCGAAAGTATCCAACCAATTAGACATTTAGTAACATCACTATTTAGTTGTATCTCCAGCGGTGCCCGTCAAGTGGCAAATATTGAGTTGAACATAAAACCTCCAAGCTAGTGCAAATTATCGCTTACTGATTATTTTGGATTTTTTACAAACATTATTGATTTCAAGAATAATTCATCATTTTGGTCATCCAAATCAAATGAATGTTGGCATCACAATTCATTTGTTTACATAATCTTTATCAATCGTTATGTATTCATGGTTTCAAGTTGTGAGGGTGAATACAAAACTTTATCCAATCTAAAAACTGGGGAGCTAATTACAACTTTGTCTAAATACTTAAATATACAGAAAGATCCTCATCTGTATTAAGCCCAAAGGGGATCTTGGTGTTAAATAGGAGGATGTATCGGGATTCGAGTTGTCTTAACCTCCGTTCCCGGTTTCCACCCCTTCTGCTTTTTTCCACCTGGTCAATTACATAGTACACAAGGTCCTTAGTGTTGCCCCCATGCTCTTCATTCACATGCCTCGCTACTGGGTAGCTCTTGTCTTTATTCATAACTGCTCTTAAATGTTGCAGTATTCGTATATGGGCCATGTGAATGGCACTGCCCACATACATTTTGGGGCAAGTGCACTGTAGCATGTAAACAACAAAATCACTCCTACAGGTCAGGTTGGCTCTAATGTTCCATGGGCTTTTTAACAGGGGCGATGTAATCTGTTTCATGTTCTTCCCTATTTTGCATGCTTTACACTTTAAGCATTTATAAAAACCAGTGCTTGCCCTCAACCACCCTTCTGTATCTCTAACTTCAGGACTACTGTTGACTAAGTCCTGCCTTAAGGACCTAGCCCTTCTAAAAGTAATCAGTGGTTTTCAAGAAATTAAATCTCTTAAGATAGGGTCCCTTCTGACCAGATGCCAATGCCTACTCGCGCAGTCTCGCACCCTGCTGTGGTAGGCATTGTAGGTGGTGATCATACATGTCTCATTACTGTTCCAGGTTTTCTTCATATCCCTGCCTCTATTACTTGGGTAAATTAGATCTGTCTCTTCATCGTATTGACTTTAGTGAGGGCCTGATCAAGTACTTGTGGGCTGTATCCTCTCTGCAGGAATCTAGTGGTTAAATCTTTCTGTGCAATTTCCAGAGTGGAGTTTTCACTGCAATTTCGCTTAATCCTAAGGTGCTCTCCATATGGGATACTGTTCTTAAGTTTTTGTGGGTGGTGGCTCCTGGCATGCAGTATGGTGTTTCCTGCTGTGGGCTGTCTGTATGCTCGTGTATGCAGTGTACCCACTTTCACAAACACTTCTAGATCTAAAAAATTTACTTGTGTATTGCTAATGCAACTAGTGAATGTTAAATTCAGAGTGTTGTCATTTAATCTTCTTATGAAGTGGTTTGCAGTGTCCATAGTGCCATCCCATATTATAAAAAGGTCTTCTATGAACCTAGTCCATAGAATGATGTTAGTCTCCCATTCTTGTTGGAATTGCACCCTGAGCACCTGCTCCTCCCACCAGCCCATATGCAAATTCACATAGCTGGGGGCGAAGCAGGTGCCCATCGCAGTCCCTCGTACTTGCCTGTATGTCTCTGAACCGTACATTAAAAAATTATTTTCAAGACAGATTCTGCCCATTTCTACCAGCATTGCAGAATGTAGTGTGATAGACCTCTTGTTGAGGTAGTGCCTCATAGCCCTTAAGCCATCCTCATGAAGTATGCTCATATACAGGGATGACACATCCAATGTAATTAAAAGGAATGTGTCCTTCCATACTATGTTTTCTATTCTTCGAAGGAAGTCCCTTGTATCCTGGATATATGCTGGCAACTCCCTCACAAAGTCTTGTAAAAAGAAATCTAAGAATCTGGATGTTGGTTCTAACAGGCTGCCTATAGCAGAAATTATTGGTCTTCCGGGGGGAATCTCTAAGTTTTTATGTACCTTTGGTATAAGATATAGTATCGGTGTCACCGGGTTGCCAACTTTGAGAAAATGGTATTCATCTTGGGATATCATTCCCAGACCTCTCCACCTGGCCAAATCTTTGTGCAATTTGTTTTTCGTCTCTAAAAGATTACTGTTGGGTACTTTCTGGTAACAATTACTATCCCTTAGTTGAAGCATCGCTTGATCATTGTACATTTCCAGTGGCCACAATACTACATTCCCCACCTTATCCGATTGACGTACCACTATATCTTTTTGATTTTCTGTACAAGTGTTTCCTATCCTCTTGCCTATTGCCACACAAGAATTCTTCACTCGATTCAATTGATAAAACTTGCAGATCTCTTACAACCAAGTCAACAAACACATCTAATGAGTCTTTAGCTGTCATCGGTACAGAGGTAGATTTCGGTTTGAATGGTGTTCTTATGCTGTTATATATGTCCAGTCCCATTAGGCCAGCAGTTTCTTTTACAGACTCTGGTTGTTTTATACCTTCACACTCCGTCTCTAATAAGTGCAGGTCATGTAGTAGATTCAAATCCTCAGCTTCAAGAGAAACACCTTCTGCCTTTTCAGGTTCTTTAGCTGGTGCAATTACAGATTGAGTATGAAAGAATTTCTTTAATTTTAGATTTCTTGCAAATTTGTAGAAATCTATGCGTGTCTGAGCATAATTAAAATTTGTCCTGGTGCAAAATGATAGTCCTGCTGATAGTGTATTTTCTTCATCTTCTGTGAGCGGTAGGCTGGATAAGTTAATCACTGTCGCTGGGTCACGCTCTATTTCTTTCGATTCGTATCCTTGGTTTTGGCACCTGAGCGCAACTCCATGCCTTTCCCCTTCGTTTCTTGCGTTTCCTACTCGCTTTTTTCCTCTCCATTGTGGTTTCTGCTGTAAATTTTGAGTCCTGTCTAAATGTAAAAAATGCAAATCATCTATAACAGAAGGGGGATCTTGGGGGCCCATGTTTCTCCCTTGGTATCCCTGCACCGTTCTCAGAATCTAATTCAGCCTCTGAACTCACATTGGAGCTTGCTTCTGAACTGTACTCCGACATGGCATGCTGCTCCTGTGTTCTTTTTTCTTTTCCTATGTTGCCTGACAGCCTTTGACGGCGTAAGTTGTCGAAACGCTGGGCAAAAGTGAATATTTTGCCTCTCTCATAGTCAAGACTATCTCTGATAAACTTCGTGACCTTTCTGTCCCTAATTGTTTGTTCATGTTTCTTCAGTTTTTCTTCAATTTCTTTTCAAATTTTACACACTTGGATGGACATTTGGACATTTTTCGTATTTCTTTTTCAACTACGGCAATTTCTATAAAGATTTTCTCTCTGTCCTTTATAGTATATTTCACTAGGATTCTCATCATGTTATTAGATGATTCTGAGCTGTTGACTGCCCACTCCTGGAGCATTTCCGGGTCGGGATTCTCAAAAGTCGGTGCTATTAATATGCGCAAGCCTCGAGGTATTCTCCCTACTGACAAATACCTTTCTAATGACTTGATTTTCCACCACTTGGATAATTCAGTTCGTTTTAACTTTTCTAATTTCCGCTTCTGTGTTTGTCCTGTGTGGACGTTTCTGGCCCCTTGCTTCGTATGCTCGTGCCTTTCTGCTTTCTCGTCAAACACGGCATTTGCTGCCTCCTCTCTCTCTTTTATCGTACCATCCATTTCGCTCCCTCAGTGAAAATCACGAAATGCTTAATTTCTACGATTTCAGCCTTAACTGGTGCGGTAATGTTTCCCCACCGGATTCTCCTTTGCGGCTCCTCTCCCCGCAGCGTGTAATTAAATGGAATACGCCTCAACGGCGAAGTGCTTATCCGCTTGCAGGCGTCCTCCGACACTCTGCTCCCGGCCGCACTCCACCTCGCAAACTCCTTCCAATTACTCGTCAGTCATGCTGGGGGCTTCTCGGTATGCTGCTACATGACCACCACAATGTCGGACTCCGAGAGGCTTCCTGAACGAGGGCGTGTTGGTTAGGCCGTTAATGTATATACATATTTACATATAACATTATATATATATATATATATATATATATATATATATATATATATATATATATATATATATATATATATATATATACAATATATATATTGGTGCACATCAGTCAAGCGAGGGCAAAACAAAGTGCCATTTCCTGGCATCTCTGATTTTGAATCTCATAGAATTATTTCTTCCTCAATGCAGAAAAAGGTTACATGGAATTGCACCAAACTAGTGGAGTTTTTCAGTCTTCTCCAATGTTTTAAAACATTGTTAAAAAACTGCTGTTTTTAGTGTTTATTCTTTTTGCTCTGTACATAATCATGTAGTTAAGACAAAATCAGTGATAAGAAATTTGCTTTCATTCCCTTCCTTCCCTCATTCATTCCTATTGTCAATTTTCCCTATATTCTCTCATGCGCCTGCCTTACTTCTTTAACCCTTTCATTCAATTTGCTTATTCAATCAGCTTTTCACTATTTCTCTCAACCCCCGTCTGTCTAATTTACCAGTGCTCAAACCCTTTTTCCAGCACTCCTGTCCCAGCCCATGTCAAGTAGGTGCACAAATGGAGATATGTTTGCAACCTATTAAGATTTGATTTAGCAGATAAAAAGGGTACTAGTGAGCATTTAACACTCCTTCCTGCTGTCTGTTCTTCAGATTATTGGCAAAGATTTGTTGAATGAAGATTTTCTATTTAGCACATCAGATATATTTAGAGGGGTGCTCAGTGCTCAGCTATTGCAAGCTGGTGTCACTGTCCTGCTCTTTGCCTTGTACTACAAAGAAAGAACACGGCTAATAAATGCTTTTTTAGCTGCCTTATCTAGCTCTATTCCTGTTCTACCTCGCCATAGGGGAGAAACTGGCTCAGAAATTAGTATGCGCATGTTGTCAGCTACAGGGAATTTGGTGACAGCAAACTGTGTTAAAGTGGTAAAAAAGCTTTATCACCTGCAGAATGCCTTTGGTTATTTGCATGTGCAGTTCTTCCTAAAAGATCTCTTCGCTCTGAGAAAAAACACCTTGCTGTGCCCAGAGTCAACCGAGTTCGGAGCGGTGGCCGTCTATTCTCTGTCATCGCTGCAAAGTGCTGGAATCAGTTACCAGATTATATTCGGTTTGCGGCCAACCATCTTCTATTTCGCAAACGTCTGAAGACTCTGCTGTTCTCCTGATTTTCCCGATTTTGCGGTTTAGGCTCTGTCTTTAGCGCTGGGAAGCCTTTGGTAGCCATGCGCTTTATAAGTGTCTACTCATTCATTCATTCATTCACTCATTCATTCACTCATTCATTCATTCACAGCAAAAAGGAAGTTTCTTTTACATTGTTGGGCCATGACTATCGGATTGGTGTGTATTTGAGGACTCAAAACATTGATTTTTACCAAGCTTGTGGGTATTTTTTGTTTTTTGATAGGGGGCTGCGTTCCTGCCAGGTATTTTTGACATTTGCACAAAACACTTTACCTTTCTATTCTGTGCAGCGTGCATTGTTCTCATCCTAGGAGAAAGAACGAGCACTGCTCCATATATTTCATTAAATGCGGTCACAGTGTTATGTGCGGATTATGGTGCTTCTTGACTTGGAAGAATAAGGAATGAAAGCAGAACTTGGTAATCCTGGGGCTGTATCTACCTCAGTGTGCAGGCTCAGAACCTACACTGTCCATAGCTTAAACATTAACTCATAAATTCATAGTTATACTATAGGCACTGAAACCAGCATAGTTTCACCAACCAAACCAGCTTATTGACCTCTTTGCATGGATCATGGGGAATGAACATGTTCATGATATAGTCCCTGATCCTTCATTATGAAGAGAGGCAACTCCTATAGGCATGCTTTTTAGATCATCAAAATGTAAACATAAGAACAGGAGTTTTGGGTATAGTGTTTTATGGAAGCACATTAATTCTGGGTGCATGTATATGTACAGAGGTCATTGTTGCCACAATGCTGCTACCTGAGTTTTCAGTAAGCAAATCTCTGTCCCACTCTCAATGAAGGAGGAATTATGGGAGGGCTTCTTGCCATGGACACCACCACTGCTCAGAGTTCAGCTGCGAACCTGCTGCCCACTACACAGCAGCATGCAGTAAACTGTGAGTATGTATGATGTGAGTCGTGGTTCTAAAGCAGGACTGAAAGTAAATCCTAGCCTTCCTGGTACCTTGCAGATGCCAACAAGGAAATATTAAGTGGATTAGCATGGAATAAATGGTTCATATCGGAGGGCATCCATGAAAGAGAAGTGATTCACTGTAGGGGCAACATTCATACTGTTTGACACCAGAGGGTGCCAAAGCAGTAAAAAGTACAGCAAAATCTAAATTTTCTAGTTTCCACTGAAAAATAAATATTCTCTTTGGTGGTATTTTATCAGTTAAAATCAGTTTTAACTGAAACCCAGAAATCCTAATTATGCCCAAAAACACATATAAACACAGAAAAATGGAGGGGGAGGTAGAATACTTTTGCTTCATAACCAAAATTAAGCATGTAGGAAAGTAGATTATTATTTTGGTTGCTTGGCTACCCATCTTAAGGAATACCTTAGGGAATAATCATAATTATTTGTCAGTGTGAACCTTTGAAGTCACTAATAGCTATGGCACAGAGGAGGCAAGCTGAACTCTCCGGAGCGGCACCAAGTAGATTATTTTGGTTGCTTGGCTACCCACCTTAAGGAATACCTTAGGGAATAATCATAATTATTTGTCAGTGTGAACCTTTGAAGTCACTAATAGCTATGGCACAGAGGAGGCAAGCTTAACTCTCCGGAGCGGCACCAAGAATATGGAACTCACTACCTCCATGCATCAGAAAAATCTCTTCTACACCACTATTCAAAAGGGAAGCAAAATCATTCCTGGTGAGTGAATTCCTCCCTCAACTCCGCACCTGCCTCATCGTATGGGGCCCTTCTAGCACACCAGCTATTTCATTGACTTGCAAGGCACTGTTCCAGTCCACTACTTCAAATTTCTCTCTTCACTCACCTTAATGACACCTTTGCCTCTATGACTCGAACTTGTTCCCACTGCTCCGAACAAATCATCTCTATTACCGTCTCTGCTACCTGCCGAAACTTGTTAAAAAATGTTTTTGATACTTTCTCTGCTTTATTTGGCATAATGTTTTACACTTACTCTGCTTTTCTGTAAAGCACTCTGATACCCTAATCTGGGTCTTGCTCACGCTATAGAAAACTATAAAAATAAGGTAATGTGTAAAGTATTAATGAGTCAAAGATAAAAAACTAAGCAATAATACTCCCAAACCAAATTGGAACTATATAGTAAAATGTACTAAAAATAATTATATCAAAATGGCGTAAGGGGGGAAAAATAGATATGATTTTTTTACATTTTAAAAACTAATATAGCCTAGAAAAATTAGAACGCCAATAGTGGCCATGGTAGATAGCGACCAAGGTGCAATTTCAGATTCACCATTATGGAGCCCAGGTCAGCATACAGCAAGTGGACTGGCCCGGTAAAAGGTTGGAAGTCAAAAAGTTTGAAAACCTTTCTAAGCCCTACAGGTATAGAGGAAAGCTTTCATAAGTTTCCAAACTTGTTTCTGATTCCCAAACAACCAGCGGGGAGTCCCCCATCCTCAGGAAGGTTCTTAGAGACTCAAATGGTGTCAGCAGAGGCCTACAGCGGGGTCCAGTCCAGGTGCCACTGGTCTGCTAGGTACTTCCAGGGAAATGCCTCTTACAGCTTTTTGTTTCCCTGCAGCTACACTGGAGGTAAGTCAACTGACCCTTAGAATACACTTCTATGTCCTGATTACAAGGGGGGGGGGTGGAGGACCAGTCCTCATCTGTTCTTCCACAGGTCCAGAAAGTGTTTCAGCCAGGCGCCTTTGGGTGCCACATTTATGGCTGGCCCGTGCTTGTAGATGGGGTGACTCCTGGCTATCCTAAACAATGTGTTAAATGTTCCCTGGGTCAACCCTGCTTACTTTTGGAATAGTTCCTGCTTTTCTTACTGCAAACAGATGGGACTTCGTCGGAGCGGTCTACTTCACCCTATTATTCAGGTTGCTTGCCCACAAGTACTTAGGTCCAGCACATTACAGAGGAAAAAGAATCTCAAACATTCTCAAAATCATAGAATATGCACATCTCTCCTCCACCCAGCAGATTGGAACCATTGTTAAAGCAATAACCATCAGATTATGAAGGCAAGGGAGCAATGGGAAACAGCCTTTACAATGACATATGAACCCTGCATGCCTTAACCATGCAGGCTTTACCACGCATGCCTTTAGCACACAAACGTTTACAACAAATATGCCTTTACCACGCATACCTTTACAACAAAAATTATTTCACAGGTTAGTATATATATATATATATACACATATATATATATATATATATATATATTCCTCCAAAATCACTCTCCGAACCTCCACACCGGCGAACAGAGAGAAACAGACCCAGGTAGTGTTGGCAGGTAAGAATTTTATTGTCCTCTCACCCCGTGACGCGTTTCGAGCACACTGTGCCCTTGATCACACATAAACATCACTGTCCGCCATTTTGTTTTTAAATGCTGAGTTACCAACCCCTGTGTCACGTGGTTAGTGAAAATAGAAGAAACACATGTCCATATGCACATTACAAATTTTACAAAGCTACTAATTCTTTACCCCACAGAAACAGGCATAGAGCAAAAATGCATAAAATGACATAGTTCTTTGTTTATATATATTGCCAACAATACGATATGCCTTGCAATGCGTAAAAATTTGTGTGTCATGATCCGCCTTCCACATTGTATTAATTAGCACCGCCCGACATAGACTAAAATCAATGCAGAATATGCGATATAATTTCATGTCTGTATATCAAAATTTGTATGAAATAATTCTAAAAATACTTATATATAAAAAGTAGTAAAATACACATAAGACAGGAAAAACACTCATTATATCTATGTCTTATATTGTCTGAAACCATCCTAAAGTAGCGGTATCGATTTAGTGGTGATTGGATTAGCAACAATATAGTTTTTTGCGCCATCCTGGCTTCTAAATAACCCTATCTTAGAGTTATTGTTGTTATATTATTTCAGCATAAATGCTTCTAACTGATATTTCATCACCTCAGTCTATTATTACACCGTTTTGGGAAAGCTATATTAACTTGCTTAAAATTGATGTTTATAGCAAGCACAACAGAATACATATAGTGGAAGCCAAAAGACAGTTGAATGATGAACAATGCTATATGAGGACAAATCAAAAGGAATACAACAAAGCCAAGGAAATTTTGAAAAAAAGTTACTGCACTACAAAAGGGAAGGACTAATTTCATCGAATGAATTCAATTTTATGAATGTAGAATTTCCAGTAATCCCTATTTTGTATTTAATTCCGAAAGTGCATAAAAAGACATTACCAGTACCAGGTAGACCTATAATCTCTGCCATTAACAGTGTGAGCGAACATATCTCGCAGTATATTGATTTTTATTTGCAAGATCATGTCAAACGATTACCGAGTTATGTTAAAGATACAGGAGACTTTTTAAACAAACAATCGATACCGCTACTTTAGGATGGTTAATATGTCATTTTATGCATTTTTGCTCTATGCCTGTTTCTGTGGGGTAAAGAATTAGTAGCTTTGTAAAATTTGTAATGTGCATATGGACATGTGTTTCTTCTATTTTCACTAACCACGTGACACAGGGGTTGGTAACTCAGCATTTAAAAACAAAATGGCGGACAGTGATGTTTATGTGTGATCAAGGGCACAGTGTGCTCGAAACGCGTCACGGGGTGAGAGGACAATAAAATTCTTACCTGCCAACACTACCTGGGTCTGTTTCTCTCTGTTCGCCGGTGTGGAGGTTCGGAGAGTGATTTTGGAGGAAGTTAACGCGGAAGCTGGTTGTGTCCGGTAACAGACCCCCTCCCCGCAAGTTGGTAGCCACCTGCAACCACTAATATATATATATATATATACACATATACACACACACACACACACACACACACACAGTGACTCTGCAACTGCAATAAATTCTTTAAGCATGCATCGAGGTCGGTGTCTTTTTCTGCGCCTGGACATGCACTTAAGGAATTTACATTGGTGAGGCGATTATTTATATATATCACTGAAAAAAACAAAGGTTACAGGGACGTTATAGTTAGGAAGTGGCATTAAAAAATCCTAGAAATTCACTGAAAAAACCAAAGCTTAAAGAGACGTTATAGTTAGGCTCAAGTTTCACTCATACCAAACCAGAGAAATTCAGCAGTTGTAGTAAGCTGAGCTAACTATAACTCGTGCCCAGCAATGCACTGCTTATGACCTCACATATTACATCACTCATGACATGGTCAGTGACATCACTGATGACATCTCAAATGACATCGCCGATGACATCATCCAGTGACTATGAGTGTTTTTAAAATATTTATGAGTGTTAAATATATACCAAGGTGTATTGATGAATCAGTGGGTGTATGAGTGCCTGTATGGGCGATTCACTAGGTGCGTGACTGACTGTATAAGTGAGTGATTAGGTGTCTCAGTGAATGTTAGGTGAGTGACTAGGTTTTAAGAATGTCTGTATCAGTCTGTTAGATGTTGTCTAAGTGGCTGTATGAGTTGGTGAGTGGGTACGTAATTGACTGTATGGGTGATTGATTGGGTGTCTGAGTACCTGTATGGGTGTATGAGTGTCTGTATGCCTCGGTGAGAGGGTGTGTGACCGCCTGCATGGATGGGTGAGTCCGTGGCTGTATGGGTTAGTGAGTGCATAAGTGAGCAACTGTATAGGTGACAGAGTGTATGTATGGCTGTGTCAGTGAGTGATTAGATGTGTCAGTGGTATATGGGTGAGTAACTGGATATGGGAAAAGCAGTATAGGTGATTGTTGGAGTATATGAGTGACTGTATGTGTGAGTGAGGGATTGTGATAGTGGCTGTATGGGGGAGTGTTTCCTCGTGCCAGTGACTATATAGCTGGGTGAGTATGTGTTAGCTAGTATTTTTATGAATGAGTGAGTGCTTGTAAAACTGTATAGGTGATTAAATGGCTGTGTGATTGACTCTCTAGGTGAGTGAGTAGGTGTGTGAGTAGCTCTATGACAGTGTATGAGTGGATATATCAGTGGCAGTATTAGTGAGTCAGTTGGTGTATGAGTGGCTGTATCGGTGACTGAGTAGATATGTGTGTGTATACCTATGAATCAATGAGTGCATGTGTAAGTACTGGTATGGGTGTGTCAATGGTTTTGAGAATGGCAGTGTGGAAGTTGGAGTTGGTGTATGAAAGGTTATATGGGGGTCTGAGCGAGTGCATCAGAGATTCTGTGGATGATGTCATCAGTAATATCACTGACCATGTCATGATTGATGTAATATGTGAGGTCATAAGCAGAGAATTTCTGGGGCGTGAGTTATAGTTTGCTCAGCTAACTATAGCTGCTGAATTTCTCTGTTATTGTACGAGTGAAACTTGAGCCTAACTATAACATCCCTGTGAATTTCTAAGGTTTTTTAAATTCCATTTCCAAACTATAACGTCCCTGTAACCTTTGGTTTTTTCAGTGAATGTCTGTTTTTTTAAATTCTATTTCCTAACTATAACGTCCCTGTAACCTTTATTTTTTTTGGTGAATTTCTAAAGTTTTTCAAATTCTATTACCCAACTATAACATCAGTGTAACCTTTTATTTTTTATTAAATTTTTAAGGTTTTTAAATTGTATTTTCGATCTAAAATGGCTCTACAAGGAGTAGTTTTATAAGCTTGCATATTCTTCAGTGAATTAATAAGCGCTGTTTTTTTCTTTACATTTTTTATATTCGCAGTGACGTTGTGACGTCGCGATGTAAGCGAATTCGCAAAACAAATTCACGTCGCGAATGCGCAAAACATTCAACGACCACCACCACATCAAAAAATTATAACTTAAAAAATTCATTCTAACTATTCAATCAATCAATATCATCTTTATTCGGATACAAATACATATCCATAAAAGTACAAACAAACAACAACATATGTAATGAAAATTCCAACGACAAAGGGGCAGTTAAAATATCCGATTAAAATTGGTCCTCCAGTAGTACAATACACAAGATGGTACAAAGAAAGCAAAATTCATTAAAATATTTATATGCCAGCAAATACATATAGCTTAAAAGTTAAAAAAGCGGAATAAAATGATATGATTCAGCAGGGGCACATAGAGTTACGAGTGCGCACTGCCGCTTTCAGAAAGGAACCAACCCGAAAGGTTAGCTCATCGTCTTTCAAAGCAATGACCTTCCCATAAGCTGCCTTGTAGTCAATCTCAGGTAAAGCCTTAAAATATGGAATCAAAAACCTTTTAGTAAGTGTTGAATAGTAACTACAAAAAAGTGCAGCATAGATTGTTTATGTTGGCTATTGCATGGACAAGGCAAATGATAGAGGTTGGAAATATACCCCGCAGGGAATGAAAGCATGAATTTCATAGTATCAGTCCTCAACCGGAAAAGTAGGCCCCTTTCCCAACGACCAATGGGTTTTAATAAATAGCTAGAGGGTGTGCATGAGATAATCTCAATGCGCATGTATTTAGCGACGGATGTTTTCTTACATTCTTTGTCAAATCTAGCATTCCTATAGGATGCGTAAAGGGCCGACTGAAGCGATTTTTTACTAATGGTACCAAGGTCTGAAGGGTTTAAAAATAAATATTCATGATTCACACTGATTAAACTTTTGTATACAGCGGCCAACCAGGGTATTTCCATCCCCTTATCACATTTTAAACAATCTGATATTATATCCCTAGTAAGTTGGGCCGCGGGGTTTCTCCAAACTCTCAGCCAAAATAATGCTGGGCGAGCCTTGATGTAATCTTCAATATATGGCAAATTCAGTTCACAGTGACTGGCATATTTAGAAGAGGAAATGGGTGCACCCAGGATTTTACGGTAAAATCTATTCTCTTCATCCTGGATGCTGCCGCTATTAGTATGGCCCCAAACTTCTGCACCATAAGTGGCAATTGGTATACATTGGAGTTTAAAAATTTTAACAGTGGCAGATACAACCTCTGTATTCCTCGGCTTTGACAACCCGAGTATCATATTAGTAGAGTTTGTAAACTTTCTCCTACAATGAGCCACATGGTCAACCCACAATCCATTTGAAGCAAATACCAGCCCAAGATATGGGAAAGTGCGAGTGCTTTGTAAACTATTTGAATTTAAAATAATTGATGTATTAAAATACTTCTTCGACCCACACGCCATTAAAAAAGATTTTTTAAATTAGTACATAAATCCAGGGCAGCCATAAAGTCTACAAAGCCCCGCACCAAAATGCGGAGAGCTTTTGGTGTGCGGCCCATCAGCACTGCATCGTCGGCGTATAACAGGGCAGGAAGTTTGTTACCGTTGATGCAGGGAACGTCATGGGTAAGAGTTACCAAAGACTTATTCAGGTCATTGATATACAGAATAAATAAAAGAGGGGCCAGGACACAGCCCTGCCTGACCCCTCTGCCAACTTCAATGACTTTGGAAACCTCACCATCCCTGCTAATACGCACCCGGGCGTGTAGATCTTTGTGCAAATGAGCTAAAAGACATACGAGGGATTCGTCCAGACCATAATTTAAAAGAGTACTCCACAGCCGTGACCTGTTGACAAAGTCGAAGGCCGAGGTGAGATCCATAAATGCTAGATATATAGGTGTTTTCTTAGCAACATTGTATTTACCGATAATCAAGTTGAGGTTAAGGCACTGTTCAACAGTGCCAATATTGCTCCTGAACCCCAACTGACACGGGTGTAGGATCTGAACTTCCTCGGCCCATGACCTGATCTTGTTATACAAGACCCTCCCCAGAATTTTCAACGTATTATCAATCAGGGAGATCGGCCTGTAACAACTTGGGTTGGAACGGTCCCCCTTTTTAAAAATCGGCACAATAATACTGGAGGACCAAGTATTGGGTATGGTGGAATTTGTTAAATTATTAAAAACATTCAACAGTAGGGGCGCCCAAAAATCCGGGTGACTTTTAATAAGGTCGATGGGCAAACCATCAGGACCGGGGGCTTTGCA
The DNA here is from genome assembly GCA_963921515.1 of Calotriton arnoldi. Taxonomy (NCBI): domain Eukaryota; kingdom Metazoa; phylum Chordata; class Amphibia; order Caudata; family Salamandridae; genus Calotriton; species Calotriton arnoldi. The sequence continues at coordinate 741,024 of CAWUFW010004496.1, forward strand.
TCCCAGGCTCTGATCGATAGCCTCCTCAACTTCCGATAAGTCAATCAGGACCCTAGTGGTCATTGCATACTCGTTAGTAGCTGTAAGTGAGACTGGGGCAGAATAGATCTTCCTAAAGTGTGCTTCCCAGGACTCACTAGAAATATTGCAGCTAATTGTAGACATAGAATGTCCCAAGGACCTCATGCCTTTAACGGCTATCCAAAAATCCTTGCCATTTTTTAGCGAGGTAGCCCGAGCAAGATTGTCCCAATGCTCTCTTGTAATTTCCTCCTTTCTAGTTGCTATAGCTAATTTATAGCATAGTCTAAGCAATTTAATAAGGGAGCTGTCTCTAGGTTTATTAGCAAGCGCCCTTCGGAGAGCTCTATTGGCTGCAGAACAATCAGCATTGAACCAACCTGGGTCCGGATAAATTTTCTTAGTAGGCCTAGACAGCAAGGTTTTGACGCCCACACAAAGCTGCGTGAAAGCGTCAACTACCTCAGGGTTATGTACCTTAAACGACAAACAAGTGTCGATTAAGTCGGGGTGAGTTCTTACCATCCTGCCAAATATGGCTTTGTTGTCTATGCCACGCCAGACCAGTCTGAGGTTGTCGGTAGAGGGGGACAAATCCCTTGCGCCACACTCTTTATCGTAGGTCGGTCTGGATGCAAGACTCAGAGTTAGGTTAATAGGGTTATGATCCCCAGATAGTGTAGAGACAACCTCAGCTTTTAACACACAATTCTCTAAAGGGGTAGTAATAAAAATATAATCGATGGTAGAGGACGAGCCCCTGCCTCTATAGGTAGGTTCTATATGGCAGGCTCTTGTCGAGACTGCAACAAGCTCCATCACATCTGAGAAGTTATTAGTACTTAAAAGGTCTAATAATTGGGCCCCCCTATTACATAATGGTGCTATATTCATAGGATGGATGGCAGAATAAATACCCCTTGATAGTTTAACATTAAAATCACCCCTAAACAAATTCCCACAGGTTTAACGACACGATTAGTTGTCTGTAAATTAGAAATGAAATTAAACAAGTCAATAAAATTCATGTTAGGGACATTCTTAAAATCATTGTTGTAAAAATTGATTAAGTAAAACAAGATCCCCCGTTTATAAATTATGCCCTGAAATGTATCGTTATTAGTGGCGAGGGCCCTAGCACGACCCCCTGCCATGATATTAATCCAAATTGAAAGGCCTCCTGCCGGCCGTCCGGAGTGGGAGCTACGATGTTAAAACATTCAATCCCCTCCAAAAATAGCTCCCGAGTAGCCCAAGTCTCCTGGAACATTACAATGTCCTGTTTATGAACTAACTCCAACCAGTCTGGCAGATTCATTTTAGACGCGAGACCTGCAGTATTTTAAGAGTGGGTTCTACATTGAGTACGGTTGGGATGTCAGGTTCGCAAGATGGGGATACAATTAAAAGAGGGGCTAACTCTGCTGATACTGGTGTTAAAAGAGGAGGAGACAGTCAATCCTGACTATCCAGACCCGATAGGGGCAAAAATCTGTTGTGTAGAGAGAGGGGGCGGGCAGTGAGAGGCGCGTCAGGGAGTGATGCCCCCAGGGGAGGTTTGTAGAAATACCCCAATGGCAAAGCCCAGATATAATAGTTAAATTAGACTGGGCCTCCTGTGACAATAGTATTGATTTAACCACTGACGGTCTGCGAAAGTTAATAACTATGCAGTCCCCCTTGATGCATTTTAAGGACAGCCCCACCCACCCAACTCTCCGTACCATAATAATATTGTCAATAAATGATGCCCTAAACCCTTTATGTTTAGATAGCCAATCTAAACTCTTGTGGCGTAATTGCTCCCATGATTCAGTCTGATTTGGCCTTAGGGGGGGCACACCTGCCAAGACCACAACATAAGGGCTAGCCGCCGCTGGTAAATTTAACACCTCCCTGCTACGCATAGGGTCTAACAAGCATGTAATATCAGTGCCACCCTCCCGTAATATACTACCAGCAGCATGAGTATTAGTTCGAGCCACAGTAGGGATACTAGCAGTGATCGGAAGGCGCAACGCGTTCTTAGAAAGTGGGCGATTTACACTTCCATTGTCAGAGATGCTATTTTCTGCACCATTACCCTCAGATACAAAACACATCTTAATTTTGTTACACATGTCACATGAATTAATCGCTAAGTTCGAATTAAGCGCACCGGTCAAAGTATTTGAAGAGTAGGTTGACACATTGTTAGGTGGTGCGGATGTATGTGACCTTCCAGATGTAGTAGGCACAGTGGGGTAAACTTGAGCAGAGGAAATCGTATTAAGAGACTCAAGCTGAGGCATAGGTAGGTATTCCCTCAGAGTGACGAAATGTCTGTCAAATGCGCCTTTAACACGCTCAAAGACGGTATCCACAATGTAACTAATAACGGCTTCGCTATGGCCGTGACTCTCAGAAGAAAACGAACCAGTCTCAGTCTGGGTTCCGATAGAACGGCAAGGATCAATAGCTGGGGTATGCACATGGGCGACAACTGTCATGGGTTTAGGAGAGGCACGTATCCATGAGCTCAGGGCTGTGCGAGATGAGCAAGGGCGAATAGGCTGCTTCCTCTTGGCACTTGTGACTTTAACAGGCTTCCTTTTGCGTTTCGCCCCAGTGATTGCCTCAGAACTCGTCGGAATATCCAATGCTATAACATCTGGTGTGTGAGTGTGAGATATAATACCGTCATTGAAAACCGCACAGTTGGTGGTAGGACCATCTGGTGCACTAGCATTCAAGTTGGCACCTACCACAGTGGGGGGTGAAAGAAGAGGAGGTACCCCCGGTCCGAGAGAGAGGCGCCTCTCGGTCAATTCTAGCTCATTAGTCACAATACTGACAGCTCTTTCCAGCATACTGTCAATACTTGTCGTGGCGGGCCTTAGTGCCGACTGGCCCACTCGTTTACCCATGTTCACGTTAGGCAGATTTAAATGAGGAATAAGGCAAGATTAGATAGGCTCACCTCAAGGAATTCAACAGTACTCCAGTGAAAGGGGGGTGGCCCAGCCCAGTCTCCTCCGGTCTTTGACGGGCACAGACGGGCCCGCCCTTGGTCCGGGCTTAGTCCGGGCTGCCTCCCGCGCGCGTCCCGTGCCGCGGTGGGAGAGGCTGCGCTATAAGCGCATTGGACACGCCTCCCCCTCACTCGCGGCAGCTGCTGTGTGGAGCGGTGCACTCTGGGAGTAGCAGTCCTCCCCAGAGTGTCAGCGAAGCGCAGGTATGGCGGAAAAAAAGCAGCGTAGCCCCTGGGACCCTCGTCCCACCAGGGGTTCTTCAGAAAGGCGTTTGCTGGCTAGTTCGTGCAGCAGGTAAACACAGACAGGCTGCTAAAGACTCCCGCGCCGCGGTGGGAGAGGCTGCGCTGTAAGCGCGTTGGACACGCCTCCCCCTCACTCGCGGCAGCTGCTGTGTGGAGCGGTGCACTCTGGGAGTAGCAGTCCTCCCCAGAGTGTCAGCGAAGCGCAGGTATGGTGGAAAAAAAGCAGCGTAGCCCCTGGGACCCTCGTCCCACCAGGGGTTCTTCAAAAAGGCGTTTGCTGGCTAGTTCGTTACAATATACACATTACTAACTTAAAGAACGTTTGTACACATATATTTGTAGTAACTTTTTTTAAAACTGTGCTTGAACCCTATGTCCTGTTTATGCGATGACGACTAGAGTCGCGATGCCTATGGTAACCGTGACGATCGAGCATTATTTAGAGGTGTAAAACACATATATATTTTACAGTATTTTAGACACTGTGGGTTTATTACTGCACTGTTTGAAGCCATATTTTTGTAGAAAGTCTGTATAAAAATCATTTAAACCGATTTTCCGTTTTTGCAGTGACGTCGGTAGTCACGATGATATCTGTAGCCGCAATGATCATGTCTTTTTTAAGAGGTGAAAAACACATATATGCACACATTTGATAATATTTTAGACACAAGGGGGTTATTACTACACTGTTTAAAGTCATATTTTAGAAGTGAGTTTGTATAAAAACAATCATTTAAACTGATTTTCCATTTTCGCAGTGACGCCAGGTATCGCGATGATATTGGTAGCTGCGATCGCCGCAAATACGTCGTGAAATGATAAAAGAAATACAGACATTCAATAGCCACCACCACATTCAAAACTTATAACTACGAAATGCATTATAACCAACACACTAAACACATTATTATCTAAATGACTGTATAATAGCATGTACAACTCCCTTAATATCTCTATAACACAGTGCATAACTTTTTCAGTGTAATCTATAACTGCATGCATCACTGTATCAGTTAGTCTCTCATTCACTGTATAAGTATTTGAGTGAATCTGTAAGACGGTGCATCAATCTATCAATGCTTCTGTAGCGAACTGCATGACTGCCTCAGTACATCTAAGTGGGTGCATCAGTGTTGCAATGGGTCTGTGATTGGCTGCATAAGTCTCTCACTCAATCTGTGAGTAGCTGTGTGAGTGCCTTTGTGCATTTGTAAGTAAGTATACAACTGTCTGACTGGATCTGTGAGTGGATACTGGAGTGTCTTAGTGGGTGAGTGAGTGGCTGCATGAGTGTCTGAGTGGGTCTGTGAGTGCATAAGTCTCTCAGTGGGTCTATCACTGGCAGCGTAAATGTCTGAGTGGTTCTGTCAGTGGGTGCATGGTTCTGAGTGTATAACTGACTGGGTGTATAAATCTCTCAGTAGGTCTATAAGTGGGAGTGTGAATGATTGTATGGGTGTGTGAGTGTCTGAGTGGGCTCATAAGTGGGTGTATGAGTGTCTCAATGGGTCTTTGAGTGAGAGCATAAGTCTCTGAGTGTTTGAATAAATGGGTGTATGCATGAGCTCTGAATGGCTCTGTGACTGGGAGGGCGAGTGTCTGGGTGTGTCTGTGAGTGGATGCATTTGCCTTGAGTGGGTGAGTGAGTGGGTGTGTGTATATCTGAGTGAGTTTGTGAGTGGGTGTGTGAGTTTCTGAGTGTATAAGGGACTGACTGAGTCCATAAGTCTCGGAGAGGGTTCATGACAGAGTATGGGAGTGACTGTATGGGTGTGCTAGTGGGTGTATGAGTGTCTCAGTGGGTCTGTGAGTACATATGTCAGTGTGTGAGTTGGTCTGTTAGTAGGTCCATGAGCCTCTGAGTAGACCTGTACATGGGTGCGTGACTCTCCGAGTGAGTCTGTAAGAGGGTGCATGAGTATCTGAGTGGGTTTGTGCGTGGGTGTAGGAGTGTCCACGTGGGTCTCTGAGTGAGTGTAAAATTCTCTAAGTGGGTATGAGACTGTACACATGAGTCTAGGAGTGTGTCTCTAAGTAGGTGCAAGAGTCTCTGAGTGGGTCTGTAGATGGGTGCATCACTCTCTGAGTGAGTCTATAAGTGGGTGCATGAGTACCTGAAAGGGTATGTTAGTGGGTGCATGAGTATCTGAGTGGGTATGTGACTGAATGTATAAGTGTGTGAGTGGGTATGTGAATAGGTATAGAAGTGTCTGAGTGAGTTTGTGTGTGCATACATGAGTGTGTGACAGTGACCGACGAATGTATATATATTTTTTACATATTTTTTCCAATATTCGCAACGGCGTTGGTAGTCGCAACTTCCCTGCGACGGTACATGTGGGGCTGCGCTGGCAGTCTCGAAATCGTGAATATCACCCACGATTTATAAAATCAATTTTTTTTTTTACACATTGATTTTTTACATCGTGGGTGATATTCACGACGTATTAGTGACGCATGTTATTTTTTTACACATAACATGCGTCACTAACTCTTACATTTCTCAAACATGGGGTCAAAGTAACTCAACCCTGACCCCTTTTGTTTGCTTTCACAGAATATTTTAGCCCTGGTAACAGTACCCTATAGATAAAATGGCGTTCGCAACTTTCCGGTCATGTTGCGTCCAGCCAATCACAGCACTCCTGCTAGCGTGCACTGTCGCGATTAATCGCGAAATCGACTCGAAATATCTGCGCCCAGAGATATATCTATAGTTTTCGGCTTAAATTTCTCAAAAACTATTGAATTGATTTGCATCAAATAACAAAAAGCACAATCTGCGAAACAAAATCTAACTTTCTGCCAAATTTGGTGTAATTCCGTCCAGCGGGTCGGGCTGTAGGTTTGACAACGCGTTCCTATGGGAATTAACATTACAAATGCACCCTTATCACACCCCATTTTCTCAGTCCCCACCGCATGGATCATCCCCAAACTTTCGATGACACACAGAACCTACTTTGACACTTTTTTTGAAAATTTCATGCAGATTGGTCAAACGACACCAAAGTTATAGCCAAGTCAAAAAATGCTTTTCCTATGGAAACTAGGTCTACTATACCTACCTACTGGCGACTGCCAATATATATATATATATTCACTGAAAAAACCATAGGTTTCAGACACGTTATAGTTAGAAATTAGCATTTAAAAAACCTTTGAAATTCACTGAAAAAACCATAGGTTTTAGGGACAGTTATAGTTAGTTGGACATTGCACTCGTACAAAACCCGTGAAATTCCCCGTGATAGTTAGTTCAGCTAACTATAACTCGCGCCCCGCAATGCACTGCTAATGACGTCACATATTACATCACTCATGACATGGTCAGTGACATCACTGATGACATCACTGATGACATCTCAAATGACATCACTGATGACATCATGCAGTGACTGTGTGTTTCTGTAAAGTTTAAATATTTTTAATATATATAGGGAAAGGCGTATTGAAGAATGAGTGGGTGTATAAGTGTCTGTATGGATGATTTAGTAGGTGCGTGACTGACTCTATAAGTGAGTGATTAAACATGTCTTACTGAATGCATGGGTTAGTGACTAAACTGTGTGAATCTCTGTATCCGTCTGTCTGTTGGTGTGTAAGCGGCTGCATGGGTTTGTGAATAGCTACATGAGTGTCTACATGGGTTATTGATTGGTTGTGTGAGTATCTGTATGGGTGCCTGAGTGTTTATGTGGGTGGGGTGTGTGTGACTCTGTGCATAGATGTGTGAGTGGGTGATTCACTGGGTGCATGGTTTCAAGAGTGCATCTGTGATGGACTGTATGGGTGGGTGACTGTGTGTATGGGTGTGTTAGTGAGTGAATGTATATCTCAGTGGTAGAAGTGTGAGTAACTACATATGTGAAAGGCAGTATATATGTGTGTTGGAGTATATAAATGGCTATAAGTGAGAGTGTGTGATTGTGAGAGTGGCTGTATGGATGAGTGTGTACTTGTATCAGTGATTGTATAAGAGCGTAAGAATGTGCTAGTATTTGTATGAGTAAGTGAGCTGGTGTGTGTATAACTGTATAGGTGAGTAAATGGCAGTGTGATTAATTATTTGCATGACTGACTAGGTGTGTGAGTACCTCTATGGATGAGTGGTGGTGTGTGAGTGTCTATATAGGTGTATGAGTGCATATGATAGTCCTGTACTGAGTGACCGTAAGTATGAGTGACTGTACGGGTGAGTGAGTGGATGTGTGTGTAGACCTAAGAATCAGTGAGTGTGTATGTAGTTATTGGTGTTGGAGTGTCTATGGTTTTGCGAATGGCAGTCTGTAATTTACAGTGGGTGTATCAAAGGTTATATTAGGGTGTGAGGAGGTGCATCAGATTATCACGTGGATGATGTCATCAGTGATGTCATTTGAGATGTCATCAGTGATGTCATCAGTGATGTCACTGACCATGTCATGAGTGATGTAATATGTGACGTCATCAGCAGTGCATTGCGAGGCGCGAGTTATAGTTAGCTGAACTAACTATAACGGGGGAATTTCACGGGTTTTGTACGAGTGCAATGTCCAACTAACTATAACTGTCCCTAAAACCTATGGTTTTTTCAGTGAATTTCAAAGGTTTTTTAAATGCTAATTTCTAACTATAACGTGTCTGAAACCTATGGTTTTTTCAGTGAATTTCAAAGGTTTTTTAAATGCTAATTTCTAACTATAACGTACCTGAAACCTATGGTTTTTTCAGTGAATTTCAAAGGTTTTTTAAATGCTAATTTCTAACTATAACGCCCCTAAAACCTATGGTTTTTTCAGTGAATTTCAAAGGTTTTGTAAATGACAATTTTTAAATGTATAAATTGTTATATTTATTTTTTGACACTGATTTACTACATTTTTAAAACTATTTATTTTTAGATATTTTATTTACTAAATTACATTGTAATTACATTATACATTACATTACAAAAAATACTTTCTCAGAATGAATTACTTTAGTTTAAATACTTTGCACATAGGCAATAGACTTTTAAGTACAGTAGTTACAGTTGTTGCAATGGGCAACACATTTTCAAACACAATGCAACATTCAGCTCAATGTGAATTTCTAGTTAAATGCAATTAGTTACTTTATGGATTACTTTTCTAACCACAGGACTGGATCCTAGATTCAGTCCTGGGACATCTCCTGTAAACAGATGAGTAAAAGCGTTTTGGTTACAGTAGTGATTTTTAAGGAATATTATTGTATTTTAAAAGTTGACACTTAGAAACTGTTTCTCATAGAATCACCAATGTTATCCTATGGAAGGAAATTCACTTAGCAGGTAAAAACTGTTATCGTTACTTTTTCTTACTCAGTGTTGGATCCTGGATCCAGCACTGGTGCATCTCCTGTAAAAAGTTGAAAGAATGCGTTTAAGTCATACAGGCGATTTTTAAGGAATATTTGTAGTTTGTGAAAATTGACACTTTTAAACTTTTCTGCTGAAAACCAGACAATGGATTCCTATGGAAGAAAATATAAGTTACTGGTAAGTACGGTTAAAATTACTTTTTAGGGTCAGTGCTGGGCTAAAAGATGCAGCACTGGGTTCTCTCCTGATAACAGGTGAGTAAATTGGAATTCGTACTTTGGTTGATTTTAGAGGAATATTATAAAGTTCCAAAACTCCACACAGAAGAATTTCCAAGTGAAACCAGTCAATGTTAGCCTATGAAGGAAATTCAAGTTACCGGTAAGTACGGTTAAAATTACTTTTCAGGATCAGTACTGGGCTGAAAGATGCAGCACTGAGGTCTCTCCTGATAACAGGTGAGTAAATCGGAATTCGTATTTTGGCTGATTTTAGAGGAATATTTGTATGTTTCAAAAATCAACACTTAGAAACTTTTTCAGCAAAAAGCAGGCAATGATATCCTATGGAAGGAAATTCAAGTTACTGGTAAGTACGGTTAAAATTACTTTTGAGGATCAGTACTGGGCTGAAAGATGCAGCACTGAGGTCTCTCCTGATAACAGGTGAGTAAATCGGAATTCGTATTTCGGCAGATTTTAGAGGAATATTTGCACAATGGTGAAGGGAGGGGCGGGGCCTGAGGTGACATCTGTGCAAACGCGCCCCGTGGCGCGTTTTAAGTTGGGGGATTAAGTCCCCTTGAATCATGAGGGTCCCTAGGGGCCAACTAGCCCACCAGGAACCTCCAGTATGCGCCAGGGGCTGCGTTGCAGAGACGTGTAGAGAGGCCACACCCCTTTACACCTCTCTGCAACGCAGCTCTGTGGCGCTTTCTGGATGTACCTGTTGGGCTAGTTGGCCCCAGAGACCCTCAGGATTGAAGGGATTTAATTCCCCATCTTAAAACCCGCCACGGCGCCTGTTTGCACACATGTCACCTCAGGCCCCGCCCTCCCTTCACCACTGTCAAACGCGCCCGTGGCGCTTTTTAAGTCGGGGATTAACTCCCTTGAATCCTGAGGGTCCCTGGGGTGCAACTAGCCCACCAGCTACCTCCATTAAGCGCCATAGAGCTGCGTTGCAGAGAGGTGTAAAAGGGGCGTGGCCTCTGTACACCTCTCTGCAAGGCAGCCCCTGGCGCATACTGGAGGTTCCTGGTGGGCTAGTTGGCCCCAGGGACCCCAGTATTCAAGGGGATTACTTCCCCTTCTTAAAACGCGCCAGGGGGCGCGTTTGCAGAGTACTGCAGGGAGGGGGCGGGGCCTCCGGCACAATGCCATTTTTTTTTTTTTAATGGGAGGGGGCTGCGTGGCCCCCTTCCCTCGGCCACTCTTGGCCCCGGGGACCCCATCCCCGGGGCCTGAGCATTTTTTTGTTTTATTAAAAAAAAAAAAAAACGGGAAGGGGGCCGCGTGGCCCCCCTTCCCTGGGCCTCTATTGGCCCTGGGGACCCCATCCCCCGGGGCCGGCCTTGCCCTTATTTTTTTTATTTTATTTATTTTTTAAATTTGGAGAGGGGGGCTTCGTGGCCCCCCTCCCGGGCCACTTATGGCCCCGGGGACCCCATCCCCCAGGGTCTGGCCTCTGGTTGGGGACTGTGGGGGGGTCCCCAAACCCCCCACAGTCCCGCCCACTCCCCATGTCCTACGGAGCCGGCATTGCTTTTCCACATGGGGAGCAGCTAACATGCTGCTCCCCGTGTGGAAAAGCAATTGGTTTGCATTTTGAAAGAGAGAGCAGGTTTCCTGCTCTCTCTTTCAAAATGCAAACAAGTTTGCTATGACAGGACGGGAGCCACGAGGCTCCCGTCCTGTCATAGCAAGCAGCAGTGTCCCGGGGGTAGGCACCCCGGGACACTGCAGGAGCCGGCCCTGGGGGTGGCGGTCCCCAGGGCCTCAAGGGCTCCAGGAGGGGGCCGCGCGGCCCCCTCCCTACATTTTGAAAGCCCCGGGAGGTGGTGGTCCCCGGGGCTTGGGGGTCAAAACGGACCCCCATTTTCAATTTTCTTAGTGCCCCGGGGAGGTGGTGGTCCCGGGCGTGTGGGGTCTGGAGCCCCCACACAGGTTTAAAATTAAAAAAAAAAAGCCCGGGGAGGTGGCGGTCCCGGGGCTGCGGAGGGCTCAGAGCCCTCCCGCACCATTATGATAAAGCCCCGGGGCTGGTGGTCCCTGGGGCTTGGGGGCCCTTAGAGGCCCCCATACATAAAATAAACCCCCCAGCATGCCCCCGGGACTTGGCCCACCCGGGGGCAAATTTACATCGAGCGCGGAGACCACGCTTCGATTTTTTATTTTTTTTTCGGCAGGATTCGCGCTCCCTGAGCGCATCCTGCCGATTAAAAAAAAAAAAAAATGCTTTTTCTGCCCAGGGGGTCCTTGTGGGACCCCTGAGCAGACCTAGGGGGTCAGGGTGTTTCTACCCTGCCCCCTTTGTGCGTTTGCGCACTTTTTTTACTGCTTTCTTGTTCCTCGGTTCTACCGAGGAACAAGATGGCTGCCAACACTTCCTGGTTTGGAGTGTTGACAGCCAATTAGCAGACAGCTCGTGATCGGGAGGGTGCGCGAATCCGACGCGGCCATAGATATATATGTACTTTTACTTTTGATTTTCTCAGCAACTACTGAACGGATTTACATCATTTAACAAAAAGGGTTCTTTCTGAACCAAGAACTACCTCTTTGCCAAATTTGGTGTAATTCCGTTCAGCAGTTCGGGCTGTAGCCGTGTCTAAAGTTTCCTATGGGAAAATGAATGGGGAAAACACGTTTTGGGACCCCCTTTTTCTCGGCCACCGCTTAATGAATCACCCCGAGACTTTCAGGGTAGGAGCGGACCGGAGCGCCCCAACAAGTTGGAAACTTTCGCGAGATTCGTCAACCGGCGCCAACGTTATTTCAAATAGAATGTCGCGGATTTCCTATGGATAATAGGTCCTAACTATAACTATCTACTGGCGACCGCCAGTAGATAATATATATATATATATATATATATATATATATATATATATACATATACACACACACATACATACATACATACATATACACACACATATATAAGGTCGGTTAAGGATTTTTTGGGTGGCAAGGGTATTTTTAGGGTGGGTATAGGTTTTTGGATGGCAAGGGTATTTTTAGGGTGTGTTTTTGGGTGGCAAGGGTATTTTTAGGGTTTAGGATGGGTGTGAGTTTTTGGGTGGCAGGGTATTTTTAGGGTGGGTTTTTGGGGCTGATATATATATATATATATATATATATATATATATATATATTGTAGACTCGTTGTTTGTTTTTACCCGTCGCAGCTCCAGATCAGAGGGCGCGTCGTCGGCAACGGACCAACCAAGCCAGGTCTGATTAATTTTCGAAGAGCCTCGTAAACAAGGAATGACGACGAAGTGTTCTGGCCAAAGTAACAATTTATTGTCGGCTGATCGGACGCGTTTCGCCTGCCCAGCAGGCTTGCTCACCAACAAAAATGCATAAAGTTTCAACCATTTTAAATACAGTGCTCATGAAAGTGTCACATGATAAACTACTAAAATAGTGTGTTAGAAGACAGACTCGTAGTTTTATAGTACAAAACATGCCGTTTTCTCTCCATAAACTTTATCAGGTAAATCTGAAACTAAAAGCCATGAATTAGTTTCAGATTTACCTGTCAAAGTTTATGGAGAGAAAATGGCATGTTTTGTACTATAAAACTATGAGTCTGTCTTCTAACACACTATTTTAGTAGTTTATCACGTGACACTTTCACGAGCACTGTATTTAAAATGGTTGAAACTTTATGCATTTTTGTTGGTGAGCAACCCTGCTGGGCAGGCGAAACGCGTCCGATCAGCCGACAATAAATTGTTACTTTGGCCAGAACACGGCGTCGTCATTCCTTGTTTACGAGGCTTTTCGAAAAAAAAATTATATATATATATAAATTGTAAGGTTTGCCTTTTGTGGGAAGCACTCGTTTCAGATTCATATCGCACCAGGGAGCCGCTGCAGCCAGCCACAAAACAGTTCATGCTGCGACGCGTTTCGGGCCTTACGCCCTTCTTCTTGGCAGCTAACACAAAGATGAACAGACAGTCCTGCAAGGTAAATCCCTCAATTTATTAAATTAATTAGGACACGCCCTTGTGGGCCGGCAGCTCACTCTCCGCCCGTTAGATGCATCATGGGCCTGGTAGTCTGTCATTCAAACCCTGTGTGGGTCGCTTGTGAGGAAACAGGTAAGTTCGTGTAGTACCATGGCTACAACACGCTCCCCAACAGTGCGAATCCGTTACTCACGTTGTCGGCTGCCCCAATAAACAGCCACGGACCCGCTGGCAATATCGCGGTGGTGCTTACCCTCGACCCGGCAGGCCGAATTAAATGAATTGTAAGGTTTGCCTTTTGTGGGAAGCACTCGTTTCAGATTCATATCGCACCAGGGAGCCGCTGCAGCCAGCCACAAAACAGATCATGCTGCGACGCGTTTCGGGCCTTACGCCCTTCTTCTTGGCAGCTAACACAAAGATGAACAGACAGTCCTGCAAGGTAAATCCCTCAATTTATTAAATTAATTAGGACACGCCCTTGTGGGCCGGCAGCTCACTCTCCGCCCGTTAGATGCATCATGGGCCTGGTAGTCTGTCATTCAAACCCTGTGTGGGTCGCTTGTGAGGAAACAGGTAAGTTCGTGTAGTACCATGGCTACAACACGCTCCCCAACAGTGCGAATCCGTTACTCACGTTGTCGGATGCCCCAATAAACAGCCACGGACCCGCTGGCAATATCGCGGTGGTGCTTACCCTCGACCCGGCAGGCCGAATTAAATGAATTATAAGGTTTGCCTTTTGTGGGAAGCACTCGTTTCAGATTCATATCGCACCAGGGAGCCGCTGCAGCCAGCCACAAAACAGTTCATGCTGCGACGCGTTTCGGGCCTCACGCCCTTCTTCTTGGCAGCTAACACAAAGATGAACAGACAGTCCTATCAGGCCCATGATGCATCTAACGGGCGGAGAGTGAGCTGCCGGCCCACAAGGGCGTGTCCTAATTAATTTAATAAATTGAGGGATTTACCTGGCAGGACTGTCTGTTCATCTTTGTGTAGTACAGAACAGTGTGGGGGCCAGAACACACCCCTGCCTTACACCCCTATTCACTGGGAAGCGTGGGGTCAATTCCCCAAATTTCCCATATCTCACCTGGGCAAAATTTCCAGTGTGCAAACGCTTGATCAAAGATAGCAAATAGGGCGGAATGCCCAGTTGCTCTAAAACTGCCCAAAGTTTGACACGAGGCACCAAATCAAAGGCTGTTTTTAAATCAACGAAGATCAACAGAACTAACTTACGTCAAAAACGTAAAGTTAGTACTTTTTGGTATTCACAGAATACACTTACTCATTTTGGTATTCACAGAATGCACTTACTCATACTAACTTTATGTCCGCACTCGGGCCAGAGATTCCGGCCCTTTGGTGGAGATTCCGGCCCTTTGGTGGAGATTCCGGCCCGGAGGTGGAGATTCTGGCCCGGAGTTGGAGAGTCCGGCCGGTTGTGGAGATTCCGGCCGGAATCTCCACAACCGGCCGGAATCTCCACCAAAGGGCCGGAATCTCCACCAAAGGGCCAGAATCTCCACCAAAGGGCCAGAATCTCCGGCCTGAGTGCGGACATAAAGTTAGTATGAGTAAGTGCATTCTGTGAATACAAAAATGAGTAAGTGCATTCTGTGAATACCAAAATGAGTAAGTGTATTCTGTGAATACCAAAAAGTACTAACTTTACGTTTTTGACGTAAGTTAGTTCTGTGAATCGGGCCCTTCATGTGTGTTAGTCTAACAAGCAACCATGATGCATCAGATGATCACACAAGAGTCCAAGACTGGAAACAGTGGTAACCTTGAGGGAGGCAGTCGCCCTATTTTACTATGTTATGTTCTACATACACAAAAGTAAAGAATTTGAAAATGGATGTCCCCGTTCTATGTATTAGGTTGTCGACAGAAAATGCACTTTTTTCGTTTTTCTGATCTTTTCCAGTTTACTCGCCGCACACATTCCCTTGATATGGCTGTCGGACTCCAGTCCTGGCATCTTTATCCAAGTATATGTTGCGTTTTTGGACTATATGGTTTCCCCTTTAATGTTGTGAGGATGGACTCTAAACATATGAAATGTTATTAGCTAAAGAGCCTGTACTGGCTGAAGATTTCACACATAATATGGAACATTTGACAGCCCCGATTTAATAAGCCTGTAAGACTAACATGTTTGCTCAGCGAATAAATCACTTTATTTTGGAGTTCAGAGGCTTTAAGCATCTCTGTAGAATTTTATGGAAATACTTAATAGAATGGGCAGCAAGTACAAAGAATTGCAGATACAGAACCTCGCACAAGATGGCATTACCAAGGTGTGCTGAAGCCCAGCTGATAAAATAAACCTATTTAGTTATTTTCTGGAAAGTGGGTGCAATAAATGGTTCCTTTCAAAAGGATCTGCGGAAACAACACATGGAGAGGCGATTTTTCTTCTGAAGAGCAGAACACAGCACAGCGCCTGGGTGCTCCAAACACCGCTCTCAGCGCTTCACCTCTGTAACCTTTTGCTCTGCACTGGGGGTCAGCAGAAATGCACCCTGACACGATTGATTTTCGGAGTCCACTGATAAAATGTTAGTTACTCAGTGACAACCAGCGACGTCAAAGGAATGCCGGGCTGGGAGGGGGCGACTGCTGCAGTTCCCAGTACTTTTACGGGTCCTCGCTCGTTGCCAAGTTGAACGGGTCCAGGGCTTTGTCGTGCATTGTTTGCTGTCACTAGTATCTCAGACAGGGAATAGCCCCGTTTCTTCTTGAAATAAGATAGCATCGGGCTTCCTGGCTTTTGTTAGTGTTTTTCACCTCTGATAAACAATGTCTGAACAATAAATCTAACGCTAAAAGGTGCCCCATACGAGAGTGTTTAAGTGTTTTGTGAAGTGTTGCCCTGTAGTAATAATGCGAAAAACATAAGCACAAAAAATGGGAACACAACTTCAAGGTTGAGTGAGCTACTCACACATGGAATGTTACAAATTGAAGAGACCCCTTTCCATGTGTGACACTTTAAGTCGGATTAGGAGGTTGTCTATTTAGGTCTGGCCTACAGCGCGCTTATGCTGCCTTGTCAGCCTCATGTTGTCCAAAAAATCCCGATAAAAATACGTAGAAATGTATATGCATAGAGGGGCTTTTGGTCAACCCACAAATCTATTGGTCTACTCAAATGTAATCCTGATCGCCGCCAAATCCAACCTCCATGAAGTAATGAAGGCCGTCGCCGATTGGATGAAGATCAGCCGACTAAAACTGAACACGGAGAAGACAGAGGTCCTCATCCTCGGCTCCAACCCCTCAGCCTGGGACGACTCCTGGTGGCCAACGACGCTGGGAGCAGCCCCGACACCCACCGACCACGCACGCAACCTGGGAGTCATCCTCGACTCAACGCTCTCCATGGCCAAGCAAGTCAACGCAGTCTCATCCTCCTGCTTCAACACCCTCCGCATGCTTCGCAAGATCTACAGGTGGATCCCGACAGACACAAGAAGAACAGTCACCCAGGCCCTCGTCAGTAGCAGACTTGACTATGGGAACGCCCTCTACGCGGGAGCCCCGGCCAAGCTCATCAAGCGACTGCAACGCATACAAAACGCCTCCGCACGCCTGATCCTCGATGTACCACGCCACAGCCACATCACCCCCACCTGAGGAACCTGCACTGGCTCCCCGTCGACAGGAGAATCTCCTTCAAACTCCTCATCCACGCACACAAGGCACTCCACAAGACTGGCCCAGCCTACCTCAACAGACGACTCCTCTTCTACGTCCCCAACGCCAACTCCGCTCCGCCGACCTCTCCCTCGCCACCGTCCCTCGCATTCGAAGAACTACCACCGGCGGCAGATCTTTCTCCCACCTCGCCGCCAAGACCTGGAACACCCTTCCACTAAGCCTACGACAGACCCAAGACCTGCTGACCTTCAGGAGGCTACTCAAGACCTGGTTGTTCGACCAGTAGCAGCACCCCCCCCCCTTTTTTTCCCTAGCGCCTTGAGACCCTCGCGGGTAAGTAGTGCGCTTTACAAATTCTGTGATTGATTGATTGATTGATTGATCGTTCCAAGTCTAGGGTGGAACTCGCGTGGGAACTTGATCTCGCATGTGAGTGGTCCATTATTTTCTGGGATAAATTCTGGTCCCGATCCCTTAAAATTTCTCGATCTGCCTCCCTTACCCAATCTACGTTTTTTCTCTATCATAGACTCTATTTTACCCCTGTCTCTATTGCTAAATTTTCTCATTCTACTGATACGAACTGCTGGACCTGTGGGTCTCCTAATGCTGATCTCATACATCTGCTTTTTCTATGTCCTTCTGTTTCTATTTTTTGGGGGAAAATTTGGTCTTACATTTCTCGCATGTTCAATATTCTTATCCCTTATTCTCTTCTTCTTCTTTTTTCAGGTAGCCTGTTTCAGTCCTTAGATCTACCCCCACATATGCACGGTCTCTTTGACCTTATGATAGCTCTAGCTTTCCAACACATCTCCCTTAAGTGGAAAACATTTACAAAACTCTCGATTCAACATTGATGGAACAGTTTATGTCATTTTCATCGCCTGGATATTGCTTTTGCTTCCACCTGTAAACCGATGATTGATAGAGAAGGTTTTTGGATCCCACTTACTACCTTCTTAGATAAATTGGCATTGGCGGATGACTCCTGTTTAAATGCAGAGAATTTTAAACCTCCGTAAATGTATTATTTTTCTCTGCCTATTACTTCAAACGTAATCATTTTTTGTCACCCTCTATTCCAGATGTTGATTACAGGTTACTGTTTAAGATTTCTAGTTAAATATGCAACTTATATATTCTATTTTAGATTATAAGAGATCCCCTCCCCCTCCCTTCTTTCCTTCCCCTTGTTCCCTTCCCTGCCTTCCTCCCTCCTCCCCCTCCTCCTTTCCCTTTATTCCATTAATCTTAAACAGCTTTCTTCTTTAAATTGCTGTTAGCCATTTCTTCTAATATGTATACCTTCAATAAGTCATTTTCTGTTTTGCTGACCTTTGTATTGCTATTAATATTTAAATAAAGCTTTTCAAACATAAAAAATACGTAGAAATGTATATGCATAGAGGGGCTTTTGGTCAACCCACAAATCTATTGGTCTACTCAAATGTAATTTAAAATTTGCTCCCATCAACCCCTGCCTACAGCATGTGGCAGCGGGTCTGCCCGCTCAAACACTGCCTCTCTTCACGGTGAGTAATACATTTTGCACTTTTATATGTGCACATCCACCTTGAAAGAAGCGCACTTCAGTGTCGGCTGGTAGACCACTGGGTGCTTTCCTTTCTGGTTTAGGGCGTATTTTGGAGCTTAGTGGGCGAGATACTGTCACAAACGTCAGGGACAGACCGCCCACCTTGTTGAAAGTGCATTATATCCTATGGAGCTTGAAATAAGGCAGATGGGATATCCGTCACATTTATCACTGTCTAATGTGTACGCCAAACTTAAAATCAAGCCCCTAAATTAATGCATTTTTTGGAATTTATTTTTGTTTTTTCTTTCAAACGAATGCACGCCACCTATAGATGGAAGCATTTTTACTTTTTTAATTAATGTATCACTTTTAATGTCTATTGCATGTGTTTGCAAAAAAATAAAAACATTAAAAAAGCATGTTAGGCTTGTTAAGGCCAGACCGATTTGCTTTACCAGTGCTTTTTTAACATTGTATGTATCATTTCAAAATACCCGCACTCTGGAAAGTAGTTTTGGGTAAACATCCAAGACTGTCTGAAGGTGTCACACCTAACATGGGGTCCATGTCGCAGCTAACTGATGTAAAGATAAAATGGAGCTCTTTGCTGTGAATGTTTCTGTTGAGTCCACAACATGTTTCTATCTGCTGACTTCAGTTTTGCTTCAGGGGTTTTGTTCAAGACTTTCTGGTTTCTTTGACAACATGGATTTCCCTTTCCTATGGCCACGCCCCTCGTTTAGAA
This sequence comes from Calotriton arnoldi, assembly GCA_963921515.1. Classification (NCBI taxonomy): domain Eukaryota; kingdom Metazoa; phylum Chordata; class Amphibia; order Caudata; family Salamandridae; genus Calotriton; species Calotriton arnoldi. The sequence goes on from CAWUFW010004496.1 coordinate 759,785, forward strand.
TTCTCGAACTCTGAGGTCACATATTCCTCCTGTATTCTTGCAGCCTGGGGGCGAAGACACTCCTCTGGTAGTGAACGCACAGCTGTGCGCTGTTGCACGGTTGTAAGCCTGTCTTAGCGGGAGTGATAACAGGTTTACAATTCTGTAAGTGCGCTAAGAATCACTTCTAACTCCGATCCCTCCGCTAATAAACTGGAGTAAACGCTTGGAATGGTTTCCTTGAAAGCTCAATCCTAACACAAATAACCAAAAACCACGGACCTTGAGTTCTGGGGTAACATGTTACTCACCACAAAGCGCTTCGACACTCTTCAGTGGTAGTAAGCGCTATCTACATGCAAGTACACTACATAGAATGAGAACAACAATGCATAGTGAGGAGGAAGAGGATGCCATGAGGTCCTTCACCTGAGCAGCACCTTCACGAGCCCAAGCTTTGTACCCGGAGCTCGTTACTCACTGTGATATACTTATGCTGATGTGTAAGAACCCAGAGCGTGCCTCGCTGCTGTGGTGAAGGCAAGAGCTCACTGAAGGTGTCGCGTGACACGGGGTCACACATGGCAGCTCTGAAGTATGTTTGTGACGGAATCAAAACAACTGTTTAAATAACGGAGAAAATAGTGTTGAATGCTGCTGTTAGTTTGAATGGTGAGGTTAAACCATTTTAGATGCACAATAAACATACATATTAAATATAAAATAAAAATTAGAAACTAACCCGTAAAAACCCATTCCCCCAAATTAAACCCGTCCCTTGATGTTTGTGAAGTCATTGGCAGTTTCAAAATCAGGCGAGGATATTGTGGTAGAAGGGAGTTCATTTTACAGCATGTTCACTCACTCGGATCAGGGAGGGAGCCCCGCTATTCTCACCCAGGACCGGGTGCCCGCCTCACTTTCAAAAGCTTCCATTCACCATGGCATGCTTCTGCGCCCGTATCCGAGCTGGGCTCCAGAGTTACTACAGAGGACCCCATAACATAACACCATAGCATGAAATCACATAGCATATGTCTTTGCTAGCACACTTTCACCTGGGAGGTTCTTGGCACTATGTACCAGATGTTTATTGTTACCCAACTATATGGTACTCCTTTTATCCATTTTAGGAGTGTGAAAGGCTGTATGGACTGCCAACATGTGATGGGGGAGGAGTCACACAGAATCACGCATTAGTGAACGGAATCGCCAGACGCAGCCATTTAATGGAGGACACCAAATTCCAGCCTTGTGCTTCCAGTTAACAAGTAGTGCCTTTGAGGTGTATGCAAAGTTCGACAGGTGCTGCAGCATGCAACCAAGACTACAACACCCATAATGCACTAGGTCGTTAAATAACAGATTTGAGCATAATGAACTCGATGACACCTGGTGAACTTATTTTCCAAACAGTGTGTGTAGAGCTTTGCCACAAATGAGAACCTTTACAATGTTGCCAAGTGGTCGTGTGTTAGCATACTTTCTCCTAGACCAGTGTAACACTTGTTAAGACAATTCACCTACATGCAGTTTCTTTCTTCATGCAACAGAGACGTGACACTGGTGCCATGCGATTTGTGCAGCCTCTCCCGTTCAGAGAGCCCGGGCAAGCAGAGAGTACAGACACCCACCCACGCCACAAGTGTAGTGAGAAGTAAAGAGACCTTACCAGACTGCGCGCAGGTGAAGCGCCGCCGCGTCCGGGTCCCTCGAGTCCACGCGTCCGGTCTCGCGAGTCCACGCGTCCTGCGCCTCTGCTGGGAAGCGGAGAGCAAAATGTTTCAGAAACTAAAGGCACACAAACACACCGAGTGCACACAGCAAGCAAACTCCGGGACGAGCTGCCACTCCCACCTTCCGAGACCTGCCTGTGAACGGGGTGATTCACAACATAAACTATCCGCAGGAATGCCTGGAGTACAAAGAGCTGCCATTTACTGCGCCCCGAGACAGGCGGGTGACAAAGACGCAGCGCTGTGAAGCAGCGCTGCTGCTGGCGGCCTCTTCGTCCCTGCACGCCCCCTTCATGCCCAATCCAGAGCCCTCTGGTTTATAATGGATGCATTCCAGGAGGAAAAAAAGGTGCGCATCTATTATTCTACAAACAGCCACGGTACATGAAGACCTCTCCTTAAAGTGCAGCCGCTACGAGGCCATGCACCAGCCATGCTTTGCATCTTGTAAAGTTTTAGAGATGCCCATTTGATTCTAATATTAACTTATTTTAACACAGCGTATTCCTAGCAAGTATTGCTGCACATAGCACGTTAAATACCAGGTGATATTATTATGTAAAACAATAGCACAACTTTGATTAACCTTACTAAGATGAACTGCTCTGGTGGCACAGCTGCTATTCAAAACAAGCTTTGGCAATGGGAACAGGTCCGGCTTATAAATCAAAGTGACTCTTCAGGCATTGATGGGATAAGGCGCTCAAAATCATGAAACATGCAGTCTATCAATGATCCCTGCACTCAGTCATCCATTCACACGCCCGATAGCCTACTTACACAGCCACAATAAAACACATACACAGACTCAACAACATATGAAAGATCAAAGAATAAAAAGTGAAACAGGAAAAATGTTGTCACCTAAATATGGGGGTCATATTCTTGCAATAACAAAACAAATGAAACAAAGCAGTCGGTGGCCATCTTGTAACTGAATTGTACATAGTTTATCGTTGTTTTAAGGTTCCACCATGGCCGTCATTAGTAGAACCAATATCTATGCATGGCAAATCAATGATATACTGTGGACAGTACCATTTCATGATGGTCGCCTGGTTTAGAGGCAGTGGCCATGTGGCTGCGACGCACTGCAGATGATGTAAGCGACAAGCAGGTGGCCCATTACCTGTTTGGGAAGATGAGGAATGCTCTAAAAAATGGAGAGAAAAAGGAGCAGAAGGAAAGAAGCGAAAGAGGACCTACAAAAGAGGAAAACTAGCCCTGGCACTGAAGAAGAGACAGACGTCACTCAGAGGGCAAGAGCGCCAATAGCAGAAGTGTGCTGGCTCATTAGCCTATGCTTTAGGTTTAGCGACCCACAGCCTCTCCATGTATATATTTAGTCACTGAAGCAGCCAAAGGGTTAAGTGACATTATAGTTAGATGTTGAAATTAGCTAAGAATTAACATTTAAAAAAAAAAAAACATGTACTGCAGCATAGTATTGTGTGAACTTACACTCCTGTCACGCGCTGCCTATCACCTCAAATATTCCATCACTCATGTTAAATTTCATCATTGATGACATCTCAAATGATGTAATGATGGCATCGCTGGTGACATCTCAAATGATATTGTGCATGATATTGCAGATTCATTCTACTCCATAAACCCTTACACCATTTTAAAAAAAGACAGCTGATAAAAACGGACAGGGCAACTGGAATTATGCAGTGGAGAGTACCAAATTATGCGTCAGCGTTCACTAAATTATGTGGCAGAAAAGGCAAATCATGCAGTTTTAAAGCTGCAAATTCTGAGTTAGTGTCACTTCATTATTTTGTCATTTTTACACTTGTTAAGAATGTCTTGGCATAGGTTTCACTTTATTAGTACCAGTTCAACATCCAAATAGAGCAATAAGCAAGAGAGAGGTTAGCAGTCAATCTTCGCGGAAGTCTTCCACTGTGCTACGACACATGTCCACTGCATTTTCAGTAACTTTTGCTTGACTCGAGCTAGAAAGACATTTTTTTGTTTAAATCTAGCAGGTTCGTCAGCAGAAGAGTGATATGTGGCAAATTTGGAAAAATCATATTGATGTAGAAAACGCCACAGATGCAAAATCATATAATTCCCGTGGCCCTGGTAAAGGGCCTATAGTCATGTACAGCAAAGAGTTGCTGTGTGTACTCGTTGAGTGCATAAAATAGAAATAGAGTAAGCCCTGGAGACAAGTGTAATTGTGAATGTTGAAAGTTGTATGGTACACTATTTATATGCCAGTAAAGTTTGGGTGCAAGTAGTACTTGATGTGAAACAAGGTAAACGCTGAGCGCACCTGATATGAGTAGCAGAGGCATGTTTCAAAGTAGGTTGTGGCTTAAAGCCAAAGCTTGTTGCAAAAAATCTGTGAGCAGAGCCAAAACGTATGTTGACAATAGATTATCCAGCAATGGATGTCTGGGCACGTGCCTATGTAAAATAGTTGTAATACAGTGCTATAAACAAATTCTATGTACCTAGAACATTTATAAGGTGTGGACATTTATTTCCAGAACTACGCTGAAGATTCTGAAGCGTTGCAAATTGTTGAATAATGTCGAATGTAGTGGTGACCCACTTAGTGGTGGTTTAACTCACACTGGGGATGTAAGCATGACTTTAGGGGTGTATGCCATTGTGCTCATCTCAGGTATATGTGACGTGTATTTTACCAAACTATCAAACCATAGAGCCTGGTTGGAGGTGTCTTATCAGTAGCCAAATCATACCTGTGAACCTCTTGACTTAAAATTGCAGGCCATATGAAGTGTTTAAGATGATGATCACAATAAGGTGAAAACTGTATAAACTCTTTTTTGGAGGGTTTTTAAGGTTTAAAAAGGTGTGACCAGTGTTAAAGTCTACGGTGGCATTTTGTTTATTAAGTGAGTGAATACTAGTAAAAAGAGGGTAACATCCAGCAAATGTGGGTACCTTGATAGATATGCTGAATGTCCAGCATGTGGGCAACATCTATGTCCATTCTCACTTGATTGTTGATAGAAAAGTGAACACAGGTGTAGAATTACCTCAAGCCTACAAACCCTATAGGACACAGTCACAATGACTAGATAGTTTCACCAATCATCTCATCAATGATGCCATTTGATATGGCATCAATGATGTCATTTAACATGTCAGGAGCATGACTAAATGAGGTTATAACCTATGCATCATGACAGGTTGTAAGTTCACTAAACTATAACTGGTGAATAGCGATGTACACCTCGAATGCCCAACACACTGATTTTATTGACAACCTGACCTCAATGCTGTTGTATGGTCTACAAGCTACTGGTGTCAGGGTGATTTTAATTGCATTTGTGACACAGAGGCCGACGGACCCGATCTGCCTCTCCCAAACACACCTAACCTTGGGGTCATGCAGCACTTTAGGAGATGGGTGGATGCTATGCAGTTGTCTGATGTTTGCAGGAGTATGCACTCGAAAGCCAGAGAGTACTCGTTCTATTCCCCGTGCATCAGCTTCACATTAGTATAGACTTCTGGTTGTCTAATCAAACAATGTGGCTGAAAGCGCTTGACACTGAGTATTTGGGGCTCACCCTATCCGACCACAAGGCTCTGAAAATGATTATGACCAAGGGGTAGAGTAATGCAAAGGTTCCGACTTGGAGGCTGAGGGCTGAAGTGCTATTAGACCATCCATTTCATGATCCAATAGGCGCACACATTAGTCAATACTTTGCTGAAAATGAGGGCCCCCCCAGCGGATGGCACAGTGGAATGAGATGCCTTTAAAGTTGCCATACGAGGGCACTTTATTAAAATTTTCTGGGGTGTAAGGCCCGCACAGCATAGCAAGATGATGAATGTAGAAAGGGAAATCAGACAGGCTGAAAAGTAGTGGTGGTATATCCAACTGCAGCAGAATGTCTGAATGGATTGAGAAGAAAACTCTATGACTTGTTAAACAAATTGGGAAATTTGGACTATAGGAAGTTTGTGACTCATCAACATGTAGAGGTCGACAAAGTGGGTAGAATGTTTGCCAGGCTCTTGAGGTCTGATGAAGTTAGAGTAGCAATAGGTGCTCTTAGAGACCCAAACAATGTCAAAGTCAACATCAGGAGGCTAATAATGGAGAGTTTTTTGCTTACTATAAATCATTGTATGGCGTTGAGGGGGGCATGGACTTTTATGTACTAAAGGATTATGTGGGTATTATTCCTGCCTGTCATATAAGCCCTTTCCAATATCAAGAGCTTGAGAAGTTGTTTCGGATCAATGAGGTCTGTGTAGCTATTGATCAACTAGAGAGGGATAATACGCCTGACATGGATGAGTTGCCGGTACAGTTTCACATCACATATAGGGCCGCTATATCCAGGGGTGTGCTACTGAGGCCAATGAGGGAGGCTCTGAAGGTGGTTTTACCAAACCATGGACGGGATCCCTTAGATGTCTGTCCATATAGATCACTCTGTCTCATGAATCAGGTTTATAAGGCCCTAAGTTGCATTTTGGCAAAGAGACTCTGCCCTATACTGTCAACGGGGATCCATGTAAACCAAAATGCGTTTATTCCTGCCTGTAACACATTTATGAACGTTTATGAACATTATTCGACTATTTGGTCTCATGGATGTAGGGATGTAGAGGGTCATAGAGCAGTGGCGGTGTCTTTGGATATTGAAAAGGTCTTCAGCACCCTTGGTTGTGCTTACCTCATGGCAGTTCTCAAGAAGTTGGGTCTCGGCCCAAAGTTTCTGGGATGGATGCAACTCTTATATACAAGGACATTGGCAAGGAAAAGACACTTAGCAGGGTTGCCCTTTGTCTCCCATCATCCTCATTATGGTCATCCAGCCCTTGGCATGCTTGATACGCCAAAAGGGTCCGGAATGTGGGATTTCTACGATGGCTGGGGCTGCCACTTGACTTTGCTATATGTGAATTGTGCCCTTGTGTATATCCGAAATCCCCGGGAGTCTCTATCCACACTTATGGCTGAGCTAGATAGATTTGCCATGTTTTCTGGGATCAGGATTAATTGGGAATATTCTGGGCTCAGGTTTAATTGGGAATATTCTGGGCATATTCCTCTTTGTTTCTGCTTAAAAGGCACAGGCGGCTCTATCCCTCACCAGACTTAAATGGAAGGCAAACACTCTCAGATATCTAGGAGTCAATGTGTACCACTGTTTGCCATGCTGAAGTCGGTATCCTTTTGGTGCACACTTCCTCTGTCTCCTCCAAGCTTGGTAGCCATTGCCAAGGTGCTGGTACTTCCAAGATTTCTATTTCTATTCTTTGACATTCCTGTGGCATTCAAAAGTCCCTTCTTCATGTAATTGCTCGCTCTGCTATTGGACCTTTTATGGAGCAAGGGTCAGAAAAGAGGAGCACTCTATAAGACGCTGCTGCCTCTGTTGAACAGTGCCTTTGGTGTTCCGAATCCTAACTATGATTTGTATTATGGGCCAGCGCAGCTTCAATGGCCCATGAGATGGATGGGAGGTGGGCGCTGCCTGGAAAAAGGCGGAATTGATGAGCACTTTGGGGCATAGTCAGATCCTTGGATGGTTATTCTCGTCTCCTCAGCTGCTACCTGGACTGAACAGATTACACAAGGTTGCCAAGCTCTGTTGGTACAGACATATGCAGCCTCGGGAAGGACTGCGACTCTATGCCACACAGCTGCAGCTTTGGGTGCTGCCATGACATATGATAGGTGACCATGGGTCAATGTGAGAGTCCTCTACCTAGGGGATATGTATGAGCAGGGTAAACTGAGTACATTTCAAGATATGGTGGAGAAATTTGGAGCCGAGCACGGCCAGTTCATAGTTTATAACGCAGTGGCAGGTAGGGTGCGATCCTTGTGGGACCAGGATGCGCCTGCTAGTGGGGAGTTTTTGGAGTACCTGCTGACACATTGCAGTGGGCGCAATGGTGTTGCAATATTATTTAATGCTCCGCAATCATAACTGTCACGCTCCTGCAATAACGTTAAAGGTAAATGGGCTCAATGCGTGATTTTGGCGATTCTGGATAAACAGTGAGTGGCAACTTCATGCATTTATCAAGCGAGTGTCCTGAAACTGAAGTTTCATGTTTATTCAGTTTAATTACCTGTATCAGGCCCGTCTCTCTCTCCAAAGTGCCCTGGACGCAAGTTTGCAAATGTGCCTACCCAGTGTCCTCCGTGTGATGCGTGAGAGGCAGACACTTATCACGGGGTATGAGAGTGCCCAGTGGTAGCAAAGGCCTGGGGCGAGGTGTCATCGAAGCTGTCTCACCTAATTGGTAGGGAACTGGGCATAGATCCTAGTCTTTGCCTACTGGGCTGGATGCCCAGGACAAAAAGAACAAACATGAGGGCAGGTTTATTGACCCAGCACTCTACAAATGTCATATTGCGATCATTTGGAAGGCAGTGGCATCTCCATAGGTGCAGTTATGGTTAGGGGACTTGAAAAAGTGGAAAATGGCTGAGATGTTTGTCATTCACCCTATCTGCAGAGAATGTGGATGGGCAATGGGGATTACGGCTTGGGATGTATAGATTGCTAAATTGGAGGCGGGATCTGATGACAGGCCACCTTGAGCGGGATGTATTGGTTACGCTAGGGGCTCAGAGAAGGTTTCCCCTTAGAAGGTTGGGGGGGCCACCGATAGTAGTAGAGATTGGCTGGGGGCAGGATATCAACAAAGACAAATTCATTGCTGATGAGCTACTGCTTGAAGTTGCTATGGTGTGGATGCATGAGTATCAAGGCATACAAGCTGCAGGGATCTTGGGCAGGTACTGTTTTTGCTGTTGTGCCCTTGGGTACCTTGTCTCAGTCAGGTGGCGTACTCATAAAAGTGAATATAAATATGGACACCTGTTAAGTTCCATTAGTATATTATTGCTGTTGTTTAGTGAGATACTGAGTTACTGCCCTGGATCTAATACACCATGTTGATGTATGTTAGGACATGTTCCCTTTGTTCCTGGGGCTATGTTGGTTTGTTTCGCTATTTAGGGTACTGTTGACCATTGGTGATGTCAATTATGCGTCTGTCAATGTAAAAAATCTAATAAAGAGCTATTTAAAAATGACTATAACTGGCACAATGTAAGCATTTTTTTTTGGTTTTAAAATATGAGTTCTTAGCTCATTTTTTAAATGTAAATTATGCTCTTACTACTGTACCTAACTATAACACCACTTTACCCTGGGCTTTTTTCAGTGAGTTTCTGTCTTTTTTTAAACATATTCTCACTTGATCATTTGCCAGTGTGCAGTGAGGTTGGGCCTCGAACCTGGGCCATCTGATAGTCCCTGAGCCAACCTCCGATACACACAGCCTTCAGTCATGCAGCACAGTAGAGGGTTGGCCTGAGGATCTGGACTCTGCTTCAGCCCTGCATCCAACCCCATGCAGGCACCAAATCCCTTGCTGTGCACAGTGGGGCATTGGATGCAGGGCCTGGCCTCAAGCCAGGATCTGCACTAAACTCCCCATCGGCACCCAATGCCCCATTGTGCACAACCATTGGTGATATGCAATGATGGTTGGCCCCGTTAGTTGCATAGGTTTCATCCCTGTACCTAACCCCGTGGGTCCCATGCCCATGCTGTGCTGTCCATACCCTGTAGCCAAGTTCGCACAGGTGCCCAACTTCCCTGCTACGCACAGCAGAGCCTGTGGGCTTCTGACCAGGGCCTGCCCCCAACAGACTGTGCGTACCTGACCTCCCACTCTATATGACCTTTGACGGTGCACAACGGAGGGTTAGCCACAGAGCCCAACTTGTCATGTGCTCCTAACTGGTGTTCACACCCCCACTGAGTACAGACTTGGGCCGTACAGCATTCAACCTTATGTAGCAGTGGGTTGGCCCTGTACCCAACCCAGTGCAGATGGCAAACCTCATATGCACCTGACCCAATGGCGTTTAGCCATAGGGCCTGGTCTATGACCAGAACCTTCTCGTTGATTTAAAAAAAAAAAAATTGTTACTGCAGCAACGCGCAATCTGTACCACATGGGTAGACTCAGTGGGTCACTGAGTACTAAATTCCCAAACTCTAGTGACAAAATAAAGGCATAACAACCTAGCAATGAGAGAAAAAATGGAAGCCACCAAATATATCATAATTGTCCAAGAGATGCGTTGGACCTGAAATAGTAAGAAACGTCTAGGCAGGCATGAGTTATCAGAGCACTCAGGTGAAAAAGAGAAGATTGACTATGCCAGGCCTCTAATGGGGGAGGGCCCAGATTGGGAAGAAATGTGTATGTGCTGTGGAAGTATCTAGTCTGAGGGATATTAGATGTTAGGGGTTGCAAGGAGCCATAGAGGTCCTTGATTATTGAGATTCAACCATCTTTGGTCAGGATCTCCTAATTAGTGGCCACTAGTCCACATTTGGATCTTGTCTGCACTTTTTGGATTAACATGCATTGAAATTTTCTCTTAATCAATCCCTGGTAATACAGAACTTGCCACAAAGTTCCTAACTCACAGGCGCACATCCCTGTAATATCCATAGCGGGAGACAATGAGGTGAACAGAGTTGTTCCTTTGGAGTTGTAGCAAAAAGAAGCCCCAAAGAGGCAGTGTTTCTAAATGAATGACCACAACCTGGTCTATGTATAACACTCTCCTCCTTATTTATGAGGACTTGCAGTGCTTTAGACTAGGCCTGGGAGTGGAAATCCACACTGCTCGCAGAGTTTATGGAGTTTTTCTCACTAGCGTACTGAGTTCAAACAGAGTTCGCGGAGTGGAGCAGACTTTTTTTCCCAACATTAAGTTGGCGAGCGCTGGCGAGGAAAATCTTGCTCCAGACCTCCTCCTGGCGAGATTTCTCAACGCGGGCAGTCGCGGATGGTCGCTACCACTCGTGTTTCAGAAACCTTCCGTTCGCGTTGAGAAAGCTGCCGCTCAAGTAGAACATCTACTCTTGTGCTGCGCATGGTGCCGTTCGAGCTGATTTTATAGTGCGTGACAAACAGCCGCCGCTAAAAATCAGCGCCAACGGCATGACGTAACGCACTCCGTAGCTTGCGGAACTCCGCATAGCGTGGCAGAGTTTTTTGGTCACTTCATGCAGTTCCGCATAGCAGATCTCCACGAACTCCGCCCAGACCTACTGTAGACACGGGTGCTATGATTAACCAGCACAGTACGTGTTTTATTGATCAAACTTAAATGCAAAGCATTTGTGAGGAACTGAACCTGTGATCTGCAAGTTGGATGCAGATATCAGCAGTAGGTGCATGAACGATTCCACCAGCAATCCTTCAAGAAGCATGGGACACCCAGAGAATACCATGATCTACAATTACCGTCTCTTACATTAATAAGAAGCAACTAGACGGTGTCAAGGGCCGCATACCAACTACACTGTATTTATTTGTAAGGGTTTTTGTAAAGCAGTATATCAGCACAGACGTGTTGCTAATGCTTCAGAATGAACAGCCAGCCTGGAGCACAGCTAAATGTACCACTAGAGCCAGCAAAGCTCCGCCCTAAGTCCCTGAACTCAGCTCTGAATATGATCCTTGCACAATAGAGCTTCTAGGGACCCTCTTTGTCCAGCTAAAGGGAGCACGAAGAGGGCCACAGCCTACTGGAATTTGACAGTGATATGTTTGTTGTGCTGAAATAAAGGTTACGTTTTTGAAAAGCGCGGGGCAGCTCCAGGCTCTGACACTTTTGAAGTGTGTTGCCCTGCTACTTGACACCCTTTGAAGCAAAGAAACATTTGATCTGGTGTGTATTCCTCACACAAATCCTAACAGCACAATACTGCGTCTTCCAGTTGCCAATGATTTCGAGGAGCGCTTCACAGGAGTGTGACCCAGTTCTCTTTCCGTCCCTTCCTCAAGGACTCCTCAGAAACAGCTGTCAGCGAGGCAGAGCCATTTATTTTGTTTCAATACGTCAGCCGAAGCTTGGAATCAAAGATGCAAGACTGTAGTCAGAGAACATGCCGACAGGAAAAACAAAAGCTTAAAAAAGATGAAAATATGGGACAAAGAGTCTTGGGAAAAAAAAAGAAAATGTATTCCTGCAACATTATAATTAGGTGTGGAGTAAATTGGGAGCTTTTGTAATTCACGCGAGTACTTCTTGAATGCATGTTTGAATTCCAAGGTCATCTCCTCTATAGACCTTTATGCATGCGAATTTCTTTCAAAAGACAAACAAATAGGAAGAATCTGCCTTTTTCTGCTTGGGCAGAGAAATGGTTTCCACAAATAGAAGCACTTCGGTGGGGCCTCCTTCTCCACAGCCAAACTTTGAAATTCTCTCCTGGACCCGGGCTTAATTTGAGCTGGTGGTTGCCGGTGGGGCTACTGGCACCTATTTTTAAAGAATGGCACTTATTTTTCCTCGTCAGACATTTCCGAGAGCAAGAGAAGGAAAAACACACAAAGGGGAAAGAAGCAGTGTGTCTGGTAGTGGATTAAAGAGGCCTAGGTAAGTTCAAGTCTATACAGCCTTGGTATTGTGTGCGCTGACATTTAATAGCACTGGCCATGGACTTCTTAGAAGAGCTTTGGGCCCCGGCACTCATTCTTTTACAAATTAAGCACTGCCTGGACCAGAAACATGAATGATGCCTGGGGCTTCTGGAAAGCAGTGAAGATTTGGCTCTTCCCATGCTAATCCCACATTGACAGTGGTTAATTTGTGTCAGTGGGTGCAGGTGGCTTCAGCGGCACATACTCTTAGGGGCCAGAACTCTTTGTGGCCCTCCTGAGGGCAGCAATACCGCTGGCTGCTTTGCAAGCCCCAACCCTGCACTGGCAGTAATTAATAACTGACTTCAAAAAGGGGTCCCTTGAGGGCCTTCTATTCACAAAACACTGATCTGTTTCTCGACAATGACTGTTAAAATCCTTGGGGTAATCCATGTTACAAGAGCAGTTCCTGATTATATTTCACGGTTACTTCATCTTGCATTCCCTAAAAATATTTGCTTTTTGCAGACTTCGGTAGATGCATAACTCTTGTATACCCCATGCTATAAAGTGAGTCACCTCAAGGTGCCTGGGTGAGTGAACGTTGTGGACAGATTTTGATGGTGCACAATCAATAGCACTTTTGTTGAGGATAAATGTGGTACGAATTTCTCACAGTGCCTGCATGACTATCTATTCATGTATGAAACAAAGGGGAAAAGGGAGGAACTCTGAGGGCATGCCCTCCTGTAAACTGAATTCCCATAGATGCCCTATAGTGTTAAGGAACCCATTGGGTGACCTGAACCTGAAATTCGTTCCTTAAAGGACGGAAGCCCTCACCCACCCAGTGGCGGCATGTTTTATTACTGGGCTCCTGCTCACACTGATGCAGCAAAGCACCAGTGTGGGCTTCAACCCTGAGAAGTCATGGGAGCTCTTGGGGATCGCGTAACTGCCTGGGTGCCCTATAGGCTAAGGTGGGTGAGTTGAAAGTGGTAATGTGAGGGTAGCACATAACAATTAAAACTACGTCCATGCGGCTCACATCCACTTTAGTAAGAGTCTCCAGTGTGTAGGGTTAAAATGGAATTGGAGAATAGGACAACCCTTTTAAGAAAGTGTGAGACCTATTGTATCTGTTGCTGTTGAAATATTGATAGCGCCAAAGGAAAAGTATATGTTTTATTTATACGTTAGGCAGTTTGTGAGATACAGAAAAAGAGGGAAAGGTAAAGTGGAGCTGATGTAAGGAAGTACATGCAGGCAGACAGAGTAAAAAGACTGGGATAGAGAGGAGGAAGACAAGCTGATAGAGGTGTAGGGAGAAAGAGAATGTGGCTAACAGAGAATGATTGTAGAGGAAAGTGATGCGAAGTGAATGAGACATTCAGACGACCACCTCCTTAGACAGACCTTAACAATATTTAATGCATAGTCTCATATTTTCAGATTTTAAATATATTCATGTATAATTATTCACAACTACATCATTGCTGTGACACTGCTGTCTCACCGCACCGCACAATACTGAGGGATCATTCTTCTGTGCTTCCTGCCCAACACTCACTGCACCAACAGCACCCAACAACCCTCTCTCTGATCTCTGAAACTAAAAAAGTCCTGCCACCACCCACAAAACACTACATCAGATGCATGCTCCTCAACCACCATTCACTCATTAAACACGCCACAGAGATCTGGGACCTGCTACACGACAATGCCCCTGACCTACTTTTTTCCAAGGAAACCTGGCTGGAACTTTGCATCGGCACCTGACATCATGACAGCCATGCCCCCTACCTTCAAGATTGCCAGGCAAGACAGACTTCACAAGCCCAGAGGCAGAATTGCAATTGTCCACAAGAACACCATCAGTTGCACCACATCCACAAGAACGTAATTCTCCAACCTGGAAAACCAGTCATTCTAGCAGTGCATCATAGTCAACTACACCCGAAGCAGCACTCTCATCTACATGCCACCAGAGCCTTACACCAACTTCACTGACACCATTAAAGACTTCGTCGCACCACTTGCATTCGATGCTAGCAATTACTTCCTACTCGGAGACATGCACTACCACATGAAAGACAACACCGACCCCAACTTAAGAGCACTCATTGAAAATCTTGGAAGCTTACCCAATAAGTAAAGGGACCTACCCACATCACCGGACACCTCCTGGAACCTATTTTCACCAACTTCGCGAACATCCGAGTCAACGAGCCCACACCAGTCCCAGGGACAGAGCACACCCTTGTCAAGTTTATCATCCCGGTTCTGGTCCAATGCACATAATCCACCGCAAGATAAACCTGTCGAAACTGGAATAGCCTCACTGACAAGGACTGGAACACCGGTCTCAACATCCAGTTACTAATACACAGTAACAACCTCCTCAAAGTCATGAAGATTTTCAACAATTGGATCACCAGCTGCGCCAACTCCCTAGCCCCTCTCAAACACAACAATACAACAAGATCCAGATCCAGGTCAGTTGACACATGGAGTAACTCTGTCTAATAAAATACCAATGCAAACAACTAGAGCACAAATGCAAAATGAGCAAGGACAATGCAAACAGGATCACGTTCAAATAGGCCCTACCACCAAATGATCTGGACAACCAAACGTACAATTCTGGTGGACTGCATCAATGCCAGCACCAACAGAAGTAGAGCAAGCTTCATTGTGAAAGATTTCACCTTACCATCGGCCACCTCCAACTCTATCACTCCCACACAAGACCTCTGTAACAATCTCTTTCCATTCTTCAGCAACGAAATCACCACAATTTACATCAAATTCAGCCCACAACCGGACCAGACAGTTCTCGCCAAATGTCTCCGGATCTTATCCATAGAATCAATGCTAACCACATGGCCTGTCATCTCCCCAAAAGAAACCTATGTCACTATGAAATCCATTCACTCGGGGGGGCCCCATCATACCCCTGCCCCCACCACGCATACTCCAGAGGATTGCAATCTATAGGCACCATGCTCACACTAATTTTAAATGCTTCCACCTCTTCTGTGACCTACCCAGATACTTGGAAGCACACAACTCTCCTCCCATTGCAGAAGGAACCCTCTGCTAGGCTAAAGCTCACTAACTATGGACTGATGTCCCTGCTACCATGCCCGACCAAGGTCTTAGAGAAAATCTTCAAAAGATACCTCACCGAATTCCTCAACAACCACTAACTACTCAACACCACTCAGTCTGGTTTCAGACCCAACCACAGCACAGAATCTTCTCACATCCCTGCCACGTATTACATCCGCATGACCCTGGACAGAGGAGACATAACAGCCCTCATCCTCCTGGGCCTCTCCACAGCATTTGACACAGTCTCCCACCCATCCTCATCCAACACTAACATGACATCGGAATCCAAGGACTTGCACTCCAGTGGTCTGCTTCTGCTCCTTCCGGACTGGAAGGACCAAGTCCTTCAGTCTGGCCCCATACACTTCAGACGCCCGTCACCTCATCTGTGGAGCTCTGCAAGGATTATTCCTGAGACTCAACCTTCTTCAACACCTACATTATCCCTCTAGCCAGCATCATCCACTCTCACAATATCAACGTCATCTCCTATGCCAACACCATATAACTCATTCGCTACCTCACGGACAAGACGCCCAGTATCTGGATCAAGTTCTATGCCTGCATGGCTAAAATCACCCACTGGATGAAGAGCAACTGTCTAAAGCTGAACACCGATAAGACTGAAATTGTGATCTTCGGGAAGAGCATACACTGTGGGACTGCACCTGGGGGCCAACAGAGCTAGGACCGACACCCACCATCCATGCCAAGAATCTCAGGATCTTCATTGACAGCAAATTCAACATGACCGTCAACTGTTAGACCCTCATGCTTCCATACCCTGAAGAAACTAAGGAAGATTTTTAAATGGCTCCAAATCAGCATCTGGAAGCCATCATGAATGCCCTGGTAACAAGAAAGCTGGACTACGGGAACTCCCTGTATGCCGGGAATAATAAAAAATCAACCAGAAAGCTGCAGATCATTCAGAACATGGTGGCCACAATTACTTTTAACCTCCCACTCTGCACTCACTTCACACTACACCTGAAGGAGCTCCACTGGCCCCCTTTACAAATGAGCACAATTAAAACTCCTCACCCACACTTTCAAGGCACTACATAACACTGGCCCAGCATACCTCAACAATCACAACTGCTTTCACAAACTAGACACATCCACTCATCCAGAGTCCAACTTTTACAAATCACAAACACACAGAAAACCAGATCCGGTGGTCAAGCCTTCTCCTACAATACTGCTAAAGTGTGGAACAACCTGTCGCAAGAAGCTGAAGACCTGACTTTTCGAGTAGGTCCATTAGGCCCTAGACTCACACATGCTCAGCACCTGCATACCCTATCAAGTGATAGTGTGCTCTACAAATCTGCATAACATAGCATAACATTTGTGAGAAAGTCATTTTTTTTGGCCTTGTTCAAAGAGAGCAGGACAGTAAGGAATGCCAGTCAGGCCTACCACCTCTTCCTGTTACCCAAGCCAGATGGCAGGCCCGGGAATGGAATTTGCAGGAGGTGGAGTGTTAATGGAAATGAGCCACACTAGTAGGTTGGTTTAGCCAGCTCTTACCATCCTAGAGAGGAATCGTCCATCTTGAATTTTAAAGTGAGGTGCTTTGTGGGACAAGAATATGCCACACTTTGGAGGAAGATGTCATGCTTCTGGGTGGCACCCTGCATCTCATCCGACAGGGGCGCCACCCTGCTTGCCGCCCCAGATCATTGAATAAATATGTGAGAGCTGCATAGCAACTCGGATTTGCTGCCTGAAACTACAAGAAAAAGGACTGCCCTACTGGGAACCTTGTCTGCACCACTGCTCCCTGAAGGACTGTTCCTATTGCACACTTGGAACTACAGCCCTGATGACTTTGCCTTGCTTCAAAAAGGATTAAGGAGTTGACTCCCTGAATGCAGCAGGTTAACAGAACTTTCCTGCATAATATCCCTTAAGACATCCCCAGCCTGGAGTGCGTCCAGTGAGCTTTTAAGGATTTGGCCAGGTGAATTGTGGGAACTGTAGTTCCAAAACATCCAAGGACCATCTCAGAGCTTCTAGATCCTTGGATTTGTGTTTTGGACACTTTGAACCCTCTAGGGGAACTTCAGCAAGAAGTTCCAGAAGTTTGAAGAAGTTTGGAGGAACTTTTGGAAAAAGCTCCATAAGTGTACCAACCCAAAGTCAAGCTGACTACCTGCGACCTGGCCTGGATTTCAGGTTCGTCCCGCTGAAAGCCCTGTAGCTCCAGACTTCCAGGATTTGACCATGGCCTTGTGGGAAAGCAATCTGACGATGTTGCAGCGAAATTGGCCTGCTAGAGGGGATCTAACAACGCTGAGAGAAAATCCTCCAGAAAAGTTTCAAAGTCCAAGCGCGACCAGATATCCCAAGTTGGCGCTATATGTTTTCAAGCACTATAAAGTGTTAAATCTTTAAGAAATTCATATCCCCGGTTCCCTACATTTGATTGTTTTCATTTTGGTGCCATTTGAAAGTTAAAAATATTTTCTATTTTAATAAATTGGTGTGGAATTTTTATTGTGTGTTGTGAAATTAAATGAAATGCTGCATTCACCCACTCCACAGGTAGCCCCCTCCAGGGGAGTTTACAGTCTGGCCTGCTCACTGTCGCTTTTTGTTGTGCGTTCATTACGCAGTGAGTTAATATGTTCAGAATGCAGTAACCAAGGCGTTCTAGGAACTCTCTTCTTGTTTTTCTTGTTAGTTCTTTTTGTTTGTGCTTTGTTTGAGGGCTTAAAGTGGCTTGAGGCATTTGGCTTGCAGAGTATCACAAGTGAAGGCTGCAGACGGGCACCATTGCATTCTCCATTAGTCTGTTGCTCACGGTGCCTGGACACACACTGTTTCTGGTTTTATGATGCCCGTTCCTGCCACACTTACGTGCAACCCCCCCCCCCCCCGGCCTATTAAATGGCTCGAATTTAATGCACATGCCTACAGGTAGCACCTCTGAAACTCCTGTGGATTTCAGGCCGCACACTGTGGATGATGCAAGACTGCTCCTGCAAGGGCTGCGTCCTCCTTGTATTCTCCTATTCACTGAGGTTTAAATTGCACGGTGCCCATCCATCCACAACTGTGCACCTGCATGAATGCACAAGCAGGGCTCTTCTCACACTGTTGCAATGACAGGCATATGAGCACGGCCACTGGAATTATGCGGTGTTGGTGACGAAATTGTGCCACAAGAAAAGGACAATTATGTGGTATAAGGTGGCACTTTTTTTTATAGTATGACTTATTTTGTAACTTTTACACATGCTAATACTATCTGGACGAGGATTGCACCTCATTAATGGCAGTTTAACAACAATATACAAAAAAAAGCAACAAAGATGATCAGTTAAACTTTTTGGGAAGGGCCTTTCTCTGCGTGCAAAAGGGTCACCATGTTTGTTGTAACTTTTGATGTTTGAGCTACATTTTTTTCGAAAGTCTGCAGTTTATGCAGCAGATGATGTAATGTGTGGCAAATCTTTAATTATGCCAAAAAAAAAGCCACGATGCAGAATAGAATAATTCCAGTGGTCCTGAGTATACGTTAAACTTTCTTGACACACAAGTGAATACGTCTGCATAGGTTAGTCGGTGGGTGTGGTTTTGGGCGTGAAAGTAATATATTTTTGTTCGGCGCTTGCTTCTGTAGTTTTGGTGCTTCGTGGCGCTGTAATGATGGGTATTGCTATTGCTCTGCCTTAATAGGAGTCCATGTATCCAACTTGAACCCTGCTCACATTACAACCCAGGCTTTGCACGTCACACAAACTTATCTAGACGCACTCTAACTTCAGTAGGCCTGTGGCCAGCCTCTGGCTCAGAGTGGGCTAATGTTGAACTCGGCCTCGAACAATGTAGAGCTGACGTCACACCGAGCGCTGGGAATGGCTGCCCCAATCTAGATTTGAACCTATGTAACTAGATGTGGAAGGCTGAACTACTAACTGCAACCCACACCACTTACAACTCTGACCTCGGCATGAGGGGAGCAAGCTGACCCTCTGTGGGAGAAGGGCGGATGGTTTCTCTGTCAGACGGACGGTCCCATGAGCCGTGCGGGCGCCATGTCATCACGAGCCTGCGCGTTGCATGGTGTGGGAGTTGTGCTGTTGAAGTGTATACGTGCCTGCCCTCCCTATGTGTCCGGGCCATACCTTGATGCATATGCCAGTCTTACAGGGATTGTCTGTACTATCCCGTTGACCAGTACATTACTGCTAATTCTGACCAGTGCTTTAATTGGAAATATAGAAGTGAAATTACTCGCTATTTAGAGTACCTGCTTCCTCTTGAGAAGTGCTGGTACTCTCCCATTTAATGTATTGCAGCAGGCCTGAGAAGTAAGTGCGGGTACTCCCCATTCAAATGAAAGAAGTACCAGGCAGTACCTGCCCAGATCGTGCACTGGTTCTGACACTGACGTGTGCAGCAGCACCCCTGCTTACTGCAGTACTGTACGCATCAATGACTGGGGAGGTGCTGCTGGTCCTTTCATAGTGATATGTTCACAGCCACTTAAGGCAAGTGTCGGTACCATCCCCTACCGTGTATCAATCGTCACCGGATATGGCAGTAATACCCCACAGAGGGGAGTAAAAGCACTTACGGAAGGGGTCCATTTCAGTGACAGGTGCGAAAGTGCCCTTTAAGCACGTCAGCCTAGATCCTTAGTGGGATGTGTACAGAACAGTGCGGAAACTGCCACACTGAAACGTGCAGCATTACGGCTTCACCTCTAAAATGCGCGAAATGCCCGTAAGTGCAGCCTGCTAGCATCTGCTCATGTAAAGCCATTGGTGTCCTGGCACCTGCGCGGGAGCACCTGGCGTGCTGCTCATCGGGCCCCTGTCCTTGTCTGCGGAGGGCACCGCTTCTCCCACACCCCCAGCAGCCGCCCCTCACCGACCAGCCCGTGCCTTCACTCCCATCCGCACTTCTTACAGTGTCTAAAAATTGAATTTCCCCGGTGCGCTATGGTTGCGTCGCTGTCTTCTCCACAGGATCCCGAGGCTCGTCTGATTTTTAGGTCTCGGCCTGCACCAGCGCTTGCGCTGGTCTGGCCGAGAGTTTTAGTAAGCGGGTTTTGGAAGTGCAAACACTGGCTTTCGGCTGGCGACCAGCTTGAGTTCACAATGGCGTGCACGCGCAGCTGCCATCTGGGTTTCCTATCTCTTCCTCATTTCCTCGTCATGGCTCATTAACTCTCTGGACTCTGATGTTTCAATCGCAGCAGCAGCTCACATTACCAACTGAGGGCCCTGGACTACAGTCACATGAAAAACAACAGCGATTAGCATTGAAATGCAAGCTTTTTTTGTCTAGTTAGAAATATTGCTTCGGTGGGTTGATTTCACCTTATATCGCTATTTGTTTTATATTGGGAGTCACAGCCTAATTACCAGTATTTTTGTCTCTCACTGTTTTTTTTTTTTAATATTTATTCGCGCAAAGCACAAAGCTATATTTAAGGTTACTTTTTCCGTGTCACTTCTTCACTCTATTTAAACTCCACACCCCCACTCTTATTGTCTCTCTCCTTCTCTCTCTCTCCCTCTCTAATTCTCTCTCTACTTAATTAACTCTCCCTCTCTATCTTTTTTAGCCTTTCATTCTCTCTCACCCCTTTATCTGTTTCTCTTTCAAACTCCTTCATTCACTCTCTCTCCCCTTCTTTCTCTCTCTCTATCCCGCTCCACTCTTTATTCTATGTACACCCTTTCTCTCTCACCACCCTCTCTAATTGGGCATTATATCTTCACTCTATCTCTCACTCGGCAACACCACAGCATCACTCAGCGCAACCACAGCATCAATCAGAGCCAGCACAGCATCAATCAGAGCCAGCACAGCATCACTCAGCACCAACACAACATCTCTCAACGCCATCACAGCATCACTCAACGCCATCACAGCATCACTCAACGCCTTCACAGCATCACTCAGTGCAACCACAGCATCACTCAGTGCAACCACAGCATCACTCAGCACAACCACAGCATTACTCAGCATAACCACAGCATTACTCAGCACAACCACAGCATCACTTAGCGCCACAACAGCATCACTCAGCGCCACCACAACATCACTCCGCGCCACCACAGCATCACTCAGCACCACCATAGCTTTACTCAGCAACACCACATCATCACTCAGGGCCAACACTGCATCACTCAGCACCACCACAGGATGACTCAGCACCACCACAGCATCGCTCAGCACCACCACAGCATCGCTCAGCGCCACCACAGCATCGCTCAGCGCCACCACAGCATCGCTCAGCGCCACCACAGCATCACTCAGCGCCACAACAGCATCACTCAGCGCCACCACAGCATCACTCAGCGCCACCACAGCATCACTCAGCGCCACCACAGCATCTCTCAGCAGCACCACAGCATCTCTCAGCGCCACCACAGCATCGCTCAGCGCCACCACAGCATCGCTCAGCGCCACCACAGCATCGCTCAGCGCCACCACAGCATCACTCAGCGCCACCACAGCATCACTCAGCGCCACCACAGCATCACTCAGCGCCACCACAGCATCTCTCAGCAGCACCACAGCATCTCTCAGCGCCACCACAGCATCGCTCAGCGCCACCACAGCATCGCTCAGCGCCGCCACTGCATCGCTCAGCACCGCCACTGCATCGCTCAGCACCGCCACAGCATCGCTCACCGCCACCACAGCATCACTCACCGCTACCACAGCATCACTCAGGGCCACCACAGCATCACTCAGCGCCGCCACAGCATCACTCAGCACCGCCACAGCATCACTCAGCGCCGCCACAGCATCACTCAGCGCCACCACAGCATCACTCAGCGCCAAGACAATATCACTCAGCACCACCACAGCATCACTCAGCGCCAAGACAATATCACTCAGCACCACCACAGTATCACTCAGCACCACAGCAGTATCACTCAGCAACACCTGAGTATCATTCAGCATCACCTCAGCATCGTCTCCGCAACAGTCACCACCACCACCACTACCACCTCAGCATCACTCAGCACCACCTCAGCCTGCTCTCGGAATCTGGCATCTGTTGATTCTCGCCTAGCGTCTGGCCGCTGCTAGTGTTATAATACAGGTACTAGTTCCCAACCTTCACCCTCCAATTGTTTATGCCCCCTCAAAAAAAAAGCTTTAACAAACAACCATTGCCAGCATTGCAAGAACAAAAGAAAACTGAGGACATTTTTTATTGTAAATACTTTTTTAATATGGTCGTTCAGTTTTACATAATGCCTTCTTGGTCATATATAAAGTAACAAAAATGCTTCTGACACTTTTTATTATAACTTTTCAGCATGCCGCACAGCAGCCACACTTCTCTACAGCACAGCTTGAAGACATTGGCAAAGTCAATAGCTCTGGCTAAACACTTATAAGGCCCCAAAGGCGAGACCTATTGGCTACGCCAATGCTTGTTTTGCTTGGAAGGGGAGCAGAGGTAGCCCTTTACGGGCCATTCTGAGTAGGTCATAACAGATGGCTACCGTCTTCCTCGCTTGTGCTCTGAAGCTCAGGTCCTGGTCCAACCAGGTACCCAGGCTCTTGATTTCTGGCTTGGGGATCGGGGGTGGGCCCATGCACGCTGGCCACATGGAGCTGGATTTGAAGCAGAGGGGGTTGCCTAAGATCATGAGCTCGGTCTTCCCACCATTGAGCTTAAGCTGGGATGTGTCCATCCAGTTTGAAATGTCTTCTAGACAGGAACGGAGGGTGTTGGTTTCTTGGTCCATTTGGTTAAGTGCTACCACCAGTTGGGTATCGTCGGCGTAAGTTACCATACGAATTCCGGATGGGGCAATAATGGATGCCAGTGGAGCCATATATACATTGAAAAGGGTCGGACTGAGCGTAGAGCCCTGAGGCACCCCGTTCTGTAGGGGGGTGGGTTTTGAGGTCGTATTCTCCTCGAATACCTGAAAGGATCTTTCCTCCAGGAAAGAACCCAACCACTTCAGTGCCGAGCCAGTTACTCCTAGATTCCTGAGACGGTGAACCAAGATCCTGTGGTTCACCGTATCAAATGCTGCGCTCAGGTCGAGGAGTATGATGGCAGAAGATCCTCCTGAATCTAGGATTTTTCAACTTTCCTCCACCACCACTAACAGGGCCGTCTCAGTGCTCTGGCGCGGGCGGAAGCCTGTTTGCGAAGAGTGCAGTAAGTTATGCGTTTCGAGAAAGCCTGACAAGTGTTGGTTTACATATTTCTCTGTCATCTTTCCTATGCCTGGCAAGAGGGATATAGGGCGGTAGTTGGCTAAGTCTGCCGTATCCAGATTGTTTTTTTTTAACAAGGCTTTCACCATAGCTGCTTTCCAGGCGGAGGGCACTATTCCTGAGGACAGAGATGCGTTAATTAGGTCGGTCAGGTTAGGGGCAATTATAGATCCCACCTGTTTCAGTATGTTGATTGGTGCGGGGTCCTTAGGTGATCCACTTCTCACCATGGATAGCAGGGTACAGCAAGCTTCGGGCGAGAGGGGGGGGGGAAGCCTCTAGTTTAGCTTCCAAGGGGTGTGGGTCAGGGATCAGGTGCTTATCAATGGTGTCACCTGTGTCTGCCGTGTGCGGCAGTAGTTTGAGGATATTCTGGACCTTAGTGGAGAAATATTCTGCCAATTTATTGCAGCGTAGCCCGGAGATGTCTGGTGCTATACGCGGGTCCGGGACTTTGAGTAGTTTTTTAATGGCGTTGAAGGTTTCTCTGGGTGAATTAGAGGCTGACAAGATCTTAGATTCGTAAAAGGTTGCCTGGGCTTTTTTTATCTCTGCTTTGTAGGCGCTGATGGCCGCCTTATACTCCAGCTTCTTACTGGGCAAAAAGTCTTTCCTCCAGAGTCTTTCCTTGACCTTACAGTGCTGTTTTAAAATGTGCAGCTCAGCTGAGAACCAAGGGGAGTTATGGGGACTATTCGTCTTTTTTATCCTTGTCTTTGGGAGGACCACATCCAGAGTATCCGAAATCCAACTAGCGAAGTCGTCATTGGCTTTAACTGGGCATGGATCAGGTATGGGGCAAGAACGTTCCAGTTCTTGAGTCCATTTCTCCAAAGGGAGTTTGGACCAAAGACGACCTCGGGTCCATGTAGGTTGTATTAAAGGTTCGGAGACCTTCGGTGACCAGGCGAGGGAAACTAAGAAGTGATCTGTCCATGGGAGGGGTAAGGGCTCTTCCCCTTTGAGATCATCTAAGTTGGAGAACACCGGGTCCAGGAGGTGGCCTTTGACGTGGGTGAGGAGGAGGATTTTTTGGGGCAGCTGGAGTGACGCAAGATCATGGGCCAGTTCAGATGCATTTGTGGCTTGTGGATCATCGAAATGAAGATTAAAGTCTCCAAGCAGAGTCAAATTGGCCGCTGAGCTTGCCAGATTGACCGCTGCCTCAAACAGTGATTTGTTGAAAGCTCCTAACGCCCCCGGAGGGCGGTAGATAAGAATGCCTGTGAGGGAGACCAGGGGTGTAAGTTCTAGAGTAAAGTGAGTATTCTCACAGTCTAGAAGGGGGTTCCCAAGCAGGCGACAGGTGTATCATTCCTTATGAATAATAGCGATCCCCCCACCTTTGCCAGATGGTCTGTCCACCCTCTGCATCAGGAAGCCCGGTGTTGTGTCTTACTAATTTAATGTATTGGTGTTTTTAAATGTTTTACAAACCTGTGTCCTGAGTTAAGCCTGCCTGCTCACAGCCAGCTACCAAGGAGCTAATGTAGTGAGATCTTGTCTGGACCCTATATTGCGTGGGTGACCTTATTGCTAGTGGTAGGTGCATACTCACCCCTACCAATAACCATCCTCAAATATTGTTGTTATGCCTTTATCTGATATTTATTAAACTCAATGCTGACAAGCAAGGAATTAAACTCATAAGTTCCACAAACTCCATTTGTCAGTAGTGAGCATTCACCTCACTGACACATCCTGCCAAAACATATACTTAAGTAGGGAGACTGCTGCGAGAAAAAGATTGCTTGAAACTATAAAAATAAATTAATATTGCTTAACAACTACGTCAACTCACCCACAAGTTGATCAATGTTTCCCAAAGATCCAACCTCCAGCGACAGGATCCTTCGATGTGGGCGTTGGACTGGTGCAGTCTCTAATCTGTCAAGAACGCCATTACCTTAATGCTGTATTGTTATATACTTTTTGGACTGTTTGACTACCTTAATTTGCTGTATTGTTGGTCGACTGTTGCAACCCATACAAATTCTCACATGTAGTTCGAGTAAAATTCTTCCCATAACTTGTAAAGCACTCTGATACCCTAGGGTCTAGCTAGCACTAGATAAAACTTAAAAAAATTAATAAAATAATATTGCAAATATATGCAAGTTTTGAAACCACACATGACGTAGACATGCTTAATTACCAGTAAATTGTGTGTTACAGAAGAAAACATCTAGCCTGGATGTTCTGAGGTTGACTCACACGGTCAGGCCCCATGAGGCTATGACTCTGAAAACGTGGCTACACCCCACTTCCTGCAGAGTAGGGGGACACAGGACGTGGTGGTTGCTTTATGCCTATCTTTAGATGACAGTAGCTCAAAAGTCCGTTCCCTGTCCAAGTTCCACTACACAAGCGCTGCTTGGAAAAAACTAACCTCAGCAATGGAAGATGCAGAGTATGTCATCATTTGATTGGTTGAAGACATTGGGCACCAGTGAGAACAATCATGGCTCCGTCTGTTATCAGTTTCTTTTTTCCTGCTGATATATCGTAACAGAATCCTAACGTAAAAAGTTTTTCCTGCCAACAGGGCCACTTCACATTGACTGTTTAGTAGCATGGACGTTTTACATTAGCGATAACTGCCCATCACTGTTTGGTGCTCACAGCCCCTGTAGAGGGCTTAACCCTTCTGAGTTTTCAAGTCTGACTACTGTCAAAAGCAACTTTGTCATGAATGTTTGCAAGTCTAACAGCCATCTTTGTTCCTGTTCTTAGGTAATCTTTAATATTGGTTATAGTCATGACTTATAATACACAATAAGAAGGATCGTTGAGATTGTCAAACAATGGAGGACAATGGAGTTGAGTAAATTATGCAGCAATGAAAGACACTTTATTCGGTATTATGCAGCCAGGACGTTATGTGACATTATTTGTCTGCTATTTTGACTTTTACACACTTTGATATAAAGGAACCTTAACACTACTGAAAATACAAAGGCTCTTAAGAAAGGACACAATACTCATTTTACACATGCATTCAAAATGTTATCCAATAACAAATAAGGTTTCTTTCATGCACAGAACCTCCTTTTGTTTACTCTCTGTCCACTCTAATTCCTAGAGACATACAGGGGCAATTCACAGATGTAGTTCTGTAGGAGTACCCTGCCATATATGCTTGCATGCTTTTTTGACGCGGTCTGTAACTTCTAACTCCCTATCAATAAAAGTCCAAAGAAGGCACAGCCCTTTCTATTTGTGCTAAACATATATGACAATTCTCTCAATATTCCCATGTCAGATGTTTTACGGGCAGTCCCCGCGGATATATATGAGTATATAAAAGAGTGCTGCAAGAGTACCACTTTACGTGCTCCAGAATGCCTTTCTGAACACGCCGCGCAGTCTTACGCTTAGAAGGCACAAACCTGCATGCTCACATTGCTTGTCATAACAGCTGTACCTCTTTTATTCTTCTAAACATCCAAACTAAGGGCCTGATTAGGATCTCGGCGGACAGGTTTACACCGTCACAAATGTGACATATATCCCGTCCGTTAAATTACAATTCCATTGTGTCCTATGGAAATTGTAACTTGGCGGACGGGATATCCGTCACGTTTGTGGCGGAGTATCCCATTCACCAAGATTATAATCAGGCCCTATGTTTTAAAAGTGATCTCTAGTTTTGGATGTCTTATGTGTCTCCACTATGAGCCACTGGAAGCACCTCTTTCTATTTCTAACTTCCTTGCAAAAAATGATTGTATTGTGTACAGATGTATGACATAAGTTCTTATCTATAAAATTCAGATATAGAAACTTGCAGAGAAACAATATGTTGAACTCTTTTTAAATCTGGAGAGCCCTGTTCAAATAACTTTCGGTTTTCAGGACTAAAAAGTAATCATTGATTTCACCCTGCCTGAATTATACTTACACATGATCGGGGTATTTTTATGCTGCAGATAAAACCCATCACTAGCCCATCAATCATAGACATGGATACTAGCTGGATAATATTTTCACCTCTTTAGTTAGTACATGTTGTTTACCTGAATGTAGGAATCAACAGATGAAAACCTCCTGACATCTCCCTGCCTCTGGATGGGGCTATACAGCCTGAACATTGGTAACAAAAGTCATCCAAGGGCCTGATATCCATGCCATTTACATCTTGGACTCCTTGGAAAAATTGCATTTAGCTCCTTGGACTACAGATCCCACAATGCACCATCAAATATTCGCAAAGACCCAGCATCCACTGTGCAATGCTTTCAAAGGGACTAGCCCAGCTGTTCTGGAGCACTGGATTAACTATACCAGGAACAGTGAGAGAATGGAATTGCACATACCTATGACTACTGTTGTGCAGCCCAGTCCTGTGACTCCATACCTGGTTTGCTGCTGCCTGGAACTCCTTATAAGCTGTCTCTGCCTCTAGCTCCTTGTTCATGCATTGATCCTTGTTCATGCCTTGTTCATGCATTGAACCTCTGTGTACCGGAACCCTTGTTGTTCATCCATTTCTTGCCTTGCTTCAACTAAAAACTGTGTCCTGTTCTTGTGCAGGTTGCTGTAGATTTCCCCCCAGCCCAGCTTTGCATTTTGCTTACTCCCCATTCCGCCTTTGGTCTGCAGTCAGACGCAGCCCTTGGCTGCTCCCTTTCTAATTTGTTACTAGTTTGTTTCTGCTATAATTCACCTTTGATTTTTCCTTTTGTTGCTGTCCTTTGCTTCCCTATTTCCTTCTTTTTGCTTCTTGTTGGACGTGCCCTTTGTCAGAGTTTCTTCTTTGGCAGTCTCTAGTTTCCTTCCAGGCCAGTCTCTTGCTTGCTACAGTTCCTAGTATATACTTCTGCTAGTCCTGCCCCTTGTTTATTCTCCAGTTTCTAATGTCTTGCTCCTGAACAATTGCAACAGTTCTTGGTTCATTTCTAGTGCTTGTCCAGTTCCATTCTGTTGCTAGTTTTGTCCTTTTGTCTTGTTATTCCTCTGCTTGCACTTCAGTTTCTTCTGCCCATCTGTGCATTCTTACTTAAAGCAGTTTTCTCTCTGCTGCTCGCATCGAACTCCCCTTGGGCTTGGACTATCACCTGTTTATAAGGTTATTCCTTTTTAACAATGGTGGGTTCCAGGAATCCAGGAGACAAGTCCTGTTCCACCTCTTATCTTGTTTTATGTGTAGTCTTAAGCACCTTAATTGTGACAGTGTGACATTGCTATTTTCGTAGGAGTTTCCACTGTGTCCCTGGCTGGACCAATAGCGGATTGTCTTGTGTATGAAAGTATAATCCTTGTTTGTGAACTAGGCTCCAGAATCCAAATAACATCTGTTGCCTTTTGTCTTTGTGGTTTGCATGATGACTATCTCTGAAAGAGTAATCTGTACAGAGATTTTAACTTTCCCTATTGCTATGAAAAGTTCTAAGTCTTACCTGGGTACAGCCCTGGTGGTAACCAAGTGTGTTTGTCCATAGCTGGTTTGTTTCCATGTGTGTACCCATTAGTGGTGCTTTGCCTTCTCTGTCCTGCTTATGTCCCTGTCCCTTACCCAGTGTGCCTTTTCTTTCCTGGTACATGCCTTTGCCTGCTCCTGTATATTGGTATACCATCTGTCAGCTTTCGAGCGTGATACTACCTTACCTTAATGAGTGCTTCCCCAAGCCCTATATCACTGAATTGCCTCACATGTGCCATGTTTATGTGATAACATTTTCCATTATTTGGGCAATAAACATTTTTGTTTTAGCAGAATTATGCCCATTATGCAGCCGATGACTTATTTTCAAGTGCAGCAGAATTATAATTATATCAAAAATGCTTTTATTGTTCAATGCATAATTCCAGTGGCACTGACATCAAACAGCGTGTGTGTAACATGTGTACCACACTGCGGCTTAGAGATTGTAACAGATTGTTTACATATGTACAGTGATGTGCCTTTAAGGCCAATGGTCCTGTGATGATGTTATTCTTGTAACCCTTAATACTTGGTGAAATTACATGACTGTTGCAGCTCATGGAACATTCCACCTGGGGCAACTTGTTCAGTTCAGTTGGCGTAGGATATTGGGTCACTGGTTGAGGAAGGCAAAACTCTACTCAAGCAGGAACCATAATTCTTGTCAGGGTGATACTCAGGCAAATCCCAAATTTACCTGTGCTCAACCCTCTGGTTGCTTGGCACAAAAGCAACACTTCAAACAGTAATGAAGTGAAAACACAACACAAGAAAAATCCCACATCAATTGAGAAAAATAAGTAATACTTAATAATGTATTTGACACCAATACAACAAAAATCCAATCAGTAGAGCTGGAGATATGCAATTTTAAAGATGTAGGTAAAAATAGTGCTTTAAATGCATAAAATGCCAACTGTAGTCATCTGGTCGCACCAGACAAGGACAAAGTCACAAGTTCAGGCCGACCCTGATGGAGCCTGAGCTGGATAAAGGGACCAAGTTAGGCCTCCTGAACAAAGTACCTTAAATCCTAGTTGTAGCATGTTGAGAGGTCCCATGTCAAGTATGTGTCATGCAGCGGCAGTTCCGAGGATTTGCAGGGCTGCGATGCGAGGTCCTGCATCAAGGATGCATCACACAGCGGTGGTTCCGAGGAACTGTGGAAATGTGATTCAAGCCACAGCAATGAGATGTATCGTGCAGCAGAGGTTCCGAGGAGCTGAGGGGCTGCAATGCAAGGTCTTGTGTCAAGCTGTATCATGCATCAGCAGTTCTGATGAGCTGCGGGGCGATGTGTCAAGCTGCGTTGGTTCTGCTAGGACCACCACTGGGCTGGCAGAGGACCTTCAAGACCATATCCAACGGTCCAAGACTAGAGTGGCACCACTTGGGGGCAGGAGTCATAGCAGTAAGAGTCCAGGTGCATGGTGCAAGGTGGCTTGAGCCTTTTCTGTCCCTGAGGCTCTGAACAGGAGGCCAGCCAACTAGCCCTTCGAGTCACTCGGGTGGTTCTGGGTCCAAGATGCAAGTCCAGTCCTACTCACTCAGGTAGCAGAGTATCAGGGCAGCAGAGTAGCAGTTCTTCTTGTAGAAGAGCAGCAAAGCAGTCGATCTTCTGAGTCTTCCACAGGTCCAGATGTGTAGTTAAGAGTTGGGTCTGAGGGTCCACTATTTATACCTGGAGCCCACTTTGAAGTGGAAGAAGCTTCTAGAGTCCTTCCCCTACAGAGGTTTCTGGAATTTCCCACTTTCGTGGCCCTACCTTGTCTAGGGGCACAAAAGACTAGTGCGAAACCCTTTGTGAGTATACTGAGGCAGAGTCTTTGTGATGTGCAAGTGTGGTAGGTGACAGCTCCTCCCCCTCATCCTGACAGAGACGCCGATCCTGACAACACCTATTCCCCCTTTGACTCACTGTCTAGGAGCAATACACAAAGACCAACTGTCAGCTACTCCTAGCCCAGTAGCCCAGAATACAGGCTGCAGGATCCAAATAGTTAGGACAAGAAAATACCAACTTTTTAAAGGTGGTAGTTTCAGAAGTGTGCCTTAAAAATCCAACATTACCATTAAAGAGAGTATATTACAATTCTTTAGAGACCAATCTCGACTTTCCTACTTGCTCTCAATTGAAAGTTCTCACTTATTAAATGTAATAAAGTAGCCCAATTTTATCCTATGGAATTAAAGCGTATTTTCACTACCAGGACATGTAAAAGTTAAAAATACATGTCCAATCTTTTTAATACACTGCACCTTGCCCTATGAACTGTTTAGGGCCTACCCCAGGAGTGACTTATATGTATTAAAAGGAAGGTTAAGGCCTGGTGAAAAGTTTTATTTTGTCATGTCGAATTTACAGTTTAAACTGGACACACAGGCGGCAATGGCAGGCCTGAGACATGTTTAAAGGGCTAATTAAGTGGGCTGCATAATGAGTGTTGCAGGTCCACTAGTAACATTTAATTTACAGGCCCTGGGTACATGGAGTGCCATTTTACTAGGGACTATGTTCGTGAGATTTACTATGTTTGAGGGAGAGAGCACAAGCACTTTAGCACTGTTTAGCAGTGACTAAGTGTGCAGGCTCCTAAGGCCAGCAAAAACAGGAGGATTGAAGACAAAAAACTTGTGGAAAACCACGCTAAGGATGTCAGAACCAACAGTTGGATCCTCATATCTCCTGTTTCTCCCTGAGACTTGTGTCCCTATTCAGAGGTCAAGAGCCACTCATAAATGGCAGCAGGTGAACCAGCCACAAATGGAGGCAGGTGAACCACTCATAGATGGTAGTAGGCGAACCGCATATAAATGGCTGCAGGTGTAGTGTTGGTCAGCTGATCACAGGGAATGTTTGTTGACTGAAATGTACACTGAGTAATACAAAGATTTCCACTCTCTTGACTAAGAAGTTTCAAACTTCACTAAAGTCAGTTGAGGCTTTCTATATTGCATTTCCCCTTTACACTGAAACCGACTTTTCTTTTCTTTCATACTTCAGTTACCATTTATCTTCGGGGTGTTATTCATCCCTTCCCATTTACCTGTAAAAAATCTTATTGTTTCTGCTTTCTTCTGCTTTCAGCCAGAGGGACTGCGTTGGGATTTTTGTGTATGAAGTGAACATTCCAAGCATATTAAAACTATTCAGCTTTTTCAAATGGAAACTTGTTTTCCAATCCAGTCCTGGTTTGCTCTGCAAAAAATCTTTTAGAATTAGTGTTACTGCTTTTTGTTTTTAAAGTTTTACAGTTATATGTGTTCTTTTAACAGTAAAATAACAAAATGTAGATGGGCAAGGTTAAAAAAGATCCTGCAAAACTAAGCAAAAGGGTCTGTATAAAGATGGAACAAGAAAATGAGCCAAGGCATGCTAAGCATCAATGATGGGGTAGGCATGTTGAGCCCTTGGCTGGAAGGCATTGAGGTCTGTGCAGTCTTCAGTCCACCTCTTGCCTCTCTGATCCACTTCCAGACCATCCCTGCCCGTTATCACAGTCTTGGAGGTTCCTGCTTCCTCCATTTGAGGCGGTTTTTCATCTTTCTCTTCCTCCTTCTTTCCCCTTACTGTGTTTTCCTCTCTCGCAAATATCTGGCGCCGGTCCCCAAAAATGAGTGCCGGAGGCCCCCACCGGCAACCACTGGCTCAAATTAAGCACTGGGCACCATTGCTTTGAGATCAGATAGTAGCCGATCGATGCCAGAAATATTGATTTCCATGTTTTAAGCCAGGCCCATGGAATTACCCCATTGGGCATCGGCTGGGGATATACAGTGTAATAGGTCAATGGTAATAACAATATAAATAGATTTCAATATTGCTTAATGTAAGGTGCTGACCTAGCATTTGGAGGAGGAGATCCGAGTTGGGGGGAATTAGTTCTGTGACGGTTTGGAAACGGTTTGGAAACGTCTGCAGGTGGTTTTTCAAAGTGGTGGTGAACCAATCCGAGTTGTTCAACTAGTTGGTTTTGGGCAGCCTGAGAAAATAAGCATATTTAATATATTTCTGTAGCATGTTTCTTGTAGTGGGTGGATGTTGAGATTTTGGTCTGCATTTCAACAGTTAGTGGTTAAGTTTTTTTTGTATATATTTTTATTGGCATTTGTCATAATCTTGAACACAGATTTACAATATTTGACTCACCATGAAAGAAATAAAATCCGAAAGATAGAGAGAACACTCTCCCCTCCCCTCCTCTCCCCTCCTCTCCCCAGTGCTCTACACTAACCGTAGCAAAAGACAAGATACCCTACTTCAGTAACATCATCCAGATCACATGAGAGCGAGAAGGCGTGCATTATACTATCAAAAGCTCTTAGTCTCTCCGTCTCCCGCCTCTTCCCAACCACCCATCTCTATCCCACCCGACCCCTGCCCAACCAATCAACATATCTAAGTACCTGTACTATAGTGGGGCGGGCCAGTATGAGCATCACAGAGGCCTCGCATCTGGTGGCTGAAGCAACTCAGCGAGCATCGCCTTCCATGCCTGCATATCATACGTTAACTTATTGTCCCGCGGCTTTTCCGCATATGCCTTACTTCCCCCACAACCCACTCTACCTTGGGAAATCCACAGGAATGCTATACTACCTTTTGCAAGCACCAGCCCCAGTATTAGGAATCTGCAACTAATTTTTTCTTCTTGCGTACCGGGACTAGACCAAGTAAGCACTGTCTGATATTTTTGGTGACGGTCCATCCTGTGGCTCCATTTAGCTTAGTAAGCAGAGCGTGTCAGTAATCGCCAATATCAGGGCGCCTCCAGACCATGTACAGCTCCACCTAGGGAACATTGGGGACTGTAGGGTGCCCGCTATGAGTATATAGCATGTAGAGATTTCACAAATAAATACACCTGGTGCACAAAATGATACTGTTTTTATTTGAATTGAGTGTAGGATGAGGTCCCCTTCGCCACCTCATTTATAGTCCCCCATTCCATATCTGTAAGAGGATCTCCCAGAGCCTCATGCCATCTACCCTGTATTGTCAGGGTGCACGATGGAGAGTCATACTGGAGGACCCTGTAAACGTGATAATCAACCCCCCTGCACCAACCAAATTAAGTAAAAGAATTAGCATCCATGACTCCGGAGGTACCTCAGGAAATGTTGGCCAAATTCCCCTCACTGTAGCTGCAAACTTAATGAATTGCAAGTACTGCCCCGGTCCCAAGTTAAAGGTGTACATGCATCAGCCAATGTACCGAATCTGTCATTGGGATATAGGTCACAGGGACTCGCAACCTCCCGCCCGCCAGTGGTCAATGGACTTTTTCGGTCGATCTTTGCAAAGGGGCTCAATGTCCAGATACACATATCGGGTGCATAGGGTGCATGCCGCAGCACACGCCGGACCACCCACTCCCATATCTAATACTTTTCAACCACATACGGCAGGGAGCTAGGGACACCCGCCCCCAACATCATGAGTTCAGGTAGGGATACTTTCCCATATGTGCTCTCCAACAATCGTTTCTCTCAGTTGCCTCCCTCATCCAGCCAATGTCCCGCATGTTGCAGCTGGCCAGCCTGATAGTAAAGCTCCATGCATGGCACCTCCATTCTTTCCTGTCTCCGAATCCATTTGAGCTTGGCCAGGCTACTCCTTTCCTCCCAGTGGCGACAGCAATTCTACAATCAGTTTGTATGTAAACAACAAGGCAAGATAATATTCTTAACCATAGCTATCTTACTCATCAAGGACAACCAGAGAGTATTCCAAAATTTCACCGAAGGTTTCAGGCCTTCTACCACCCTGGCTATATATATAGGTTAGTGAATGATTCAGCATCCCTGGTTATCCTGATCCCAAGGCATGTAACGCTGGAAGTCTCCCACTAGAGACCCACCTTTGGGAGTGTCTGCAAAGGGTCCTCCCCCAGGGTACCTAGTGGAAATAACCTGGACTTTGCTCAGTTCATACGGAGCCCGCATATCTCACTGAACTCCAACAGAGTAGCTAGCATAATAAGGACAAAGTATTCAGATTGTTGCAGATACACCACAGCGTCGGGAGACCAGATGCATGGTGAGCCCCATATCCATGCCCCAGCTCGCAAAACCAACCCCACCCTGCATACTATGGCTCCATTGCCAGAGCAAAAAGCAGAGGTGACAGTGGGCAGCCATGACTGGTCCCCCTATGTAGGGAGAAGCAATGAAGCCCCGTCTACCAATGCGCATCCACACCACAGCGCCACTATAAAGTAGCTGTACCCACCGGATATAGGACTCCCCAACCCTAATTTCCTTAACACCAGCCAGAGAAATTCCCAGATAATAGAATCAAAACCCTACTCTATGTCTAGCAGTGCCAAGGCATACAAGCAAACATGTAGGACAGGAGCGTGCATGACTAGAGATAGATCGTGCAGATTACACAACGTATTTCAGAGGGGTATGGAGCCGCACTGATCATCATGAACCAAAGTCGGCAAATAGTCCACCAATCTGGATGCCAGAATCTTACTAAGGACTTTCACATCGACATTCAGTAGTAAGAGGGAGGCGATAGGATGAAACCTCCATAACCTAATCAGGTTCAGGCAACATTACAATAAGCACCTAACTCATCGACTCCGGCAATACACCACAGTTATAGGATTCATTGTAAACTTCTAATAAACGTCCTGAGAGCTTCCCTGATTTTTTCTGATAGAGCTCAATTGAGAGACCATCACCCCCTATGGCCTTAGCAGTTTTCAAGGCTCTGATCGCCGCTATAATTTCTTCCCTTATGATGGGAGCATCTAACCTGTCCTAGCCCTCGTCTGTGAGACGGGCCAGTGGCAAATCAGACAAGTATGCCGCCCCCTCCCCAGCAGTGCCCCTGGTGGGGGCAGCATACACCTTCTGCAAATGTGTTGAAAATACCTCCATGATACTTTGCTGCGCATACACCTTCATCCCTTGTGCGTCCCTCACCACCGTAAAGGGAACCCTCTGGATCTCGTTTTTTAGGAGGGTGGCAAGCATCTTACCCACCTTGTCCCCCTCAACATAGCCTATGGGTGGTATGTACAAACTCATCCAGATGGTCCCAAGTCTCCAACAAGTCTCTATTACACTACTTCCATTCCTGCAACCGTTCCAGTTGTGTAACAGCACAACCCTCCGAGGTTCCGACATACTTCTCCTGCACATCTAGTGTCAGCAGGAGTTGTTGCTTAACACCGTACATGACCTTTATACACTTCTCACACAAAATCACCTTCATGGCATCCCATTCTTTGGCTCTGTGTGCCGTACTATTCTAGTTCTGCTCAAAATAATGAACCAGTACCTCAGAAACTGTGTGAGCAAAAACCGGGTCGGACTACGCCTCCACCCTCATTTTCCACAGCGGGATCCTGGGGCCCTCCTGCCACACAGTAAGTGACCAACAATGGAGAATGGTTCGAAAAATAATGCGCCAAATCAGCTCCTGTGACCTCTTTAAGGGCCTGTCTTGGCTGGCTTGGTGTGTGACTTTAGTGGAGTACTATCCATGGTGCTGTCCAACACACAATTGAGATTCCCATCCAATAGTATCACTGGAGCCAAGTAGTCAGCCGCTGCACTAATCACAGTCCCCAAAAAACCAGCATCATCTACATTACATGCGTAGACATTCACAAAACCTATCTCCCTGGAATCCAGTATCCCGAACAGAATCGCATACCGTCTCTCAGTGTCTACTCTCACACCTTTTTCACAAAACAGAATCCCCGGTGCCACCCGAATCAGGAACCTCCCTGCACAGCTAGAATAGGAGATCGCAAACAATTGTCCCCTCTACCTCCGTCTTAGATACCAAATACAATCCTACAATACTTTCATTTCCTGTAGAAATGCCGCAGAGACACCATAGTGGCTCAAATATGGACACACTCTCCTCCGCTTGGCTATCTGACACAAGCCGCTGACATTCCATGTTAGGAACTACCATTTAGGTTTCATCCGGTAGTAGGCGTCATATTTTCCCCTGCACCAATCTGCATGCTTGCTCTTGGCCTTTCCCACAGCCGTACAAATCTATACATGTAGTACATAGTCCTCGCAGTGTAGAGCATTCCTATTAGTCAAAACTCAGCTACAATCTTCAAGATGATCACCAGCAACTCCCCCCCCCCCCCACCGGCCACAGGCAGTGAACCCAAACAATTTGTGCCCACAGCCAACAGGCCAATAAGCACCTCCCCATCCATCCCACAGAAACCTCAGCCTCAAACTCCTCTTGTGCAATTCACAGAGGCCATACCATCTCGCTTGTGCGGCACAGCCTGTCGGGCACTCAAACCACTTCCAGGGGAATGCAGTCCTCAATGGCTGCCTGCCGGCAATTCGCTGAAGGCAATTGGCGAATGTTCAACTCTTGCAGCCTCTTTTTAATCGGCATGTAGTCTTTCTGAAGGTTCTGCACTTTGGAAGTGTAATCTGGGAACACTATTATATTCCAGTTGTTAGACCTGGCACCATTGGCGTGGGTCTCCCTTCCATTTTTTGCTGTTGCCTCTTATGTTTTTGCTGGTTTTAGATGCTTTTGGGCACTGTGCCACTGCTGTTCAGTGCCACAGTGCAAGTGCTCCCTATGGTAAATTGTTGTATGGATTAGTGACTCCATGATTGGCTTGATTGGTTTACTTGTCAGACCCTAGTACAGTGCACTGCGTGTGCCCAGGGCTTGTAAGTCCAATACTGCTGGTGGGCTTGCAGCACTGGTTGTGCCACCCACCGGAGCAGATTGTAAAGTGTGTCTCAGGCCTGCCATTGCAGGGCCTGTGAGCAGTCTGATACTGCCATGTTGACTGGGCAAGTGCACCCACTTGCCAGTCCCTAAACCTTCCCTTTTATACATATTAGTCACCCCTATGATAGGCCCAAGGGCAGGGTGCATTGTAGGTAAAAGGTAGGACATGCCCTGATGTGTGTGGCATGTCCTAATAGTGAATTACAGCCATTTTCGTTTTTCACTATTGCAAGGCTACCTGTTCCCCATAGGCCAGAATGGGCAGTTAGATTATTACACCTTATAATCCTAACTGACTCAGGGAACCAGGTAGAAATTCGAGTTTAGTATGCCTGAACTCAGAATGATAAAATACATCTTTTAGTGAAGTTGGTTTTAACATTCTGTGTTTGAAAATACCACTTTTAGAAAGTAGGTATTTTCTTGCCTAACTATCCAAGCCTGCCTCTGCTAGGTTGTGTATTCCTTGTCTGGAGTTTGAGTGACAGGGGCTGGGGGATTCCAGGAGACAGGGTGAGTCAGCACAGAGCTGAATAGAGAGATCTGCATGCAGATAGGAGGGAGGAGTTGCACCTGGGACCTGAATAGGGCTGTGCCTCTCCTCCACAATGCTGGCTCCACCTCCTGTGGTGTGTCTGATGTCCCTGGCCTGCACTTTCAAAGGAAGAGAAGGAGTCCTGTAAACAAAGTGCTCCAGGACTGACCAAAACTGGTTTGGACTAAGCAAAGGCCTCTCTGCCTTCAGAGAACAAAGAGAAAAGTAGTATAAATATTGGGACCCAGACCCAAGAACTTTATTTCACTTCTGGGAATCAAGACGAACCTTTGCTGAGGAGAAGAACCAGGAAGCTGAAGGAGGAGACTACCCCTGTGCTGTGTGTTTGGGGGTTGACCTGCAGTGGTTGCTTCATTACCAAAGAGAGGAGAAAATGACTGAGTGTGCTTTCTATCAACTTGAAGAAGAATCTCCAAGGGCTTGAACTAGAGCTGCCTCCTGCCTGAAGTCTCAGGGATACAAGACTTCACCAACCAGCTCCCCCCTGAATTCCCTTGCTGGGAATTGAAGTGCCTGCTGTTGTGCTGGGCCTTCTGAGAGACTGCGTGTCGCTGGGAGCTGGAAGCGCGACGCAACGACGAGAAGCGTGTCGCTGCCGCAGCCGCTGTCATCGCATCGCCGAGGAAGCGAGACGCCGCTGCCGCAGTCATCATCGCATCGCCGAAGCGCGGCGCATCGCCGGAGAAGCGGGACGCTGCCACCGAGGTCATCGTCGCATCACCGGAGAAGCGCGTCGCAGGGCCTGTCGCGGCTCCAAAGATCATCGAGTCGCCGTACGGCCGTCGGGCGTGCACGCATCACACCAACGTTGTCGCATCGCAACCAAGACGCCATTTTGTCACATCGTACCGGAGAAGAGTATCGCATCGAGGTGCCATCTTGTCGCATCGTACCGGAGAGCAGTAAGAAACCGACGCATCAACTCCCTACACAGTAAGGAAGCAAGCATCAACTCCCCTGCGCAGCAGTAAGGAACCGACGCATCCACTCCCCTGCGTGTAAGGAACCGACGCATCACCTTCCCTGCGACCCTTTTTGTTTTCTTTGCGTTACACATTCAAGGTACATTGAGAGTAAAGTGTCGCATTTACAACTTCAGAGAACTGAGCTATTTTATAACATTTTAAAGTCTATTTTTGAGTACAGTATTGTGGATTTTTGTCGTTTGGTCTTGTGTTAAGTCTATATAAAAATACTATTTTTATAATACAACCTGTGTGGTGTCCATCTGTAGTGTTGTCACTGTATTACTGTATGTGTTCACAAATGCTTTACACACTGCCTCTGAGATAAGCCTGCCTGCTCGTGCCAAGCTACGAAAGGGGGTGAGCAGGGGTTATTTTAGGAGTGTAGCCCCTTACCCTGACTAGACGCAAGGGTCCCTATTTGTCACAGGTACCTACCTATGCCAACTAGAGACCCCCAAATCTAACATTGGTGGTCAGCGGTGAGGATTTGGACTTGCATTTGTGATTCATATACAGTGATTGGTGTACACTACTAGTGAGTGCAGACCATATCGCAACCACATACTTTTTGAGAGGATTTTTCCTTGGAACTTCTTTTCTATTTTTGATTCCTGAGAACTGCCAGTCTTTTTGCTACCATGAGCAAGTCAGCATCCATAGTATCTGTAGACATCGTATTGAAAGAAGAGAGAATTTATACTTACACTGTGCCTTATCTCAAAGCTTTGTGCAAAAAGGTTAAAATCTCTGTGAAAGACCTCACCAGGAAAGAGGAATACCAGAAGGCGCTGAGGGCCTGGGTAGAATCTAGGAATGCCAGTGAGCATCCCGAGGAGCCAGCAATGGAGGCAGAGGATTTAAATGGGCAGCTTGAGGGGCCAGTGGGCCTAACTGGAGGGAAAGCACCTTCAGGGGCAGGCAGCAGTGTTTCTTCCAAGGGATTGTCCCCAGGAGAGCTGGAGGACAGAGCAAAGGAAAGGATGCATAAGTTGGAGCTAGCTAGGCTCAAAATGGATGGTAAGAAAGACATAGAGAGCAAGAAAATAGAGCTTGGGATGGAATTAGAGATGAAGAAGTTAGCCTTAGAGGAAAAGAGAATGCATTTTGAGCATGAGAGATGATTGAGGGAATTGGAACTCAAGGCCAAAAGTTTAGAGGTTCTTCCCTCTGGTGGCAGCACACCACCAGTGCATGTAGAAGCAAGAGCCTACATTCCCAAAGATGTAGTTAAAGATTTCCACAAGAATGAGGATATTGGTCAGTGGTTTAGGGCTTATGAAGCTGCAATGTTGGCCCACCGGGTCCCTGAGAAGGATTGGGGAGCGGGGTTGTGGGGCCGCTTTGTTAGTGATGGGAGGGACACTTTGTTGGATTTGCCTACAGAGGAGCAGATGTCCTATACCCACATGAAGGGAGCCCTAATGTCCAGATTTGGTTTGTACCCAGAGCTATACAGACAAAGGTTTAGAAATTGCAGAAAACTGGAGTCTACCACTTGGGTGGAATATGTGTCTTTCTTTTGCAGAGCATTGGACGGTTGGGTGAAGGGTAGCAAAGTGGATAATTTTGAGGCGCTCTATGATTTGCTTGCATGGGAGCACTTGTCCAATAACTGTTTTCCAGAGCTACGCCAGCATCTTATTGATAGCAAGCTGACTAACCCTAGGAAGCTTGCTGAGGAGGCGGACCGCTGGGTGAGCACCCGGGTCCAGAAGGGTCATGTGGGAGACTTCGCCAAAGGTGGGCAGGGTCCCCAGCAGAAGAGTGGGGGGACAAGGGTAAACAGAGGGAGTTCCAGAAAGGGCCCCAAAGTAATCCCCAAGGGAACCAAGGGAAAGGTTCCCAGTCTCCCCCTGAGAAGAAGGCAGTGGCCCCGACAGATAAGTCTGTTCACAAGGGGCCCAAGACCTGTTTTAAGTGTGGTCTAGTAGGCCACTGTTCTTATGATGCTAGATGTCCCTTGTATGAGAAGACAGCACCCACTGGTGCACCACCCCGGCAGTTGGCTAGTGTAGCCCTGGGAGAGGAGATGGGTGCCCAAGGTGGGTGGGGTCCCGCAGAGATGTCCCTAGTCTCTTTAGGAGACTGTGAGGTGGTCCCCAGGACCCAGCTGTCTGATAACACTAAAAAATACAGGCAGTGGGTGACCATCAATGGCAAGAGGGTGGAAGCTCTTAGAGACACCGGAGCCAGTGTGACAGCTGTCAGTTGTCGGCTGGTGTCTGAAGAGCAGGTAGTCCCCAATGCATTTTACCCAGTTGTTGCCGCTGACAACACAGAGAGCCTGCAAGGTGGCATAGGTTCCCTTTGAGTGGGGGGCGGGGGGGTCTCAGGGACTCTTCAAGTAGCTGTGAGGCCAGCCATGCCTGTTGAATGTCTGTTAGGTAACGATTTGGAGAGCTCCCCTTGGGCTAAGGTGGAGCGAAGAGCTCATTTAGAGATGTTGGGTTTGCCTGAGTGGGCCTGCGTGACCACTCGGTCTATGGCAGCCAGTAAGGGTGTTCAAGAGGACCTGGAGCCTGAGAAAATGGCCCAGGTGCCTGCCTTAAAGAGAAGAGGTAGGGGGCACGGGAAACCAGCCCCTGAGATTCCCACGGCCCAGGAGGAGGCAGACCCTGAGGGGGATGCCCTGGAGCCTACCGGGGAAGAGATTGCTGAACTGGGAGACCTGCCTGAGCTGGCCCATTGGCAGCAGGAAGGAGGTCCCTCCAGGGAAGAGTTCTGTGAGGAGCAGAACAAGTGCCCTTCTCTTGTGGGTTTGCGGCAACAGGCTGCAAACCAGGCACCAGGTGATCAGTCTGGATCACATTGGATCTACTGGGAGAATGGTCTCCTGTATAGTGAGCCTAAGGTTGCTGAGCCTGGGTCAGCCCGTGTGCTGGTGGTACCCCAGCGCTTCAGAGCCTTCCTACTGGGGCTGGCTCATGATGTGCCTTTAGCCGGTCATTTGGGGCAGGCTTGTCACCCACTTTTATTGTCCCCAAATGCGCAAGAGTTCAGACACTCATTGCAGGACCTGTCAGACTTGCCAGGCAAGTGGAAAAAGTGGGAGGAAGCGCAAGGCTCCTCTCCAGCCATTCCCTGTGGTCAGCACCCCCTTTGAAAGGGTGGGCATTGACATTGTGGTGCCTCTGGATCCCAAGACAGCCATGGGCAACAGGTTCATCCTGGTCTTGGTGTACCATGCCACCCGGTACCTGGAAGCCATCCCTCTCAGGACAGTGACGGCCCCCGTGGTGGGACGTGCACTGATGGGGATTTTCTCCTGCGTGGGGTTTCCCAGAGATGTGGTGTAAGACCGAGGTACCAACTTCATTTCTAAGTATATGAAGTCCCTGTGGCAGTAGTGTGGTGTAACCTATAAGTTCACCACTCCTTACCACCCCCAAGGAAATGGGTTGGTTGAAAGATTCAACTGAACCCTAAAAGGCATGATTATGGGTCTTGAGGAACCTATGAGGCGTAAGTGGGACGTCCTCTTACCATGCCTGCTGTTTACATACCGTGAGGTGCCACAGAAATCTCTAGGGTTCAGTCCCTTTGAGCTTCTCTATGGACACCCAGTGAGAGGACCTTTGAGTTTGGTCAAGGAAGGCTGGGAGCAATCTCCCAGGAAACCTCCCCAGGATGTATATAGCTACATGCTGGCCTTTAGGAACCAAACTAGGCGATTCAGAAAACTCGCTGAGGCGAATCTGGAAGCCAGCCAGGAGGAGATGAAGCGGTGGTACGACCAGAATGCCACTCTGGTAGAGCTTCAGCCTGGTCAGAAAGTGTGGATCATGGCCCCCGTGGAGCCCTGTGCGCTCCAGGATAAGTGGACCGGACCATTTGAGGTGGTGGAGCGCAAAAGTCCGGTTACCTACTTGGTGGACTTGCGGTCTCCCAGGAGCCCCTTGCGGGTCCTGCATGTCAACCGCCTGAAGCCCCACTTAGAGAGGTCCGAAGTGGGCATGCTCCTAGCAACAGATGCTGGAATGGAGGAGGATACTGAGCCTCTTCCTGACCTCCTGTCTGCAACAGAGCAAGACGGGTCAGTGGATGGAATGAACCTCTCTGCCACCCTGACCCCAGAGCAACAGAATGACTGTCACCAATTGCTGGGACAGTTTCCTGACCTGTTCTCCCTGATTCCCAGTGTCACTGATTGGTGCGTCCATGATGTAGACACTGGGGACAGTCCTCCTGTCAAGCACAAAACTTACAGGGTGACTGACAGGGTGAGAGCTTGCATCAAGGAGGAGGTCTCCAAGATGCTTGCGTTAGGGGTGATTGAGTCCTCTAACAGTCCTTGGGCCAGCCCAGTGGTCTTGGTCCCAAAGGCTGCCGCACCGGGTGTCACGCCAGAACTGCGGTTCTGTGTGGACTACCGAGGGTTCAATTCAGTCACCAGGACTGACGCGCACCCCATCCCCAGAGCTGATGAGCTCATCGATCGGTTAGGGGCTGCCCGGTACCTCAGCACGTTTGACTTAACGTCTGGGTACTGGCAGATCGCCTTGACTGATGGGGCAAGAGAGAGGTCAGCATTCTCCACACCAGATGGGCACTACCAATTCCGGGTTATGCCCTTTGGGATGAATCATGCCCCTGCCACCTTTCAGAGGTTGGTCAACCAGGTGTTGGCTGGACTGGAAGAGTTCAGTGCCGCCTACCTGGATGACATTGCAGTGTTCAGCACCAGTTGGGAAGAACATCTGCGCCACCTCTGGGAAGTGTTGATGGCACTGCGGGGAGCAGGCCTCATGATCAAGGCGAGTAAGTGCCAGATCGGGCAGGGTTCCGTGGTGTACTTGGGACACCAGATTGGGAGCGGCCAGGTGGCGCCACTACAGCCCAAGATTGAGACCATCCTCGCTTGGGAACCCCCCAAGACCCAGACAGAGGTGAGAGCCTTTTTAGGACTCACCGGGTATTACAGGAGGTTTGTCAAGGGGTATGGCAGCATTGTTGCACCCTTGACAGAGCTGACTTCCAGGAAGCAGCCCAAGAGAGTGATTTGGACTGACAACTGTCAGAGAGCTTTTGATGCCCTAAAGACTGCCATGTGCACGGCGCCCGTGCTCCTGGCACCCAACTTCTCAGAAGAGTTTATTGTTCAAACAGACGCTTCAGAGCATGGTGTGGGGGCTGTTTTGTCACAGATTAATGAAGAGGGCCTAGATCAACCTGTAGCCTTCATCAGTAGGAGGTTACTTCCACGGGAACAGAGGTGGAGTGCAATTGAGCGTGAGGCATTTGCTGTGGTCTGGGCATTGAAGAAGTTGAGACCATACTTGTTTGGGACTCACTTCCGGGTTCAGACAGACCACAGGCCCCTCAGATGGTTGATGCAGATGAGGGGTGGGAATCCAAAGCTGTTGAGGTGGTCCATATCCCTACAGGGGATGGACTTCACGGTGGAACACCGCCCTGGTACAGAACACGCCAATGCTGATGGTCTGTCTAGATTTTTCCGCCTTAGTGATGAGAACTCCCAGGAGGTAGGGTAGTTCTCCCCACATTTCAGCTGGAGGGGACACGTGTTTGACCTGGCACCATTGGCGTGGGTCTCCCTTCCATTTTTTGCTGTTGCCTCTTATGTTTTTGCTGGTTTTAGATGCTTTTGGGCACTGTGCCACTGCTGTTCAGTGCCACAGTGCAAGTGCTCCCTATGGTAAATTGATGTATGGATTAGTGACTCCATGATTGGCTTGATTGGTTTACTTGTCAGACCCTAGTACAGTGCACTGAGTGTGCCCAGGGCTTGTAAATCCAATACTGCTGGTGGGCTTGCAGCACTGGTTGTGC
The DNA here is from genome assembly GCA_963921515.1 of Calotriton arnoldi. Classification (NCBI taxonomy): domain Eukaryota; kingdom Metazoa; phylum Chordata; class Amphibia; order Caudata; family Salamandridae; genus Calotriton; species Calotriton arnoldi. The sequence continues at coordinate 804,726 of CAWUFW010004496.1, forward strand.
CACCCACCGGAGCAGCTTGTAAAGTGTGTCTCAGGCCTGCCATTGCAGGGCCTGTGTGCAGTCTGGTACTGCCATGTTGACTGGGCAAGTGCACCCACTTGCCAGTCCCTAAACCTTCCCTTTTATACATATTAGTCACCCCTATGGTAGGGCAGGGTGCATTGTAGGTAAAAGGTAGGACATGCCCTGATGTGTGTGGCATGTCCTAATAGTGAATTACAGCCATTTTCGTTTTTCACTATTGCAAGGCTACCTGTTCCCCATAGACCAGAATGGGCAGTTAGATTATTACATCTTATAATCCTAACTGACTCAGGGAACCAGGTAGAAATTCGAGTTTAGTATGCCTGAACTCAGAATGATAAAATACATCTTTTAGTGAAGTTGGTTTTAACATTCTGTGTTTGAAAATACCACTTTTAGAAAATAGGTATTTTCTTGCCTAACTATCCAAGCCTGCCTCTGCTAGGTTGTGTATTCCTTGTCTGGAGTTTGAGTGACAGGGGCTGGGGGATTCCAGGAGACAGGGTGAGTCAGCACAGAGCTGAATAGAGAGATCTGCATGCAGATAGGAGGGAGGAGTTGCACCTGGGACCTGAATAGGGCTGTGCCTTTCCTCCACAATGCTGGCTCCACCTCCTGTGGTGTGTTTGATGTCCCTGGCCTGCACTGTCAAAGGAAGAGAAGGAGTCCTGTAAACAAAGTGCTCCAGGACTGACCAGAACTGGTTTGGACTAAGCAAAGGCCTCTCTGCCTTCAGAGAACAAAGAGAAAAGTAGTATAAATATTGGGACCCAGACCCAAGAACTTTAGATCACTTCTGGGAATCAAGATGAACCTTTGCTGAGGAGAAGAACCAGGAAGCTGAAGGAGGAGACTACCCCTGTGCTGTGTGTTTGGGGGTTGGCCTGCAGTGGTTGCTTCATTACCAAAGAGAGGAGAAAAGGACTGAGTGTGCTTTCTATCAACTTGAAGAAGAATCTCCAAGGGCTTGAACTAGAGCTTGCCTCCTGCCTGAAGTCTCAGGGATACAAGACTTCACCAACCAGCTCCCCCCTGAATTCCCTTGCTGGGAATTGAAATGCCTGCTGTTGTGCTGGGCCTTCTGAGAGACTCCGTGTCGCTGGGAGCTGGAAGCGCGACGCAACGACGAGAAGCGTGTCGCCGCTGCAGCCGCTGTCATCGCATCGCCGAGGAAGCGAGACGCCGCTGTCATCATCGCATCGCCGAAGCACGGCGCATCGCCGGAGAAGCGGGACGCTGCCACCGAGGTCATCGTCGCATCACCGGAGAAGCGCGTCGTAGGGCCTGTCGCGGCTCCAAAGATCATCGAGTCGCCGCACGGCCGTCGGGCGTGCACGCATCACACCAACGTTGTCACATCGCAACCAAGACGCCATTTTGTCGCATCGTACCGGAGAAGAGTATCGCATCGAGGTGCCATCTTGTCGCATCGTACCGGAGAGCAGTAAGAAACCGACGCATCAACTCCCCACACAGTAAGGAAGCGAGCATCAACTCCCCTGCGCAGCAGTATGAACCGACGCATCCACTCCCCTGCGTGTAAGGAACCGACGCATCACCTTCCTTGCGACCCCTTTTGTTTTCTTTGCGTTACGCATTCAAGATACATTGAGAGTAAAGTGTCGCATTTACAACTTCAGAGAACTGAGCTATTTTATAACATTTTAAAGTCTATTTTTGAGTACAGTATTGTGGATTTTTGTCGTTTGGTCTTGTGTTAAGTCTATATAAAAATACTATTTTTATAATACAACCTGTGTGGTGTCCATCTGTAGTGTTGTCACTATATTACTGTATGTGTTCACAAATGCTTTACACACTGCCTCTGAGATAAGCCTGCCTGCTCGTGCCAAGCTACCAAGGGGGTGAGCAGGGGTTATTTTAGGAGTGTAGCCCCTTACCCTGACTAGACGCAAGGGTCCCTATTTGTCACAGGTACCTACCTATGCCAACAAGAGACCCCCAAATCTAACACCAGTCTATTGCGGCAACCTGTGCACTCTAATGTGCTGAAGGATAGAGTTGTGGTCTCGGGAGTTATAGAGGTGAGCTATAATGGCCTACAGAGGCTTGCTTCATTGGCACCTGCACCCGCGATGAGCTCTTTTGATTGTGAAAAACGTTGAAAGTTTCCTAGGTTTCAAAGAGTGGGTGAGCCAATCCTTTAAGAATAACTCAGCGCGATCTGGGAACCCTACAAATCTCAAATTGTTCCAGCATGAACGCCCTTCCGAATCTTCAATCCGCTCTTCTATTCTGGTCGATTGGGACTGACGAGCAGCAACCTTTTTCTTTAGGTCCCCCACCTCCTGCTGGAGCTACTTGACATTCCCTTCAGCATCCATAACTCTGTCTGCCATTTTACAAAAGTCTGCTCTAAGGTTAATTAACTTCAATGGCCACTGCATCAATTTTGACAAACATGGCCTACTGGGATCCTTTTATCTCCGCCAGGAGGTTCGCTTTTGTTGGAGCTGCCATCGGCCCATCCTGCGCATGCCGAGGCTGTTGGTCGACCGTGTTTTCTGCCAGCAGTGGGTGGGTATAATTGTCAATTTTGTTTCCCCATTACAAATATCTGTCCATCCCACCCTGCGTAAGCCCAGTTCCACTCAACCATTTACCACAATGAGCACGAGCCGGCCCCCCTAGCTCTGTTCAGGTCAATGCCCCCATGATCCAATGGTAAGATGTCACCTCAGCTCCTCAGCCGTCACCCCAGGTAACTGAGGGTCCACAAGAGGAGTTTGTTTCACAAATTAGCAACTGCAGGGCCAGGGATTAACTTACTTCCAGCATCTCCATCCATGAATGGAGAAAGGCATCCCAAACTCAGTCCGCTCCTGCCTCTGACCTCCTCGATCCCTGCGTATCCACTGCTGTCCCAGCACAGGAGCAAACGCGCCCCAGAACCCGCGAGGCCACGCGGGTCATCATGCTGCAGCCACACTTGCAGCCACCATGGCAGCAAATGCAAACAGTACACCCACACCTGGAGCGCTAATCAGATGCGGCTGCTCCATTCCTTGCTCCTCAGTGCTGCAGGCTGAAAGTCACAATCCGCAACCCTCTCTGTGATAGGGGCTGCCACAGCCTCACTCACTGCGGTCTGACCAGACTTAATCGCCCAGGGGAGTCCTGCGATCAGGCTCTCCAGTGCCCCCTGGCTCCCATCCAGGACGCCCCTCATCCTTCGCTGGGCCTCCATGCTGCTAAGGGCACACGAGGATGATGAGGTCTCACTGCACCATCCACCCGCCGTGTCCTCGAGCGAGCCCCTCCCAGACCTCGGCTGCGACTTGCGCGACGCACTGGCACCTCTTCCCAGACTGGGCTTGTCGTCAGGGAATGAGGCCCAATCTCGGGCCCAATTGTTGACAAGATGTGTGCACAGCAAACAAGGTGCCCAGGAAGGGTTTATTTTCACCTCAGACACAGAATGTTGCAGGACTCCGTTTGTGCAAGCGGTTCCGATATAGAGAGCGACTAATTGTCCATCTTGCTTGGCCATGCCCCCCAGTTAGTGGATACATATACAAGTAGGTACGGGAGAGCCAATGAGTGAGGTTTCCAGTTTGTGCCATGGAAGTGTATCAAGACTACTGGCAGGAAAGAACCAGAGATATGGCAGACTGATAAATTGTATAATCTTGGAAATTGACTCCATCAGTTGTCTTTGATAGTTGAAATATACAAGTTGCAATTTTGGTATTCTTCCCATTCCATAAGATGGAGCTCAGGATATGAGTAATTTCTCAAAATAGTCTGGGTGGAAATAGTCTGGGTGGAAAGGTTATTGGAAACCTGGAGTGTCTGTTCAATATCTTTGGTGTGATTGTCTTCTTAATTATGTCCAGCCTGTCCTACCATGATAGTTTGAGTGGATTTCAAAAAATTTTTTTTGTCTTTGATGGCCTTCAATGTTTTCTTATGGTCAATATCAATATATGACTGGAGAAGGGAACACTTAAGAGATATAACTATAATATCAAAACATCGCTACTTACTCTATTCCTCTCCCCTTCCCACGAGTATGTTACGGTTTTTATTTGCATAAAATGTGTGCTTATCAGCTAATGGTGAAATATAACTATTTGAACTGAAAAAGTAGTTTCTAGAAGGTCTATCAGAATACAGGGGCCGATTCATAGAACTAATCTGAGATAAAATCCTAAACTTACTACTTTCAGGGCTGGACTGGCTACCGGGCGTTTTGGCATGCTGCCGAGCTGTGGGCTGATGTCACTGCGGTGGGGCCTAATTTCGTTGATAGAGACCTGCGTGTGCTTAGAAATAAACAAAGCAAAACGAATTTCGTTCAGCACACGCAGGTCCCCATCAACGAAATCAGCCCCCAGCTCGGCAGCATGCCAAAACGCCCGGTAGCCAGTCCGGCCCTGACTACTTTTGGTATTCACCGAAGGCATTTAGTAGTAGTAAAGTTAGGACTCCTAACTTTACTACTACTAAATGCCTTTTGTGAATACCGAAAGTCGTAAAGTTAGGATTTTGTCTCAGTTTAGTAGTAGTAAAGTTAGGAGTCCTAACTTTACTGCTACTAAATGCCTTCTGTGAATACCAAGAGTAGTAAGTTTAGGATTTTATCTCAGATTAGTTCTGTGAATCAGCCCCAAAGTATTTAAACCAAATGTTCCTCATCAGTAAATACGTAATAGGTGAGTGACTTCAGCAAAAGCGTGGGAAATATGATGTGTACGATTTATCTATAGTGTAAACACACTGGGTCAAGGGAGAAAACGGATGTTGGGTAAAATGAGTGAAAGGTAAATTTGTACTACTTCATCTGTAAATGTTATGCAGTAAGGTTAAGCAGAAGCATAGGGCAACATCTCCTGCATGACACTAGCTGATGGAAGCCCAGTGAACATTAATTTACCCAGCTTCGTGGGTCCACTTCTTCTGCTTCCCGGTGATCTAGCCACTGCTGTCCTCTAGGCGCTAATACCACAGTGCTACTCTGACTTCTGCTTCCAGGTTGTAAACTTTTGGCAGCATTTGTTTCTCCTTACATATTCTGTTTTTTTTTCTGTGAATGCTATGTTCCTTCGGTGATCATGTTTTTTTTTTGTGAGCTCATCTTCCTCCCTCTCCTCATTTGCCCACCCCACACTCACACCTCCATGCACACACCATTGACATCTGTCGATTGTTTCCGGCCGTATTGTTTTCTGTGTATCTGTCCCATGCTTTCATCATCCATTCTATGCCTTACTGCCACCCTCCACCCTCTGCATAGGTAGGCCCTGTCTCTTTCTGCACACTGTGCCACTATGTTGTGACAGCAGTTATACTGTCCTGAACTGTCTCACCGCACTGTGGGCCCTCGGTACAGGTCAGTAGTGGCCACTCATAGTACCAAGTGGTGGGGCGGGGGGAGGTGAACACAAAAAAACAAACACATATAATTAAAAATAATAAAACTTACTTGCTCCGACGGCAGCCGCCTTGCTCCGGATCCTCGCTTCCTTGCCAGGAGCCTGCTGCACACTGCGCAGGCTCCTAGCTCCCAATCCCAGTGGTGCTCACATGTTGGGAATGCTATTCCCAGCATGTGAGCAGCTCTGGGATTGATCTGAGTGCCTCGGTTCGGCGCTCAGATATAGATTGGGAGCCTGTGTTGGTTTTGCCACCCAGCGTACAACGCAGCTAGGTGGAGAAAGGCTAATTGCAACCAGGGCCGGACTGGCTACCAGGCGTTTTGGTGTGCTGCCAAGCTGGGGGCTGATTTCACTGCGGTGGGGGCTGATTTCGTTGATGGGGACCTGCGTGTGCTTCTCAATAAACAAAGCAAAACGAATGGTTTTAAGCACACGCAGGTCCCCATCAACGAAATCAGCCCCCAGCTTGGCAGCACACCAAAACGCCCGGTAGCCAGTCCGGCCCTGAGTGCAACATGACAGTTTGGCCGGCCCTCTCATGAGCACTTGGCAGTGCCCACCACTCCCCCCTCATCCCTGGTGCTGCAGCTGCAGTGTCTGGCTGGGAGGCCACGCCCTTCCCTCTCAGCCTGCAGGGCTAAAAATAAAATGATAATAAAAAAATGTTATTATCATTTTATTTTGCCCTTTGCCTCTGCTGGCTTTTATGGGGTGGTTGGGAGGGCGATGCTCCTCCGCCATAATGGAGGTACAGGTTAGTCCGACCGCAGTTTTGACACCTTGGATGCCATGTTGTGTCTGCTGTGATTGACTGTTTATTTCTACCCCCACCTCCTCTTCATAGGCAGGCTGTAGGGTGGAAAGTCGAACACAGTGTCATCATGACATCATGTTGCTCAATTTAAACATTCTTTTAGGCACTGTATGTTATCTGGTGCAAGAGAGCCATGTCACAAATCTCATGACTAGTACTTGACTAGTGCTTTATATGCTAATGACATGTAGCTCAGTGGCACAGTGCTAAGCTCTATGTGAGAGTATAGGGACCACTAACAGAGATACTCTTTTTAGCATGGGTGACCCCTGTCCTCATGCCCCGTCTCTGACACCAATACTGGCTGTTCGGAGCTGATTCTAAGATAGAAATGCAAGCCTATTTAACTAAAAGCTCACAGTGGGAATTGCCTACAGTCACTGGTTAGTAAATATATTTATTGAGTATAGATGGAGCTCCTCATTCCTTGAGTATATGGTCTGTGTACTTGTGAGTACGTGTTTATGTGTGAGCTGGGATATAGAGCTTCTCGGATCTCCAGTTTGTAAAAAGCACCTACGGTTGAAGTGTTGTCACTGAAACTAGTGGTAGCTGAGAGATGCTGTCTACCAATCCTCAGCATGTGAACTTCCCTCCCTTACCTAAGCACTCCGAGGGAGTAGTTTAGCGCCAGTTTGCAACGCACACTGGACCCTGGTTGGGTCGCTAGACGGAAAACATTTCAAATTTGGTTCCACATGTTATAGAACTCATTCTTGCAAGAAGTACAGGTTTTTTGCAAGTTTCTCTTTGTTGATCATTTGTCTAAAAACTGCTCATACAACCCTCAGCAGCTAAGAGGAGATAATTCCGCAACAAGTACTATGCCGGGAGGCCCCTATGCAGAGTGGTTGAGAAAGGGGGCAGGGCCTCCAATGACGTTTCAGCAATCCAGATGTGGGGGACTTAGTTATCGCAAAAATAGGTGTTCATGGCCCACAACGATCCTCAGGAGCCAAGGGGAGTTCATCCCCCAACCAATAGTACGCCAGGAGGCCCCTGTACAGAGTGCTTGAGAAAGGAGCGGGGCCTCCGACGAGGTCTCAGCAAACTCATTTCTGACCTTTATTTTGCCTATTTCTGCTCATTTCTAACCTTTATTCTACATCTTTCTGCTCGTTTCTGACCTTTAATCTGCCTCTTGTTCGTTTCTAAACTATATTTTGCCTCTTTCTGCTCGTTTCTGATGTTTACTCTGCTTTTTCTGCTTATTTCTGACCTTGCCTCTTGCTGTTCATTTCTGTTCTTTATTTTGCCTCTTTCTGCTCGTATCTGACCTTTATTTTGCCTCTAGCTGCTCGTTTCTGACCTGTATTCTGCCTCTTTCTGCATGTTTCTGACCTGTATTTTGCCTTTTGCTGCTCGTTTCTGACCTTTATTCTCCCTTTCTCTACTCATTTCTAACCTCTATTCTGCCTATTGCTTCTCATTTCTGACCTCTATTCTGTCTCTTTCTGCTTGTTTCTGACCTCGATTCTTGCCTCCTGCTGCTCATTTCTGACCTTTATTCTGCCTCTTTCTGCTTGTTTCTCACCTTTATTCTGCCTCTTGCTGCTTATTTCTGACCCTTAATCTGCCTCTTTCTACACATTTTTCACCTTTACATTTTCTGTTTCTGCCCTTTATTCTGCCTCTTGCTGCTCGTTTCTGACCTTTATTTAGCCTCTTTCTGCTCTTCACCTGGACTGCGGGAGGAGCCTCAAGACCTCTGGGGTCCCAGCCGGCTCCTCGCCTCCTGCAGGAGCCAGCATTGCTTTCACACACAGGGAGCTGCTAAACATGCAGCCCCCTGTGTGCGAAAGTAATTCTTCTGGTTCACTGCTCGCTTGACAGCGGGCAGGGAAACAGACGAGTGCCCGGCTTCCAGCAAGCAAGAACATTTTCACTACTCTTGCTTGCTGAAAGCGGAATGTTTGCTGTGGCTTGGCGAAAGTGGTTTAAGCTCCCTCCAAGCCACAGCAAACAGGTATGTCCTGGGGTGGGCACTCCGGGACATAGCAGGAGCCGGCCCTGGGGGGTGGAGGTCCCCAGGGCCATGCATGGCTCCAGGAGGGGGGCTGTGCTTCCCCTGCTTCTTAGATGTAGTAGGGTCTGCCATAGGGAGGTTCTGGCCCCGGTCTGAGAACAGCCCAGGAGGGGGGCAGCGCGGCCCCATCCATCTTTAATATTCCAATTTAGCCCCAGAAAGGTGGTGGTCTCCAGGGCCCGGAGGGGTCTGTCAGGCCCCCCAAAGCAAACAAATTAGACCGGAGGAGGTGGTGGTCCCTGAGACATGGGGGGTCCACAAGGCCCCCCCATTTAGTTTTAATAAGCCCCCGGGAGGTGGGTGTCCCCGGGGCATACAGAGTGGGGTCCCGTGAGCCCCTGGGCGTGGCCCACCCGGGAGCTCCAGCACGGCTCCCACTAAAATATTTTTGTTTTAAAAAATGTTTTTTGCCCTGGCGAGCTCCCTCTGGGACCCCCCCAACCTCCCCCCCAGAGGCCTGGGGGGGTCAGAGTATTCCTACCCCGCCCCCTTCTCTTTTTTTTTACATTTTGTTTGGGGACTCGGCTTAAGCCAAGTCCCAAGATGGCTGCTAACACTTTCTGGTTTGAAGTGTTGGCAGCCAATTAGATTAGAGCAAAGGGACTGTTGGATCCTCGGAGGATCCCAGTCCCTAAATATACAAATTTGGATTTTCCTTAATATTTCCATGTCATGAGTGATGTAATATGTGACGTCATGAGCAGTGCATTGCGGGGGCACGAGTTATAGTTAGCTCAACTAACTATAAAGGCCGAATTTCTCTGGTGTTGTATGAGTGAAATGTCCAACTAACTATAACATCCCTGAAACTTGTGGTTTTTTCAATGAATTTCCAAGGTTTTTTAAATGCTAATGTCTAACTATAACGTCCCTGAAACCTATGGTTTTTTCAGTGAATTTCTAACGTTTTTATAATGCTAATTTCTAACTATAACGTCCCTGAAATGTGTTTTTTTTAGTGAATTTCTAAGGTTTTTTAAATGCTAATTTCTAACTATAACGTCCCTGAAACCTATGGTTTTTTCAGTGAATTTCTAAGGTTTTCTAAATGCTAATTTCTAACTATAACGTAGTAGTCGCGTTTGCAGAGTGGTGCAGAAAGGGGCCTAGGCCTCCGACCGGCGCTCAGCAATTCCACTGCGTAGGACTTACAGGAGGTACCAGGATGGCTACTTAGCCACCAAAGTCCCTCAGGAGTGAAGTGGACTTCATCCCCCAACCAGTACTGTGCCAGGAGGCGCGTTTGCAGAGTGGTGGAGAAAGGTGAGCGTGGCCTCCCAAGACCTCTTAGCAATCCCACTGTGTGGGACTTACTGGAGGTAACAGGAGGGGTAGTTGGCCCCAAGGTCGACCTTGTGGGCCAACTACCCCTCCTATTACCTCCAGTAAGTCCCACACAGCAGGATTGCTAAGTACTAATATCAGGCCACACCCCCTTTCCCCACCACTCTGCAAACGCACTCCCTGGTGCGCTCTTGGATGGGGATTAAAGTCCCCTTCGCTTCTGGGGGTCCTTAGGGACCAACTAGCCTACCTGATACCTTCAGTATGCCCGAGATAGTGGGATTGCTGACAGGTGGACACAGGCCACGCCCCCTTTCTCAACCACTCTGCAAACGCGCCTCCTGGCGCGTTCTTGGTTGGGGGATTAAGTCACCTTGAATCCTTAAGGTCTCTGGGGGCCAACTAGCCCACCAGGTACCTCCAGTAAGCCCCACACAGCTAGATTGCTGACACTGGTCCGAGGCCACACACCCTTTTTACACCACTCTGCAAACGCACCCCCTGGCACACTGCTGCTCGGGGGATGAAGTCCACTTTAGTTCTGAGGTCCTCAGGAAACAAGAGGACCTCATCGCCCCACCAGCAATGCGCCAAGAGGCGCGTTTGCAGAGTGGTGTAAAAGGGGGCGTGGCCTCGGACCAGCTCTCAGCAATCCCACTGTGTGGGGCTTACTAGGTACCTAGTGGACTAGTTGGCCTCTAAGGACCCTTAAGATTCTAGGGGACTTAATCCCCGGTAAGATGCCGGCTTCTGCTTTTTAAAAAATTATTCTTAGAAGGGGGGCTGTGTGCCTCCCCTTCTCTTAATATTTTGTGGGCCCTGGGGTCCCATCCCACAGGGCCTGACCCATTTTTTTTTTTTTTAAATTGGAAAAAACGGGAAGGGGGCCACGCTGCCCTCCTCACCAGGCCAATCTTGGCCCCGGGGACCCCATCCCCCGGATCATGGCCTTGTGTAGTTTTTTTTAAAATTAATACGGGAGGGGGGCCACAGGGCACTCCTTCCCTGGCCCATTTTTTGCCCCGGGAACCCCATCACCCAGGACCTGACCTCGATTTAAAAAAAAAATGTATACATTTATACGGGAGGGGGGCCACGTGGCCCCCCTTCCCTTGGCCTCTTTTGGCCCTGGGGACCCCATCCCCCGGGGCCTGGCCTCGTTTTTTAAAATTATATATACGGGAGGGGGGCTGCGTGGCCCCCCTTCCCTTGGCCTCTTTTGGCCCCAGAGACCCCATCCCCCGGGGCCTGGTCTCTTTGTTGGGGACTGCGGGGGGGCCCAATGCCCCCGCAGTCCCAGTCGGCTCCCCGCCTCCTGCGGGAGCCGGCATTGCTTTTGGACAAGGGGAGCTGCTGACATGCAGCTCCCCTTGTCCAAAAGCAATTCTGCTTTGCTTCGTGGAAGCGAGAGCAGGTTTCCTGCTCTCGCTTCCATAAAGGGAAGCATAGTTTGCCATGACAGGGCGGGAGCCGTGCTCCCGCCCTGTCATAGCAAACTGCAATGTCCCGGGAGTGGGCACCCCTGGTCATTGCTGGAGCCGGCCCTGGGGGGTGGCGGTTCCCAGGGCAATGAAGGGCCCCTGGAGGGGGGCTGCGGGGCCCCCCTCCCAATGTAAGCATAGCCCCGGGGAGGTGGTGCTCGGACCCCCGCATTAACATAATTAGTGCCCCGGGGAGGTGGTGGTCCCCGGGGCATTGTGGGGGGGGGCCCGAGCACCCCCCACACAGTTTTATAAAGTAGCCCCGGGGAGGTGGCAGTCCCTGGGGCTTGGGGGGCCCACGCAGCCCCCGCCCTATTTAATATGAAGCCCCGGGTAAGGTGGTGGCCCCCGGGGCTGCGTGGGGGGAAAAGAGCCCCCCCAAAGCATTTCAATAAGAAAGCCCCGGGGAGGTGGCGGTCCCCAGGGCTGCGGGGGGCCACGTGCCACCCCACGCATTATCAAAAAAACATAATAAAACATTGCCCCCGGTACCTGGCCCACCCGGGGTCTTTAAAAAAACAAGGCGCGGGAGACCGCGCTTCGTTTTTTAAAAATTTTCGGCCGGATTCGCGCACTTGGCACGACTCCGGCTGAAAATTAAAAAAAATAATGTATTTTTTGGCCCTGGGGGTCCCTGTGGGACCCCCTGACCAGGCCTAGGGGGTCAGGGTGTTTTTACCCTGCCCCCTTTTCTTTTTTTTAATCGTTTTTCTCACCTTCTTTCTTCTGACTCGGTACTGAGTCACAAGATGGATGCCAACACTACCTGGTTTGAAGTGTTGGCAGCCAATCAGAGGCAAGCTCATGCTCGGGAGGGCTCAGGGAATCAGATCTCACAATTCTCAAATATCGATATCTGTAAATCTTTAAATATCTCAAAAACTACTGAATGGATTTACACCATTTAAAGAAAAGTGTGCTTTCTGGACCAAGAGCTATCTCTCTGCCAAATTTAGTGTAATTCCGTTCAGCAGTTCAGGCTGTAGCCGTGTCTAAAGTTTCCTATGGAAATTAACATCGAGAAAACATGTTTTGGGACCCCCTTTTTTCTAGGCCCCCGCTTGACGAATCACCCCGAAACTTTCAAGACAGCAGCAGACCTGAGCGGGCCGAAAGTTTTGAAAATTTCGTGAAGATTCGTCAAACGGCACCAAAGTTATTGGCAAATCAAAAAACGCATTTTCCTATGGAAACTATGACCTACATATGACTGGCTACCGCCAGTAGGATATATATATATATATATTTCCACCAACAGATCCCTCTGTGTCAGCGCGCTCACGATCGGTGCAAGTATTGCAGAAAAGGGATCAAGATCTGCATTACGTATTGCCACCAAGTAAAAAGAATTACTCGCACTCACGGTGAGCAAGACCAGAGTGGTCGAAACGCGTTGGTTTGTGAGAGGACTTGATGGTGTTGGCTGTATCATACTGAAGTAAAGAAGTCTTGATACTAACCTCCTGGAGTGCGAGTAATTCTTTCTACTTGGTGGCAATATATATATATATATATATATATATATATATATATATATATATATCATAGCTCCATCCGAAAGGATACGAAGCACTCGCGGGGTGAAAACAAATATTTATTTAAAGGCAGTTCTCCCAGACGCGTTTTAGCGTAATGCCTTCCTCAGTGTTCGAACTGCCAACATACGGTATCTGATGTCCAATTGGCTTTTATTCAATGTACTGTGTTCTCATTGGTGGAATCACAGCCAATGGCAGGGCTGCGATGCACTTACGGATATTCCCCGGTAGCAACGTGTCTCTGCACTAACGTCGGCACTGCGGCATATACGTTTCGGGCTTCGTCGTTCCATTGAGTGCGGCGTGAGACTTTGCAGCTGTGCCTCCTTTCAGACACCAGTGAACAAGGGCTTGGAAGCCCGAAACGCGTTTGGTTATTACCTCTGCTGTGGAGGTGATGCTGGTCCCCCTGCAACCTGCCAATAAAAAGGTTCAAACACGTACGTGTGTGGCGCCTCAATCATTGAGCGTTTTTCTTGTGGATTTGTGGCGGCCCTGCTCGGGTCGCGAGGTACCCCGCTGCGGAAGAGCAGCTCCGGCACGCTGCGAAGATCGCAGCGTCAATGGAACGACGTGACCATTTGGTGAGGCAATATGAGCAGGGATCCAGTCATGCTCTTTACAGCAAAACCTACTAAAGGATTTTAAGTAAATTGGGAGGCATTGCTGCATTTCACTACGGACTCAAATATGCACACTACCAAGACCATAATGCAGTTGTGGTGCACGCCCAGAGGGCGGGACTATATCTAATCGCTGCGAGTGCGGCGTGAGACTTTGCAGCTGTGCCTCCTTTCAGACACCAGTGAACAAGGGCTTGGAAACCCGAAACGCGTTTGGTTATTACCTCTGCTGTGGAGGTGATGCTGGTCCCCCTGCAACCTGCCAATAAAAAGGTTCAAACACGTACGTGTGTGGCGCCTCAATCGTTGAGCGTTTTTCTTGTGGATTTGTGGCGGCCCTGCTCGGGTCGCGAGGTACCCCGCTGCGGAAGAGCAGCTCCGGCACGCTGCGAAGATCGCAGCGTCAATGGAACGACGTGACCATTTGGTGAGGCAATATGAGCAGGGATCCAGTCATGCTCTTTACAGCAAAACCTACTAAAGGATTTTAAGTAAATTGGGAGGCATTGCTGCATTTCACTACGGACTCAAATATGCACACTACAAAGACCATAATGCAGTTGTGGTGCACGCCCAGAGGGCGGGACTATATCTAATCGCTGCGAGTGCGGCGTGAGACTTTGCAGCTGTGCCTCCTTTCGGACACCAGTGAACAAGGGCTTGGAAGCCCGAAACGCGTTTAGTTATTACCTCTGCTGTGGAGGTGATGCTGGTCCCCTGCAACCTGCCAATAAAAGGTTCAAACACGTACGTGTGTGGCGCCTCAATCGTTGAGCGTTTTTCTTGTGGATTTGTGGCGGCCCTGCTCGGGTCGCGAGGTACCCCGCTGCGGAAGAGCAGCTCCGGCACACTGCGAAGATCGCAGCGTCAATGGAACGACGTGACCATTTGGTGAGGCAATATGAGCAGGGATCCAGTCATGCTCTTTAAAGCAAAACCTACTAAAGGATTTTAAGTAAATTGGGAGGCATTGCTGCATTTCACTACGGACTCAAATATGCACACTACAAAGACCATAATGCAGTTGTGGTGCACGCCCAGAGGGCGGGACTATATCTAATCGCTGCGAGTGCGGCGTGAGACTTTGCAGCTGTGCCTCCTTTCAGACACCAGTGAACAAGGGCTTGGAAGCCCGAAACGCGTTTGGTTATTACCTCTGCTGTGGAGGTGCTGCTGGTCCCCCTGCAACCTGCCAATAAAAAGGTTCAAACACGTACGTGTGTGGCGCCTCAATCGTTGAGCGTTTTTCTTGTGGATATATATATATATATATATATATATTACCTACTGGTGGTAGCCAGTAGGTAGTCATATTTAGGTCATAGTTGAGGGGCCAGCAGGGACTGCCTACACGACACGGTGAGCCATGTGTGGTCTGCATTGCGCTGGCACTTAGTTGGCCCATTGGGGACTAATGATCTGCCATATAGGCGATATATGGATTTAACATACCTTAAATATACCTGCCATGCATGTAAAGGTGTGCATATAAATTCATCAAGCATGTGTGGTAAAGGCATGTGTGGTAATATCATACCGAAGGAACACGCTGAGATGAAGCAATTGGATTTAAGTACTGCAAATGTACAGTTAATTAGCACAATACTGTTTAATTACTAGCTGATTATCATCACATTGGCCTTCTACATGGTAGGTAAGCCATACTCATCTGTACATTTTACAATCATGGCCTCATTTATACTTGGGGGACGCTGGCACCAAAGTTTTTCAGTGAAGGAGGCAGCACCGCCCCCACCCCACCCTCTGATGCGTTGCCAAACTAAGAGCTTCCCAGAATCTGTGTGGATATTTTGTTGATAAAGAGGATCCAACACATGTGTAGTAAGTGGCTTTGCAGGAAAATTAACATGTCTCCCATTTTATTTCTGAAGCTAACCTCTCCCTGCAAAGCAAGGGGAAGGGCAACACGACTAATGTCCCCATGCTCTGCAGATTTTTCTCCCAACACGAAGGGGCATATCAGGACGTTTGTTGTCAGGACTGCCCTGATTTACAGAGCGGTCCTGACAGAAAAGACACCAGTGGAAATGGTCAACAAGGGGCTGTCTTAAATTGGGCAGTCCCTTCGATCCCATTCCCTTAGGAGCGGGATGTGCGATAATCAATCAGACTGCTCCACCAATGGGAACTCCAACTTCCCCCAAACTTTAAGTGAAAAGCAAGCGGTAGGCGGATGTTGTGCTATTGGCACCCTCTCAATGAGGTCCTCAATCTGTTACTGTCTCTATTGCTATTTTACAGAATAAAAGTACCCACAAAGATCCACCTGAGGTAAAGGGTGCCGAAGTGACTCCTGGTCACAACCAGGGCTATAAAATAGAACGAATTAACCAACAAGCATTGGCATAGCCAATAGGTCTCGCCTTGGGGACCTTATAAGTGTTTAGCCATGCAACGGTTGATGTTGTTGCACCAAGGATATTGTGCTGCATAAATAAATACTTATAAGGTCCCAAAAGCAAGACCTATTGGCTATGCCAATGCTTGTTTGTGTTCCCACAGTTCTTCCTTAGGGCTGCCCTCAGTGATGCGACCGAAGGACCCTCCGTTTGTCTGCCCCCTTTTTTCTTTCTTATGAGTGCCTTGCGCGGGAGCCGTTTACTTTCATAATGGTCTTTGGTTAGGCAAATGCTTCCACCAGTTAGTTGCACTTTGAACCTGGGGGCTTGTGGTTGACGCGTGTCTTGGCTATGCTACGCGCTAATAACATATTATTGTGTAATCTCATGTTTTTCTCCTAAGCCTATATTTGTAACAGCAACTGTAACTGAAGTAATTTTCGTAACCTGTAACCCGCTGATCCTCATGTAAAGCGCTCTGATACCTCTGGGTCTAGCCAGCGCTATATAAAACTCTTCAAATAAATAAATAAATAAATAAAATAAAAGTAACGCAAATTTGTACTATGCTGGATTCTGCGCTACTTGGTGTTAAAAAGGGACATTCAATGCGTGATACATAAGCCTTCTACGGCAACCATCCATGAGCTTTGATGCAAATGCCGAGCTACTAGCAATAGTAAACAGGTATTTGCACCACAGCCTCATGGAGGTAGATGTATCAGAGGAGAAATGTTTTAATATCTCCAGACTTTGCAAATGTTGTACAGTACACATACAAAGTGGGAAAATTATTACAGCATAGGTCTTGCACTGGAAGTTTCCCCTTCCATTACAAATATGTTTGACAGAGCGCGCACACACTTGCACTATGGTGCAAGGATGTGTGCTTTGGCACAAGACAGCCTAAAGAGCACCAGTGCTGGGGGAGAGAAAACTGCCATATTTTCCACTCTCCCTTTGACACAGCTCAGCACAAGAACTTTGGCTGCTGCATTTTGTCACATCAAAAGTTAGTATCTTTCCTTCTTAATATTCAGGACTTTTATGAATTGCAGAAATGTTGGGCCAGTTCTGATTTTGAAGGGATGTTGTATTGTGAACACTTTCAATTCTAAATTGGTAATGTGATAGATTTTCTTTCTTTGTTTTGCATAATGTATGCAGCACCCTACCCTTATGAGAAGCTGGTTCACTGTGAAATTATAACTATGGATAAATCATATAGGCCTCGATTAGGAGTTCCCTTTTAATTCTAATGGGTAAGTGGTCCACGGAAACTCCGCAAACCGATAAGTTTATCCAAGTACTTTAGCTGCTGAAGGCAGCCAGAATCCCTGAAATGCTGTGTGGAAACTTGGAGTTTCAGTTGAATAGATCCTGGAAATACCAATTTCCATGACAATTCTTCATTTCTCAAGGCAACCCCAGTATTCCACCGGTTATACCTCTTAGCTTCCCCACCAAAGCCCCCTCCCTCTGCTATATCCAGAGGGCAGAGTTAACGGGGTGTAATGCTGATGTACCTCGTGATGGGGTTCAGTGTACAATTACTTAAGCGTGGGCTGGAACAGTCTTCAGTCGGTGCAGGTGCAACAGTGCGTCCACTTGTGCAACTTTGCACCTAGTGGTTTATTAAATATTATGCGGCTGTTGCATGTGATTTGGTGCCCATTCTGCCAAAGTGCATTAATGGACACTTCTGCTGACCAAAAAGTAAAAATATCACAATGTGCACTGCTTCAACAATCTCCATCCCTTTGTCAGGAGGCACAATTCGAATCAAATCCTTGCCTACGAATGGCAGACAGAGCAACAGAATCATTTCCGGATTGCCTCACTCACAGTAAAAATATTGCATTACCATTTGTTTTTCTGGGAGAGGGAAACCAGTGTATTTTTGCAATAAAGTAGCACAGGTCACTGGGTTTGAATTACAATCATCCAAGACAAAGCAAGGTCTGTTTGCCCTCTTATTTTTGGTGTACAAGAATGGGCTTTTCTCTTTTTGTCTAAGAATAAAATCGCTTCTGCAGTAGAAACATGCAAAATGATTTTGAGGTTCATTTTTGTCTCTGTTAATATAGTTGTACTCATAAATGTAATAAAAGGAACTATATTTCCAGATGCATTATATGTCAAGAAATAATCATGAAAGGTTTGTGGTGCTTTACTTTCTCTGGAAGTGAATTTCAGTTTACTTTAATTTGTAATTTTAATTCTAATACTATTTGAAGACAAACCGGTAACATGCACTGCAACAGATGTGAAAACACAGACACACACACATACACACCTACTAGCATACTTAGAAATTAGGATTTCCCATTTGTTTCTTTTTCAGCCAGAATTTACTCCCAACATAATTTGAGGCGTGTTTCCTCGGTGCAAGTACATTAGAGAACAAACTTCTAAATGCAATTTAGTAATAGGATCATTCTTCTGTTTTTCTGAGACTCGCAGAGTGAGTCAAAACAAAAGATTACAATTATGTTTCTCCCTTCAACATATCCAAGGATTTCTAAACGTGTCAAATGTCCTGAAAGATGTGTTTGCCTAGTCTAAAATATCAAAATAATAAATTCTAATAAGGTATCTTGTTTCAGCTGCACAAGCCTTCTACAGCCGGTGACGACGGGACCAGGTTACCCGACGTGGAGCTCACTTGTTCAAGTCAATTAGAGGGTTTTACCAGATTGTTTCTGGAAGTCTTGCGTTTCAAAAGAGGGCCTCTGTTTACATCGCCTGAGAGTCAATATCTACTCTGCATGTCCCAGAAAGAATGCTAACAATTTTTATATCGTTCACTGTTGACTTCTTCGTGTTCATCAAACATATGTGAGACAGTTTGTTATGACGTGTATTTGTGCTTCTTTGTAACACTTCGGTTAGAATTTCCACTTGATTTATTTATTTCCAAAATCTTTTTGAGTGAGCTGCACGCAGAAGGAATATGACAGAAGCTAATTTTGTAACAGTTACTACATAGCAGTCAGCTTACAATGATAGAAGGACACCGGCTGATTTAAATTATCACAGTATGCCACTGGATTTCCAAGGTCTAATTAAAACAAGCATTGGCCGCGCAGCCGTGAAACTGACACGTGAAAGTGAAAGTAATCGCGAGCGTCCAGATGGCGAGGGAAACCATATGGCGCCTGATCGCGCGTGCACGCTCGCGTGAACACAAGCTGGTCGCCAGCAAAAGCCACTGTTTGCACTTCCAAAACTCGCTTACTAAAACTCTCGCCAGTGCAGCGCATGCGCTGGCTCAGGCGAGACCTAATAAAAAACATTTGTATGAGCATGTCTGGGATAATGCTCCATTGTACCACTGTGTTAATAAACTGCTTTTGTAGCTATCCAACTGTCTAATGGCAGTTGTTTCTTGCCTGCAGATTTTAAGGCAAGAAGACAGAGAGGCTATAATTTTGCATAGTAATTTTCACTTATTACTTCCAGTAGCAAAAGTTAACCCAGGCAATGGTCCCTGCTAATAATTGCATGCTCGCTTCAAACATCACAGTGCATCTTCTCTTTCCATTTCCCTTATTTATTTCTGATAAGAGATCATTAAAAATAGCAGAATTTTTGCCTTCTTGCATCCAGTTCATCTGTTGAAAATCCAGATTGCAGAGATTTCAGATCATTGAATCTCCCGGGATAGAGAAGAGCTAAATTCCCTTCTCAAACTTTTTTCATGCAGCTGCTCCATTTATTTGGAATGTAACACATCCTGGTGGAGACTGTCGGCGAAGACTTCTCTCATTTTGCAAGGCTTTAAAACATATTTATTAAATATTAATTTTTACCATATGATTTTATATTTATTATAGTCTTGGACATTTTTTTTAAAACTTTTTATTTTCTATCAGTTGTATATGTTGTCTTTCTTTCATCTTTTTACTTTCACATTTTTATAGAACTGTTATATTTGTTGTATATTATTACATTTCACAACACTGAGGTGTCCTATCAGGAAGAAGTAATGTTAAAATAAATAGACGTAAATAAATTGCAGTGTTTTGCTTCAGATTAATTAATTTATTTATAAAATTGCCATAAGCCATACAATGTTTTGTATCTGGCGTGGTAAAGAACTTGCCAGTTCTTTCCCCCCTATTTGTTTTCTTTATTCCATTTCTTCTTTTCTCTCATATGCTAATGGAACCCCTGTTCATCTGGACATGCTCTACCAGGGGAATTTTCCTAAATGTGTCATGTTCTGTGTCAAACTAAGTAGCAAATGTGTTCCCTCATTCCGAACAGCAGTCATTTGCCAAAGGCTACACAAGGATTTGCACTACCAAGCACTATGTATCCATCCGTTCAAAAGACTCTGGGGCATATTTAATAAAAAATCATGCAGCGCAGCAAGTCACATTGCGTGATAGAGAAAGGGCATGGATGTGCCGTATTTAACATTATACGGCACATTCTTGTCTTTTTCCCCTGCGCTGGTGCAGAATGTGCTGCCTAGCGCCAATGCAGGCACCCTTGCACCATAGTGTTAGGGTGCCAGATTTGTAAGCAGGATTGTTTTTTGCAGGAAGGGACACCTGCACAAAAACAATCCCCTAAGGCATTTTCCTCCTTCTATGGGTGCTGCAAAATACAGCATAGATAGAAAGAGAAGAAAATGAGGAGAAATAAAGATATTTCTCCTCTTCACACCTCCCCTTGGGGAGTCATACCATTTTGATGCGTTCCTAGGTCTGCCAGTTATGGTAAATCTGGGAATATGCCAAAATCAATGGGTGAATGTATGTGGAAACTTCCTAAAAGTGGCATTTTTCAGAATTGTGACTTAAAATCTGACTTTACCATTAAGGAGGTGAAATAAATTGGTTTACTAGTTAGCTGGGGTGTGAGCCCTGGTCAAGCCGCATCCACAATCCTTGTCAAGGTAAGGCACAAGCAAACCCCAAATTAACCTGTACTCAACACCAAGGTAGCTAGGCACAGAGCAATCAGGCTTAACTTAGAGGCAATGTGTAAAGTATTTGTGCAACACTTCAAATGATAATTCAGTAAAAACACCACACAAAAAGATCCCACATCTGGTTAGAAAAATAAAGCTGAATTTAATAAAACATCAACAAAACAACAAAAATCCAATCAGTAAAACCGTAGTTATTATTTTTTTAAACAATAATGTGTAAAGTAGCACCTAAAAGCACAAAGCGCCAACTGCAGATATCTGGTTGCGCTTAACCAGGTCAAAGTCAAAAGTTCAGGCCGACCATGATGGAGTGCTGGTTGGATATAGTCACCAGGTTAGGCCTGCTGAACTTTACCTTCTCAAGTTAGTGCCAAAAGTCCCGTTCAAGTGAGGAGCAGGTAAGGGGCTGAGGAAGGCTGTCGGTGAACCGCGAGGAGCCGGTTGGCATCATGGGCAGGCTTTGCTGAAGCTTTGTGGCAACGGTCCCTGCAAGCGGTCGCTGCTGCAGTGTGAAGAGATGGGCTGACAGAGCTCTGAGCTGATTTGCGGTGTGAGCGACGGGGTCTAGGTGCGAATGGGTCCTTTCGCGGTCACGAATATCCCAAAAGCTTGATTTAAGCACCTGTGAGCCACACCAAGGGACCAGGACCTGAGAGACACTACTTGATTAGGAGCTTGCTGCAGCTGGATCCAGGGCAGGATGTTGGGGGGCCTTTTATGTCTCAGAGGCTCAGATCAGGAGACCCGCAGACTAGCCCTTGGAGTCACTCTGGGACACTCTGGGGTCCTGGGTTGAAGAAGAAGTGTGCATATCGAGTTCTCCTTCCCCAGGAAAGAGGGCAGCAGGTTAGCACATCAGAGCAGCAGTTCCTTTAGAGCAGCAATCCAGCAGAGTGGCAGTCCTTTGTAGAAGCACAGCAGACTTCTTCCTGGCAGAGTATACCCCTGACCAGAAGTGTACTGAAGAGTTGGTGTCTGAGGTCCAATATTTATACCCAGTTGTGACTTTAAAGTGGGGGAGAAGCTTCTAGTAGATTCCCTTTGAAGTTCCCAGGCATCCTGCCTTCCCTGTTCTGGCTTCAGACTAACTACAGGGGGTATGCAGCCCTTTGTGTGGAGGCAGGACACAGCCCATTCAAATGTAAGTAGGGCTGTACCCAGTTCCTTCCTCCCATCCTGCCAGTGATGGCATGCCTAAACTCCCTATTTTGTGTGGCCGTCTAGGAGGAATACACAAAGCTCAACTGTCTGCTACACCTAGTCATGTGACTAAGGTACAGGCACTAATCATTTTAAAACTGCCATTTTCTGAACCTCAATTAAAAATCCGACTTCACCATAAGTTAGGATTGTAAATTGTGATTCCACAAACAGCAAGCATGAACTGTTTACCTATTCCCATTTGAAAATGACACTTATAGAATGTAATAAGGTAACTCCAATATTATCCTATGGGAGAGGTAGGCCTTGCAGTAGTGAAAAACAAATGTAAGAGTTTTTTACTACCGGGACATGTAACACTTAAAGGTACATGTCCAACTTGTTAAATACACTACACCCTGCTTCTGGGCTGTCCAGAGTCTACCATAGGGGTAACTTATATGTATTACAAAGGAAGGTTTGGACCTGGAAAAGGTTTATTTCACCAGGTTGAAATGGCATTTTAATACCGCAAACACACAGGCTGCAATGGCAGGCCTGAGACAAGTTTAAAGGGCTACTTAAGTGGGTGGCACAAGTAGATCTTCAGGCCCACTAGTAGCATTTAATTTACAGGCCCTGGGTACACGTACTAGCACTTTACTAGTCGCATACAAGTAAGTTAAATGTGTCAATTGGGTGTGAGCCAATTCTACCATTTTTAAAGGAGTGAGCACAAGGACTTTAGCACTAGTTAGCAGGGGTAAAGTACACAGATTCCTAAAAGCCAACAAAAACGGGTTCAGAAGGCTGAAGGCAAAAAGTCTGGGGATGACCCTACAGAGAGGGCAATGTTCAACACATACACCATAAGGAGAGTATATGTAATACTGCATGCTATAGGAACTCATGTGTGGTATTTTCAGCCTGTCCATGCAATCTTTCTCATGCTAGTAACCTGGTGATAAAATCTTCAAAGGTACATGAAACTATGACCGACAATTTGAAAGATGTTTCCAAGTAACATCTATTAATTTACCTCAAAAAGTCTTGCCCTTTATTTTCAATTCCTACTTGTGCAAGGAGGCTGAAATCAGATAGGAATTTTCATCTCAGTTGTCTCTCCTATGCGGGAGTCATGAGTTCTAAAACATTCCTTCCATGTGGATACTCTGTGAGCAGCATATTGGTGTATCAAGCTAAGCCCAATTTTTCTTCCTATGGTATTTCAGAGCTATTTCTTTCAAGGATTATTCAAGGGTTATTCTAGACTGCTTATTTATGATTTTTTTTTTTTTAATGGGTAAAAAGTGCTGCAGAAGAAAGCGTCTGTTTTTCCCCTGCAAATGGTATTAACAAAGGGTTTGTGGTGCTGAAATCATCATCTTCCCAGCTTTCAGGGACAAGCAGACTTTTGTAAGTAAACCAAAATATTTTACACAGTTTTGGCATTTTACTGGGACATAGCCTATTTTTGCTACTTTTTGTGGTTTCAACCTCCTTCCAGTTAGTGGTAGAAAGAAATAATGGATCCTGGAAAGCTATACATTTCTAAAAAGGAGACACAATTCTGAATTCAGCAAGGGGTCATTTGTGTAGATCCTTCAAGGTGTTTTTTATAGAAACTAACAGTTGAAAATAAGAAAAATTGAAAATTAGTTGAAATAAAACATCCAATTTGTGCCAAAGTTTTCACCTGTAACTTCTTCGAAGTATAACAGATTTTCAAAAGCAATATACCGTTACATCTGCTGGGCCCTTCTGGTTGTGGGGATATATAGGACATGTAGGTTCACCAAGAACCCGAGGAACCCAGAGCCAATAACTGAGCAGCGTCTTCCAATGGTTTTTCATTGTGTACCGCGTATATAGTAATTCATTTAGTAAAATATAAAGAGTGAAAAATAGGTATCAAAGACACCTATGTATTTACGAAATGAAAACAAAATATTGAGTTTAGAAACAGTAGCTATTTGCACATCTCCGAAATTGTGGGTACCCATACTAGCATGTGAATAATAGGACATTTTTCAAAGTGACTTCATTTTTACACATTGTCTTACAGTTGGAAGGCAAAATTGCATAGAAAGGCAATAGGTAATAACAGTTGCTCTACAATTCCGTGTTCCCCTAAGTCTCCCGATAAAAACTGTACCTCACTTGTGTGGGTAGGCCTAGTGCCCATGACAGGAAACGACCCAAAAGGCAACAGGGACACACCACATTTTTACAGTGAAAACTGACCCTTTTTTTGCAAAGTGCCTAGCTGTGGAATTTGAACCATAACTCAGACGGCACCGAGGAAAACCTAGCAAACTAGACATTTTTAAAAACTAGACACCCAGAGGAATCCAGGATGGGGTGACTTGAGTGGCTCTCACCAGGTTCTGTTACCCAGAATCCCTTGCAAACCTCAAACTTTGTAAAAAAACTCATTTTCCTCAAGTTTCTGTGATGGAAAGATCTGGGATCTGCGTGGATCCACAAAATTGCACCCACCCCGCATTCCCCAATGTCTCCCGATAAAAACGGTACCTCACTCGTGTGGGTAGGCCTAGTGCACGCAACAGGAAACGGGCAACAACGCAACGTGGAGAGACCACATTTTTACAGTAAAAACGGACCCGTTTTTTGCAAAGTGCCTAGCTATAGATTTTGAACCCGAGCCCAGCCGGCACCCAGGGAAATCTAGCAAACGTATACATTTTTGAAAACTAGACACCCAGAGGAATCCAGGAGGGGGTGACTTGTGTGGCTCTCACCAAGTTATCTTACCCAGAATCACTTGCCAACCACAAACCTTGTCAAAAAACACATTTTCCCCACATTTCTGTGATGGAAAGTTCTGGAATCTGCGTGGATCCACAAACTTCCACCCACCCCACTTCACCAAAGTCTCTCAATAAAAATGGTACCTCACTTGTGTGAGTAGGCCTAGTGCCCGCGACAGGAAACGTGCCAAAACGCAACGTGGACATACCACATTTTTACAGTGAAAACTGACCCTTTTTTTGCACAGTGCCTAGCTGAAGATTTTGGATCAAGGCTCTCCCGGCACCTAGGGAAACCTAGAAAACCTATACATTTTTGAAAACTAGACATCCAGGAGAATCCAGGATGGTGTGTCCTGTGTGGTTCTCACCAGGGTCTTTTACTCTGAATCCCTTGCAAACCTCAAACTTTGTCAAAAAAACAAATTTTTCTCACATTTCTGTGATGGATAGTTCTGGAATCTGCGTGGATCCACAAAATTCCACCCACCCCGCATTCCCCACAGTCTTCCGAAAAAAATGGTACTTCACTTGTGTGGGTAGGCTTAGTGCCCGCAACAGGAAACGACCCAAAACGCATCATGGACACACCACATTTTTACAGTGAAAACTGACCCTTTTTTTGCAAAGCGCCTAGCTGTAGATTTTGAACCCTAGCTCTGCCGGCACCTAGAGAAACCTAGCAAACCTATAGATTTTTTAAAACTAGACACCCAGGTGAATTCGGGATGGGGTGACTTGTGTGGCTCTCACCAGGTTCTGTTACCCAGAATCACTTGCAAACCTCAAACATTTTAAAAAAAAACACATTTTCCTCACATTTCCGTGAAGGAAAGTTCTGGAATCTGCGTGGATCTACAAAATTCCACGCACCCCGCATTCCCCATAGTCATCCGATAAAAATGGCACCTCACTTGTGTAGGTAGGCCTAGTGCCCGCGACAGGAAACGGCCCAAAACGCAACATGGACACACCACATTTTTACAGTGAAAACTGACCCTTTTTTTGCAAAGTGCCTACCTGTAGATTTTGAACCCTAGCTCTGCTGACACCTAGGGAAACCTAGCAAACCTGTACATTTTTTAAAACTAGACACCAAGGAGAATCCAGGATGGGGTGTCCTGTGTGGTTCTCACCAGGGTCTTTTACTCAGAATCCCTTGCAAACCTCAAACTTTGTCAAAAAAACATATTTTTCTCACATTTCTGTGATGGATAGTTCTGGAATCTCAGGGGAATCCAGGAGGGGGTGACTTGTCTGGCTCTCACCAGGTTCTGTTACCCGGAGTTCTATGCATCCCACATTTTCCAAAGCCTCCTGATAAAAATGTTACCTCACTCGTGTGGGTGGGCCAAGTGCCCGCGGCAGGGAAGGGCCCAGAACGTATTGTGGAGACATCAAAATTACCGATCACAAAACAACCTGGTTTTGCACGGGGGGGGGTCACCTGGGTTTTTGGCCCTGGGCATGGCGACCATCTAGGGAAACCTACCAAACCCCCACATTTCTGAAAACTAGACACCTTGGGGAGTCCAGGGAGGTATGACTTGCGAGTACCCACCAACGATTTCCTACCCAGAATCCCCTGCAAACCTCAAATTTAGCTGAAAAAAGCAAATTTTTCTCAAATTTCTGTGTGGGAAAGTTGTGGGATCACTGGGCTGACACAAATTTCCTACCACCCAACGTTTCCCCAGGTCTCCTGATAAAAATGGGACCTCACTCGCCTGGGTGGCCCAAATACCCGCGACAGGCAAGGGCCCAAAACGTATTGAGGAGACATCAAAATTACCTATCACTAAACTACCTTATTTTGCAAAGGGGGGCACCTGGGTTTTTGGCCCCGGACCCGGCGCAGCAGCCATCTAGGGAAACCTACCAAACCCACACATTTCTGAGAGCTAGACACCCGGGGGAGTCCAGGGAGGTATGGCTTGCCTGGATCCCCCAACGTTTTCCTACCCAGAATCTCCTGCAAACCTCAAATTTCGCTAAAAAAATCACCATTTCCACATATTTGTGCGTGGGATCACCGTGCCGGCACAAATGTCCTACCACACAGTGTTCCCCTTAGTCTCCCGAGTAAAATGATACCTCACTTGTTTGGGTGGGGCAAGGGCCTGTGACTGGGAAGGGCCATAAACATAGGCATGAAGGGTATAGCACGGCAAATTCTAGGTGCTACATTTTTTTAAAAATAGATTTTTAGCAAATTCTGCATTGGATACCCACACAGGTGAGGTATAATTTTACTCGGGAGACTGAGGGGAATGCTGGGTAGTAGGAAATTTGTGCCTGCACGGTGATCCTACAAAGTACCCACACAGAAATGTGAGGAAAATGTGACTTTGTAAGTAAATTTGATGTTTGTGGGGGATTCTGGGTGAGAAAACACTGGAGGATTAATGCAAGTTACACCGCCAGCCAAGAGTCAGTACATGCACACAACCATCCACACACACCACCAGCCAAGCATCATCCATGCACACCGCCAGCCAAGAGCCATCCACACACACCGCCAGCCAAGCACTATCCATGCACACCGCCAGCCAAGCGCCATCCATGTACAGCGCCTGCCAAATGCTATCAATGCACACTGTCAGCCAAGCAATGTCCATGCACACTGCCAGCCAAGCGCCACCCACGCACTCTGCCAGCCAAGTACCTTCTCTGCACACCACCAGCCAAGCAGGGCCGGACTGGGAACAGCAACCAGCCCTGGCAGATTGCTGCACGACCGGCCCTGGCGGGGGGGCGTGCTAGTAAAAAAGCACCGCTCCCACTTTTGTTACTGGGGCCCAATATTGCAGCACTGTTGCAAATCCGGCCCCCAGTGACAAAACCACCCCCCACGGCCAGAAAACCGGCCCCCACCCATCCGGCCCACCAGGGAAATGCCCAGTGCCAAGTATGGCCAGTCCGGACCTGCAGCCAAACACCATCAATGCACACAGCCAGCCAAGCAGCAGTCCACGTACACCGTCAGCCAAGGGCCACTCCGTGCACACCACCAGCCAAGCGCCAATCTACATACACCATCATCAAGCGCAAGTCCACCCACACCATTAGCCAAGTGCAGGTCCACACACACCACCAGCAAAATGCCAGCCAAAGGTCAGTACACACAGACCGTCAGCCAAACTCCAGTTTACACACACACAAACTCTCCCTGGTTTCTAGTGGTTTTCTGCCCCCGCTTGGGTGTAGATGAGAATAAAAATATCACGGAAACAGCCAAAATGTGTGCCTAAAAAAAAGGGAGCGACCCTTGCCTTCTCACTGGCATACCCATAAACATATCCCTGGTACCTAGTAGGCTTTCTGCTTCCCCGCAGGGGCAGAAAGGGGCTATTGCCCCAATCTGCCTTCCAGGGGGGGCAGAAAGCCTTTTTTGGTGGTGGGGGCATTAGCATGCCCATTCTCTGCAGCCCCCACCCTGAAGTATAAATAAAACAACAAAATCCCTGGTTCCTAGTGGGCTTTCTGCCCCCCCGGGAGGCAGATTAGAGACTATTGCCCCAATTAGCCTCCCGGGGGTTGCAGAAAGGCTGTGGCAATTATTTTTAGGGGGGGAGGAGGCATTGGCATGCCCATTTTGGGCATCCTCCACCACTGTGTATAAAAAAACAATCCCTGGGGCCTAGTGGGCTTTCTGCCCCCCCGGGGGTAGATCAGGGGCTATTGCCCCATCTGCCTCCTGAAGGGGGGCAGAAAGACTGTGGGATTTGGGGGGGGGCATTGGCATACCCATTTTGGCTTGCTCCCACCCCAAGATACATAAAAATAAAATCCCTGGTGCCTAGAGTGCTTTCTGCCCCCCGGGGGGTGGCGCATATTGGGGGCTATTTCCCCCATCTGTCTATCTGTCTCCCAGGGGAGGCAGAAAGGCTGTGGAATTTTTTTTGGGGGGTGGGGGCATTGGCATACCCATTTTGGGCAGCCCCCACCCCTACGCATAAAAAAAACCCAATCCCTGGTGCCGAGTGGGCTTTCTGCCCCCTTCCCCCGGGGTGCAGATCAGGGGCTATTGCCCCCATCTGCCTCCAAGGGGGCAGAAAGACTGTGGAATTTTTTTAGGGAGGAGGAGGCATTGGCATGCCCATTTTGGGCATCCCCCACCTCTACATATAAAAAAACAATCCCTGGGGCCTAGTGGGCTTTCTGCCCCCCCCCGGGGGCAGATCAGGGGCAATAGCCCCATATGCCTCCTGGGGGGGCAGAAAGACTGTGGGATTTAGGGGGGCATTGGCATGCCCATTTTGGGCAGCCCCCACCCCAAGATACATAAAAATAAAATCCCTGGTGCCTAGAGTGCTTTCTGCCCCTCCCGGAGGGGGGGCAGATTGGGGGCTATAGGTATGCCCATTTTGGGCAGCCGCCACCCCTAAGAACATTTAAAAAAAATCCCTGGCATCTAGTGGGCTTTCTGCCTTCCCAGGGGGGGCAGTTTGGGGGCTACTGCCACCATATGCTCCCCAGGGGGGCAGAAAGACCGTAATTTTGCAGGGGTGGGGGCATTGGCATGCCCATCTTGGGCAGCCCCCATCCCTAATTTCAACAAACATAAAATCCCTGGCGTCTGCGGGCTTTCGGACCCCCGGGGGGGGGGCAGATTGGGGGCTTCTGCCCACATCTGCCTCCCAGGGGGGCAGAAAGACTAATTTAGCGGGGGTGCGGGCATTCGCAGGCCCATGTTGGGCAGCCCCCACCCCTAATTACAATGGAAAAAAATCCCTGGTATCTAGTGGGCTTTCTGCCCCCGGGAGGCGAGAAATACTGGTTAATGCTTTTTGCAATGTGTGGAGCAAAGGCCCTTGCCCAAGGGCCACTCCCCCCTCCCTGGTGCCTAGTGGGAGAAACCCTGCTTGGGGATCGTCCTCCTGGGCCGATCCTCAAGCTGAGATCCCCAAGGGAGGGGAAACCATCGGAAAGAGGAGATTCTCCCCTTTCCATCGATACCTCTCCTGACTTTCTACGTGCTCAGGGGGCTGAGATATACCCTTGAGCACGTAGAAAGTGAGACTGAAATGAGCCTATCGGCTCATTTCGGTTTCGGTTTCACTGAAATGACGTCAGCGTGACGTGCACGCTGATCGTCATTTCAGGGAAACCATCTACACAGCCTCAGGAGCTGGGGAAGCTCTTCCCCAGGTCCCGAGGCTGTTAGGGGGGAAAAAGAAATCCTTCTTGTGCCCGCACCAGAGGGATTTCAATTACCAGGTGCGAGGACGGCCAGGAGCCGTCCTGCGCACACGCCCACCGTGGCACAGGACGGCTTCCGGCCGTCCAGAGCAAGGAAGGGGTTAATGTACATTGAATTACTAAACGATTGTTGTTGTCCGTCTCTCAAAATTGGACAAACAGCTCCACCTTGTGGTGGACTGTAATATGTGCCGGTGTGGACAATTAAGCACCGATGCCGAGCACCGGAAACCACTGGCTCGAATTAAGCACCGAATATATCCTATGGCAGTTGCAATAAGATGGTCAGGATTTCCACTACGTTTGATGGAGTAACACGTCTGCCAAACTCTAAATCAGACCCCAAGTGTAAGCATGTTCCTTAGAAATATAGGTCAATTTTTTCTGGATATTTTGTACTTAAACTTTACTGATTCTGCTGATGTTTCTTATTGTACTAGAAAAAAATACTAAATACAAAATCTGTGCTAAGGAATTTTTAATAACAAGAAGATTTTTCATTAAAGCTCACTAGAAAAAAATCAAGATATCAAGACGAAGAATGAATGTGTTCAGTTACGCATATTTGTGGGGTGACGTGCCAAGGCAAGAATGGGAAATGTGTGCTAGCAAAGCACCAGTCGGACCCATATCATTAGTTGGCGTATGTGTCGCATCACATCCAGCCAAATACCAGCTGAATGTATGTAAAATGAATGTGCATTATGAATAATTTATGTGCATATGAATTATGCATTATCTACTTTACTCTCTCAAGATGTTTCGAATCATGGTTCGCTGCATAAAGCCGTACAGTGTTACTGGTTCACTGCTCTAGATAAACACAAACAATAGCTCCGAAATTGAAGAGTAAATGTCTCTAAAACTAAGGCCTCAGTCAATTCATAAAAATAGTTTATAAACAGCTTTAGGGAAACAAACTAATCTCTTCTGTCGGTAGCCTCATGCTGATGGCAGATGAGGGTTCGTGCTGCTCTCTAGTGTGACTGAACCAAACGTTAATGGAGACGTTTAACAGCTCATTGTGTGCCCTGGGGCAATCCTGATTCGGACACAAGTGGGAGTTTTCACCCAAACTGATACAGTGCTGTCTTAACGCATGGGCACG
Source organism: Calotriton arnoldi (assembly GCA_963921515.1). Lineage (NCBI taxonomy): Eukaryota > Metazoa > Chordata > Amphibia > Caudata > Salamandridae > Calotriton > Calotriton arnoldi. Next base: position 835,438 of record CAWUFW010004496.1, read on the forward strand.
TTGGGCAGTTGCCTGGGGGCCCCATGAGCATAGGAGCCCCATGCTAATCTATGCACAGACCAGAATTTAACCAGGGGCGGCTCCTCCGCAGTGAGGATGTGTAGGCAGGGCCCAGTGCACTGCTTTGCCCAGGGGCCTACAATGCTATTAAGACGGCCCTGAACTGAGATTCCCTGCTATGCTGTATTTCCCATTTCCATTTCTTTTTACCCTCCACACAATCTTTGCCACATAAAACCGAATGGAATTTATACATGGAAAAATTACAGGGACATTATCAACAATTATGGAGCGCAAAATTTGGAATGGAGTAGTAATAACGCAGGAGGAGGAGTGAACAGAATGTTGTAAAGTCTGTTTTGTCATCCTTTCTAAACATCTATCAAATCTACAGATGCAGTAGATTTTGAACTAGCAGTCAAGAAAGAAGTGTATTAAACATGCAGTGCAGAAATTTATTTGGGACGCTCGGCCGGCATGTATACAGTGCAGCGTGCTTCATCGCTGGGTCAGGACACCCATATGGTGGCTGAAACAACAGACCTTAAAACATTCCTTTTGTTCCTCCTACGTGAACATCAATGTTGCACCTAGCCCTTTCTGCAGGGTTAGCACAGATTTTTGACTTACCTTGCTGAACCCATTTTAATGGGCTTTAGGACTCTGCAGACTTTACTCCTGCTAATCAGTGGTAAAGTGGTTGTGCTCTTTCTTGTAAACATAGTACAATTATTATACATCTGATGGATGCATAAGCCCCTAGTATATGGTACTACATGTACCAAGGCTTGTAAATTAAATGCTACTAGTGAACTACAGCATTCTTTGTGCCACTGACTAAAGTAGCCTTATAAAACATTTCACTGGCCTATCACAGCAGCCTGTAGTAGAGATTTAAACTCACATTTCAACCTGGCAAAATAAAGCTCGTGCCAGGCCTAAATCTTCCTATTTAATACTTATAAGCCACCCCTAAGGTAGGCCCCAAAGGCTCATATCGCAGGGTGCATGGTATTTATAAAACACGATTTGGGTACTCAAGTTTTACATGTGCAGGGAAAACTTCAAAAGTTGATTTTCGCTGTAGCACGGCCAGTTTTCCCATAGACTAACACTGGGTTGCCTATTGCACTTAAAAAGTGATAACCTCAGATTGGGAGCAGATAGAGAAATACTCAGTGGTGTAGCTTCAGGGGGGGTTTGGGGTTGAATACCCCTTAATATATTTACAAGTCATATCTCGGCCCAACTGGTCAGTTCCCATCATAACGTCTTTGGGTGTTCAGGGTGACAGACAGTGCTCATACTGGCAGGAGTATTTGGGTGACCAGATTTTAAAAAGCCAAAAACTGGGGCATTTAATAAACATAGAAGTAGGACTATAACTTTTGAACTGACCGAGGGCTACAGAATGAGTTCAGACAGAGCTCATGGACATAGAAAACACACACAAGTAGTTACAAGGAGTATAAATTAAATGCAATCCTGGAGTGTGCATGTGATGAGCAAGCAGGGCCGAAGGCAGGACACGGCTGATATAAAATTGGGTACCAGCGAACCTCTGTCTCACTGTGCCAACCTGCACCACGAGCAGGAGAGGGGTCACTCACAGCTGTCTTCCTTGCACTGCCTGTGATGCTACTTGGGAGAGACTTATAGTCGGGCTACACTGTCCTTACAGCCATGGCACATTTTGGCAGTCTGGACTGACACTAGTCATGTCTACAACTCTCAACAGCCTGGGCCGCCTTTCCCAGTTCTTGCAGTACAGGCGTGTTTCCACCCACAGTATTCCCCACTGACATGCTTGGGTGGTGCAGCCGCCACCTCTTCCCCAGTGCAGCTGCAGCACGGCTATTCGTAACATTTAAAAGCTGCCACCACCCCCATAACCAGATACTGTTTTAGGAATCCTCATATTATATCAGATAACAGATCGTTTTTATATAGTAACGCGCCACACCTCAATGTAAAGCGACAATAACGAGTGTCCTGAATACCCAATAGTGCCTAATTTATATTAAAATATATATTCAACAATACATGTACAGATAGGGGACTCTATGACTATTTCCCTTTATTTACCTACCACTGTCTCTTATAAAATTAGCACATGCATATGTGTATTCACTTATTGGAATCGGAAAGAAATGTACAGTTTTGCATAAGTACTACCAGTTGCGGCTCCTGGAGGGAGTGCTGCGGGGGAGGGGCAGGGTGGGGGGTAGTAAACTCCAGCATACAGCCGAACGGAGGTAAGTACATAAATAAATAAATAAAACGAATTACATTGCGCGCGCCGCATCGCCATTTCGCGATGCGGCGCGCGCAATGTAATTCGTTTTATTTATTTATTTATTTATGTACTTACCTCCGTTCGGCCGTAAGCCGGAGTTTACTACCCCCTACCCTGTCCCTCCCCCGGCCCTCCCCCGCCCCGCAGCACTCCCTCCAGGAGCAGCGACTGGGTACTACGTGGCTCATGCTTCAGATACTGTTGGTTATGCTGCATAGAACAGATTGGCTCCTGTGCCTTGTGGTTTAAATAAACTGCTTAAGGTGCCTCAGCACTGGCAGGGGGAAAGTGTTTAGGCTAAAAAGCTAATGTTGCAGAAGATAGCCCCTGAGATGTCAGACATGAATGGAGCCGATTTATAGATATGTATTTACCATTTACAAATGCAATTTTCCAGCTTCTCAAAGCATGTCAAGCAGGAAAACTAACATTGCTCGGCCTTTGCCTGCTGCAATTTCTCCATCCTAGTGACCAAGCTTAGTTGAAAAAATGCAATGTGTATAAAAGGTATAATTTCATCCTCTTACTTGATACCTTACAAGTTTCTCCATGTTAGGTGTCACACCTTTAGCAAGTCCTGACACAGCTAACAACACATTGCAGGCTGTGATTATTGGAAAAGTGCATATATGTTAACATTAAAACTACATGTCCCAGAATGCAAACCACTGTGACTAAAAGGAAGGCTGGATGAAATATCAGACAAGACATGAGTCCCAGATGTGCTTCGTCCAATGTTCTCTAGGCATCATGCCCCTGTCAGCTGGGTCTTTGTGCACATCATCGATCAAACAATCATATGTACAAAGATTGAAAAATTTAGTGGATAGCACATGCTGAGTGCTTTTTCTTTGCCACATCACTGGTTCGGGGGCTGTTACTGAGTTTGCACTCAATCTAATGTTAAGATTACAAAGAAATTCAAGTGATATTTGAGTGTGTAGTGAGTCAAATGACGGGAAGTTTCTCTGATTGTAGAGCTACAGCTGCAAAGAGGCACGTGTTAAGTGTGACACTTTCAGGAAGTGTGTGGGCACTTTGACAAATAGCACTTTGTGTGTTCTCGGATATGCAGTTCTGCTTTACCATTAAAAGAACACATTACAAAAATCAGCATGAAAAGTACTGTTGCGTAAAACATAAGCAGGGCTTAGTATTTTGCATATGACAGTGCCATTTGTCAGGTTTGTGGAACTGCTTTTATATCTGTGGCCATGATCAGTGGCATGGCAGTATGGAGTAGCAGAGCTGGGAGGGGGCTGTCAGAAATCATGGCCCCTGTGACAGAAAAATATGGTCTGTGGCTTTATTTTACATTAACATTGCTTCACTCTGGGTGATGGTCAATTTAATTCCACTACCAATGTGAATGATTAATTATTTAAATCTATTCAATATTTTATACTTTCATTTTTAATTAACCAGTAGAAGTTCTAGTTGATTAAACCCTGGCTGTGTGTTGTCAAGTTGCTTAGCAGATTTCCCCAAATATTTCCATTAACCTTCACTAGAATTGTTTAACAAAAGCACTCTCAAGAACGAAATGGTTGGGCATCTGGTGGCATATTATCAAGGAAAGTATTGCCGCTTTTCCGGCACATATCGCCGGAAAAGCGGCGATATTTCTATCGCACTATCACCAAGGACTCGCTAACATGCGTTAGCGCTTGTTTCCTTGAGATAGCTGCCGGTTATCCTGCCGCTTTGCATGTCAGCGATATTTATCGCTAATGATATGCAAAGTAGGCGTTCCTTACTAAAATAACATGTAAACTGTCGCTAACACAACTTCCCCCTATTATAAATCCGGTTGCGAACCCGCGTAGCGATAATAAAAGTAGCGCTAACCGCGATTATCGCTGGTATCTGAACGCCTGATTTAAAACTGACTTAGCTATATTATCCTATGGGAGGTGGATTGACAGGATAAGTCCACCCTGCCCTATTATCAAGGATTTCCGTATCGCTGTGGTTTTATCGCTGGATTCCCAGCGATATTCACGCATTTCGCCGCTATCGCTGGATTTTTTATTGCATTGGAGATAAGCGTTGATAATAACAGTCTATCTCGGCGATGTAATCCAGCGATAGCCGGCGATAATTAAAATCGCGCTAAGCGCACTTAGCGATAATTATCGCTGGCTGTTGATAATATGCCCCTTAGTGTGTTTTCGCTCAACATTCACTATTGTGAAGTGTCCGGTACCGGCTGCCTCGAGCACGATTCACAGTATGCAGTGCTCCTTGTACAACAGCTGTGCAAAGTCTGGACAGGGCTACAATAGCATCTTTTCACTGGACCTAGGTTGGGTGGGGTGTTAGAGTTGACGTGTGTAAGCGAACCTTTGTGCATTGGGATATGAGCTCAATAAAGAGTATAAAATGACCTTAGACTGGGGGGCAGATTTACCACTTTTTCACGCAGCGCAGTGCAGCAACTGCAAATGCTGCGCTGCATGAAAAGGAGAGAGGAGGAGAGCGCCAAATTTACTGAAATATAGCTCTCTCCTCCCCTTCCCCTACCGCCGGCGCTGAAATCAGCTGCCGTGCGCCACTGAGACACTTTGTACCATGATGCAAGGATGTCTTTGTGAGTCTTCCATAGGTTTTGTACTGAATGGGTACCCTTCCAGTACAAAATACTATGCATAGACTGACAAAACATTTTCCCTCTTTGTATGTGTGCTGTACAGTGCAGTACACTTACAAAGTCGAAAAAGGAAGGTGAAAAAGGGTGCAGTTTTCTGATGCTAAACCCTGTCTACTTGATTTAGTAAGTTGGGTTTAGCATCAGAAACCTTGGGTGGTTGCATGGAAATGCTTGTGTCCACCCCCCAGTACGCCCCCTTTGCTTTGCATTACTTGCACGTAATTTCCAGCGCTAAGTTTAGTGCTGGAAAGTAAATTGGAAAAAAATGATTTTGTGCCGATTTGCATCACTTTTTTAACAAAAAACACAGTAAAATCTTGGTAAATTCCCCCCTGTATTTCTTATTTGAAGGTGCTTATATCCTTCTGAAGTGCACAGAGCCTAACACTAGTGGCCACATGTGAGCCCTGAACAAGAGATGCCAGATTCTCGGCTAGTGGGTCGAGGTTCTCTTGCATTGGAATATACTGAACTTATCCAGAAGGGTGCCCTGAATCCCTACAGAGCCATAATCAATAATTGTTCAGCTATGACCATTGATTCTAACAATGTTTTTCAATAATCAGATTCAACTGCTAATGCACACTGGGCTTCAATAACCACCAGTATCAAATATAGGATGAAATTCAGTGTTCTATGTAGCATGCACACCACCTTGTAAGGGGACAGGCTACCTGCAGAGTTTGGTCGCCTCTTATGCACCAACCTTGAACCTCATATGATATAAAACCCAAATGATGGCATTAATGCTGTTTGAAACCATAATTGTATGATTGATGTAACCAGTCTTCTGTATAAGCCTGCAGGAGCTCTCTGGGCCTCCTTCACTGCCTGAGATTGGCATATTGTGAATCTTTTTTTTGCAACCCGCCCCTTCCAAGAAGATTCTCAGATCCTTCATATGATTGAGAATCTAACTGGAAGGGGCAGGAAAGAAAGCAAATTGTATGCATGTATCTAGATGCCAGGGTAAATGACCGTCCGCTTGACATTGCATTTTATGCACTTCCTCTTTTACTAATAGCTTTTAATAAATCGTGCTGAAAATTGCAGCATTTTAACACCAAACTAGTGAATCATGGGAGGGCCAGGCGTGCTTGGTACTCCTTGATAGTACTGGGAAATTTCACAAGCAACCTTTAACAGCCTATGGCTTTTTAGCAAATTGCAGTAGTGTTAAACTTGTCAATATCACTCCTGGAGTTGTGAGTGCCTTGTCTTATTACATTCTGCTAGGTATTTAGAAAATTTATGAAAAATGGAAACAGCAAAACCAACCAAACACTATAGAGTGCCACGCACCTCCCTCAATATAAGGAACAATAAGCCTTATTTTTAAGAGCCCCTATATTTAACCAAACATTTGAGCCTTATGCTCTCACTGTGTGCAACCCCACTGCCCCTGCCGTTTCCAAGGAGCGATCAAAACGACCAACATCAATCTTTATCAACTGTAGGTTGCACCACCCAATCCAAATATCATATATGTGGGCAGTACAAACCGTGCCTTAAAGATCCGAATCCAGGAACATATACGGGCAATTCGGCACCAAGATACTAGATACCCGATGACAACGCATATGAGCGAATGTCATGGGGCGAGGCCTGAAATTTGGTTCCATGGAATTGATCACATCCCAGTAAGATCTAGGGGAGGCGATAGAGAATTAGCCCTTAGACGCAATGAAGCAGGGTGGATCTGTCGTTTGTGTAGCACGACTAAGGGACACAATACAGATGATGAACTACACTATTACATGTAACTGTGATTAGTCCTATTGGATAATGTTAGAATTGAAACAACTGTGAAGGATAAATCACTTGTATCTCTTTGATGTATAACAATGCAACAATATTACAAGCTGTTGTTGGGTAGAGGAAAAATTAATAATGTACAGGTAACAGTGTTTGGTACACGACATAAGGATAATATTCTGTTATAACATGGTATAGGGCCTTTACTTATAATGTGCCGTGGGTTTAGAAATGACATATTTTGGAGATTGGGGTTGAAATGTGCAACTAGAGATTAAATAAAACTGGTTTATTTATAAGTCAATGTTATTTGCGTCCGTTGAGTGTATAAGATTCTTGGTAGGAGTTGTAGGTGTTCCCTGTCCCTTTCTAGGGACTATAGGGATGTGATCTAAACAAATAAACACTTGGTTTTAGAGACTTTCCCTAAGGAACGTAGTATGTGTATAAGTTGGTTTGGGTATACAAACGATATGCTTTGAAGATCGAACGTAGAATGTGCAACCAGAATTCCAAATGAAAGTGGCTGTTTGTTTTCGCCATAAATCGTTGTTATTTGCGCCCGTGGATTATGTATGATCCTTGGTAAAAGGTGCGGGTACTTTTTGACCCTCCCTGGGGATTGTAGCGATGTGATCCAAACTAGCAAACACGCGGTTTGGAGACTCTCCCTAAAGAGCGTAGTGGCATGCGGGAAAGTTACGTGACGTGGTCAGGTGCTTAAATAGGAGGAGGAAGATTGGGCCCTTTCTTCGAACGGTCGAATCTACACATATCTTGTTGCTCGAGACGCTGTGGTTTTGGTAAGTTCAATCACCGTCGAGGTTCTTCAGTTGAAACTATGAGGGAGTCAGATACGGCCTGGTTACCTTTTCACGTACTTTTTAAAGGTTATAAATTCAGTCTGGGTTCGGTACTCACTATGACTTGACAGCCTAACATAGTTATACGCCTCGTTCATTCCAATCTTTTTGCATGCATGTCGCCTAAATATTCATTGGCGTCTAAATTCGGGTATTTGCAACTTGGCTGGATTGTTAATAACATTTCTGGGGATGCTATATTGTATGTGTTTTTTTTTTTATATACATTATGGCAACTCCTTTTTGCGCTTAGGTTTGAAACGGGGTTTATTTAATGAGATTGTTGCTAGTGCTCGAAACGCTGTTCTGTTGATAGGCCTGACTATCGCCGGTTTGTTAATTAAACCAAGGGGAAGTCATTGTTAGCTGGATTATTTTTCATACTTGTGTTGTCAAAGTTTATCAACTTTGTCGTTTTCTGGTGTCTATGATGGTTTTTGACATTGGATTGGAGTCATATTGTTTAGCTACTTGCAGTTTTTTCATGTGCAGCCAGCCAGAATATCTATTGACGTTTTTAATTTGAGCACACTTAATGGGATGATACTGCTGGTAAAGAAAAAATATGTGCGATAAGTGGGTTTGGATTGAGAGAAAAAAGATGTGCGATAAGTGGGTTTGGATATGAGGAATAGTGTCCTCTTTAAATCTTTCCGGGTACAATAGCAATATAACAAGATATTATTGTGAGGTTTGTCTACTCTTTGACAATTAGGGTTCAAATTCCAAGGTTAGATTATTTATTGGTCTAGATCTGGACATAAAAAATTGTGTCTTGTATCTTATATATGTGTATGGCCTATAGATAAGGCTCAAATACAATGATGTATTATAATCTTTCCTAGGCACAACAGCCATTATATTCAATTTATGTTCGGGAAAATGAAAGGTGACGTCGCGTGTGGAGTTCTTAGTTGAGCTAGCCTGACGATTCCCCTTTACTTACATAAAGAAATGAAAACAGTTCAATCGGTAGGTGACAAAGTTCTTTTTGGTTGAATCGACTGGATAAAATGGATTACTTGATAACCCTTTAAAAATATTGGATGATCCTAGTACATAGGGTGATTCCTTAACCTTTGATTAATTTTATCATTCATCAATCAAATTAAAACTTCTTTTTGTTTGATGTCTTTGGATGTACTTGACTATTAGTACTACTCTCATTGTCTCTCGTAATTATGTAGCTGTTATGTCCTACACTTGCTTCTCATTTTTTTCTTTTTCATTATCCAACTACAGTTGGTATTCTATTGGGGATATTGTTGCAACTGATTGGTAATGATTGTATGTATAAGTTATGGACCTTTGTATAAACTTCAAAAAAATGTGTTTAGGTAATTGAATATAATGGAATATGTATGAAGATATAAGTTACCATGTGGTTTTGATTACAAACATGTTTACAACATCAGGTTTTGTTTTAAGAGAATTGAGTCTATACATATCTTTTTTTTTAAAAATGTCTTCTGTCTTGCAGTCTTGTACATAATGTGTGATATGTTAATAAATTTCAGATTGTATTATATATATATATTTTTTTAATGTATTTACAGCCCTGACGAAGTTCTTTTCTAAAAGAACGAAACGCGTTGGCTGCTTGGTGCTTTATTTCAAATAAAAAGAAGAACAAAGAAAGGCTGTTTGGTATTTAGAAAATTTACCTGCCATTTCATGGTATTCGACAAGCAGGATTTATAATGCGTATTCGTCACTAAGCTTTTCCAGAATACCCACAGCGTAGCCCGCTCCTGTTCCTCGACCTGGTCTCACTGAGCCTCCCTCCCCAGGCTTAGTCTGATGCTGGGCTTGGGTTGGAAATAAGCGTGCTGTCGCTGCCCCACATTTCCCCCACACCTTAGCCCCCCTCTGCTGTTGCTAACCCAGGGCTAAGGATGCTTTCTTTGTAATTTTATGCTCTACATTTCTCTGTTGAGGAATGAGACTGGAGCAGACAACAGCATCCACCATCACCCACCATCACCCACTATCAGCCACTATTTCGCTGTCTCCCTTTGCTGACTGGCTGGCCATCATCATACTGTGACCTTGAATGTTGCTTGCCCACACCCATACTCTTTATTATTTAGCCCAAGTATACGAACACTTGGAGTTGAACGAGAAGTCAGCTCAGTACTGTCACACCACTCTTCAGCGCCAACTGGAAATCACCACCTATAATCCATTGGAATGGGCAATCAATGCTGCAACACTTTCACAGTATTATCTTCCTAAGGTGAAAATATAGCTATGTTTACAGGCAAGGGAACAGTCTTGTGCAAATACAAGTAGGGTAAGTACCAGTTAGCACTGAATGCATAATTCCTTTACTAGATACTTTAAAGGAGGTGGTGGTGGTGGTAGGGTGAAGGAATCGGAGATAAGTGCTATTTGGAATTATAGCATTTATTTAAGTTTGATTCACTACACTACTGGATCCCATAAATGCCCTGTTATCTGTGAACTAGACCTGCTTTCAAGAACCCAGTTGAAAAAATTGCAGAGCGCAATGACTCAAGCCAAGCACACCACATAGTACATTAGTCGCAGAATGCCATGCCTTGTGTGCATACGCACTTTTGTATTGCATGTGAATATGACATTGCATTGTGTCACTTTGTAATCCCAGCACAATCTCATATGCTTGGCTCACTGTATTGTCTAGCACTTGTTTATTTTTCAAATGGGCTTGGTGGCTTGTGGTTGCTTAGGGGTGTGTGAAGTTGTTTTGCCAGAGGATGGTTCTATTTATATATTTATGCTACCAAGAATATTCCCTTATTTTCCAAACACCAAATTAATTTCCCTAACTAAGTCAACGTAATTCATGCCCTAGACCACCCACATGCCTTTTTTAGTTGGGTACACCGCATCCCTTGTTGGGAAATCTCAGACTCACACCCCTCTAATATTATTGACTAAGCTACGCCCCTGGAACTACTCGTTCCACTCATTTGAATTCTAATTTAAAATCCTCTTTAATGGTAAAGTTGGTTTTTAGATTACTAGTCTGAAATGCCACTTTCAGAAAGTCTGTATTTTTCTGCCTAAAACAAAGGTGCCTTTCTGCCAATGTCCAGGGTCAAATGAAGGTAATGACTATCCTGTGGTGTGATGTGTATTACTTTCAGACAGGGGACAAATGGGATTGGGTGTGGGCAGGAGTGTTTCTGTCCAGGGCAGGATGGCCTAGGGGGTTAAACTCAGCCCTTCCTGAGCTTGAAAGGGTAGCCTGTAATGGTGCCTACCCTCTTCCTGACTTCTGTAGCTGCCTGCCCTGTCATTAGCAAATGCAGCTCACACCTGGACCTCCCTGCCCTTGGTTACCCTAGGCAGATTGGAGCCAAACCCAGGGAAGTGGGAAGACATGTCCAGAACCAGTTTAGGGTTAAACAAAGTGGGTAACCCCCCACACACAGTCTTTCACTGGGTATAAAAGTGGCACCTTCAAAACCTCTTACGGAACACTCATGGATCTCTGAAGACTCAGAACGACTGCCCTGCTATCTGAAGAAGGACTCCAAGGGTCAGTTTACTGTTTAAGCTACAGGTACACAATAAGCTTACAGAGGCCTTCCCGAGCAATTGCCCAGCTGACCAGCACCAACTAGAACTGTAGGCCCCTGCTGCTAATCTGTGGTGGAGTGAGTCTTGACCCCAAAAGGTGACTCCCCAGACCCTGGACCCTTGACTGGTGTCTCAGTGAACTCCTCCAACCTGCAAATTATAAGAATTAGACTGCAGGTGAAATTCCAGAAGTTCTGGGCTCTTCACATCAGCAAACAACTACCCACATCTCCCACCACCCCAAAGCTCCGACGGCAACCTGTTCTTCAAGTCAGCAAACGACCACCGGCATATCCTGGCAATGCAAACCTCCGACAGTGTCCTGCCACTTGTAGAGAATAGCGGGGGGCTTGATTTTCCTTGGGGCCCCCGCTAACACGAAGCTCCGGCTGATGATTCTGATGTGAAACTGGACTGAGGGAGAAGGTAAACCTTACATCAGGATGAACCTGGTCCCTGTATCCAACCCCTGCTCTATTGAACTTTTGACTTTGACCTGGTTCAGCGTGACCAGATAACCGTGGTTTGGCGCTTTGTGCTTCTTGGGGCTATTTTCACCAAAAGTTTCAAAAGACATAAATCCAGTTTTACTTATTGGACCTTTATCATTTTGGTGTCATTTTAATATTTACTGTTATTGTTTTAAATTGGCTTGGGTTATTTCTTGTGTTGTGGTTTTACTTTATTTCAGTTTGAGATCTTCAAAAATACTTTACACATTGCCTCTAAGTTAAGCCTGACTGCTCTGTGCAAAGGTACGCAAGGATTAAGCATAGGTTTACTTCCTGGCTTTTGTGGTTCACCCTGGCTCTCACCCCTCTCACTTAATACCCAATTTCATACAATCTGGAATTGAGCAACATCTTCCCTGCAGGAGCAGACTCCCCAAACTCTTGGTGACTGTGAATGAGCACCAGTATCTCAGCATAATAAGGAAGACTTCTAGTGCACAGGCTTTTTAGCGTGTGCTGCATCACTGCAGTGATCAAACTTAAGAAGGGAGCACACCAAAGCCATGATAACGGAATGCCTGTGGGCAAAGTCAGCAACTAGGAGACTCATCATTACGGACGTGCCCAAAATATTCCACGCTGATAAACATCTCGTGGACGTATACGTGTGACTGGTTGATCCTCATGCCACTTTGGCAAAGCGCCAGTTTCCTGCTAAACTTGCTGAAAATGAACCACTACAATTAGAGACAATACAGCAAAGTGCCTATCTAATGCCATGCTTGTTGAAATACTAGCGTTAGAGACCAATATAAAAACAACAGCGCAAATCACTATTCACAAACAAATATTAGAGGACCGCAATAATGAATTGACCCAGTACAAAGAATTGGTTACTGGTTCCAAGATCAATAAATTGGAGAAGAAAATAACTAAATTTAAACATTAAACCATGTATCAATACATGACAGATGAATATTATACAATGGATTAAACACAAAAAACAAGACATTTAGGGCAACCCCAGCAAACGTGACATTTAGTTCCGATGAATAGAGCAGCGAGGATGAAACCCAAGTGCCTACATGGAACCACCCACAAATGAGGCACTTTTTCTTTGCCACGAGAAAAACCTTTTAAGGAGGAGGCCGAGGAAGAGGACGAACCTGAAATAATGGACAGACACAGCAACAAACAGTTCTTTGGGCTCCACTGTCCCCCAAGATAAGAGCAGAGGGCGGGTAAAGAAAACCTTGAGTGAAGTGAATCAGGCAAAAGAGTATTTCCAGTGCCAACAGATTCTGAAATATACTTGTTTTCTACCACAATAACCCTTTTACATTAGTACGAACCTTTTTCCGAATCACAAAATGTATTAAAAAAGTGTTTCCTATGTATCAATAGATTTGCAATCGTATTTCCAGTTGCAAACCTTTGATCAGTTACCAGCTCCAAATTTGGGGTGACAAGCGATTCACAAAGAGGAAGGATCCCCTTTGGAGCCGTGCCTCATCGGCAATCGTGGTGGCATCCTCGGGGGAGCTAGTAGTGATCCAGGGTTTTCTTTGAAAAAGGAACTTGCGACCACTGCTTAATTTGTAAAATAATAAGTGTCAGGGCCCTGACCAGGAGGCCACTGCATCTTGCACCACCCATTGCCACGTCATTGCTGCCAGTTACAGTACCAAAAGAACTGCTAACCATATCTCTTGCTTGCAAGTGAGACAGTTCAGATTATTTCAGGTCCCCAAAGCTAAAGGAATGTCTGGGGAGGCAGGTATTATTATTTTGTAATGTATGTTGTATTCATAAATAACCGCTGTTCTGCTCATCTCTAAATTAGAGGAGCAGCGCCACCATGTGGCACAGTGTCATAAGTGTTGTGATGACAATTAAGTGCCGTGCCGAGCACCAGAAACCAATTAAGTGGGTGCCGAGCACCGGAAACCACTGGCTCAAATTAAGCACTGCTTGCGACCTGCCTAATGAATATCAATTAGTCAAGTCATTCTGTGACATCTCGAGGTTCATTATTTCGTGAATTGATCTATCAGTACATAGGTCAGTTTGCACAGTAAAATATTGGTCGCAAAAAGAAGCAGCTAGCTTCCTGCTGCTGTTTTTGCGTGATTACACAAAAACTCGGTATGCTCTTTGCTACCTCTTTTTTGCAACCACTATAATAGTATATCCGGCCAGGTATCTTTGATTGATCTACAACTGTAAACAAAAAAAGCAACTCTTTTTTTACTGCATGAAGTGTGTTCTTTTTTTGGTAGTTTGGTTATGGGTAATGTGAGGTGCTCAGTGAGCACACTCTGTTGCTCTTTTCTCTCTATGCACAAAAGTGAAAATAGTGTGACAAGAATGCACTCAATAGCACAGGAAAGATGGCTTTTCCACTTAAGATGTGAAACATCGGTGTAAATGATGTACGCTCCAACTGAGTCTATGTTGAATTTATGCAATTTTCTGTCATATGTGACCCACGGTTACAGATGTGGATGTCAGCCTGGCATAGTTTGAGATTAGTACAGCGCCATACAATCTGGTCACTGTGCCGATTTGTTTATACATAATCAGCAGCCACTTTAAACAGGTAACCATGTTAGGTGCAAAATTAAACCACTAACCCTAAATAAATGCTACAGATCTAATCCATTTCATTCGGCCTGAAACGCTTAGAGACAAAAAGGGTTGCAACTTGCCCTTTTATTTTTTAGGGTTGTTGTAAGGAGACAAGAGTAAGCTTATGCTGTGAACCTTAGACAATTTTAAGGTTGAGTGGGTTTTTTTCTCACAGAAACAGAAAGGCTCTACTGTGTTTTCATTAAGTCTTGGCGGTGAACTCCGCTCCGCTCCGCTCGCGGAGTTTGCAGAGTTTTCCGCACTTTGGGGTACACGGAGCTCACGGAGTTCCGAAAAACTCTGCTTCGCGTAGCGTAGTGGAGTTTTTTTCCTCGCTCGTATTCGTCAACGTCAAGTTGGCGAGCGCGAGCGAGGAAAATCCACCTCCCGGCGAGATTTTTCCTTGTTCGCAATCGTCAACATCAAGTGGCGAGCGCGGAAAATCAACCTCCCGTCGAGATTTCTCAATGCGGGCGGTCAGATTTCTCATTGCGAGTGGCCGCGTATGCTCGCGACCGCTCGCTTTGAGAAACCGTCCGTTTGTGTTGAAAAAGCCTCAGTTCGAGTAAAAATCTACTTGAGAGGCAGAAAGGAAGCAGCGCCCGCTTGCACTGCGCAAGGTGCCGTTCGCGATGATGCACAGTGCGGACAAGCACCTGGCACTGAAAATCACAGCGAACAGCATTTATCTAATGCACGCCGCTGCTCACGGAGCTCCACGTAGCGCGGCGGAGTATTTTTTACACTATGCGGAGTTCCACGTAGCGGTACTCTGCGAACTCCGTCCAGGCTTAGTTTTCATGCTAAGTTAGTAAATAGTATCCTGGAATTGTGTGAGGTCTCAGCACTCTTCCAGTGTTTAAAAGCTCCATGCGGAATGGGAGCCCACCCCTGACAAGTGCTGCCATTCAGTCAAGTGAGGAGCAGGTTCAGTGATGAAACATTTCATCTTGTGTGGGTGAGGGTCCACCATCCTGAACAAACGCCTACACTAGATCTTTAACACACATCTGTGCTGACCGCTAGATCAACTTCTATGGCATTCAGTCTGTTCTCTCTTTTCATAGATTAGTAGTAATACCACACCCAGTAATAGCTATACGCTTCTATGTTGGTATTTACCAGGGGCAGTATTTTCACCCGGAGCAGCATGGATCTCGTACTGCGGACTTAGGTGGCACATGATACCACACCACATACATAAGAAATGTGTACGTTCAATGCTTTTTTCAAAGGAAATCCTTAGTGGAACCTCCCAGTCTGACTGAATTATCTGCCTTCCTAGGTTAATGCCACACCAAATGCTTTAAGTCAGTTTAGAAGTGTCCCAACCCTCTCACGGGGCAGTTGTACAGTTTGAGACATAGTGTAGGGGAACAATATGGGTAACCAGTACTTATTTAAGCTTGTAGTTGCAGGTAGGTTACACTGGGACTTATTTTTGGCACCAGCAATTATTTTTCCTCATTAGACTCTGACCCAGAACAAGAGAGAACACAACACAAAAGCAAAAGGGGAAAGAAGGAGGAAGTGAAAAATGGAAAAAGAGTGACAAAGGGAGCAAGCAGAGATGAAAAAGAACATGCAGGAGTGAGTTTGTGGAGCAGGGAGTCTCTGGTGGTCGATTAAAGGTGCATGAGGGGGAATCAAGTCTACACATCCTTGATATTCGTCACCCGACCTTCTGCAGCACTGGCGGCAGCTTCCGAGTAAAATGTTTGGGACCCAGCATTTATTATTTTACAAATTAATCACTGGAACCAACATTTTCCAGTATATATACAGTCCTTCCAAATGGTCTTTTCACAAGGAATACACAAACTGTATGCAAATCCACTGTAAAAGACCAACTGTGTGTGGGGGGCATGAGTGCCTGCTTGTATGTGTTTGTGTGTGGTTGTGTGTGTGCATGCATATGTGTACCTGTGTGTGTGCATGCAGGTGTGTGTTTCATTGTTCAGCTTAGGTTATGGGTAGCAGTCAGATGATATATCTGGATATACTGAAGTGTGAAAGGTTAATCGCATGTGTAAATAAAAGAATGAGTATTTACCTGCTTGGAGAGATGGTATGAACAATGGACTACATTTATTGAGTCAGAGAGGAAGTGAATAGTGTGATCGGTGGTTTATGTGAATGAATGTCTATTCACCAAAATGCCAGGGGTAGCAGAGGTGAGATCACACACCATTTAACCTCTACTTTCACTCACACATAATACAAAATTATTTACTATTAGTGTAATAAAACATTGACCGAAAACATGAAAATGGGACCTGTCCTTGTGTTCTTGGCACTGATTGTGGCCCCTCTGAGGCCAGAGGTCGCAAAGGCAGTCCAAGGGGTCGCCAAGGGAAGCCGGAGGTCACAGCAGTAACCCCTGGTGACCCCTAAATGATGTCCATATTTACGTGTTGTTAATAGGCAATTCTTGTATGATTGCTTACATGGATTATAGTTACTTAATATGTGCAGAATGCACCCTTGTAGGTCAAAGAAGTAAGATCTTTCAGATGGTCCATCCATGGCACTGAGTTATTGCTGGTTTTCTACTGTATGATGCTGTTTTACTTTCCTCTATGAAAGTGACTGTCCATCCCAAATACAGGCAGTTAGATGCACACTGTAGCATTAGTACTGACCTGTCATCTACTCAGCCAGCAACAACTGGCCTAACTGCTGTACCACTTCAATGCCCTCCTGCCACGGATCAAGCTCATATCGCTAGTATGGCATCCAGTTATCAGAATTTGATGTGCAACATAAGAGCACCATTCCATTTTCTCCCAAATCTGATTTTTTTTTTAACACTGTTCCATTGGTACATATCTCTGTTGAGGATGGATGAGAAGTGCCGCTCTTGCAAAACAGCCACAGTTTTAGTAACACAAAGTACAATTGTTTTTATCAGTGACATTATTTGTAAAGGTGAGTGAAATTTTAATTTTGCCTGCAAAACTTGTAGAATTAGAAAAATGTATGATGCATGAAAATCACAAAATTCTGTGAATTTGAATGGTGTGAAATTTCAAGCAATGTTTTGTCTTTAGGACTAGTTCAAGCCAGGCAACATCTTAAGAACTTTGGGGGCCCTGGGCCAGACATAATTTTTGGGGCCCCTGTTCGAAACAGCTTTGAATTTATGATCCAATTTCAGCTTTTTGCGCCCTCTTTGGCCAGGTGCACAGGCACAATAGTCCAAATTCTAAATGTGTTTCCATTTAATATTTAGGGATAGTGATGTGTGTTTTCAATTTTGTAATATAGCAGCAGACCCACTGCCATTTCTCATATGTGAGGTCCTGTTTTGATCTAACAGAAACGTTTTTATGGATATTGCATGATGTTGAAAAACATAAACACAACATTTCTCTGCAAAATGTCTGTAATAGACTCCCACACATTACTTGTATGAAAAATAAAGAAAAATGACATTTAAAACAATCTATGTTTCAAAAACCATTCATGGTCATCAGGGCAGGACTGTGTGGAGAATAGAGGCCGATCTATCAGGGGCCCTCTGGAAGGTTGGGGCCCTGGTCCAGAGCTCACTTTGCGCATGCCTTAAAACCTCTCTGGAAGCAGAAAATATTTTTGGGGAGACTGATTCGAACTGAAGACATCTTCGCTAGACACTGTTTCCCTTGCACGCATCTTGCATGACTTTTGAATGTGAGGTGGGCTCCTTAATTCAATATTTATATGAGGCACCTTTTGCAACATTTCTCAGACTTTTCGTGACATTTTCTGAAAAAAAGTCACGATTTCACACAACCCTCCTTATTGGATATTTTAGGCATTAGCATCTGCAAAAAAATAACCCCTGTCTTTAATATATAATTTACATGCTGTGTGCAAATGCAGATCTAGTTAGCTGTGCTCCTAGAGAAAGGAGTGTCTGTTAGAAACAATTCTTAGTGTCATATTTGAGGTTACAATTTAGAGAACCAAGCCAATGTTGGGGGATTAAGTTTGTTCTATCTGGTGAGTAGACATTACAATCCTGTTACAATTACCATCATAAAAACATAGTTTCACCATTGTGTTCAACGACAGATAACAGAGAAAACAAAACATAAGATTATGAAATATAGAGAACAACGAAAATAGAAAATATTTACCTGACCCAAAACAAGTTGGAAAGAATGTATCCTGTGGTCCATTATAAACAAAACAGAGCATACACAGTAAACAGGGATTGGTGGTTTAGTACCTCCCAGCGCCATGCCCTACGCTAGAGTGCAAGGTCTAAAAAGCATGTCATGTGATTGCACCGAGGCATTGAAACAGTGATATATTCAGTGCAGAGGTTACAAGCTGGAATGCCCAAAATAATCGTGTTCTTGTCTAAAATGCATCTAGATGTGCATCCTAAATAAAAAGTTATATTCTTTTCAACTGTGTGTGCTTAGTTTTAAAGGACACTTTCAAATACTACTAAGGCGGCTCTCTTCAACCCTACCTTGGTAAGACTAGAGGGAGAGATACAATGTGACATTGAGGGCCATATGTACAAACACATTTTCCCATAGACACAGAATGGGTAAAACCCTTTGATACATCTGGCCCTTAATCTGCAATTATTCTGCAACGTTGTTGCTATGGTGATAGTGCAGGAATGGCGCTCCAGATACCTTCTTTCCCTTAACCCTTACTCAGTTACGCAGGAGGTATCAGTATGCTGAAACTTTGTGTGAGTAAATCTCCTTATCGGCACGGGTTGTAGGCATTCCACATTCAGAAGTTAATGAACACCCACAAAATTCCAGTTTTGTGCGTATTCGCGGACATTTTCATGTCATTTCCCAAAGATCAAGGTTGAAAGTTTCAGTAGACACTTATTTTAGTGAGAACTATTTAACAAAAAAACTCTAGTGCAGTGTTTACCAACCTGTGGGTTGTGGCCCACCAGTGTGTCGAGAGGCAGTTGTTGGTTGGTTGGTTGTGAAAGCCCAAGCAATACTTAAAGATGTCTTTAAATGTTGTATTTATCTTCTCACATTTGCAGCGGTCAAATGTTAGGCTATGTCTTCTGAGGAATTGCTGTTAATTATTTACATGAAATTACTGTTTACAAACTCCTCTCACTTTGCAGCCAGAAAAAAATAACGTGAATTACGTGACAATGTGGCAGGGGTACACGGAAAGGATCTAGGATGTCATTTTTGTGGAACTCACAACAAAATGTAAATACCTGTAAATGAACAGTACACATTCAACTTTTAGGAAAGAAAAAATGAAGCAATTTTTTTAATAATTCTGATGTGTGATGGAAACACAGATGTTAATAGGATCAAAACAAATCAAGATACTTTACTTGGTGATGCACAAATGATGAATATTCATCGAAACCCGATTCCCAAACATTATTATTTGTATAGTTTTATCAGTGAAACTGTATGTCTGTGCATATTCAGAGGCCATTTCAATGGAAAATGTGTTCTCTGTAAGGACAGTGCACTACCACACAATACATTCGTTACATTAAAAAAAATTGCCTGCCTCATGTCCTTTAAAACTATGTGGCTCACGAAAGTTTGTCATTCTAAAAAGTGGGTTGTGGTTCTAAAAAGTTTTTGAAGCACTGCTCTAGTGAGAAAATGCATGCTTTAACTGGAAAATTATTCAAAAAGTTAAAAAATATTGAGTAATCTTAACTTTAACTTCCTTACTTACCCCTAACTCCTAAATGTAACCCCTTAGTGAGATGGTCTAACTCTATCCCTTTGCCTAACCCTAACACGAAACCTAAACCTAAAGTCTGTATGTTAACCTAACCCCAAATCCAGAAGCTGTTCTTAACTATGTGTCCTAATCCTAAATCTAACCATAGCTCTAACCCAATTACAAACACTAATCCATGTGTGACCTTCACACTGTCTCTTTGCCTGACATTCGCCCTACTCAAAAGTATAACCATAAATATAACCATAATCTTGCACACAGTCCTTCTCCCTATTAGCCTGTTATTTATCCCTTACCAATGGACTAACCCTAACCTAATCTTAAACTACAAGCTATCCCTTCGCTAAATTTAGATTAAATACTTGCCCTTAGACCAGCCCTTACTCTGTGCCAGCCTCATCCTTTCTGTAACTTTAAACATTTTATTTGTTAGGGTTTTTTTTTCAAAATCTTTCTTATTTTGCCCTTTTGCGCATGCGCAGTTCACGCAAGACGTAAAACATAGGGGGTTGCGACCGGCAACGCGAGGAGGATGACGGCGGCAAGGAGGAGACACCACGGCGAGGAGAAGGGCGGCCCGCAGACGGTGGAGAGAAGGTAAGTGTTTTGTTTACCCTTTTTCTGCAGGGGCTGAGGGGCGTACTCCGCTCTGCCATGGAGTCAGAGTTTTACCTAAACTTCGTGTTGCCAGCGGAGCACGGAGTTGGTAAAACACCGCAGCCTCCGCTGGCGGAGCGGAGTACACCGCCCAGGGTTAGTCGATACATATTTTCTCCATTGAGAAATAAAGAAAAACTTACAAACTGCAAATGTTCCTTCAGAATTCGTTTTTCATTTAACAAATGTATACAAACCATAAAATTTTAGGCATATGAGTACCCTGAGAAAATGCAATAGTTGAAGTAGGTTCTTGGAATTCTTTGTAAAGAGAATTAGGTCGGGAATTCACTCCAATACTGAGGGTAATCCTTACACTTATCTTTGTGAATCTGGCCATTTATCTCTCAAGTACACACAAAGGTGATGGTTGGAATGCTTGAAATAATCTCAGCCACTGGTAATGACTCAAGGCCGCATACCAAGGCATCATTACTTTGAACACCATGCCGCCTCAGTTTGCACCCAGCCATATGCAAATCAGCCTTGACCCTGCTCAAATGGGAACAATCCAACCCAAACTGCCATGTGAACGGAAAACAGAAAACGGAAAACAAGCAACCCAGGACCGGTTTTGCCCTAGAAAGGGCTCCTAACGATGGACTGGGATGCAGCCTCGAGTAATTACTGGGGGCTAAGATTAATTCAAGCATTCCATCCATTATTTTTTTGTATACTTTAGTGCAGTGATACTCACAAGTACGGCCTGGGGGCCGATTGCAGCCCTCCTGACCTTTACATGCGGCCCCCTGGGCAGCAGCAGCACTGGGCTGCCGTTTACTTGACTGAGCACTAACATGAAAAAAAAGTTAAATATACCACAAACACTTATTTAAAGGTTATTGCAGTCAGGGAAAGGAAGTAACTAGGCCCATAACTTTAGGAACACCTTCATTTTAAAAGACGCCCACTATATATAGATGCTCTGCTTCTCCTACACCCACTTTACACCCCCGCTGGCAACAGTGCGGCCCTCGGTCACATCATAGACCAAACTTTGTGGCCCCCGGGAAAATGTTTGTGAGTACCCATGCTTTAGTGTGTCGCCCTGAAAGGGAAGAATATGCCCAGACGAGGGTCCCGTGCACATTGTGTCATTGGAACCAATAAATACCTGACTGATGAGCCCTAATGAGGGTGAAACCGGTCCTCGGTTGCTTGTAACATGGTTCAGGGAGGACCTGGCCTGGCAGTTCATTGCCCATGTGCAGATTCCAGTCGCTGATCCCCGTATGCCAGGAGAGGGCTGCCATGAAGATAGCCATGAGCAGACTGAAGCCTGTGCAGCACTGGTTACGGTAACCCGCATGCCAGGTAGGGCCGCCGTGAAAGTTGTTGTCTGATTATAAGGGCTGAAACTTGTGCAGAGCCTAGTGGCAACCCTGTACACCGGGAGGGGCCTCTGTGGTGAGGATTGCCATGTGGTGAGGGCCGGCACCTTCACTCTCTAGGCCATTACCCTTCTTGTTCCACATCACAGTCCGGGACTGGTTTCCACACCACCACCCTTATGAATTATTATTCTTGAAATGCCTTTTATAACCAAACCTTGCCTAGAACACATTAAATCCGATCTGATGCCCGCTCCATTGCCGCAACCAGGACTCTAACCCCAGCAGCATTGCGGCCATCGCCACGCATCGCCGGCTGCACCAGGAGGCGCGTACTTAATCCTTCCCGGGCTCCCGCTGCGCAGGACTCCCGCTCCATTGCCGCAACCAGGACTCTAAGCCCCAGCTGCACTGCAGCCATCGCCACGCATCGCCGGATGCGCCAGGAGGCGCGTACTAAATCCTTCCCGGGCTCCCGCTGCGCGGGATGCGTGTGGGCAGCGCCCGGGCAAAGCCCAGGCCAAGGGCGAGCCCGTCCTTGCCCGTCATTGCCCGGAGGTGGCTGGGCTGGGCTACCCCCTTGACATTTTAATTTGAGACCCACAAACATCCAAGGTACTGTGGCTGGTTCTCTTTAACCGCCATCTGTGATTTGACTTATACTTTGTCTTATTTCAAACTACATCTCATAGCCTGCTGATAGTCTTTTTGTTATTTAAAGCACTTGATACATTGATATGGGGAAGAGGAAAGGGGCTGAGATTGGGTCGGGAGGTGCCTCAAAGAAGAGATCTAAGAAACGGCCTCATACATTAGCGCAGGATATTGGCAGCGAAGGGGGGTATGGGGCGGAAGTGCTTGGTCATATCGAAAACATTGTTGCTGATTGCGAAGGGTTGCTAGCGTCGCCCACTCCTGTCACTGATACCCTCACCCCCGAACCGACCACCGCTAAATCCACCCACCCAAGTACCCCCAATGGGACCACCTCCACAGGGTACGGGAACATTCCAAATCTATTTAAGAAAGTGGCTAGCAAGATACAGCCAACGTCAGCCCCTGAAGCTTCCAATGGGCATACTCGTAGCCTCCTGTGTTCTTCCCTAAGCGAAGCATGTCCTTCCGACAGTGATATAGCAGCCGAATTCCCCCTGAGCAATCGTTATGCTCCTCTCGCCGAAAATTTGACTATAAATGTTGCGCCTAGCGACTTGGAGCACACAAACATAATTGACAACGACTCAAACAAGAACTCAGTTCAGGGAGCTAGGGAAGACAGCAACGATCCAGCACTCTCGAATTTAGATCTTCAGAGGGAAATCATAGCTTTAAAAATTTCTATCGAAATGTTAACCACCCTAGTATCAAAACTTTATCAGAAACTTGAGGAAGGTAGTAGACCCAGTCCCCAAACATCAGCATCTGCTTTATCCAATTGTGCTAATTCAAAGTTGGGGCCTGTTTTATCCACCCGCAAACAAAATGGTCAAAACGCCCAGCCTACTAACCGTGTTCATCAGCCCGGCCCTATTGATACAATGCAAGGGCACTCGATATTCCACCATTGGAAGCTTGAGGCACAAGAGGCTCATGGTGGGAAACTTAGGGGTCCTTTACAGGACCTAGCTGGGTACGGGAATCACACAAGGCAAACGCCCCTGAGAATAAACTCACGTGGCAGTAGGGCAAACCTCTTACTCCAACCATCCCAACCACCCCAGCGTATGCATACCGCTTATTCTTCTATCCCAATTTACTTGACCAACATCCCTAAGGTAGACAATAATTGCTCTAAGTACGAGAACGGTGAAACCCTCAAAAACAAAGCCATACATTGGCTAAGGCACACTAGGGGTTGCAGATCAGTAATAAGAGATGACATTGTCCAGGCTAAAAGATGTGTCCTAACCACAGCACAGTAGATGCAATAGAGCTTATTCTAGTCTCAGAAGACCTGGTGCACGATCTAATTGCCTTGGAAGCCAGATCCCATTCAACAACTTTGACAAATATCCGGCATAGACTAAGCATCGCCCACACATTTGAAAGAGCTAAAACCACCCTCCAGCACCTAGGGGATTTTCCTGTTTCAACTTTATCCCAGAATGACTGACTATCTCCATCTTTTACTAGGGATCCTCTGCCTAACTATAGTATAGGACCTATGCAAATTCCTCTTATAGCCCAGACCCATCATGATGACACCCCTTATGAGTCTGAGAGCATGTCTTCCATCCTAAAGTCGCCCTTAGCCATATCACCAGTGTTGAGTGATTCCACCCAGGCTAGTGGTTCAGACACCACCAGCTATCCTCTAACAACGTCTCACCCAAATGCCCCATCCTCTACCCTGGCTTCTATTTTAATTTCCAATGACAAGATGCTGAAAGTAGTGTCGTGGAATGTGGCGAGTATAAGGAGGAAGCTTGATTGCCCCCACTGGCTTGAGTTCATTAACGGACACAAGATTTGTATATTCCAGGAAACCTGGAACTTGACCCCCACGTTTATTCCAGGGCTCATGACCTTTCATAGACTGGCAAATCCGTCCAAACACGGCCGGCCCTCAGGCGGGCTGCTTATTCTAATTAATGTCACGTTAAACTGCAACATCAAGGAATTGATTACTAATAGCCCAGATACCCTTGGGATTAGGATAACAAGTGGCAAGGGGAAGTCCATTGAGATCTATAATGTGTACGCTAGAAGCACCAGAGGAGGTAGTTCTCCAACCTTACATGCTTTGGATAACCTACTGGGAGCTAGGCACGACTGTCACCCCCTAATAATTGGAGGCGATTTTAATGTAACATACGAGCCTCTTGACTGGGAAGAGTCTAATGATGTGAGCGAGGAGGCTAAAGCCTGGAGGGTACCCCCTTTGGAGCTTACCCCCATTAAAAAACGGTCGCAAGCCGCATTGCAGTTGAACGCCATATCTATGGAACACAGGTTGAGGGCCACTAATGGAAGAACTAGGTCTGATAAAGGAGGGGGGATGACCTTTAGTGGACCGAATGGGTTGAGTAGGATTGGTTATATACTTGTGGACCTCGTCCTATGGCCCCATGTACGGGATATGGCCATTGTCCTGTCTTGCGACAGTGACCATAATCCCCTCCTCCTGACTGTTGACCATCCATGGGGAGAAACGGGGAGGGACCTTCATATCCCATTAAGCACCAACGTTTTAATCCCTTCAAATGACAAACGACGGCTCAAATGACCCGCTATTCTGGCTGATGAACCCAAGACAAAATTAATTAAATGCGACCTAGAAAAGCATCTAAAGACCTTGTCAACAGCAACTAATGACCCGACCTCACTGATTAGCTGTAGTATCCTTCATCGGGACTTCTTTCATCACTTGGCTAGTTTCTTTTACGTTTACACCAACCAGACCAGGCAAAAACAGGGGAGGATTATGGGAACAAACTTATGGTTTAATAAAGAGTGTAGGGTCCTGAGAGGGAGTCTGTCCGCAGCTATTAGGAATAGGGATGCCTTCAGGATACGCGAAGCTAGGAAGGAATACAAACAGGGTCAAGCTGAAGCCAAGAGAGAATGGGACGAAAGGAGATGGGAAGAACTTGGGGAGGCCATCCGGCATCCAGATAGCAGGTTGTTCTGGTCCCTTCTGTCTAAAGGTAATTTTCAAAGATCACCTCCATTGGCAAATAACATCCCAGCTGTTGAGTGGCACAAACACTTTAGTGATTTATATTCCATTAGTGACACTCATAATAGCCCCCAGATGCTCCACGACATAGGCCAGCTTACGTGTACCCTCTCCTTTACTAGAAAGGAAATTATGAGCTCCCTGGATGCAATCATTCCCGCAAAAGCCCCAGGCCCGGATGGCATCCCTGGTGATCTCTTCCGTGCTGACAGGGATAACTGGGCAACATACTTCTTGTCACTGGCCAATGACATAGCGGGTGGGGGGAGGATCCCTGACTCATGGAAGGGGGCCAAAGTAATACCCATTTTCAAGAAAGGGGATAGGTTGAAGGCCGCCAACTACCGCCCGATCAGCCTGATCGATTGTGCCCAAAAGGTCTTCTGCCGTTCCCTCTTAGCCAAAATCCAGACCTGGATGGATGAGAATGACATCCTCTCTCCACTCCAGGCGGGCTTTCGGCGGAAGACCGGCACTATCGATCAGGTGTTTCGTCTTGCCATGCTGTATTGGAAGGTAGTTGTGTTGGGCAAGGGTAGTCTATACCCTGCATTTATAGATCTAAAAATAGCCTTTGACCTAGTACCTAGGGATCTACTTTGGCCGGTGCTTAGGGATCTGGGAATGCCCCTTGAAATCCTGGAACCTCTAATTAGGCTACACGAAGATAATTTTGCCCGTGTGAGATGGGGAAACCAGAGGCAAACCACCGAGCCCTTTAACATCCAACGGCGGGTACACCAAGGATGTGTTTTGGCCCCAACCCTCTTCTCCTTGTATGAAAACCAAGTGGCTGATCTTTTGTGTTCCATTCCAGCAGACGCCCAGTCCTTGGCGAACCACAAAATATCAACATTACTATTCGTGGACGATACCCTCTTGGTCTCTAAAACCCCTATGGGCCTCCAAAAAGTATTGAATCACTTCAAGGCATTCTGCGATGAGATGGGTTTGGTCATCAATACCACTAAAACCAAGTTAATGATGCTGAACCCTCACAAATCCTTTAAGGGTCATTTGTTTCTAGATAACGTTCCGCTTGAGAGGGTCAGCTCATTTGATTACTTAGGTATCAGGATGTCTGAGGGAATGGCCTGGAAGAACCACCTAGAGAAGGCGTCCTTGAAATTCTCCCAGCTAACTGGGGCTTTGAGGCGGGAGCATTGTCTCTCGTATACCAAGCCAGTAGCACCTGCCCTCAAATTGTACAGTTGTAAGGCAGTGAGTAGTGCCCTATATGGGGCAGAGCTGTGGGGTGTAGCAAATGTAAACAATCTTACATCAGTGGAAAACAAGTTCCTTAGGAATATGGTATTGCTCCCCCAAAGTACTCCTCTTCTCCCTTTGAAACTAGACCTGGGCATCAAGTCCATTAAGGACCTTGCGAGGCTTCGTCCATTGCTGTTTTGGCACAGACTGGTTACCACCCCTGAATTGGCATCATACGCTGTTGCCTTTAGCGAGGTCTCAGCTCTGGATACAAACAAAAAAATTGGGTGAATCAATCATGTAGATACCCTTCGGGCAAACATTGGCCTGCCCAAAGAGGTTACTGGTCTTCCTCCATCTTAAAGTAGAGGCTATTGTATTGGGCATGGGTAGAGCAGAACAATTTCCTGGCAATTCAACATGGCAGCCTAACAGACGCGTTCACTGATACGAAAACCAACTGCCAATTTGAAACCTATTTTGATACCATCAAGGTGCCAGCTGACAGGAAACTGTACACTCAGTTTAGATATGGCAGTCTACCTACTAATGCCTTTACCAACTCCTGGCTGATAAAGAAATATCAACCTAAGGGCTGTCCTTCTTGCCCCTGCCCCTACGAAACAATAGACCATGTTTTTTTTGCCTGCCCTGCTTATGTCAAACCAAGGAGGAAATGGATAGCCCGTGTGTGTAGACAACTAGGGACTCGCAACTACAAAGATGCCTTGCGCATATTGAAGTCAGATGCCAGACCACTCTTTGCCTGCGCAACTGCGAAATTTTTAGGCCAGTTTTGGGCTATTAGAAGGAGGGCGCTGCAGACTCCATCGCCTGGCTTGGACTGATCAAATGGAAATTGTAACAACTAGTCCAAAGCGGGTTGCTTCTAACATTGATATTTTTATTGTAAATAGCTGGTTTTATGGTAACATTTTGTGTATTTTTAATCTTTTTTTAAACCGTCAATTTGGACCAATGGCTTTATTAAGAGCCAAGGAGTAATTAAGTTTGTAGTTGTTAATGTGGGCTGTATTTTATAGTAATCGCCATATATATATTACCAATTAATGCACTAGCACTTTAGCCTTGTGATTTTATTCACCTGTCTGAATTGCCAGAATTAGCTTAGTAGTTCCCTAATTGAGAAATTGTAAATTTTTAAGCTTCTTCTCATGCTGGTCCTGTATGTCAACTAGAACTATATTGTATCTCCCAAACTGTATATTGCCTTGACAGCATTTTTTTTAGAATGTTTTATGATCTGCGTGGGTGTATCTTTTATAGTTTTGCTAACCGAAATAAAGAAATTTGATTGATTGATTGACCAGAACTGCGTTCCTAGTTTCCGTGTTGCCCTTCTTGTGCCTTCCGGATTTCCTACTCTTCCCTCTCTCAGTCTCAGTACAACTTTCCCTCCGCCGATCCCTGATTTCCAGCACCTGGTCAATTACTCTCACGTGGCTCTCTTCCTGCATCTGTGCTCCTCTGCTGAGCTTCCAGCTATTTCTGCTCTGCGATCTCAGTACTTCCTGTTCTCACAACTTTCTTAACCGCTGAGACACATATGCTGTTTTGCTGCTTTGCTTTAAGGCTTCCTCCTAGCTTCTGTGTGCATTAGCAATCTATACTACTTGTTTTTCTCTTTGTCTATATGGTAACATTAGCTTGTTTCTTCCTTTTGTTTGTTACTATAGAACCTTGTCCCAGTTATATGACAGAGGCAAGCATGGCTAAACCGTGCATGCCCCTAACACGCAGCCCGATCTACGAATGCATCTGAACCGCGCATTCCTTTACCACACATGTCTTTACCACCCATGTGTGGTAAAAATCCCACCCTATGCCACCTGGCCTTAGCCCTAACAACTTCCCTGACCCCCCACCCGAGCCCTAAAAAGTACCCTGACCCCCCACGCCCTAAAAACTACCCAGACCCCCCAGCCCTAAAAACTTCTACGACCCCTCCTGAGCCGTAACTACCCAATTCCGGATCCCTAAAAAGTACCCAACTCCACCCTGAGCCCTAAAAACGTAGCTGACCCCCAAAGCCCTCAAAACTACCCCGACCACCACCTGAGCCCTAAAAGCTACCCTGACCCCCCACCCCTCAAACTACCCAGGCCCTCCTTGAGCGCTAAAAGCAAACCTGACCCCCCAGCGCTGAAAACAACCCCGACCCCTAACCCTCAGCCCTTAAAACTATCCCCATTCCTTAAAAACAACCCTCACCCCTCCAAAACACGGCCTCAGCCCCACTTACCTCACTGCGTCCTCTCCCGATCCTTCATGTTCCTGGGCCCGCCCATCTCAGCATCTGGACCGTGCATATGCATGGTAAAGGAATATCTGTAGTTACGGCATGCATGGTTGTGCTTGCGTTGAACGACACGCGTGGCTCTGCCCGCGTTGTTCAGGCCGTTTCCCCTTTGTCCCAGTTCCTGTTGTATGCAGATTTGTAGTCCTGTCCTATTTGTCTTCAGATTCCTTGTCCAGGTATTCTGTGTCCCTAGTTCTGCCTGTACATCTCAAGTCCTGTCCTTGTTCGTGTGCAGATTCCTTGTGCTGTATTTCAGTGTTCCTCGACTCTTGTGTTTCTAGTCCAGGTCTTCTTTCTTCGAATCCATCCTACTTTTCATTGAGCACTGTTTTTGTATTCAATTCCTCTTGCTGCATTTTCTTTGTCCTCTCCTTGCCTTATGGTTAGATCTTTTCTGTTGCAGACTGGGAATTTTCTATGGATGATTTATGATAATTTGTTTATTATTTTTCTGCTTTTTACATAATTTATGCCTTCTTATTTTTTCTGTACAGTATACCTTTTTAATGCTGTCTTTGCTAACATTACCCAATTCATGTCCAATTTGCTCAGCAGCTTCTGTCCAGTCTTTCTCCTTCCAAGCTTCTGTGTACTCCCCTGTGTATTCTGCACCCCTCCTCCTAAATTACCTTGTCCCTGGAGACAACAAGCTCTCCCTGTTAGCTACTCTAGTTCAGGTATTGGCAGGGATTGTGACTGGCAGTTTTTCAGTGAGTTAATGGTGAAGATGGGATCTTATGGTTTGAATTGTTTTACTAAAGGAATGATCAATAAACACCTCAACAGAGAGTATCAACCATTACCAATAACACTAGTGAGTTTATATTGAAAACCGTCAATCCAGTTTTATCCAGTAAAAGCATCAGATTCATCCCATGGTCTGATAGTCTCAGCTGACTTCAAGAAAGCATCCAGGAGGGGGGAACATGAGGGGAGGTTACTGGGTGAACACAATACCAGCCTCTCAACAGTCTGAACTGTGATACATCGAAATAACTACAGCACAGAACCCCAGGAGTGTCTCCAGAGACACCCCTAGTACTTAGCTGTTGTCTGTAGAATTTTCAAGAAGTCCTCCAAGTTACTGTTTGATTATTGGTGCATTTGGTAAAGGTAGAAAGTAAGGATTGTTGAAAAATAACCAAGAAGAGGCAGGGGTGTTATATGTAATGATCATGTTCCAAGTGGTGAGTACATTCAGAGACATTGTACGCTGTGGGGTTGGTATGTAGAGCAGGGGAAGCAGAACATGAGCAGTGGGGCACATCACTCCTAATACCAATTTGACACATAAGCCAAGGGTTTAGAGCTGTTTTATGTATCCAATTTATGCTATTAAGAGCGGTCAGCATTGGGAAATTTGACAAAAATGTGCGGTCAACCTTCAAGAATGCTAGTGTGTTTGAAGAAATCGTTAACAAATTGAGAAGAAGAAGTAGCTGTGTACAGTACATGACTGGCGGTAACTTTTAATTATTTATTGAACAGGAGCAGAGATGGTTGGTATAGACTTTCCAATATGTCCGCCGAGTTGCACAAACAGGAAGTCAGTGGAGAGTTTAAGAAGCACCCTATCATATAAAGATGCAAAGAGCTGTAAGTGAAGTGAAGACCAGACAAATGTTGATAGTGGTACAATAGGTCAAGATGCTCACCAGGGTCTGACTCAGCATCAACACAAACGGGCTGCTAGTTACCGGAAGGGTTAGAATGATATGAGCACCGCTCCCCTGTACACAAGAGCATCGTCAGGTGTGGCAAGTGCGTCAGAAGCCATTTCAAGACAATTTATACCACACCACGGTTTGATTGGCTTTTTTTCCAATGCGCAATTTGTTTGCAATTCCGCAAAATTAAAATTCTGTATCCGTATACATTTTCTTTGTCTTCCTTCCTGTCCAAGCATCAGGGTAGTGAATTTACTAACGGTAGCCTTCCTACTTATCACATTTAGGAAGTCATCTCATTACAAAGAATCTATAGAACTAGAAGAGTGAGTGTATAGTAACATTTACAATACACTTAGTAATCTGTATGCAATGCTTTCGTTAGAAGGTGACAACAAGCAAGATCAGTGAGAGACTAAAAAGGGAACGTATGGCTCCTTTTTATCCTTTATCAAGAAGAAATCAATTCACAATGTGTCAATATTTTATGAAAACTAAGGTGCAAAATCCATATACTAATGTATACTTTAGTGAGCTACCCTTGGAAAGGGTTAGCCGTCGCCTTCTAAGTGGTATCGGATACCTCCATGCTGGCACAGGTGCACAGCTGACATTGGAGAGGCGTTTTATATGATGTTAGTGAAGCACAGAGATTCATTACACTTGCATTGAACTTTTATTTAAAACACGCTAAATTAAATAAGGATTTCATAATTAAGATATCATTTTTGTGCATTCATTAAAACAATGATTAGTTCCATTCTGAGATTAGATTTGGTACATTATACAAAACACATCAAAGACAGCGTTTAATGGGTAATATTCGAAGAATATGTGTCATTAACTAGGCAGGTAGATCTCTGTGAGTAGCAAATACACTTGGGTTACATAGGGTGCAGATTCTTTACAGCATTAGATTACATATTCATATTTGGAAACGATACATATGGTGTAACACATTTTCATCCTAAGTTGAAACAAATCTGAAAAAATATGAAATAGAATTCAAACTGTGCGAAATAGTCTAAACATTAAAGTGCGCATAGGGTTTTTGTTATTGCTATGCGGACAGCTGTATTATCTAGTAAATTAGTCGACATTTAACTCGAAAGCAATGTCCTCATTTTCCACCTAACACCAATTAACCAAATAACATATTTAGCAGACATAATTATTACTTTTCATTTTGCAGAAATTAACATTTGTTTTCCTTTAATGTAATCGAGTTCAACAAACAAAATTGCTAACCACTAGGAATTGCCTTTTCCTGCTTTTTATTTTGCTAAAGGAACATTTTCAAAACATAAGAGGCATTAAATTAAAGATGCGATGAAAACCATGAGGGGATTTTTCATTATTATGCAGAATATTTTCAACCATGTCTCCATAGAGAATAAACAAAGATAGACATGAAACATGTCAAAGGGTTGCTCTGCAGAATCTCGAATATTGATCAGTCTCTCTATTTCCTAACATTCTAGATGGAGACAGACGCCAAAATGCTGCTGGGTAAATATGAATTTGTTTTTCAATATTTTGTACACAATATTACAAATCTTTTAACAATTGGCGATGGCACACCATTCTCTAAAACTCTCGACCACGAAAGAAAAACTCAATTATATAAAAACAATATACAATTCAATAGTGAGTCAATGTGTCCTGCAAGAATGTGCAGTCCATCAGTCAGTGAATGTCAGGCGAGTGAGCACCTACCTCTCACCCCTTGTGAAATTCATCTGACACGTACTCTTATCAGAGTAGATGAAGGAAACACACAGATCTCATTTGTGACACTACCACAATATCATTTTGTTCTGTCATGGCACCTGAAATATCCGAAGAGCCTACAAACCACTGGCATGGCCTCTTGGCGCTTGAGCTCGAGAGTTCTAAATCATATACTATAGTAGTGACCAATGTTCCCTCTAATTTTTTTCCTCTGTGTGCGGCAGTGTGAGGTCTCTGTGCGCTCCAGCCACGGCAATGTGCGCCAAGGACCCAACCGCGTGTGTGGGTGCAGCGACAGGGGTTCTGACACTGGGGTTCCTGCTTGATTGTGCAGATAAATGACCTAGGTACTGGAACGGAGGAGGCCTGTTTGATGGGGCAGGCAGGGCCGGACTGGGAACCCAAAGTAGCCCTGGCAATTTTGCTGCACCGGCTCCCACCCACCAGGGTTGGGGTGGAGGGGGCAGGCAAGTGTCAAGCACTACTGCTGAAAGCTGGTCCCCAGCACTGGTGCTTTTGTTACTGAGGGCCCATATTGCAGCATCGCTGCAAAACTGCCCCAGTAACAAAACTGGCCCCCACTGCTCCAAAACTGACCCCCACCCTTCCAGCCTCGCAGGCAAACGCCTGATGCCTGCTAAGGCCAGTCCAGCCAGGGGGTGGTCTTCGTGTTGGTGACTGCCGTGCCTAACAAAAAATAAAAAATGTGCCCTCATGTAATGCAACTGGTGCTATGTAAAGCGCTCTGATACCCGATTCGGGTCAAGTTCGCGCTTAATAAAACTCTGTAAAATAAAAAATAAAATAATGGTTGTGTCATGTTCGAAATGAGAAAGTGCAGAGCATCTGCAACCACAACAAAGCTACACAATCTTCCCGCAGCCACGCTCTATTAACAAAAGGCATGCAGAAAGTCCAGAAGCAGGACGTGTGCTTTCAGAATCACTAGCATATATTAGTGATTGTAAAAGCACACGTTAATTTTAGGCTTGCTGCATGCCTTTTGTTAATAGAGGCGGCAGGTGCGTGCCTTTTGAAAGTTATCATGTTAATTGCAGAGCCCGACATACTAATACACGGGGCTGCATTTAACATGAAAACTTTCAAAAAGGCACACAATCTGCTGCGCTCTATTAACAAAAGGCGTGCAGCAAGCCTAAAAGCACGACGTGTGCTTTACACGTCGTTCTTTTTTATTGTATTGTATTATAATTGCATTTATCTAGCGCTTACTACCCCTGACGAGGCGTCTAAGCGCGTTTTCGGCGAGTAGCACGCTACTCCGGGACCCATAAAGGAATTTGTGTTGAATTAGTATAGTGCAATATGAAAGTAATTTAAGTGGTGGATAGGTTAGTCAGTTATTTGGATTCAGAAGGATAGCAGAAGGATAGAAGAGGAAAAAAGGTTTGTATTTATATAGCGCTTGTTACCCCTGATGGGGTATTGAAGAGCTTTTTCTTGCGAGTAGCACGCTACTCCGGAAACCCATAAAGGATTAGTGGTGAATTAGTATAGTGAAATATGAAAGTAGTTTGAGTGGTGGATATGTTATTCAGTTATTTGGATTGAGAAGGGTTGGGAGGGGTTGAAAGGGAAAAAGGTTTGCATTTATATAGCGCTTGTAACCCTGTTGGGTGTTGAAGTGATTTATTGGCGAGTAGCCCGCTACTCTGGAACCCATAAAGGATTAGTGGTGAATTAGTATAGTGGAATATGAAATTTGAATGGATGAAGAGGGCCGGATTAATGAGGCCCCTACAACTAAATACATTATCTATCTTGTAGTGCATTAAACACATAGTATTAAAAACAAATGGTCTTGGCAAACAGCAGACACAAAAATAATTATTTCATGGTAAATCTTGTACGGCTGTAACTGAGAAACCCATGGCTTCCTACCATCAGTGTTTGCCAGGTGCGGCATTACCAGTTAAAATAGTGAAACGCTCACAATGAGGCCCTAAACGCTTGAATGCGATTACAAGCCTCTCTCCTATCCTTTCGCTAACAGCCCACATGTTGAAGCTCCACAGCAAGAGAATGGAAGGAAGCGTCATACCCAAAAATGAATAACATAACTTAGACTAATGTCTCTCTAGTAATTGATGCTGCCTCCCTTGATAGTACGTACTGGGAGGAACATCCTGCCATCCTTCCTCTATGGTGGCAGCATTATGCACCCTAGTCAAGTGACACGTCAGAAAACCCCCTCCCCCTTAACTTTGAGTTTGGCTTTATAAGGAAGGATTCTTACAATCTCGCAAATGCACATTTTTGTGGAAGCCAAGTAACTCTTGCTGTGGTTATCTACCGTCCTCTTCACTTCTTCTGTCCACCAGATCTCCTCCATACACCCTCACC
Source organism: Calotriton arnoldi (assembly GCA_963921515.1). Lineage (NCBI taxonomy): Eukaryota > Metazoa > Chordata > Amphibia > Caudata > Salamandridae > Calotriton > Calotriton arnoldi. The sequence goes on from CAWUFW010004496.1 coordinate 870,292, forward strand.
TCACTTCCTTACCTATTCCTCTTCGGAAATCTCTCTCCACTCTCCAAAATCTATACCGTCTTTAATGCTCCTGTTAAGACTTCCTCTCTTCCTACCACTCATCTATTTATCCTCCACTTAGCGCCCCGTCCTCATCCCAGTGTCAAACGCTTAACACAATCCGCTCACCATCCCCACTAAGGCCACTAGGGCTTTATGCTCAAATCTCCGCTTTCTCGTAACTCAACTTTCTTGCTGACATCCATTTTTTCAGACGCCTGCAGTCGACACTGCTCCACCTGTTACCCCGTCTTTTATAATCTCTTCTTAATTTTCCTCCTCCTTACCCACCTGCTATACTCTTTCAGTGCTTCCTTTAAGGGCCACCCTTGCCTCCCTTCTGGCTCCTTCCCCACGGTACACTTTTCTTCCTCTCCGAGCTACCTTACGTCTTTCCCTACATACCACTGAGCTCATTCCCCTCCAATGCCCATTGTCCAGCTCCCCAGCCACAACATGTTAACGTGTCCCTTTACGTTCACGCCTCTTACGAGTTTCTCTACTGTCCCTTCTATTCCATGTTTCTACGTCCAAAGCAACACCAACTAAAAGTCATCCAAAGCGAGTTCCAATGAGGCGACCTAGAACTACAGCTCCCAGAAACCACCTGGTGGTGAAATGAAATGACCACAGCTGCCCTAGAGACAAATAATCACCCGGATTCTGCCGTCCCTCTGGATCATCTCCCCTCCTCCTTTCCATCGCTCATGCTTGTGCTTGCTGCATTTATTTTCTTAATGGAGCACGCTGCGGGCTGATTGTGGGCCATTGTGAAAATATTTATGTTAATTGCAGCACCGTCATGCGCTGCAATTAACATAAATAGTTTCACAATGGCCCACAATCAGCCCGCAGCCGTGCTCCATTAAAAAAGACATGCATCAAGTCCAAAAAAACGACGTGTAAAGCACATGTCGTGCTTTTGGACTTGCTGCATTTCTTCTCTTAAAGGAGCACGGCTGCGGGCTGATTGTGGGCCATTGTGAAAATATTTGTTAATTGCAGCGCATGACGGTGCTGCAATTAACAAATATTTTCACAAAGGCCCACCAACAGCCCCCAGCCGTGCTTCAGTAAGGAGGAAATACAGCAAGTGCAGGAGCCACAGCAACCAGGAAATTACAATTTTTCGCGCCGCTCGCGTTATAAAAGCGGCGGCGCGAATGCTCTCCCGGGATGTGCTGTGGGTGCGCGCTCCACACGCAGCACTGCGCGCTCGGGGGAACAGATGTGCGCGCGCGCGCGGGCGCGCACGTTACTGGGAACACTGGTAGTGACTATGTGTGACGAAACAACCAGGTATATAGCAATTTTCAAAACTGTGTGGAGATTGGAGAATCTATGTTTCTGTACCTTGGATCACGCAAAAGACAGAAGGTTCGGGATTCAGAAGAGCGCAGTAACACCACACCTTGTAAATACCACAATCCTTAGCAATATTGCCACCTGGATGTGGCTTTGACACTCTGAATACCACTGACTCCATGATGCCCTGAGTCTGTTATCTAAGATATTTAATGGCACAATATGGTAAATTCAAGACATGACTGTTTCACACGTGCTTGGAGACTGCCTTTAAAGGGGAGTTCTTTTAAGTACTTGAGGAGAGAAAAGAAACCAGGATGCATATATTTTCAGTTATAGCAAGATTCTTATGTTACTGTTTCCATTTCAGGTACCTGCCTGAGATCAAAGGTGTAGCTATCATTCGTGCAGCTGGTGCAGCGGCGCCAGGCACAAGAGTCCTCAGAGGCCCATTGCATCCCCATTTTAGCTGGGTTTTTTTTCTACCAAACCACAGGATGGGGTCCATATTCCTTTCTTGCATCTGGCCCCCTGGAACCCTTGCTGCACCACTGTCAGAGGTAGTAGCAGCAGACTCCTGATGGCATCTAATCAGAACAAAACAGCATGCACCATTACAGAACACTAAACTGGTGCGCCGGCAGAAGAGACAACCACACTAGTTTGGTAAGTCTCACACAACAAAGCACATTCTTTTGGGGTGTGAATCTCACTTCCTAAAGCATAGTCTCAGTCATTGTTTACACGTCTTACTTTCTCAAGCACATTCTCTTTCATGTAGGTGCACAATCACTTTCACTGGGAAACAGAAAAAGTGGGCTACTTATGTGGTTGCTGTGGCTAGCGTCAACTTGTGCTCTGCCACCAAAGCTGACCTGGGCTTCTATTTCCAGACCTGGGCTTCTATGTCCAAAGGTACTTCAGGTACAAACTTAGATTTGGTAGAAGTGCACATGGTATCAAAAGATGGAGAGATAAAACAAATAAGCAGATATATCTTTCTTGGATTAACAAAGTACATTTATAGCCCATTGCTAACATTTCATATTAAGGAACACAGTAAGAGTGGAGAGATCTGACGAGGCGGTAATGTGCTGGCCCGGAAATTGGTCCAACATGCATTTAGCCCATGATGGCAATATTAGGCGAGGGTGGCATGGCAACAGAAAGACTGGTGGTTGGAAATTATCTCTGCACATTCTGATTGTGTGTTCAAGCACAGCGTAGCTTAGATTTTACCATTTTACTGAACATTTTCGAAATGAAGGATAGCAATTTTTAGAAGTTCATAAGTGATGAGACATTCTCAAACACATCTCATCAGGGATCACTCTCTTCTGATAAAATCTATACCAGTACGATAATACTCTGACCTCGTTCTACCCACTGTACTAAATGTACTGATGCTAATTTTAGCTGTAACCAAAGTAGATTGCCTCTTAATGCATGAGGAAGGTGGACACTGTTACTAATTGTACTTCTCTGACTGCAAGGTTAATTTTTCACAATATGAAAAATCTGGGTGGATATGTAAAAATTGTAAAAACATTGGGTTATTGATTGAAGGGTTGTGGAAGCCCAGCCCAGGCAACACACACAATCCTTGTCAGAGTGAACTGCAAAAGTCACTAAATTAACTTGTGTTTAACTCTTGTGGCTTGCCACAAAAGCAGTCAGGCTTAAATTGGAGTCAATGTGTAAAATATTTATACAAAACACAAACAGTAATAAAGTGAATACACAACAAAGAAAAATCCGAAACCTACTTAGAAAAATAGAGTAAATTCTAAGTAATAAAATTATACAAGAATGACAACAATCTAATCATTAGAACCAGAGATATTGGTTTTTAAAGTATTTAGTGAAAATAGCACTAAGAAGCAGAAAGTGCCACTCTTGGTTATCTGGCCGAGCTGGACTAGGGGAAAATCACAAGTTAGGGCGATGGAGCACGGTCAGACACAAGGACCAGGTTAGTCCTGCTGAAAAGTTAACTTCTCAAGTCTGGCATGAAGCGTTTTATTTGCATGAAAGGAGGTCACAAGGAGGAGGCTATTGGCATGAAGAACAGGTTGAGCATTGTGGACTGTCATCGCTATGTCGCGAAGAGACTGTCATTGCTGCTGATACGCTTTGGCGGTCGTAGCAGACCTCCAAGACACCAAACGACACTGTAAACAACTTGAATGGAAATGGAGAGTCAGCCACAACACCACCAACAGAACAACCTACATGACTGCACTCAGACGCTATCACCAGCAAATAAGAGACACCAAGAAAAAAGCACTAGAGGACCGAATTGAAAGAAAATCCAACAGCTGCAAGGAGATCTTTTCGATCATCAAGGATTTAACCTCGCCCTCAGCTTCAGCCACTGTCAACAACATCTCCGCCTCCCAACAACTCTGCGACAACTTATCCAACTACTTCCACAGCAAAAAAGCAAACATCTACAGCAACTTCACACACCAGCCCAACGCCAGAGAACTCATTGCTAACCTACCCACTACAAACCATGATGGCCACCTAACCAAATGTATTAAATCAAGAGGAGGGAGAGAGAAGGGATTGTGACCCATTCAGCTTCCTTGCATTAGTACTCAATATCAAAAGGGAATGGATCACTTGACCTGAGTAACCAAGGTTTGCAACATTTAAGTAAGTTACCAATAAAAAACCCTCATTCACGTTACACAAGTCGGAAGGCGGTATATCTTGATTCTCCGCCCTGTTTAAAAACGTGACAGCATCATCATTGGGTTTCTTTTATTTGTCGTATGCTTCCTCCATCCGGAGGTGAACCACTGGTTATTACAGTAGTGATCAATGAAATAAAAACAGTGAACATGCTCTAGTGAAGTGAAGTAGAAAGGTGGCTCTAAAAAACTTGTATACCTAGATTGTATTTTAATAAGTCTAGGATCGAGATAGATTAAAATCAGTGTCGTGCGTAGGAAGACCTATTATTAGTCTACCGCACTAAAGTGTCCATAAAAAAGGTCGACATGTTTCAGCCCTACGGTTTGCCCAGATGGGTCAGGGGGGCTTTCTTCAGGACCTACGAAGAGAATGGAGGCCGTGTTTTGTCACAGTCTCTATGAGTCAAAATGTAGTTCATTTGATTCTGGAGTGGTCAATAAGTACCTGTTCCTTAAGGAGGGGGGAAGAAAGAGAAAAAGAAACACATAGGAATGTCATACTTCGCATTCTTTCAATAGTCAAATTTGCTATCTCGTAATGTATACTCAACATAATGTATGTTGACATTGAACTCAATTGTGATTGAAGAAATAAGTAACTAGAAAACGGCAATTCTTTATCCCCGATTGATGCTAGAATATGTACTGATAAACCGGTGTATGTATCAACATTGTGCAGGTAAATTGGTGTGACTTAATATGTATTCCCTGAGTCAATTGATAATCTATAGACGATGGAGAGAGCTCTAGGCATTGGCGGTGTCGATATTGGGTCTGCGTGTGTACTTGAATTACCCGCTGTACGAGACACGTATCGTATTACTTTCTATTACTCTGTTTTGAAATCCATATTTCTCCCCAGCAGGTCAAAATGCTCGCCGGCTCCCTGAGGAAGTCCGTAATCTAGGACTTTGAGGTACGGCTTTCCCAAATATATCTGACTGCACGTATCCTCCCCTTTATATAAAAAGACAAACGACAGCGGAAATGACATTGAAATAAAGTCCCAAGCAAGCACTGTATTGTATATACAGCGGGTAATTCAAGTACACACGCAGACCCAATATCGACACCGCCACGCTAAAAATAGACGTGCAACATGCTGAAGGGTCTCAAATTTAGTTTTGGTTAATTTCCTATATCGGCACCGCCGCACCAAACAAGAATATGTAAAATGCCTAGAGCTCTCCTGACAATCTCGACTACACGTAGTTCAATTCACTTTTCAACTACCTTTGAGAGACTTTAAGATACTATACTAAATCCTCACTATGTCACACATGACTAGCGGGCAGCTTAGGTATCCACCGCGCTAAAAATACGCGGTAGACTTAGGGCAGTGCTCCATCGTCTATAGATTATCAATTGACTCAGGGAATACATATTAAGTCACACCAATTTACCTGCACAATGTTGATACATACACCGGTTTATCAGTACATATTCTAGCATCAATCGGGGATAAAGAATTGCCGTTTTCTAGTTACTTATTTCTTCAATCACAATTGAGTTCAATGTCAACATACATTATGTTGAGTATACATTACGAGATAGCAAATTTGACTATTGAAAGAATGCGAAGTATGACATTCCTATGTGTTTCTTTTTCTCTTTCTTCCTCCCTCCTTAAGGAACAGGTACTTATTGACCACTCCAGAATAGAATGAACTACATTTTGACTCATAGAGACTGTGACAAAACACGGCCTCCATTCTCTTCGTAGGTCCTGAAGAAAGCCCCCCTGACCCATCTGGGCAAACCGTAGGGCTGAAACATGTCGACTTTTTTTATGGACACTTTAGTGCGGTAGACTAATAATAGGTCTTCCTACGCACGACACTGATTTTAATCTATCTCGATCCTAGACTTATTAAAATACAATCTAGGTATACAAGTTTTTTAGAGCCACCTTTCTACTTCACTTCACTAGAGCACGTTCACTGTTTTTATTTCATTGATCACTACTGTAATAACCAGTGGTTCACCTCCGGATGGAGGAAGCATACGACAAATAAAAGAAACCCAATGATGATGCTGTCACGTTTTTAAACAGGGCGGAGAATCAAGATATACCGCCTTCCGACTTGTGTAACGTGAATGAGGGTTTTTTATTGGTAACTTACTCAAATGTTGCAAACCCTGGTTACTCAGGTCAAGTGATCTATTCCCTTTTGATATTGAGGACACCTAACCAAATGGACAACCCTCACCAGAAATGACACATCGGCAATCATGCCTACCATCCACTCACGGGCCTCAATAGACCCATGCCCCCACCACATCTACAATATGGGAACATCACCAATCAGCACCAACCTAACCCACGCCAGCAATACCTCCATTACATCCACCACTTTCCCGGATGAATGGAAACAAGCAGAGATCAAATCTCTCCTCAAGAAGCCTCCAGCCAACTCAAACCAATGAAGCAACTTCCAACCCATCTCCCTGCTCGCCTATTCAGCCAAAGTGATTGAGAAGGCCATAAACAAGCAACTCACAACCCACCTTGAACTTCACCATCTTCTAGACAACACTCAATCAGGATTCAGAAAGAACCACAGCACTGAAATTGCACTCGTCGCAGCCACCAACGACATTCAAATTATATTGGACTGAGGAGAAACAGCGGCCCTCATCCTGCTTGACCTCTCCACGGCCTTTGGCACTGTCTCCCACAACACCCTTATCAGAAGACTCCACAAGATTGGCATACAAGGATCTACTTTCAAATGGATCTGTTCCTTCTTTACTGAAAGAACCAAAAGAGTCAGGCTGCCACCCGTTACATCAGAGATTAAGAAACTGATAAGTGGAGTTCCACAGGGATCATCCATCAGCCCCACCCTTTTCAACATATACATGACACCGCCCGTCAACATCATACGATCACTAGTCATCACCATCATCTCCTATGCAGATAACACACAACTCATCCTCTCCCTGACTGACAAGACAACCACCATCAGAATGAACTTCACCAGCTGCATGACAATGGTAGCAGACTGGATGCGTAACCACTGCCTGAAGATCAACTCCGCCAAGATGGAAGTACTGGTCTTCGGCAACAAGACCTCTCCATGGGACTCCACCTGGTGGCCATCGGAGCTAGGAGCAACACCCACACCTACAGGCTTTCTAAGGATCATCCTAGATGACAAAAGTCAACATGACGGCTGAAATCACGCAGTGTGCACCTCCTGCTTTCACATCTTATGCATGCTGTGAAAGATCTTTAAATGGTTGCTTCAGAACACCAGACAGACCATCACATAAACACTCATCACCAGCAGGCTGGGCTATGGCAACACTCTCTACACAGGAACCTCCAAACAATTCCAACATAGACTCCAGACCATCTAGAACACCGCCGCAAGACTGCAATGGGCTAGATGACAGTGGTTGGTTACCAGAAACTGATTTAATCATTTAATGCTAGAAATCTATGAATACCATCAAGAATATTGCAATTCTTTCTAATATTTTGTTTATTAATTGCTGTCATTGCCACTGTGTTATTGTTGTGTTCTTTTCTGTGTTGATTAGAGCATTCATTTTTAATAAAGTATTTTAAATATATTGTGTAGATTTCTTGTGTGTGTTCATTCATGATGAAATTATTTTTGGAGCTCACTAACCCAACAAATGATCCTTTGGTCGAACAAGACTGATCGTTGTTCTGTACACACCATCCTCCATTATTATGAAGAAGGTTTGTGGGTTATAGTCTGCTAGATTTCCTGGTTCTGGTTGGTGGACTGACTAAGCCTGCACTATGCCAGAGGGTTTACGATTTCTAAAACTGGACTGTATTTGCTTCTAAAATTGCAAACCATATCAATGGACGAGGGGAGATTGGTCAGAATTTGAGCATTTTTATCAACAGCCAGATGTATGAAATCTGTGATCAAAATTGTAGAATGTATTGATTCAAAATGTATGAAGCTATAACCACATTGTGAGGAATTGGGCTGTTGGTTGAGGGGGTGAAACCCTACTCAAGCAGCAAACACAATCCATGTCAGGGTAATTTGACACAGAGCAGTCAGGCTTAACTTAGAGGCAATGTCTAAAGTATTTAAGGAGCACTCCAAACAAGTAATAAAGTGAAAACACACAAGAAAAATCCTACATCAATTTAGAGAAATAGAGCAAACTTTTATAAATAAATCAAGATCAAAACAACAAAAATCCAAGCAGTAGAACCAGAAACATGCAATCATAAAGATTTAAGTGAAAATAGTGCCAAAAAGCCCAAAGTGACACTTGCAACTAACTGGTTGTGTGAGATCGGGAGAAAGTCACAAGATCAGGCTGACCGCAATGAATTGGGTTGGATACAATGACTAGGTTAGTCCAGCTGAAAAGTTACCTTATTAGTCCAGCGCAAAGAGTCCCGTTCATGGTGCAGGGGGCCACGAAGAGCAGGGAAGCTTCGTAGATGGTCATTGATGTAGCGTAAAGAGCAGGCCTGGCATCGCAAACAGTTGTCGCTGTAGCGCAAAAATCCACTTGGTTTCTCAAACGGTCCCCGCGAGAGGCTGATGCTGTAGTTTGAAGAATCGGGTTGATGGAACTTCGCTTTGGCAGGCTGTGAGAGCAACAAGGTTTTGGCGCCAACTGGCCCGTCTGGAGTCACGAAGAGTCAAAAAACTTCATTTCAGCTCCACTTAGGCTACACCAAGGGTCCCGGACCTGAGCAGCTGGATCTGGGTGCCAGTTGAGGTGGTTGGGATCCTGTTATGTCCCTGTGGCTCTGAATGGGAGGCCAGGAGACTAGCTTCCTGGCAGAGTCTCCACAGGTCCAAAAGTGTACTCAAGTCCTGGTGTCTGAGGTTCAATATTTACACCAGGTGCCTACTTTGAAGTGGAAGATGCTTCTAGAGGTTTTCCTTCAAAGTGCCTCCCCTGGCTTCTGACTAAGTAGAAGGGGTATGCAGCCCATTGTGTGGAGGCAGGACACAGTCTATTCAAGTGTAAGTAGGACTCTGCCCAGACCTGCCCTCCCATCCTGCTAGCAATGGCCCATCCAGGCACACCTAAGCTCTCTATTATGTGTGGCTATCACAAAGCCCAACTGTAAGCTGACCCCCAGTCATGTGACCCAAAGACAGGGTGCAGGCACTAAATGGCTAAGGCAGGAAAATACAGATTTTTTAAAAGTGGATTTTTGAAAATTGGAACCTTATGATTCGAATTTACCATGAGAGCAGATTTTTAATTACAATTCCAAAGACACCATACGTGAATTGGGTACCTGTTCCCATTTGGAAACTACAGGTTATTAAATGTAGTAAGGTAACTCCAATGTTATCCTACAAGAGAGGTAGACCTTGCAGTAGTGAAAATCGAATTTAATAGTACATGCCCAAAATGTAAATACAGTGCACCCTGCCCTCTGGGCTGTCCATGGCCTCCCCAAGGAGGACTTAAGTGCCTTAAAAAGGAAGGTTTGGGCCTGGCAAACTTTTGCCAGGTTGAGATGGCAGGTTAAAACTGAACATACAGGCTGCAATGGTAGGATGAGAAATATTTAAAGGGCTATACCAGCAAGTGGCACAATCAGTGCTGCAAGCCCACTTTAGCCAGCCCTGGGTACACGTAGTTCCACTATACTAGGGATTTACAAGTAAATGAAATATGACAATTGGGTATGAGCCAATTCTATCATTTAATTAACAGGCCTTGGGTACACATATTACCACTTTACTAGGGACATACAAGTAAATTGGGTATAAGCCAATTCTGCTATGTTTTACGGAGAGAACACAAGCACTTTAGCACTGATTAGTTGTGGTAAAATGTGCATAGTCCTAAAAGCTAACAAAAACGGGTACAGAAGGGCAAAGGCACACCGTTTGGGTATAACCCTGCACAAAGGGTTAAGTCCAACAAGTATTTATTGTCAGAGTAATGCAAGATGTTTGCTTCAGCAGTTGGCACCCTAAATCCAACAGGTGTGTCTAATATGAGTCCAAGAGGGACAGATTTATGAGGTATTAAAATAAGATAAATTTATATTAATTTAAATTGATGCAATCAACAGTTATGCAGAATATTTGGCAAGGATCTGGCCCTCCTCACCATGCAAATTTTGCAAAATTGCTCTTTCAAACAAACTGTATTTTTTGGTATCTCATTTTTTTTTGCCCGAGCACACACATCCTGTAAAAAGACGTTTTGTGACATATTAGCAGGAGACTGCAGTGAACAGAAAATATCTGTCGCCAAGACATTTTCTGTGTGAACCAGTGGCCCGCTGGCATCTACTGAGATTGTTTTATGTGAGGTGCATACTTGGGTACAAAATTAATGCAAAATTGCATAGGGCAGAATTTTAGGGAATTCTGAGAGTTCCATGCACTGCAAAATGTGGGAATTGTGTGAATTTCATCAACGTAATTCAACTCTCACTCAGGTCTAATGCCAATGCTTTATGCATAGGTTACATACTGACGCCTGTGTCAAATCTATTTCAATTATGATTTGTTTAATTTAGAAATGTCTGGAGCTCGGATCATAATATGTGTCTTTGACACCTTTACTTGGCCAGATTGGGGCAGCATCAAGGGCCACTCTGAAAGGCTCTTTTACTACAGATGCCTCCTTTCACTTTTGGATATCTCTTTAAACATAGCTCAGTCCAAAGCAATCTTACTTACTTTGAGTATGTTGACCTTAACTCTAAGTACGAATGTATCTAGGCCATTGAGACGTGTATTCCGACACTTAAAGCACTAATGTATCTCAGAACTGCTGTACTAAGAACCCTCGTCCTGAAGTGTTACAGCAGTGATGAATCTGACAGCAATGACTGATTTAAAAGAAAGGGAATAATTCTTGGGTTGGGCGAACTTGCAAACGTGTGGTTGATTAAGTGAGGAATTTAATGTTCAATGGCAATTTTGTTTCACTTCTGATCCGATACTACAACATCTGCGGATCCACAGAGGGCATGTGTGTACTTTCAAATGATTTAGAAATAATCCTTCAGTGTATGATCATTCCTGGTTCTAACCAGCATCAAAGATCATGAACTTCACATGATGACCTTTTATTTTTGTCTGTCCTTTCATCAGAAATATGTTATTTCTTAAGCCACTTTGTCTCTGCATGGAGCCTTCAATTAGATGGAGATGTGCTATTAACCTGATGTGCTATCATGCCACAAATAACTAAAATACCCTAGGATGGCAAAGAGCTTCAATCAACGCCAACTGGGAAATCTTCTAATGAAAATGTTAGATTTCCATATGATATTCCACTGAGAATACTACTATATCTATATATGTTGTTAATAATTGCCATAGTAACCATCCACCAAACTATAAATAAGACCGTAAGGGCCATAGTTATCAAAGAGTTGTGTCGCCCCGTGTGCCACGCATTGGGGCACAAGGGTGAGGCAACTCTCAAATTAGATTTATTAAGCTAAGCAAGGCCACCTTGTGTGGCCCTGCATGGCTTGATAAATCTAGAGTAACGTTACGTTACTCTGCCCCATGGATGTATTCCATAGGTAGAGAGTGCGTGTTCCCACGCATCCACCCATGGATTTTGAGATATTCCCAGATTTACCAACACTGGTAGACCTGGGAATGCGTCAAAATACTAGGCCTCCCCAGGTGAGGCGTAATGAGAAAAATATCCATATTTCTCACTTTTTTACTCTTTTTATGTGTGCTGCATTGCGCAGCATAAATTAAAAGAGGTAAATGCCTCGGAGGATTGTTTTTGTGCAGGAAGGTGTTCCTTCCTGCACAAAAGCAATCCTGCGTACAATGCAGGCACCTTGGCACCATGGTGCCAGGGTGCCTGCGTTGCGCTAGGCAGCCTAGATGCACCTGCACATGGAAAGGACAGGAATGCGCCTTATGATATTAGATACGGTGCATTCCGGCCCTTTCCCTTTCATGCAACGCAGCAAGGTGGCTTGTTGCATTGCGCTGCGGAGAAAAATGATAAATGTGACCCACAAAAACTAAATAATCAATGGGACAGGTCATGAGTCTATCGTCACAGCCTCAATTGGTAATTCTTCAGATGTTACAAGTACTTCCGGTGAAACTGATGTCTTGAAATATGCAGGCATGAAAAGGGACTTGGGTTTCTTCCTCTTATCATGATGGCTGGTAAAGAATTCACGGTGGCATTGTAGAAGGCGTGTGTGTGTGTGTATATAGATATGCATAGAGTAAAACTAGACTGCTTATTCTACATTGACTTTGATGCTAATGAATTAGTTCAAAATATTTTTATGTGTGTGGCTAAATGTACTTTAATTTAATTATTGAGGGGCCGATTCACAGAACTAATCTGAGATAAAATCCTAAACTTACTACTTTTGGTATTCACAGAAGGCATTTAGTAGTAGTAAAGTTAGGAGTCCTAACTTTACTACTACTAAATGCCTTCTGTGAATACCAAAAGTAGTAAGTTTAGGATTTTGTCTCAGTTTAGTAGTAGTAAAGTTAGGAGTCCTAACTTTACTACTACTAAATGCCTTCTGTGAATACCAAAAGTAGTAAGTTTAGGATTTTATCTCCGCTTAGTAGTAGTAAAGTTAGGAGTCCTAACTTTACTACTACTAAATGCCTTCTGTGAATACCAAGAGTAGTAAGTTTAGGATTTTATCTCCGCTTAGTAGTAGTAAAGTTAGGAGTCCTAACTTTACTGCTACTAAATGCCTTCTGTGAATACCAAGAGTAGTAAGTTTAGGATTTTATCTCCGCTTAGTAGTAGTAAAGTTAGGACTCCTAACTTTACTACTACTAAATGCCTTCTGTGAATACCAAAAGTAGTAAGTTTAGGATTTTATCTCCGCTTAGTAGTAGTAAAGTTAGGAGTCCTAACTTTACTACTACTAAATGCCTTCTGTGAATACCAAAAGTAGTAAGTTTAGGATTTTATCTTCCGCTTAGTAGTAGTAAAGTTAGGAGTCCTAACTTTACTACTACTAAATGCCTTCTGTGAATACCCAAAGTAGTAAGTTTAGGATTTTATCTCAGCTTAGTAGTAGTAAAGTTAGGAGTCCTAACTTTACTACTACTAAATGCCTTCTGTGAATACCCAAAGTAGTAAGTTTAGGATTTTATCTCCGCTTAGTAGTAGTAAAGTTAGGAGTCCTAACTTTACTGCTACTAAATGCCTTCTGTGAATACCAAGAGTAGTAAGTTTAGGATTTTATCTCCGCTTAGTAGTAGTAAAGTTAGGAGTCCTAACTTTACTGCTACTAAATGCCTTCTGTGAATACCAAGAGTAGTAAGTTTAGGATTTTATCTCCGCTTAGTAGTAGTAAAGTTAGGAGTCCTAACTTTACTACTACTAAATGCCTTCTGTGAATACCAAGAGTAGTAAGTTTAGGATTTTATCTCAGCTTAGTAGTAGTAAAGTTAGGAGTCCTAACTTTACTACTACTAAATGCCTTCTGTGAATACCAAGAGTAGTAAGTTTAGGATTTTATCTCAGCTTAGTAGTAGTAAAGTTAGGAGTCCTAACTTTACTACTACTAAATGCCTTCTGTGAATACCAAGAGTAGTAAGTTTAGGATTTTATCTCCGCTTAGTAGTAGTAAAGTTAGGAGTCCTAACTTTACTGCTACTAAATGCCTTCTGTGAATACCAAGAGTAGTAAGTTTAGGATTTTATCTCCGCTTAGTAGTAGTAAAGTTAGGAGTCCTAACTTTACTACTACTAAATGCCTTCTGTGAATACCAAGAGTAGTAAGTTTAGGATTTTATCTCAGCTTAGTAGTAGTAAAGTTAGGAGTCCTAACTTTACTGCTACTAAATGCCTTCTGTGAATACCCAAAGTAGTAAGTTTAGGATTTTATCTCCGCTTAGTAGTAGTAAAGTTAGGAGTCCTAACTTTACTACTACTAAATGCCTTCTGTGAATACCAAGAGTAGTAAGTTTAGGATTTTATCTCCGCTTAGTAGTAGTAAAGTTAGGAGTCCTAACTTTACTACTACTAAATGCCTTCTGTGAATACCAAAAGTAGTAAGTTTAGGATTTTATCTCCGCTTAGTAGTAGTAAAGTTAGGAGTCCTAACTTTACTACTACTAAATGCCTTCTGTGAATACCAAGAGTAGTAAGTTTAGGATTTTATCTCCGCTTAGTAGTAGTAAAGTTAGGAGTCCTAACTTTACTGCTACTAAATGCCTTCTGTGAATACCAAGAGTAGTAAGTTTAGGATTTTATCTCAGTTTAGTAGTAGTAAAGTTAGGAGTCCTAACTTTACTGCTACTAAATGCCTTCTGTGAATACCAAGAGTAGTAAGTTTAGGATTTTATCTCAGCTTAGTAGTAGTAAAGTTAGGAGTCCTAACTTTACTGCTACTAAATGCCTTCTGTGAATACCAAAAGTAGTAAGTTTAGGATTTTGTCTCAGTTTAGTAGTAGTAAAGTTAGGAGTCCTAACTTTACTGCTACTAAATGCCTTCTGTGAATACCAAGAGTAGTAAGTTTAGGATTTTGTCTCAGTTTAGTAGTAGTAAAGTTAGGAGTCCTAACTTTACTGCTACTAAATGCCTTCTGTGAATACCAAAAGTAGTAAGTTTAGGATTTTATCTCCGCTTAGTAGTAGTAAAGTTAGGAGTCCTAACTTTACTACTACTAAATGCCTTCTGTGAATACCAAAAGTAGTAAGTTTAGGATTTTATCTCAGATTAGTTCTGTGAATCAGCCCCTGAGACTGTAAATAAAATATTATATGGCCTCCTGCTCGTTCTGGACATGACCAGAAAATATTGTTGTTAAAAGATGTGAATTTCTCAGGGTCTGATAGAATGCAAGCTTTTGCTCATAAGAGCTAGACTAGAGCAACTTCTCACATAATATTTGATTTTTGAAACTCATTTTTAATCTTTGCAAGGGCCTTAAAATCATTAACGTCCCTGAGAAACACTTTATTATTACTTGACGAAACTCATTGGTTATGGATTTTTCATTTCATAATGCCCTTAAAATGCTAGTCTAGTGTGTATTGCTACTGTATGGCTTTTATAGCTGTGTTACTTTAAACTCCTATGTTAATTTAAACTCCTCTCTGAAAAAATGCAGGCAGCAAGAGGCTGATAATCAAGGCATTTCAGTGTTTAATTTATAAACATCTGCAGGGAGAGCACATTTGATTTAAGTCATTAATATTCACAAAACATTTATCGCATTGGCATTAAAATTACATCTGCCTGTTATATCAATTTTCAGAAAATGAATCAGAGAGCCTTCAGCTGCTTGTTTACTTCTGTTACTAAGTTTGCTTTTATCTTCCCCCTCTGGCTGAATGGCTGATCTAATATCAAATGAAAAATTTCGTTGAATTAGAAGTGGGAATATTGAACAATATGTGTTACACTGGACAGCTGAAAAACATGTTTTTCATATCTAAAGAGAAGAACACCTTTCTACAGACGGGTGAACTTACACAATAGTGTCCCTGTGTGGCCTCTGATTGTGTTCCAAATATATTCACGGTGAAACCTCTGTTGAAGTGTTCACTGAACTCGAACCAGGAAGTGTTTGTTAGAGGACTATTTATCGTCATTATAAATTAGAGCTAAAGTGGAAAAGAAAAAAAACTTTCTAGGCTAACTCCGAACACTGACAAAGCGTTTTCCATGGCACCAGAGAGGAGGCTTCAGTAGATGCCATGCAGTGGTGCTGACTGCTGAGCAGGCTCTGCCGGTACAGGTAAGAGTGGTGGGGCGATGGGCTGAGGCGGGAGGGCAGGAGTTGACAGAAGACAGGATAGGGAAAATAACATTTAAAAAAAAGAATAAAATCACTTACCTTGTGCTCACCACTTCGCTGAGTCGGTATTGTATTTCAAAATCCTTTACCTCTTTTCCACCACTCTTCTCTTCTCACCTTCTGTGCCACCCTTTTCCTTTTGTTCTCTTTACCTCTTTCCTTTTTTCTTCTGCCCTTCCCTGTCTAATTCCAGTTCCTAATTAGCTAACACCAAAAACCACAAAATGAGTGTCAGACCCCGTTCAGGATGCCACAGGCAGGACGAGATGACTGGGCCACAAACCTTGGGGGTTGAAGCCATTTGCCACTGCTGTCCCTGGCCTGCCCTGCTGTGGCTCTGCAAACTGGGCCAAGGGCACCCTGTCCGCACATGATTCTCAATAGTAGCGAGAGCGAGCAGTTAAAGGCTTCTCAGGGAGGTTAGTGTGGGGGTTACTCAGGCTCGAGAATGAACGCCACCCCCAGCAGAGCAATAAGTTCAATGTCCAGCCCAGTGCATCTCTTTGTGACCCCCCTCCCATTTCTAATATGTGAGGACCTGTTTTGATTTAAAACAAGCTTTTTTTATGGATGTTGCATGGTCATATCACTCACATTAAAAATACATTAAAGTAAAACAGTATATTAAAACAATCTGCATAAGAACTGTTCAAGGTCATCAAGGCACGACTCTACAGAACAGAGATGGCTCTATTAGGGTGTCCCCTGAAAGGCCTGGGACAGGGTCACATTTGTCCATGCCTTAAAACGTATCTGCATAGCTCAGTACGATACACCAGTGAATACTTCTTACATTTTCTTACAAGCGACAACCACATGCCCGCAGATAACGATTCTTCGATCATTGTGAGGGGAAACATCCTGAACAACGACTCCGGAACAACGAGTTCCGGAGTCACGAAAGCGGAACTCCGCCCTGCCCGAACAACGACTCAGCCTTGGTTAAGGCTGATTCGGTCTAGTGTTCGGGCAGGGCGGAGTTCCGAGGAGCGTCGCAGAGGAACAGGTAAGAGGGGTTAATTTTCAGGGGGTGGTGGGGGTTTAGGATTAGATTTTAGGGGTTTGGGGTTTAGTTTTAAGGTGGGGGAATTAGTTTAAAAGGTGTTGAGTTCGTTATTAGGAGGTGGGGGTAATCGTGATTATTTTTAGGGAGGGGGAATTAGTTTTATGGGGGTTGAGTTTATTTTTAAGGGGTGTGGGTGATCGTGTTTGTTTTTAGGGTGTGTGGGTGATCGTGTTTATTATTAGGGAAGGGGGAATTAGTTATTAGGGTTTGTGGGTGATCGTGTTTATTTTTAGAGTGGGGGAATTAGTTTAGGAGGGCGGGGGGATTGGTGTTAGTATGCAGGGGTTGGGGGGTTTGGGGTTAGTTTTTAGGGGTTTGGGGTTAGTTTTTAGGGGTGTGCGTGATCGTGTTTGTTTTAAGGATGTGTTGGTGATCGAGTATATTTTTAGGGTGGGAGGGAATTAGTTTAGTGTGTGTGGGTGATCGTGTTTATTTTTAGGCTGGGGGGAATTCGTTTTTAAGGGGTGGGGGGATCAGGGTACTAGTTGGAAAGCATTTTTTTTAACACGCAATCCTTTACCACGAAAAATCGTGGTAAAGGAATGCGTGGTAAAATAAATCGTGGTTTAGACAAGGTCGTGGTTGCGACCTCGTTGTTAGGGAAGTCGTCGTTGGGGAACTCGTTGTTCCACATACAACCCATTATGAGCAGTGGAACTATAGGTGAATGGATCGGTAAGCGTGCATTCATGTCTCACAGGTAAAAAGCCTGTCACTAGAATTCACTAACAAGGTACACTGCCACCACTGTGCACCAATCGTGAAAGCTGCAACAGGGATGGCAGTAACTGTCACTATAAGAGTGCTCTTAAGGCGTCCCCCCCTCCCAGCCCCCCGCCCCCAGTTCAGGGCTCCAGAACCTATCATTGTCAAAAGCCCGGGTCTTGGTCAATGAACGCACATGGGATTAGTGTGCGACTTTCCCAATATAAAAATAACAGGATGACAGGTATGCAGCTCGGGCACGCAGGGCAGGGGACATGACTATACATTATGCAGGGTACATTCCCACCACACCAATTAGAAATATAAGGGATCCTGGAAATATCCAGCCAGAAAGTTATCATAGAAGATGGGATTTTAGTGCTTTGCAATATGGAGAAAGATGCTGGATATGTCTAAGACCTCCCAGCATCAAATTCCATAATGAGCTTTGTATAGCCAGAAAGAAATGTTCCCCAGCCCTTTTCTAATAGATTCATGAGACACGGATAAGATTTTCCAGCAGATCTCAAGTAAGCAGACATTGTCAAGTAAGATTCTTTGCATCCATCAGACCTCACTAAAGATTGCTGTGATCCTCATATATTGGGGCTGTCTTGGGCAGATTAAGGGATTCTCGTCCTTCTGAATTTATAATCTGTAATTTGCTGTTGTAAGAAATCTATGTACTCACTAACAACGCAATACCATAATCAATTTTGGAACAGATAATTGCTCAGTTAGTGACTGATGTTCTTGAGGTAAAAGATATTATGCGTATATTTTAATATGAAGTTCCAATAATCTGGTTGAGTCTGCAGGCTCTGACTGTTTTTCGTTGGAGAAAACTACCATTGTGTTTTTTTTAATTCTATTTTTCGTCTCAACAGGAATAACAAAATGACCATTTCAGCTTCCTCTAAACAGTCATGATGGAAATGGAAGAGATCCTGTCAGAACATTACTTATTTCACTACAATTATTTTTATGATCCGAGTGATCCACCAGAACAGTCCAAACTGTCATGTGAGTTCACTCAACTGAGAACATTGTTTGAAGTCTGGTGAAAAATTCATAAATAATTAACCTTTCGTGGAAATGTTTAGTAAAGAGCAGATTAAAAGCTCACAGTAAGTGAAGCTTCACATTTTTGACTGACAGCAGTATAGGTTTAATTGTGATTGTAAAAAATACAACTAGAGTAAACTGCAGGAAGTGAAATTGTTTAAAAAGGTAACTCTTTAACCAGTCAGTGTAGACAGGGACGCTCCCTGTGACTCTGTTGTGTGCACCGCCGTATTGCCAATACGCCCACATGCCCATACGCTGACGCCGTTGACGCCGCCGCCGAAGCTGACGAGACGCGGACGCGGAAGCGCGGTTGTTGACCCGCGGAGCCGAACCAGGAGCTGAATTGGGCCAAAATCGAGGAATTAAGGACACCGCAGAGACGGTGACTTCATTGAAAAGGATAAAATTGCAAAGGCAGTCACCGCGTGGCTGGAGAAATCGTCTAAACAGTACAGGTGGAGGAAAACGGCTAGCAGGCACAGGGCACGGGCACGGCAATCGGCTTGGGGCACAACAGAGGTAAGTGTGGAAGATCTTATAGCTTTTATAGCTGCAGTACTGCCAACGGCTTATTCCCTCCCTCCAACCCCCCCTCCCCTATAATGGACAGTAAATAGGATGGCTTAAGGGGGGTAATAGAGTGGAGAACAGCTGGAGGAACGCCAGTGAAATAATAAACTGGGAAACAGGAGGGACAAGACGGCTTTCATTGATTTTATCGATTCAGCAGTTATATTGGATTCGACTGGACTTGTTTCAGACCTTTTGATTTAGATCTGACACGGGGGGAAAACTGAACTTGAGAAGCTGCCCTAAGCGTGTGTAGGTGCTTTCCATGGCCCCTAGAAAGAATAAAAGTACCTTAGAGCAAAACCAGACGTCAAGAGATCTCTCAATGGAACAGAGGGTCTCTGGTGAAAGTATGGTGAGCTTAGGGCCAAGAGCTAAAAAAGCACCAAAGAAAAAAGGAAAAGGAAATAAGGACGTAGCGCTTGGAGGAAAAGAGGGCATGCCAGCCTCAAAATCTATAAAAGACTTTGTGGGAAAACATTTTAAAAAAGAGTGTTCGCCGGCGAAGTCCCAGGGAGAAGAGGACGAAGAGGCCGAACAGTGGAATAGGAATAACTCAGTAGACCTCGACGAGCAAATAATGGAGACATCGATCCTGGCAAATCAATCTCTTCTATGTCAAAAGGATTTAATTATGGCTCCACGGTTGTCCTCATCCCCGCGGATCTTCTCTTCACAGGATCCAGAACTAACGATCCCAGACCCACTGGGAATTAACAGCGAGGACTTAAGGACTGACTGGGGGGATGTTCCGGGCACAGGAACAAGGTCCAAAGTAAATGTGAGCCAAGAGCAGCCCGGCACCCAGAGATCTGAACTAAAAGAAGATGAGGCGCGAAATCTAACTTCTGATTTAAATCTAGATATCTCTGCTACGCCATCTTCCTCAATGCTGGACATAATGCTAATGCTGCAAAGAACCCTTCAAGGGCTATTGGAAGTCACAATGCTAAACAATGACATTTTAAAAATACAAAAAATGCATTTACATAAGATTGAGGGGGAGTTGCAAGGAATTAGGGGTCAAATGCCATCTATGAGAAGATCAGTCCCAGACCCCCAGCCCCCAGTTCCGGCTGAGGTTATAGTTCCACCAAAGGACGCTCATGAAGTTTATATCTCAAGATGCCCGATGATGATAAAAAGAAGGGGTGAATACTCTAGATATAGGTTATCTAACTTTGCGAGCTTAGCAGGAAGGAAGGTACAAAAAAAGGGGAAAGCTAAGGTAGCGAAAAGGGGGAGGCTTGATGAGGTTATCCTAGAAATAGTTGAGCAAGAGTTGATGCCCATTAAGCCCCTAAGAGAAATAGGAATGAGGAAGGGTTTACATAAGGGTATTAGAGAGAAAGCAAAAAAGGTGCAACCTAATGCAAATCCTAACTCACAGCTGAACCAAGCAAGGTATATAGTACCTACTGAGGGTAAAAACTCTGGTAATGTCTCCCGTCAAAGAGTTAGGTCAGAAGCATGCAGTAAATTCACTGTAGCACCTAGAAAGAATAACTGGCAGCCACATATGACAACCACTATGGTGAGAAAGGAGGGAGTAGGGAATAATTGGCTATACTTTGAATCGGTACAAACAGTGAAGGGAGGGAAAAAAACAAGGAAGAGTTCACCCTTAAATAGGTCACAACTTCTACACTCATTCTCACTGTGCCCCAGCCTGAAAGATATCGGAACTAAAGACTTGCTGCAAGTGGGATTTAAACCTAATTATAAAGGGAAGGAGGTCACCAGGGTACTAGTCTATTCAGACCTGGTAAAGATTGCAATTGGGAAGGCGGAGAGAGAGGTATTAAAAGAAGGTATACGGATAGTCCCCGAAGGAGAAGTAGAAGGGAATGATCCACAAGGTGGAGACTTCTTAATGTGCCATGCAGGCTTAGGGAAGAGACAGGTGAGGCTAATAGAGGAAGAAGGTGGAGATGGAATGGGAAAGCTCAATATAATAGCGAACAACTCTGATATTGAGAAATTTTGGGGGAACTGGAGTCAAAGAAGTAGCCCTACAGGCCCCTCCCAGAGGTACAATGAGGAGTTTGGAGAAGAGGGTTATCTAGATGACGTCGGATAGGAAAATGGGGTGTCGCATAGCATTAATGTTGTATCATGGAATATAAATGGTCTTGGAGAACTAACAAAACAAGAAAATATAAATGAGCTAGCAAAAAGTACCGAGATTATATGTATACAAGAAACCTGGCTATGCAACAAAACCCCAATATTCGATGGCTTCCTCCAACTCCATCGCCCGGCAAAGTAAAAAGGTTCGGGCGTCCCGCGGGTGGGATCATGACACTTTTATTTACAAAAATAGTGAAGAATGTGACTCAACTTTCTGTAAAATGTAAATGGTTGCTTGTATGTAGGGTATCCTTGCTGGTTGGTGACAAAAAGTATGAAAATTTAACGCTCTTAAATGTGTATATGCAATGGGGGTGTCCTGAGGAATATGGTATAGAAATGGGATATTTTAAAGATGATATAGATCTTTTATGTGAAAAGTACGGCACGGACATAATCCTAATGATGGGGGATTTTAATCATAAACAAAACCCAAAGAAGATAGACTGTTGGTATACAGAAATCCTGGAGGCTTACAATATAAATTTAGCGTCCTTCCCAGATTGTGTTCCCACAACCCAAGATATAAACCTGGAAAATTACTTGGGGACAAAAAGCCTATTCTGTCTGAATGGTAGATCAGATTTAGACTGCCCAACCAAGAAAACATTTAAATTAGGCACACAAAACTGTCCAATAGATTATGTGTTTATGCCTGTCTGGAACTTTGCTTTAATTAAGGGATTCAGGATCTGTCACAGAGAAGGGAGTGACCATAACCCCCTGCAGTTTGAGATTTTAGATGTAAAATTGGATCCATGTGATAAAGTAATTCAACAACAAGTGGAGTACCCTAGGCGGGTGACAACTAGGCTAACAGACGAATATATAGCGAGGTTGGCAACACTACAACAGAATTTTGATTTGGGAAGCAATAGAGGGCAGGGTCTGGAATGGTAGGTGGAAAAAATAGAACAAGTGGTACAATGCCTTCGCGTCGAACTTAAAAACGATGGAAAGCATGCAATGAATCAACAGAAAGCCCCAGTTAGGCAAGTAAAATGGTTCTCTGTAGACTGTCTAAAAAAGAAGAGGGAGATAAGGAGAGAAGCACGTAGACTCAGTGCTAAATATGAACAAGATAGGGCAGTTAATCTTAAAAGCTGAAGAGAGAATATAAAATGTTAATTTGCAGCGCGAAAAGAGTCTATAAAGAAAGTTGCTGGGGAAAACTGCTAGAAACAATCGAAACAAAGAAAATACGTCAGTTCTGGAAGCTGATACAATCAGCGGCAGAACTCCCGGCGGGCGCGATGAGTTGCGTGGTGGAAGAGGCAGCATGGGTGGAATATCTGCAGGAATTGTATGGCTCGGGCAGGGGTATAGAAGATGGTGAGATACAGAATTGGAGTGGGTTAGTTGAAGACCTAAAACCAGACTTCTCAGTAGTGAATGTGAAAAATACGATAATAAACTTGAAGTTAACCCGAGCTGCAGGACCAGATAATCTCCCAGCTTCAATAATAAAGTCCCAGCTGAACTGGTGGACAGACTTTTTCTCGCATATGTTTCTAGTCATAATGGACACTGGGACAATCCCTAAAAATTGGAAGGGAGCAGTAATTAGACCGGTGCACAAGAAGGGTGATATGAACTCCCCTAAAAATTATAGATTAATTAATTTGCTGGATATCAATCAGTCAATCAATCAGGGGTTTGTTAA
Organism: Calotriton arnoldi; assembly: GCA_963921515.1. Lineage (NCBI taxonomy): Eukaryota > Metazoa > Chordata > Amphibia > Caudata > Salamandridae > Calotriton > Calotriton arnoldi. Next base: position 893,286 of record CAWUFW010004496.1, read on the forward strand.
AGCGCGACTACTCACCTGTAAGGGTCTCAAGGCGCTAGGGGTGGGGGTCTGTCGAAGAGCCAGGTTTTGAGATTTCTTGCGAAGATGGGGAGCGATGTTGTCTGTCTGAGGTGGAGCGGAAGGGCGTTCCATGCTTTGGCCGCGAGGAAGGAGAAGGAGCGGCCTCCCGATCTGGTCTTTCTGGTGCAGGGGACCACGGCGTAGGAGAGCTGGGCTGATCGTATGGTCTTTTGGGGTGCGTGGAATTTGAGTCGGCTGTTCAGGTATGCTGGTCCGGTGCCGTGGAGGGCCTTGTGTGTATGGGTGAGCATCTTGAAGGTGATTCTCGCCTCGACAGGGAGCCAGTGGAGTGTGCGCAGGTGCTGGGAGATGTGGCAGTGTTTTGGCAGGTTGAGGACCAGTCTTGCGGCGGCGTTCTGGATGTTCTGTAGCTTGCGGGTGAGGTTTTTGTTTATTCCGGCGTAGAGTGCGTTGCCGTAGTCGAGTCTGCTGGTGACCAGGGCGTGAGTGACGGTCTTTCGGTGATATCGGGGATATCGGGGAAAAGATATTCGCAAAAATAATATTAGGAAGGCTAAAGGACTGGGTGGAGCAGTGTTCAATTGTACCGGTAGAACAGGGGGGATTCAAGGAAGGTCATTCCACCATCGACCGCTGCTTTGCTCTTTGGGCAGTGGCGCGGAAGTCGATAGAGCAAAAAGGGAAGTTATATAAGTTGCTTTGCCGACTTTCGCGCAGCGTTTGACTCAGTGGATCGTAAATGCCTTTGGGAGTCATTGATAAATTATAGTATACCGGAAGGTATACTGGCTATAGTGAAAGAGCTACATAGAGGAAACTGGGCTCAGGTCATTAGGGATACAAGAGGGTCCTTGACTCAGAAAATAGCTATTGGGAATGGCCTTAGACAGGGTTGCGTCTTGGCCCCACTGCACTTTGCCATATTCTTAGCAGATTTACCTGCAGCTCTAGAAGTGGAAAGAAGTGCCAGCCCCAGAATGAGTGGCAACAAAGTGTCATGCCTATTGTATGCAGATGATCTGGTGATTCTCGACCAAACGGAGATAGGGCGCCAAAGGAAATTAAATGCTTTTAGAGAGTACTGCGAGGCAAAGTTTTTAGTTGTAAATATGGAAAAAACAAAGATTTTATGTTTTGGGAAAAGAGATACGAGATTTAGCTGGTTCCTAGGCCAAATGAAATCGGAGATTGTAAATAAGTATAGATATTTGGGAGTTTGGTTCGATAGAGCACTAAAGTGGTATACGCACTTAGAAGCCCAGAAAGCAAAAGCCTTTACATCAATCTGTGGGCTGAAAAAATTTAATAGAGAATATGGAGATATGTCCCACAGACCTTTGTTAAAGGCATATGACGCAATGATACCCCCGCAAGTACTGTATGGAGCTGAAGTTCTTTACCAAAGCGGTAAATGCGGGTGGGATTTAGAAGAAGGGAAGAGTTTAAAAACTTTATTGTTATTACCGAGCTCACCAATGATCCAGGCCATAAGAACTGAGTTAGGAACTATAGCATGGAGTATACAGATCCAAATGTCCTTGGTAAGATTTTGGAAACGCCAGGACTCTGGCGGAGTGCAGAAGGTCTCACAATGGTGCAGAGAGGAGATCCGGTTTAGTAGCCTAAAATGGGTGAGGAAGCCAGAAAGAAACTCCTTACTGCAGGAGAGAACTTAAAGGTGAGATTATCTCATCATTCACTGGAAGTAGAATTTACTAAGAGCACTCTCAGATCCCAAGGGCAGGAATTGTCCTAAAAATTAGATTTGGAGTATCTGAGAACGAGAAAATCAGTACAATGCATGAGAACCTCATGGTTGAATGAAGCCTGGTATCCGTACCTGGACACTCTACCTAATTATTGGATTAGATGTGAAATTTTAAGAGTAAGAATTGGCATCAATCCTTGGCTGACGGATGAAAAAACTAAAGTAGAAATGATTCAGCCTGATGGAAATTGTAAATGTGAGTTAGGAACAAAAAATGATATTTGCACATACTAGTTGACTGTATTTCAGTTTTAGCTTTGCGGAAATTGATTTTACGTCCAATCTTTTTAAAATATGAAATAAGGTCACGTGAACAGGCAGTAGCCTTACTTATAGAGATGCCAAATCTTGAAATTGCTATCACTCTGGTAAATTATATGAAAGCCATAAAAAGTCTCGTAAGGGAGAAATTGATGGGGTTTTAGCGATTTTAACCTGGTTTATTAAATGTTTTTGCCTCTTTTTTAAATATTATAAAATTGGTTAACATAAAAATTTTATATAAAAAAATTTGTATTAATTTTTAAAGGATCGAACTGACCCGTTTATATTAATTATTTATATGATTGTGCCATCGTGGATAGGATATGTGTGCCGTAACTTTTTATCATAGGTTATTTTCTGCAAATAGAATTGTTAAAGAACTGGTATTGTTCAATAATTACAACTGGGTTTTATTGTGTTTAAAGACTATGTTCTAAATAAACAGAGTTTTTTTTTTTACTTTGTAACTCTTTATTTCTTCCAAAGGAAATTAAACAAAAACCCAAAGAGGAAACAGCTCAGCGTGGTAAGGACTCTTTGCTGTGATCTGTGTATGATCTGCACATCACTGCTCTGCACGTGGTTTAACACTGAATCCTCTCTTGACCTGTTTAATATTGCTTAACGTGAAGGTGCTTCTTTTATCAAGCCCTCAAAGGTCCAACGCTGGTTTGTAATTGCCTGGGTTCAAATCCTTGATCTCAAGATGCCCCTCAGATCACCAATGCACTTGTTAATCCCATCCACCTATCAATGTAAAACTGACTAGGATTGAACTCAATGACATGCAGATTAAACTCTGGCATATGTAGCCGGTGCCTTGGCCCACTGAGTTATCCTACAGCCATCCCAATATGCCAAGTGTATGAGAAACAGGGGTCTCTGAGGAAGAAACCCTAAATATTGAGCTGTTTTATTGGGATTGGAACCTGAGTTACATCAGAGCCTTCAATTAGTCCTGTGTGTCAAGATCCAGAATTTAGCCTGGCAAAGGCTATGGATATTTTAAGATTTTTAGTAACATATCTGGCTTTAAAATAAACCGGAGAAAGTCATGTGTGTTCCCCCACAGGAAACAGCTGGAAACAAGGCAGGCGAGACTGATAGGGAAAGAGTCCTTTAAATACCTGGGAATATATATAAATTGAGAAGACAGGTTAACGGAAGGGAATCTAGGACGAGAGCTAATCTCAATAGACAGTTGCTGCTCTTCTGGTGTAAATTTCCCCTTTTCCAATGTTAATGCTGCCAAGACCCCTGTATTGTATCTTAGACATGCCAATCAAAGTAGAAATTATTTATTTCAGGGAACTAAATAACCTGTTATTAGTTCTGACATGGGCCCGCATAGGAAAAGCGTGGTGGTGGGCGAAATCGCAAGCCCCTTCAATAATGGAGGGCTTCCTGCTACTAACATTGAGGGCCATTATCTCGCCTGCTCAACTCCAAAGGTCAATGAGACAGCTAGCGGGTGATGACGAGCCGGAGAGGGTGAAGAATAACACAAGATTATGGGGAATTAAGTTATATGAGACCATAATTGGTGAAACAAAACAGGTCCATGCACGTGCAAGACTGCTGCAAATTGCCACGTACTATTGGATGAGATATGAAAGAGAGGTTAGTAAAGGAATACTGCATGCACCAGGCGTACCACAGAGGTCTGTCCCCAGATTCAGAGCGGTAGCTCAGACATACACCAATAAGCAAAGAGAGTTTAAAGGCAGTGGGAGATGGGTACCAGAAGGGGGTCCAAAGCAAGTCTGAGGAAGTGAGTCCAATATATGATACAGGGGTTGGACACTTTCTGAATTGAAGGATGGCAAGATTGACTTGGGGAGAAGAAATGAGTGAACCTTCCAGCTGTGACACCTTACCATCACTTGACGCACTGGAATGTTAAATATGCAATAACAGCATTGTATAATGTAATATCTTCTGCTTTACTATACAGGTATCGTCATACTAAGGATGAGACCCCAGACATTTAACAGTGGTGGTGATTCTTGGATACACAAAAAACATTCCAGAAATCCGCATTTCAAATGTACACAATTTAATTATGTGCCCCAATCCGATGAGGCCCCAAGAAAATGGGTAAAATATACCCAGAGGTGATGAGTAACTGTCCTTGGTGCGCCACAAACCAGGCGGATTTCTATTGTATGGTGTTGGGATGTAGGGACATAACTCAACACTGGTCAACCATAGTCGCACATATGTTTTAACTAACAAGCAGGCGACTAGAAATGATGGCAATAATGTATCTATTACGGCAGTGTTTCCCAGACTGTGGGTGGCAAACCCACTGGTGAGATGCAAGCTGGATTTTGAGTAATGGAAATCCAAGCAATAAATAAAGATGTGCTTAAATTCTGTATTTATCTTGTCACTTCTGATGCCCTTCAAACCAAAGATTAAGGGCCAGATGTATCAAAGGGCCAGATGTATCAAACCAAAGATTAAGGACCAGATGTATCAAAGGGCCAGATGTATCAAACCAAAGATTAAGGGCCAGATGTATCAAAGGGCCAGATGTATCAAACCAAAGATTAAGGGCCAGATGTATCAAATGTGTCTATGGGAAAATGTGTTCGTACATACAGCCCTAAATGTCAGGCTCTGTCTTCTGACAAGCTGCTGCTTTTTCAAACTCCTCTCACTTCAAAGTCAGAGAAAGAAAAGGCAAGTGAATTATGTGACAATCTTTCTCTGTAACACACAATAAAATATAAATACCTGTAAATGAACGGTACACATTCAGCACTTAGGAAAGCAAAAACAGAAGCTAATTTTTGTGTAATTCTGAAATGTGATGGACACAAAGATTGTAATAGTATCAAAACAAATCAAGTCACTTTACTTGGTGAGGCACAAATGACAAATATTCACTGAAACCCGATTTCCACACATTTTCATTTGTGTGCAATGTGGTTTCATGCGTAAAACCATATGTCTGTGCAAATGCAGTGGTCATTTCAAAGGAAAATGTGCCAGGTGTAAATGACAATGCGCTACTACACGTTGCTTTAGTTACATGAAACACTCACCCGCTTCACGTCCACTAAAGGCAGGTGGGTCAGGAAAGCTTGGCACTCTAAAAAGTGGACCGTGGTACTAAAACGTTTGGGAACCACTGTATTAGGGAGTATACACCATCCTGTGAGTGTAAATGATAGGATTTCAGTTCAATCAATCAGGATTCTTGTAAAGTGCTACTACTCACCCGTTAGGGTCTCAAGGTGCTGAGTGAGGGGGGCGGGTGGGTGGATCTGCGGTTTAGACGTAGAGCCAGGTCTTGAGATCTTTCCTGAATCGAGGCAGCAGCAGTGATTGCCTGAGATGAAGAGGCAGAGAATTCCAGGTCTTCGCAGCGAGGTAGGAGTAGGAGTCAACACAAGTGAGGAGACAATCCAAGAAGGGCGGCAATGAACTTCAATAAAGAGCAACTAAACTAAACCAATAACATCCACCTGTCCTAAACAACAGAGCAAGGCCTTACGATCTCTCTCAACCTGGAAGCGGTGATGACCTCTTTCACCGCGCAATCCAAAGGCATAAAATTATACCTAGGATCGGAAGGCCATTGTCTGTGGCGGGTCCTGTTCTCTGGATCTCCAGCCCGACACAGATTAGAACGTCACTTTCCATTTGCAGCTTTAAGTCAGTTTAAACCCCTCTGAGCACCGGCACCTGGAGACCTCATTGATGTTAAGCATGCTTTATAAATGCCATTATTCATTCAGTCATTCGATCGTACATTCTAAACTCACTAATACACGCAAAAGTATGGGATATGCCAGGATGCGCCTGAGGATATGTGAGACTTTGCTAGGCGTCCATGGGCATAGTGGGGTGAACGCGTCAATCATTTAACAGACTAGGACAATATGCAGCAGACTACACCTTTTGTTTATGTTGTCATGGGCGGAGTATAGTTATGAGTCCCGGTAGATCAGGGAATAGTCCTATCATTGTGGCTGCAGTACTTTGAGTAAAGTTCTATGCGGGGCTTAAATGAAGAGATGTCGACTCTAACTCCAAACACTCAGCAGGGGGTCCACATTTGATAATAGTTGGCGTGGAGTGGAGTCGCTCCACCCGTCCTTGTCACACGTGTCATTTTGCAGAGGAAAGTCAGAGAGTTAACAAACAGGCTGGTGCATACCCATGGGGATGAGCACGCGCCAGTTAGAACTCCAGAGGCTGTATTACACAAAGTGCATCGGGGCACAATGAGCATGTGTGCCCACTTTCCGAACCCCCAGGGCACTTTGGCATTATAGAAGAAGCTGCAGACTTTTGCGTTTTCGTCTTCAGTATTTAGATCATGTTGGCACACTTGTAGCGCAGACACGATCCTAGGGCAGTGGTCTCTCATTTCCTTGAGGCCACTTTGCCTCCGTGCCCTTGCTATATTATGGACATGGGGGCAGAAGCAAAGAAGCCGCCAGAGGGTGAACTGACTCTGCCACATCCAGAGGGTGCCCCTGAAAAGGGAGGAAGCAAGGCCATAGAAATCCCCCAGGAGGTGGGTGCAGTCACTCCCTGCAGGCAGACTCTCTGTCCAACTTTGTAAAGCAGCCAGGGTGCTGCCTGCACTGTTGCTACATCAAAAAGCCGCTCTGCCTTTGACTAATGTGCTGCCCCAGGGAAGTCTGGAGTTTGTGGCAGCCATAGGGGAAGCTCATCATCTGTCAAAGGGTTTTTTGTCACTGTTTGTGCCAGGGAGAAAGCACCCTTCACATAATGCAGCCTCAGCTTGCTTTCATAAAAGGGTACACATATATTTTTGTTGTCTCTGCCTAACACATGCACCAGGTGAACCCAACCGTTTATTACTGTTGGTCTAACTGCATTATACTGCGAGATAGAAAAACTATGGAGCATGCTTAATTAGCAGAGGAATGCACTTCTCGGCTCCTTGGAAACTCACTGCAACAATATCGATGTGACATCTCATTTGCACAATCACACATATGACCAAGAGAAATGTGTCACTATTTCAGCACACCACAGGACACAAACTAGAAATTAGGCTCATTTCCTTTACTACATCTGAGCCGACAAGCCTAAACCCCATGCCTACATTAAAATACATAAATGACTAAAATGTAGGCCATCTTGGTGAGCCATGCATATTTTACAGCACCACAGGGGAATATTTTAATGAAAACAAAACTGCTTTACAAGTGATGTATTTATGCTGCTTGCATTTAATGTCACATACACACACAAACACAGACACACACACACACACAAATAAATAAAAACAGACATCTTTATTTGGAGGCCAAATTGTTGGTAAAATGATTATCTTTAAGGAATAGAATGCCTCTTTTCTTGTCACTCAAAGCTCTCAGACCTAAACATTGTCCTGACAGTGGAGCACAAGCTCCTTGGAAATGGTGACTATATACTGTGAAAGCAATGTGTCTGCTGTTGATGCTGTGTACACTGTAACTTGTTAAATTACCTTCTATGGCTAGTAAGATACGCCAGTGGACTAAATGGATCCAGTATAAAGAACAACTTTGTAACCTTAGGGTTATATTTTGGAATCTTGAAGGGTTGACTCAGTCATTCATCTTTCCAAGGTGGATAAACGTATTACTTCTCAGCAATAATGTACACCTGGGCCCGTATTTTACATTGTGCCCTGGGGGCGCAATGGTGTGTGCACCCCCGGGGCCACATATGCTTGTGCTTCCCCTTCAGTAATACAGATAGCGCTGGCGCAAATATAATTGTATTTACATACCGCTTACTACCCTTGATGGGGCATCGAAGCACTTTTCGGCGAGTAGCACGATACTCTAGAACCCAAAAAAGATTATTGGTAGTATAGGGTAATATGAGTTAATTTGAGCGGTGGACATAAAAGTCTGTTAGTTGGATTAAATAGGATAATGGAGGTATAGAAGAGGGAAGAGTCTATAAAGTGTTATTTGGGAGATAATAGTAGTAAGATGAAGTTTGCGATGAGTAAAAGGAGAGATGGAGGAGGGAAGAGTCTATAGAAAGGGATTAGGGAGATCATAGTAGCAAAATGAGGTTTGGGATGAGTCAAAGGAGGGATACGTGAGGGAAGAATTTAGAAAGGGTTTTTTGGGAGATCATAGTACTAGCATGAGGTTAGGGATGAGTCACAGAGTTACGGCAGAGGATGTATTGAGACAGGTATAGGGTGAGACAGAGTAGTGTAATTCATGTAATATCCATAGCAGAAATGCATCTCATTTACACAAGGTGCCCTATGAACACCCTTCTCGTTGCTGGGGTTTGCTTTTGCTCAAGCTGTAACAAACTAACATGTAGAGCGACCAGATCTTCCGATGGACATTTTTCAAGCATCACCAATATTCTGGTGTAAGGTCTTCATGTCACAGCACCTATCTCTCATTTCACAAGTTTAATGGCCGATTAGGTTTGGGTTGGAGAAATCCAACTTAGGATCCGGATTATTGTTATCTTCCTTAAAGGATCCCGCTAGAGTTGACACTGTAGCTATTGTGCTGTCCGTGCTCCCTGAGAAGTGTGTCTTAAGATACTCCAACCAAGCATCCTCACTTATGTTCGCATTATTTGCTGCTCTAGGGCCTTTTTCAATGTATTTTATTAACTTCCAGAACCTTTTCGGGTCATTTTGCTTGGAAGAACATAGGAGCTTAGCTTAAAGTCTCTGGTAATTAACTGCTTAGCTGCTGTGCATGCCATATTTAGCTCCATTAGGTGGTCAATTAGTTTGTCCATGTTGCACCAGCGCTATCATGAAAGGGTGTTTCCTCATTCGCATGCGGACGTGGCCCCATGCAAATGAGGGAAACACTGCCTATGCGCCCACACCACATTATGGGCATAGACATGGGCGCACAGGCAAAAATGCCTTTAGCAGGCTCATTGAAAGTGCACCACAAAAAGGTGGAGCACTTTCAGTGCACCTCCTAAAGGTAGCCCTATGGAGGGAAGGAATGGGGTTCTATGGACCCCTCAGATATCCCTCTGCAGGTGGGTACAGTCACTCGCTGCACCCGCCTCCAGTCCAAGGATATCTCTCTAATCCCCCTTAAAAGTGCAGGCGGCTTACCATCTGATAAGTGAAACATGGAGCAGCTTTTAAGCACCTGTCTGTATTTCACTTGAATGTGCTGCCCCCTAGGGCAGCGTGAGTTCACCACTGCCCTGGGGCCATTGCATTCATTCTGAATGGGGTACTTTCCTTGTTCGCACCGACTGAGACGGGTGATAGACCTCAAGTTGGCCGGAAGGCAGTTCCACAGCTTGGTGGGACAGAGAGAAATTGCCCTCTCTCACTCTATTTTTAGCAAATGTTGGAATGCCCAATAAATTAGAAGTGGGGGCCCTTCGAGCTCTGCAAGGCTGACATCTCTTAATACGTTTCTGTGTAAAGCAAGGACAGAGTCCTTACATTGCTCTATGAAGGATGCATAGCTCCTTGAACTGGATGCACTCTCTGATAAGATGCCAGGGAACTGACTTAAGACAGGCTGGGCATGAGTGAATCAAGAGGGCTCCTAGTACCAACCATGCAGCAACATTCTGAATCACCAGGTAACTGTAGAGTGTGGCAAATAGCTGCCCTGATTGTTGGCATGTCTTGTACTTATTCCTTGATCAGAAGGATCTTTTTCCGCAGTGCTGTTAACTTTAGGCTAATCATGAAATATAAATGCGTGTAGAAATTCAGACAGAGGATGGGAAGTTGCAAGATACCGCTGCCTCTGAAAGGCTGATAGAGCTGGGTGACATCTCGCCCAGTTACGTGACAAGGTAGCCATGACGATTAACTTATACTCAGCAGTCGAAGTGCATGAAAAAAGTATTGCAACTGTGATGCTGTATGCGAAGGGGGCGAGGTGAGTGAGTGTGAAAGCAGGGGCAAAGGTGTGACTAAAAAAACAAAGGGCCCTATTTATGACCTGGTTTGCGTCGCTCATGTACCACACAGTGTGGTGCAAATTGCTGTGTTGCGTTACTCTGCCCTGGTTAGGCATTCCATGGGCATTGCATGGGTGTTCCCACGCAACTCCCATGGATTTTGACGCATTCACAGATTCACAGATTTACAAGACCTTGTAAACCTTGGAATGCACCAAAAGATATACCTCCCCAGGAAAGGTGTAACGAGGAGAAATATCTTTATTTCTACTCATTACTTCCTCTTTCTATGTGTGCTGCATTCTGCAGCACACATAGAAAGAGGAATAGACCTCTCCAGATTGTTTTTGTGCAGGAAAGAAGATGTTCCTTCCTGCACAAGAACAATCCTGCATGCAAGGCCTGCATGCAACGCTGGCACCCTTGCACCATGGTGCAAGGGTGCCTGCGTTGGCGCTAGGCAGCCCATAGTGCTCCAGAGCAGGGGTAAAAGTCAGGAATGTGCCATATGCCCTAAATACGGCGCAGTCCTGCCCTTTCCCAGTGATGCAGCAAGGTGACCCATGGCCCAGGCTGATATGGTGAGTGTGAGCGTGGCCGCGAGGGCCTACTGAATACAAAAGCTGAGGCAGTTGGGGCCTACATACACGGACCCTGCTAGTCCCGCTGCGAACTTGCAGGCATGCCATGTGCTACAGTGATCCTGCATGGAGGGCGACCTGAGGGAGCCCAGAGGCCCCAGAGCACTCTCTATTACTCTCTTAGTGCGATCCTCCTGATTACCCACTGCTGGCAACCGCTACCCACTCCCCCTAACAGACTCAATAGGGGCCTCCTGGTGACTACACATGTTGAGTGGCATACATTACATGGTGATCTCCTGACCCACCCCCTATGGTACATCATTGCTTACTCGGGCCACATTAGCGGCTTGTGCATTGGAGTGGTGCTGGCTGCTCAGGCTACTTAGGTCTACTCGAGCCCCTCCCAATAACTACGACAAGGTGAGGCAGGACCGCAGGGCCAACAGCGCCAAATAACTTTGGCCTTGTGGACGGCTGGGTGGCGATGATCCACCATGCCCATAACTGGTACATGAGCGTCTGGGGGTGCCATTGCCAATGTTACAGACTACCGACAACAGTGAGCGGATTTAAAACAGCGCAGTCTTTAGCATTTTCCTAAATGTAGGAAGATCAGAGCAAAGACGTATGTGGAGTGGAAGCGCATTCCAGTAGCGAGGGGATAGGTAAGAAAAAGAACTGCCCCCTGAGCGAGACCCCCTAATCCGTGGGATAGTGAGCAGAGCTTTGTGGCTGGAGCGCAGATGATCTGTCTGGACAATAAAGAGTGAGTTTTGATTTTGATTATGAAAATAGGGCCCTTTCCCTATTAGAGTGCGATGAGTCAAGCAATAGATCCTAAAGATGATCCTTTTCTGAATAGTCAACCAATGAAGGGTGTGTAGAAGGGAAGATGATGGTGTCCCCGCTGGGAGATTGCAAATGAGACTCGCCACAGTGTTCTGCACAACGTGCAATCTTGATAATAGTGTCTCATTTATGGAAGCCAGGAGGGCATTCCCATAATCCAAGTGACTTACGGCCAGGGCTTGCACCAGAGATTTTCTGACAGTACGTAGAAGGAGCGGGAAAGCTCTTCTCAACATCTGCATCGTGTGGAAGCAAATCCCTACTGTATTTCAGACTTGATCCTTCATTATGAGGGATTGGTCCTGGTAAATTCCCCGATTCTTGACAACTGGTTTAGGGCTTGGAGCATACCTAGTTTAGGAGGCCACCAATCAGCAGCCTACAGCTATTAGGCCTTCCCAAACAGAATGATCTCTGTCAACAACATGGGAAAATGGATGGCAGGCAGACCATACTTCAATTTGATGTCCGTAGATCTCTTCTAATACCCGTCAACGACGCTGAAGTAACTTGCACCGAAGACCCCCCCACTGAAGAACAGCCCAATGCCACAGATATGAAATTGCTCATCGTTGTGATGCAGCACAGCCTCATCTCTTCTAAAGCCAAAATGGATAACATGCTCTCGGATGGACTCATCACCCAAATGCTAGAAAAGCAAGATGGCCGCATTACCGAAGCGGAACACAGGATCTCCCCGATTGAGGACTCTGCCTCCCAGAGGAGTGAACAACTCCTCAACATGGAAAAGGTTTTAAAAGTAATATCTGCTAAAAATTAAGACTTAAAGGCAAGGTCACGCAGAAACAATCTACGGATAATAGGTGTCATGCAGTCCACCGACACGGGCAGAATGGAAGATTCTGTGGAGCGTCTGCTCACAACAGTGTTTGAGGCAGAATCATTTTCTAAGATGCTTAAGGTAGAGAGGACCCACCGCTCGCTGAAGACTCGCCCTCTGTACCACCAAGACCGATCATTGCCCACCTATTAAACTATAGTGACTGGGACACTGCCCTATGCCTTGCCAGGGAGAAATGCAAGCTTCGCTGTGAAGAGAAAGCAATGCCCATATATATTCTGACTTCACTAAGGCGGTGCAAGAGGCCCACAGGAAATTCCTACCCATCAAACAGAAACTGCAGCAGGCCAAAATTCAATTTGCAATGCCATACCCTTTGCCTCACCAATCAGGGAAAAGTTCACATAGTCGTTAACCCTCAACAGGTCAGCGATTTCTGGAAACAGGGCACGTTGGAGGCTTCTAGGCCCTCCTTGCCGCTGTCGGAACCAGGTTAAAGATGCGAAATGGAGATGTGCCATAGCCCAGTTATTACGCTGACCGTCAGTCGGGAGGGGCCCATCACGACACAGGGAGCGTAGGGAGGAAGCACCACTCACCCAAAGAATGTGACTTACACTCAACCATGACGCAGATGTCAGAGGCATGCACAAACATACTGAGCAAGCCATACCTGCAGAATCTGATTTCACTATATGCAGTCATTTGAGTTGCCTATAACAGCGCCCTGGACACCCTCGTTACCACGAGGAGGACCCGCCAGGCTCACTGGTTGTACCCCTGAAGGATACCCCTAATATACTTTACGGGTGTTTTTACTTTTTTTGTTTTCTTAGCTGTGCTGTTTCTCCTTTGACTATTCCACCTATAACCTAACTTCTCTATTGCTTTACTACTTCTTTTCTTTCTGCTGCCCCCTCCGTACTCTTCTATTGGCCCCATTTGCCCAAGTGGCTCCTATATCACTCACTTCTTAAGCACTGTATCAATCTTAATAGCCACTGGCTGATTGCTTGAAGCCTTTAGACCCCTCTCCTCTCCAGTGCCTTCTATTTCCCTTCTATGCTGTTCTCTTCCTGCACCCTTTCTTCCCTCTTACTCTCTTTCTCTCTATTAGAGTCTAAGGCTTATGTGCCAGAAAGCGTAATAAAGGATGCCAACATGAAGTTAATGTTTTTTTTCGTTGTTAGGGAGGGAGACTATTCTCTGGTGGGTTTTAGCCACAGTCGTAGGAGGTGGGGGGCATCGGGAATGTTCTACATGTTATTCAGTGCACATCAATTGCTATCGCTAACCCCGTGTGAGGCCATACCGGTCATTGTACTGCAGGGGCTGGCGCATAACAGCAGAGCCTACACAACCTAACTGGGATGGCTAAGCCGGATTCATCCAGACTATTGATGTCCGCGTTAGATATAACTGCCTGACGTGGAATGTTAGGAGCTGGGTAATCCACGCAAACATTGTCACATTTTAGCTTACTTGGATAGACACAATATTCATATAGCATTGTTACAAGAGACGTATATCAGGGGCGATACCCACACCACTTTCGCCACCTGAAACTCTACCTGATACTTGTCAGGTAGAGTTACCCTAAACATTTTGCGTTTTCTGATTTGCTGATTCTCTTCTCTAGGCTCTGGGCACTTACCCACTGCAAATACTGTGTGAAAGTGCACAACCATTCCTACCCATTTGGAGAAGTGCTGCTGACTCAATGTTCTGAAACATGGGCCAGCCTGTCATTGCCGACCAGTGTGTGTGCACCAGCATCTATCGTCATTAAACTCATGAACAGCCTGCCATTGAAGGCTGCCGTAGGTGCGCACCCGCACTGAGGGTGCCAGTGATTGCGGGTGCTGCCTACCATCGCAGTTTGCTGCATGTGCGCTGACACCCGTTTAGTTAAACCTGTGTCTAGTCTGCCATTGCAGACTTGGGCAGGTGCACTTGCGCCCCTGGTGCTGGGAACTATGTATCCACCCTGCCATTTGCAGGTCTGTGTGCGCACTAGCTCATGTGCGCCCAGGTAGTGAGGAATACCTGTGTGTGTTTTCACTACTTATGATGCCTGCTCTTCCCACAGGTTAACATGGGGAAGTGGTTGACATTACTTCAGCTGCAATAGTGGAATGCAGTGGAGTACCATCATGATGTTTCCAATCAATGGATTTGCCATGCCAAACCCTTTCCAATGGTAGAGTGGGTTTTGACATAACTCAGTTATAAATACCACTTATAGAACATGGACATTTCTATGCTATAAGCCTCTTGCGTGCCATGGTGCCTAGCTCCGGTAGACACCAGGGGTCGGGGGAGCACATCTGTGCATTCCTCAGTAACTGTCATAAATCATGGACATACCACTAGAACAACAGGACCTCTGCCATTTGAGGGCTGGATGGGATAGATTGGAGAGAGATCATGGCCCCACTAAAGATTAAGATCTGCATTCCATGGCAGACAGACCTACAATTTAGGGGAGACATCTGTGGTTCAAAGGTCAACCCCTTTAACCACCCTTAACTTCAAAGACATACGACAGTATAACTATGGGTGCCATCTTTCAGCAAACGGTGAGATACTCTTGTGGGGATGCGGGACCAGAGAACCCAGACTGCGTGGTGCACATTGCCAGAGGACTCTGTTGTGCATATGGAGGATTACTGGCCATGAAGGTGACCTCGTGCCCTTTCTGAATAGTGGGTGGCCTGGGCCGAAGACATGCGGAAGTGTGGGCCCTGAAGTGTGCTCTCCAAGGGCCCGTCGGCGGCCTCCTGTTCTCTCAGAGATCTTAGGGACATCAAAGCTCTCTCGCGAGGGACCTATACCATCTACCTGTGACATCTGGAGAGCGGTGCCCTCTCAAGTGCCCACATCGGCTAAGGAATCCCATCGGGTTGCTCTGTGTGAGCAGAGCATGGAATTAAGACTTGTGTCTGGAGACTGGATTGTCTAGTGCAGAGCCCCAGAAATCTTACCCACCATCTGAGGCGTGTGCTGCCTGTACCGCATGAACCCTGACAATCATAAGCGTCTAGTTGGTGGTGAGCGGATTCACAAGTTGTTGGACCCCGGTGGCCCGTTTCATTGATCGTGCCACATCACTCTCGTGCGACACGCTGACTGCATGCTCATTGCGTGCAGTGTCAGATTCACAGGGTGCGACCCTCAGAGGTGTGGGTGTAACTGTAGTAGAGCCTCATTCTACCTCATGTGACTCTGCTGAACTTGCGCCTGTGAGTGTTACCAGACTGGTCTGGTGCAACCTGTATCGTCGTGCACTGGACGTCGTGCCTCATTTCCAGGGAGGTACGGAATTTGTAACTCTTCATTGTGTGTGACCAGAATTGCCTGGTGCAACCCATCATAACGTGCACTGGTCATTGTGCCACACATCCTGTGAGGTACTGAATTTGCAACTCTTCATGTTGGAGACCTGTAGTGTCTGGTGCAACCCATACCAACACACACCAGATGCTGTGCCCGGATTGCCTAGGCATGGCCCTGATCGTTGTATACCCTCGGGGTGCCTCCTCCTACCGAGAGCCTCCTGTGTTACTCCCTGTTCATCGGTTGTTCCCTTTTTACCTGCCCTCTCCAAATCTGGCCCCTCCCGAAGATATCTTGGCGCCAGGTATTAGCAGAGAGATTGACTGGGTTGAAGGAATGCTTCAGAGACAGTACAGAAGCGAGTCAAGAGACTGTGTGACTCCATTGTGTTTTGAGACCTGTGAGTGAATTTCCAGAGTGGCTGCTAAACTCTTGTTATTTACGTCTTCTCCTAATTAAAGCTTGCTGCATATTCCAAGCTGCTTCCCGAGGACCAAGACTAAGTGTGACTTCGGCCTGGTATCCGGGAGGCAGGCTCATTATCTTCCATCCGGGGTATAGGACAATTGGGGTAAACCAGAGGATGGAGGCAGGCAGGGACCACTGAGTCTGCAGGGTGTTATCCATTGACCTGCTGGGTACCAGTAGCACAGCATTAGGATGTTGACTGCGTATGTGTGTAAGAGCGGTCCGTACGGTCTGGGCTGATACCTGTTGCATTGTGTAGCGATGCAGAGTGAGTGTGTGTGAGTGGGAGTGATAATTTGCGGGCCGCCTGTGATTGACGACACTGGCCGGTGGTACTGCTTTATACATTGTTTTCATGCCAAAAACACAATATATTTGACATTGGGTTGACCCGCGTGGCTCCAGCCTGCAGTACCACTAAGTTGTATTCTTGTTTCATGTATTAACATATCTTTGATATCGTTGTGAGCCAGGGTGTCGCAAGTAACTGGGCTGGACTGTATTATCATTATTGCTAGGGTGGGCCTGCGGTGGACAGCATGTTGGACCATATAGGTATAAGGGTGCCCATTCTCTCTGTGCGGGGGGGGGGTTAGATTAGGAATTGTCCACAGTGTGCATTCTATTGACATCATAACAATACAATTGGGCCTAGTACTGCTAATAATATTTCCAAATGTGTTTTATGCCCGAAAGTATATGATGTTCCTGTTGTAGTGATTGAATATGTGTGTTGAATGTAAACGTTATTTACATACATCCTGTGTGCAGTCTCTTTTGAGATGCTCAGTGTATTTATCGCGACTGCTGTGCCTTTACTTTACACATTGCTTCTAAGGAAAGCCTGATTGCTCAGTGGCAAGCTACCCAAGGGTGAGTACAGGTTATACAGCAAGTGTAATCACCTACCCTTGACGGGAGCTGTAGGTTCTGCCTGGCTGGGGGCATCACATTCAGCCAACCAGAAAGTGCTGGTTCCAACACTACCCGATGGGCATCACATAGAATCTTTGTGACTTACTCAACATCTGACAGGGGCACCGCCACACTTATTCGAAAGGGCACACAAAATGTTCCACAGGTATCTCTCAATGATCTCCAGGGATGTTATACTTTGATGTGGGGAAGGCTGGCTGCAACGTCCATAACGATCGTCAATTGTTAAGGCCCTAACACTAATGATGCCCCCTTTTTTTTTTATAGATTGTGGGGTCTAATCATGGATATAGGCTTCACACACATCATTTGGGGAGGAGATTTTAACACTGCATTACATGTGGCTATGGTTAGGACCCATCCACTTGCCTTATCACCACACCTCGGCAAAACAGCATATTCAAGACATTATGGAGGAGCATCACCTACTGGATGTGTGGAGAGCACTGCATCCCTGGGAAAAAGAGGGTACATTTTACTCTGGAGTTCACAATAGCTGATCAAGACTTGATTATTGGCTCCTTTCCCACGGACTGAGTGCTTAGGTACACGAGGTCACAGACATAGCATGAACCTACACCGACCACACCCCAGTCCTGCTCCACGCTGAGCCCTCCGTCTAATCCCTCACCCTGTGTATCGTGTACTCTGTCCCGGAGATGTGCACTGTGTGGGAGGCCTTTAAGCTCACCATCGACGGCACTTGTATGACCAAGTGTGGTAGAAGCTTCCGTTCTTTCAGAAGCACACTCCAGGGGTAACAGAGAGATATCAAGTGGCTAGAGGGACATCTGGAGGAATCAGAGGATTCGGAGGTTGCTGCCAAAGTCAGGGAGGCGCTCACTGATTATCTAGACATGGCCGAACGTGAGTGCCTGTTCCGTGGTAAATACTTTAAAGCTAGGATGTATGGAAAGGGGGAACGCCCAGGACATGAGTTGGTAGGGATGACATGAAAACCCAGGTACTCGAACTACAGCTTCAAGATTAGAGATGCGGAGGGTACACTATTTAGAGACACTTAGAACTTTTTCTAACTTCTACTCCAATCTCTACACATCTTGTAGAATGCATGCCATAAACACAGATGCATATCTTGAGGTAGTGGCGTTGGGATGGCGGAGTTTTTATCAGCAAGACATAGAGGAAGACATAGGCAGACATCGGCAGACATAGGAGAAGATGAAATAAGGGAGGCTATGATGTAGTTACCATCAGGCAATGCCCCTGGCCCGGATGGGCTGCCGGTTGATTTCTGCAAAACATACATCAGTTGCCTTCTTCCGCTTCTTGAAGCAATCTATGAGGAGGCAAAGGAGACCGGCCTCCTCCCACCCTTGATGAGGGATACGATGATTATCGCTTTCCTCAAGCCTGGAAAACCAGCGGAGCTGTGCGTATCCTACCACCCCTTGTCACTCATCAACTGTGATGTCAAAATACTTGCAAACATTCTAGCTAGTCGTTTGAGCTTGCTGATGACATTTCTGGTGCAACCTGATCAATCAGGATTCATACTTGGATGCACCACGTCACATAATTTGCGCACATTATTCCCACAAGACATAGACTCAGAGCTGGTTGCGGTGGTATTCCTCGATGCCACCAAGGCATTTGACTCTCTGGAGTGGGATAATCTGATGGTCGTACTCAGGCGAATGGGCTTTGCTCTCCCATTTCTATCTGGATAACCCTGCTATATTGCCAACCGACTGGAAAAAGTACAAATAAATGAGACCTCCTCTCCCCCTTTCTCCATTGCACGGGGAACTAGGCAGGGGTACCCCTTTTCACCCCTGCATTTTGCGCTGGCAGTGGAGCCGTTGGTGGCTAAATTGAGACAGTATCACCATGAATATGCTATTAGATACCCTACTAGGCATATATTGGTGTCATTATACGCTGATGACATCATGTTATATGTAAGAGACCCCCAGGAAAGTCTAAACGAAATATTGTGGCTCTGCTTTGGAGGGCTATCAGCCATTCACATCAATTGGGAGAAATCACAGATATTTCCCCTCACACTGGCTTCGAAACGATGCTGCCCAGAATACCTGCTGACATGGTATGTATCAGAACATCATTATCTGGGAATATTGATCACGAGGAACATGGATTAATACACGCAAACTACCGCACGGTATATGCTGCTGTGACAGACAGCATCACATGTTGGATATCCTTGCCTCTCTCCTTGGTGGGGCGTATCTCCCTGATGAAAATTGTAATCTTACAAAAATTCCTTTATTTGTTCTTTAATATTCCTTACTCACCGGGGTGCCATTTTTTCAAAACATTGAAAACTCAACTGATACGATTGGCCGGGGGGGGAACAACCGCTAATGAAGTGGGATGTGCTCATGCAGCCCTTTGCTAACATGGAGCTCTACTTCTTGTGTGCACAGGCCCTTTATGTTGAACATTGGTATAAGCCAACCCCCTTAATGCATCATTTAGCTATAAAACATGGATATATGACTCCTATTCTCACATCTGCTTACCTGGGCATGAGGGCGCGGATGGTAGCGATGGCAGACTCCACTGCGGCATGCACGATGGCAGCATGGGACAAACTGGCTAAAAGGCTTAATAGACCAACCCTCTACTCTCTGCTCGTCCTGTTATTTTACCACTCCTTATTCCCAGCCACGTATGAGACAGCCTGTAGGATTCTGCTACACATGACAGGTGTCATCACCTGGGGTGATCTGTACTCTGAAGGACTCTTCATTAATCAAGATGAGTTCTTCGCTGGGGAAGTGCCGACACCTCTGGATGTGTTTCTCTATCTCGGGCTCCACCATACTGTGAAGGCAGCCATGCCTGATTTCCCCCTGGAACCTCCCACGCTTAACATCCTCCATGTTTTGATGCAATCCACACACCGAAACCCATTGTCTCAACATCATACCACTAGTCTCAGCTCGTGGCCCATGGGTGATGGGAAATGCTCGTGCCAGCTGGGACCGTGAGCTGGCGACACAGCTCACAGGTAAACAATGGCAATACTGTTGTACTGTTGTCAGCAAACAAGTTGTATAGCCTCAAGTAGCAGACTTCATATCATTCACTTCAAATTTCTGCATCTGGTTTATTACATCTCTGCTAGATTGCATCATTATAATCTGCACTCTGATGATAGATGTACATGGTGCGGTGTAGCGGGGGCTGACTTCCTCTATCTCGCCTGGGAGTGCGGCCCGATACAAGCCTATTGGGGAGAAATTACCAATGCATGGACCCTAATGATTGGCAAGTCTCTCAATTTAACACCATTAGTGGCACTGCTGGGGTACACGGAAGATATTGAAACGTCTTTTAGAAGATATGTGGCGCTGGGCCTTCTGCTGGCAAAGCGCAAAGTAGCATGCAAATAGGGGAGTGGATGTGCTCCAAAATTTAAGGAATGGCTGCAAGACTTAATTTACTGTAAAGATCAGCTTACTACTTATGCAGAGTTACTGCCCCCAAGTTCTCGACCATGGGACATATGGGACCCTCTCCAGACTTACCTGCTGATGCAGCCCACTGAGTCCGAGGATGGGACTGACCCTCAGTAGAAACTGGCAGACACATGCGGGGGTTATGCTGTCATGTTATCCACTGGCTGAACTGAGAGCCATACTAGAGTAGGATACTACACTACTAGCCATACTAAATGCGGGCCCCCATACTGAAGTGCACTGCCATGAACGATTTGGGGATATGGTGGTGAAGATTCATCCCACTGTGTACTGACCGACAGAACTCCTACATT
The DNA here is from genome assembly GCA_963921515.1 of Calotriton arnoldi. Lineage (NCBI taxonomy): Eukaryota > Metazoa > Chordata > Amphibia > Caudata > Salamandridae > Calotriton > Calotriton arnoldi. The sequence continues at coordinate 913,973 of CAWUFW010004496.1, forward strand.
TATTGACAATGGGCTATGGGATGAGATGAGCACTGTATGGGCCTCAATATTGGTTATGATCAAAAATGCACCTCACTGGAACTAAGATGATGTACGAAGTTATGAACACTGTTTGATTGTTTGATATCCAATCCTTATGCACTGTGATACTAATGAAAAAAGATAAAGAACGTTTAGAAAAAAAGAGAATAACTTCTGGAGAGTAGTGGCATGTCAGAAGAACTGCCTACCGCTTGATACCCCCAACACACCCCACTCACCGGTCAACGAGTTGACTGGTGAGTGGGGTGGGTATATTTGTGTCTTCTACCATATGGTCCACAACCAACTGCTCTGGAGAATGCTGCATAGCCTGTAAATAGTGCATGAGGTCCAAATGAGGCTACATTCCCGCTTCTCGTTCGTTGACAAAATGCCAAGCCTAAAGGTAACCTAAATTGGCATGCAGGCACACAACTCTAAAAGATCACCTCAAGGGTCATCCGCCTTTGTAATGGATTCGAAAGGTAATTAGTCACTGTCGCACACCGATAGTGGTACCAACGGGGGCCTAGAATAAGCACCTCCCATTGTGAGACTATGACAGGCTGCTCATGCTCTCCAACCCAGTTCCATGAAAGGACTTAGGGATGGCCATAGACGATAAGGTGGAGAAGCAGGTTGGTGCTACAGGACGTACCAACAACTACTGACAAACCAAACACTACACACAAATTTTCAGGCCATGTGCAATCAATGACAAGTAGCGCACACAGGAAAGCATGAAATGAATCACCAAAGCGGAAACTTCTATCTCAACAATGGAAGCCACCGTGAAAGAATTACGAACTGAAATATCCCACTGCTCTACTATAAGAAGAGTGAGCAGAAGATGGGCAGAAAATGATGCTATAACCTCATCTCTGTTGGTTTTCCAGAAAGCGTGGAGGGCTCATAACATTTCCTTGAAAAATGGCTGCGGAACTGGATACCGGTTGCTTTGTGGTGGAGCGTGTCCACTGGGTGCTGGCGTAGAGACCCAGTCTGGGCTCACCACCCAGATCAGTGATAGCCAAGCCCTAAACCATAGAGATAGAGACATCTTCAGAGCGACACATGAAAAGAATGATGCTGTCTTTGACTCCAAATGCATCATGATCTTCCTGGATTATACCATAGACGTGCAGCAGTTACACGGATCACATGAGGTGGTCAAAGAGAAACAACATCAATAAATTTACTCTATTTGTTGCTGTTTCCCACCAGGCTCCAGTCATATTTAAGGCCAAACTATTCTTCTTTGTTTATGTATTGGTACTCTAGATTTTTCCATGCTGGCTTCACCAGAGGATGTAGAGGAGTGGCCATCATTCTTACAAGGTAATTTCCTTTTCATGGAAACTAATAACCAGCTGCACAAGCACAGGAGATATGCTGGAGTAGGGGTATCCCTTCAAGGTCACCCTATTGACACTGATTAGCATTCATGAAAAAGGCAGTCCTTCAATCACTGTCAGTATTGATTGCTCACTCTACACACACACACAGCCACAACACTAATTGGGGGGATTTCAATATCATTATGGAAGCAAACACAGAATGCCAGGCACATGGAAAAACAAAGGCACAGTACTGGCGCTGTGAGTTTGGGGATAAATCCAGCAAGTTGCTATACAGTGAGTCAGGAAGGAAATGGCTATTCAGCTAGTAGTCGGAGTTATAAATTCCCAAGAAGAACTGGAAAATGAGACCTCACAGAATACTGGGACCTTTGCAGAGTGCTACATCCAATTTATCTTCTACACAAGTGGGATTTAGGGAAAGAATATGAGATAGTATATGCTACCTCCTCATAAGTAGACTTAATAACTTGGATAAAGAAGAACTAGAAAAAAAGCTATAAATAGACAACTTCTTAGAGCTGCTAGGTGAAATCCATGCAGGTAAAATCCAGGTCTGAATGGCCTCCAGACCAAATTCTTTGGAACTCTTTCAAAGCTAAGAATTCCACACCTAGAGAATATGCTACATGAAGCGCCAACTGAAGGAGTCCTCCCTGAGGACCTACCTCTAAACCACTACAATTAATGTGATACCAAAACCTGGGCACCCAATAGACAGGTGTACCTCTGATAGATCTTTTTCACTCCTAAATACTGGAATGAAGGTTTTATTCGTGATAAACCTGCCATTCTAGTCCCCCCAGATCAAAATAGTTTGTGCCAGGGAAAGCGACCAGCTGGTACACCAGACACTGAAGAGAAATGGAAGGGGGCGTGTAAAGTAAGAATACAAACCCCAACTATGTTTGGATAACAGGCACTGCCAGCATTCCAAGGAAGGGAGAAAATCAGCATCTCAACCCTCGGACATAATTGGAAAGGTGGTCATATCAAGTCCTATGTCAAAAGGGCCACTGAGTGTGAGCAACACAAGTCACAATTCTATAAATACGTACAGCTGTGACATGCCCTGGGCTCCCATTTACCCAATATGGTCCTAAGTTAATTCACTGAAGGCTAAGTTCACTATTGGAAGTCTTGTGGCCAAAAATGTGTCACGTTTCTATAAAATATTCATCTTAAATATCCCTGATGGTCTTGGCTAACTTAAGGAGAAATCATAAGTGGATGTAGGGCTCTTTACAGATAAAATGGGCAAAATGGTGCCAAGGGAGGTGGCTATCTTGGCGAGGCTTTGTCTGATTTAGTTTAAGTACTTGCATAGGGTTTACTACACCCCAAAACATCTACAATGGATGACTGCAATGTCTCCTCTAGGTGCCTGTGATGTTTCTATATTATGGGTGCTTTTTTGCACGTGGCATGGGGGTGCCCGGTTATTCAGAAGTACTGGGAAGACGTAACACACCCCTCAGGAGTGATAGGGTGTCCTGTTGAACTAGGCCCCAAGGCAGCCCTCCTAGTCTTAGTTGGAGACTTGGATCTTGCCAAGGGGGAGGACTAAGATATTGATAAACTGGGGTATCCTTTTAGTAAAACATGACATAGCCAGGCGCTGGAGACCACCGCAGGACCTCAGTCTCAAGAGCGGCTGAGAGGCTTGGACAAATGCCCATTGATTGAAACTCCTGCTCTCTTGAGGGGATGCCTGTGCAACACCAGAAGACCTGGGGCTCTCGGTGCAATTAATTTGGTATAGTGCCATCTAATCCCCTCGCTATCTGTCACTGATATTACCTGTGACTCATTATGCCATTGTCTTATGTGATCCCAAAACGATCTGTATGCCTCAAAGTGAATATGCATTTTTGGAGACACCGATGTAAACTGTCCAGGAATGAATGTCTTGCGTCAGTTTTTATAAACTGTCTTGTTATAAACTATAACACGCAAACATTTAAGCTAATAACTCTCAAGCAGGTTCTTCCTGAGCTTTGAATGCGCCTCAGGACAATCTTTGTTGCCCTCCACTCCCAAGACCTCTTTCTCCACGGAGTCCCTCACTGTCACCCTCCAGCAGCGCTTGTCATCTATCCATAGCCCCTCTCTCACATCTATTTAATTTATTTTGTAGCGCTACTCATGCTAATGTAGGGTTTTCAGGGCGCTTCATATTACATACATATTATACAGGGACAATGGATCAGGAAAACATGAAAATCAATGTATAGGGAATGTTACATAAGACAATGAGGGCTACAATGTGTAGGAACCACAATGCAGCCATGCTGGTAGGGTAGGCATTACTTATATGTGAGTAGATCCCTTAATAAGAGCAAATTTCCGTGCTGTGAATCTCACAGTTGAACTTGCACTCATAAATGCTATTGTTTGTGTGTCTAAATCTCACTTACGTGTACAAATAGCTTTGTAAATCAGGCCTTCAAAGTAAAAGTAAAGATTATTTCACACTGCATCAGTGTAGCATCTAGGCGCTGTTTCGATCTGCCAGCTGTTATTTTGATAGGATCCACTTGAAGATGTGCCCAGGGTGCCTTTACAGCCCAGCAAGGGTAGAGTGTTGCAGTTTATGTGCTGGAGACATTTTAAGATGATTCCAGTCCCTCTTCCAGAAATAGGTCAATGATTCTGTTCCATTTATTTCCTAGTTGCTCTGCGTCAGGGGGATGTACACGCAATCTTTTATAGGTTTAAAGATTTAAGGGATGAATTCTCCATGCAGCGATTGAAGCATTCGAGGCAAGACATTTCCTTGACAACAGCAGAGTGCACGATTGCATTTTTCAAGGATTCTAATAGCCAATGCATCTAGGTTTCTGAACGGATAAAGTCTGCCACCTTTCCATGAGATATTGATGAGGCCGGGCCAGACTCTAGATCCAGTGCTTAATTTGTACCGGTGGTTGCAGGTGGACAGCACAGTATACAGTTTTCCTTAACAGACCTTTCCTCGGAGTAAGAGAGATATAGGCAGAAAAGGGAGACAAAAGGAGGAACCGAAAGATATTAAACCAGTCAGAAAGGAAGAAAGCAGGAATGAAATAGAACCTGAAAGAATGTGATAGAGACAGGAAGAGTAAGGCGGTGGAAGAAATAGGCATGAGATGGTATCAAGAGTAAACAGCCTTGTCATCTGGCAACGCAGAAATTAAGGAGTCTGCTTAGAGAGATTCTAAGTCTCTGCACTTATTTATTTATTTTCACAAATTAAGTGCTATATAGAACACAGACCATAGTTAATGAGACTGGCAGGCTTTAATCAAAAATGAATGTTTTGATGCAAACACTAAAATCCTACTTTCTGTGGAATGCCAGGGAACTGTCAGAGGTATGTCAATATATGTATTCCTTGCACGCTGCATTGTGGAACCAAAATATTTAACCTCATTGAGAATGATCAATGAAGGAGGCATACGAGTGTGCGCATTTTTTCCCACTTATTCACTAGCACAGTGTTGCTAAGTGTCTTATTTTTGACATTCGCTGAAGTTATTAAGTTTCCTGGTTTGCCATCAACAACACAGTTTTTTCTGCACTTAGCAAGATCATCTTCACTGTAGAGCAGATTGCAGAATTTGCTCTGCTACTTTACCTTTTGCAAAACTTTTCGAAGCACAATAGCAAAGGTATGATGGATTTTTCACTGAAGGTTAACCTTTCCCTGAGCTTTGTTTTGCAAAATAGTATTGTTCAGAAGAACACTAACTGTTCTACACGAAGTATATCGTATACAGAACCACTTATGAAGTGTTAAATAAGGATGCATGTTAATGTTCTTATGTATATAGTGCTTCAACACAAAATGGATGCAACATAGAATTTCACAAAAGTCTCAGGCTTCAGGTACATATTGGAAAGCAAAACAATTTACCAAGTTTTTCAAATTTATTAACATTTCCATTAAACTACACGCACTGCTTAATTTGAAAATCAGTAAATGCTGGAGCCCAAAGTTGTGCTCTTTCATCCACCAACATACACTTCCTGACTCTTTCTCTCTCTCTCTTGGAGGTTAGTTTTCATTCAAGCCTTCTCTAATGCCTGGAACACCTACCTCATTCATCGTTTGCATTACCTTGTTTTAACTTAGGTGAGGACTAGTTACCCCTGACCCTTTCCCATTATTCCTCTTGAAACTACTCATCCCGTTTGTAAAACTATTCTTTACCCTCATTTTTCTTTTATTGATTACATACCTCTTTGCAATAGGCCTTACCTGGCCTTTTTACATCCTACACTGCACCCACTAGACTCGTGGGGAGCGTAACCCGTGTAGCGACCATACCTCATTGTGAAGACACTCGCCTATTGAGGTGAGACACAATTTCCAGCCCTTTAATAGATCCTTTGTCGGCATCCGCCCTTGACTCCTAGGTGGGGCGCTTGGATTAATGGTCTTGCTCTTCTCCACCCGCCTCTTCTCTCTCCTTTCTCACTCACTCTCTAGCCACCGAACCCAATTTAAGCCTTTACTCACGCATACTACTACCTTTTATTGAAAATTAAACAACATGGCTCTCCCCTCTCTACTCTAGCTGGTTTTTAACTTTTCTATGACTCACTGCTTATACCTTTATCTAATACACGGCCAGGATTCACACATCCTGTACGTGCACCCCACTTCCTTGCTTTTATATACACTAATTTTTATTTTTTATTTTCTGTTTTGTCTCTATCAATTGCTTCATACTGTCCTTGTCACTTGTCACACTCCGTTCTGTGCGATACAGGGACTCGTCTCTCCATACCTAAAATGGAGTGCACTGTAAATATTTAGCATTGACCTTTTTGTCTTCGTGTATTTTAATTGTGATGTCATTTTGTTTTGCTTTTTCATTTTCTTGTATATGGTAAACTCTAGTCTTCTCTTTCCTTCTTCCCTTCTGTTTTGTAACATATTTCGTATTTTAAATATAATATTATGTCTTGTTCAGCCCTGATGAAGTTCTCCTCGTGAGAACGAAATGCGTTGGCTGACTATAAAACTCCAATTTCGTGAGAATTAACCGATTGAAAATAAAGACTTTTTTTGAAACTCAATATTGACTTTCTGGACTTCGTTACTTGGCGCACACCCAACCCCTGCTTTGCTTAGGATCTGCTCGACAGAGGCATCATTTGACGGCTGATGCCAGGACTTGCTGTGCAAGGACCCCTGCTATAATTGAAACTATCGTGAGGTGCAGAAGCAAGAGTCCGCCGTTTAAGTATCCTTGTTTTTTTGTTTCATTGGACTCTCTTGCACTCACAGCTTTTCGTCATCTATTTATACATAAAAGTAAGAAATATGGCAAGATTTAACGATAGAAGGGAAGAAATGGCGCAGGACCTATTTGGAAAAAACCTAGCTACCCAACCACCAGGCCAGAGTGTAGAGAGCAATTTGGGTCTCCGGGCGCTGTTCCTTAAATTAGAGCGCCTTAAGAAACAGGAACTAGCCCGCTGGTGGGATGGTATTACTCTACAACAATAGATAGATAATAAGAAGACCCCGAGAGGCCTTCGTATTCTAATCTTCCCCACGTTTGAGGATCTCAGTGATGACCTCCTCAAGGAATGGGAGAGCAACCTGGACGGGGTATCATTGGTAATGATGCAGATCCTCATACGAGATGCAATAGAGAAAGGGGCCAAACTACTTTCTGAAATTGAGGTGGTAGAACGGGAGATAGAGGCAATTGACAACAAGGACCTCATTGATAAGAAGTATGAAATACTTAGGAAGGTGATTGAGGAACATCAGAATTACCTCAAGGAAAAGAAAATGCGCAAAGTAATGCGCGATGACAGAGACTACAAGGAAGGCTGTATTTATACATTCGCTAAAAAATTTGACCAGATCACAGGGACTGAAGATAGAAGGAGGCTGAGGGAGGAGAGCGATGAGGCCAGAACAGCAAGTAGTATCTCGATCTCTTCAGCGATCAGTGTCACATCAAGCAACACCAATAGTGACCACCCTTTAGAGGAGGGCACCTCCTTTCAGAGAGAGCTAGCAAAGCTACGAATCAGTAGCATACAAAAGAAAAAAGACCCCAAAAAACCAGGCGAGGAAAGCGTATGTCCAAAGGGTGGCACGGGAGGGGGAACCAAAGAGGATTTGAGGATGTCAACTCGCTCCAAAAAGAAACAGAGATAATGACTAAGCAGAGCGATGGGGCTGACACACGTGATGTTATGTATGACAATACTTTACAAATTGTTAACCTCTCGAACAGAACACTTGATATTGATGAGGAGAAACTACTCTGTAAGGGTCTTAACTTCTGTCCGACCCAGGATGGTGACTTAGTAGATTTATATGTTGACCTGTTTAAATTTATCAGAACGGTTAAATCAAAAGATTTTTTTCATGAGATAATGCCCACTGTATCTATGTCCACTCATACTTCAACACCTACAGCACACACTGTAGCTGACGTCAAGACTATACAATGTTTAGCTTCCTTGGAGGGAGATGAGGATATTAATATACAGTCAATTCTTGATGAATTGAACATAACAGAGAACCTTAACATGGAGGGTGGCTTTAAGCCTAAATCCAAATTTACACCATCGTCATACTACCATCCAAATACTGACTTGTTTTTTTAAAAGGTTACTGAAGGAATACACAAAATGGAGACCCCCAATAGGTCTAGGAGTAGGCCCCCACACAATCTGACCTCCAATGAAAGAAATGCCCTCACCAGACTTCAGAATGATCATAATATTGTCATCAGGGAGGCAGACAAGGGTGGAAATGTTGTTGTGATGAACACATCAAATTACATGGGTGAAATCATGCGACAACTTAACAACATCGACTGCTATGAAAGGGTGAACTCACCAGGGACATAAACATGAAATTGATGGAATGGAAAGACATTTGCTTGCTATCTGACAATGAATATCGATATCTGAAAGTGGAGAGCCCAAAATACCCTTGTATTTACATCCTTCCCAAGATACACAAGGAAGGGGTCTTCCCCCCGGGTAGGCTAATCATTTCAGGTGTAGGTTCCCCAACTGAGAAACTTTCAGAATATGTGGACCTTCAATTTGCCTTCTTATATTCGTGACAGTAAGGACATCTTGACTAAATTCAAAGATCTTTGCTGGTCTGAGGACCTACTTTTCATGACCTTTGATATGGTGAGTTTATACACTTGCATTGAACACCGCTATGGACTCTCAGCGGTCAGATCCTTCCTTGATAGGGAGGGTGCTGATTGCTACGAACATAATGGAATGATACTTGAGATGATTGAGCTGATCCTCACTAGGAACTACTTTCTTCATGATGGCACATGGTACCATCAAAAGCAGGGCACTGCCATGGGTTCCAGGTTTGCTCCTTTGTACGCCTGCCTCTTTATGGGGTGGAACGAGAGGTAGCATGCCTGGGGCAAATGTGCCTCCCCCTGGATTGAACACATCGTATTCTGGGGGAGGTACATCGACATTATCTGTCTATGGTCAGGACCAGAGGCCTCCCTGCGGGATTACCTTACATACCTTAACAGCAACCCTTACAATGTCAGCCTCACCATGGAATTCCACCCTGAAAAAATGAACTACCTGGATTTACACTTTTATATTAAAGATGGGGGTGGTACACAGCTCCCTCTATCGCAAGGACACAGCCTGCACCAGTGTACTGCATGCGAGCAGCGCCCATGCCAGCTCTGTGATCCGCAATATACCCTTTGGTGAGATGGTTAGAATCAGGCGCAATTGCAGTGAGGAAGAGACTTTCACGAGGAATATCACTGAGGCAAAGAAGAGGTTTGGAGCTAGAGGCTATACTGCTAGGACCCTTTACACAGCAGAGAAAAGAGCATATACCCTCAAACGAGAATCCACCCTGTCTGAACAGACTTCAAACATGAGGGAGGGTGGGAACAACAGGAAGGTACGCTTTTATAACCCAATATACAACCCATAGTGAGGAGATCTTTAGGTTGTGCAAACACAACTGGCATCTGCTACAAGAAATCCCTAGCCTCAAGGGCAATATTAGCAACAACCCCTCTATCACGTATAGAAGAGGGTCTACCATTAAAAATAGGTTGTGCCCCAGTTATGTCACAACTACTAAAAGGATAAATACCTTGCTGCCGGAGAAGCCCAGCGGTTTTTACACCTGCAGCACCTGCAACATCGGCAAATTCGGGGTCAACAAAACCAAGAATTTCAGTCACAACGGATCAAATCCACACACGATTAAACAGTTTATTAACTGTAATTCGGCCTTTGTGGTATATGTAATTGGGTGCCCATGTAACTTGATTTACGTTGGCAGTACAAAGAGAAACCTCAAATTCCGTATTCAGGAGCATCAGAGGGACATCCTGAATGGTGATACCAAATACCCCCTAGCAGAACACTTTGTGAGAACCCACCCTGGAGAGAATGCGTTCTGGTTTTATGGTATCGATCATGTGGAATCAGGAAAGAGGGGTGGCAATAGGGAACTCCACCTCAGACAGTGTGAGGCCAAGTGGATATGCAGACTACGCGCTGTCACACTTGGGCACAACACTGATAATGAGATGCACTTCTTTCTCAATGACAACCCATAGCACCCCTCGCTTAGCCAAGTTGAAATGGCGTCATGTTAATTCCATCTGTCAGCATTATTGATGTCATTGATTATTCAACTCTGTCTGTATGTACCGCTCACCAAACTGCTGTGATTCCATCGTGCAACAAGCCTCGATGACATGTATTGTCTTTTGTGTTGCTTACATTACTGTGGCGATTTAACTTTTTCACCAACTTAACCGATTTGTTACACTATTACAGTGGTTCCCAAACTGTGCACCGTGGCTCCCTGGGGAGCCGCCAAACCTAGCCAGGGGAGCCATGCACCAAGCACTTTAATGCATTTAATGTTGAAGGATCTGTTGGCTTCAGTTAAACTAATTAGACTCAAACGCATGATGTTGATGATTTGTAAGTGACATGCCTAAACCTGTAAACATGGTGCTTAATTGATGGCATGTCGAGGGAGATGACCTCCATATTTCACTGGATCCCCACGTCCCAACACTCCCAAAGTAAGCTGAAGATGCCTGATTTATTTTGTTAGACTCGTTAATAGTTTTGTTTTTTTCCAAATGCTTTTTACACCAATGCAAGTTATCAGGAAAGTACAGTTGTCCTGTCTATTAAACGCATTACATTGAGTATTATTAAGTATTGACACTTGTACTTGAACCATAGGTACTTCCAGTACATATTTCTTTCAGTACACACACATTTCCAGACAGGCCTGCTTTCTCCTTGAGCACAGGGAAGTAAAACACCATATACAGCATAACGCCAACATTTGGCAGCAAGAAAGTAGGACCTTTAAAAAAAAATCAGAGGAATTTATTTGGCTTGCATTGATTTGCAGGCAATTTTAGGGAGGAGCAGTGGCGGCTCCTCGAGGGAGTGTTGCGGGGTGATGGGGCGGGGAGGGGCAGGATGGGGGGTTGTAAACTCCGGCATACGGCCGAACGGAGTTAAGTAAATAAATAAATAAAACGAATTACATTGCGCGCGCTGCAACGCCAAATGGCGATGCAGCACGCGCAATGTAATTCGTTTTATTTATTTATTTATTTACTTAACTCCGTTAGGCCGTATGCCGGAGTTTACTACCCCCCACCCTGCCCCTCCACCGCCCCGCAACACTCCCTCGAGGGGCCGCCACTGGGAAGGAGACAGAAAAATAAAGCTGTATGTTGTATAAAAAATCGTGAGTCACCCTGCTTGGACCGGTGTTGGCAGGTACGACATGGGCAGAAATGGAAGTGCATGCAAATGTTCTTTAAGCGCAAAAACACTTTGGCAATGGAGCCTACATGCATAGGGGTGCTATCTTGCACTGTAAGTGGGATAAAAAAGTTTGAGAGGGTACTCTAAAAAAAGCATGGTCAAAGAAGTGTAACTAGCAATATTTTATTAGAGGCGCCCGCCTTAGTAATACGAAACACCCTGCGTATATGATTATAATACCTTCATCAGCTTCATCCCAAGTATTTTCAGGGAGAAAAATGCAAGTACTCCTGAGGCCAGGCTTACATCCCCCACCCTCCAAAAAAAGTAAAAATGGGGAGCCACGGGCAATGGCCACTGGTTCAAGGGAGCGGCGGGACTAAAACGTTTGGGAACCACTGCACTATTATATTGTTGACTTGATACAATGATCAAGCGATGACATATGTCTCTCTTGTACTATTGTTATGTTTTATGTCTCCAAGTGATGTGTCAGAAACCCAAATTGAAATTGAGACTGTAGTAATTGCTCTGACTCTGATACTAAGGTTGTTTTTCGCACTGACACCATTATATTCTTAAATTCTGTCATTAACGACCACCCATGCCAGGCAGGGGTTTATATCCTTTTCTGTCATTACCTCTCATAATTTTGCCATCTGTCTCCCTGATTCTTTACAACCGTTATGCACTTCTCAGTGCGCTTGTATTACTCGGTTTGTGCTCCATTTGTTTCCCTCCAACCGATCACCTGGCCCTACTCAGGACATACCGGTCCAGGGTCACTCACTCGCTTTGGCCACATATGTGCCACCTCTCACGCGCAATTGATGAGGCCATCTCATAGGGTTAAATACCTATGTTCACGCATAATTGATGAGGCCATCTCATAGGGTTAAATACCTATGTTCACGCATAATTGATGAGGCCATCTCATAGGGTTAAATACCTATGTTCACGCATAATTGATGAGCCCATCTCATAGGGTTAAATACCTATGTTCAGATCTCTTGACGGACGCACTAGAACTAACAGCTTATCAATTCGGTCTTTAGTTTTAAATTTTCCTCTTTTTACCTGTACTCCCGGCGGACTTACATTTCCGCTCTGGGAATATCAGTCACTTGCCTTTGCTTATACTTAGCCCCCCACTTTTTTCATATATTTCGTATAATTATCTTTTACCCGCATGATATGGCAGCTATAAGGCACTTTCACTATATAGCAGGATGAATGTTTAATTGACATCCTCCTGCAAGATGGAAATTAGATTTCTCTACTTCCGACCGCCTATATCCGCGCTCTAGGCATTCTATGCCGCCTATGCACCATTACGCTGTTACGACCGAACACTAGATGTCATTTACGACCACGCCCCTTCCGGAACCTTTCCTTCAAAAATGAGATGGCACGAGCATTCCTGTTCACCAACTCGGACGTGACACCGTCAATTGTAAGGTAAGGGGACTCAGCTCTTTCTCTGTTACCGTTACTGTACGATGTTGGGGAGGCACTTTCTCTGGGAGAGGGATCTTGTTCTATTCTTATCGTTACCAACCAGCGAGCCGGTCGCGCATGTTTTCATTGCCACACGGCTGGTTTTATTTACCGATGCATGGTGATACGGCCACAATTTTTAATCCAATATGGCTAACCGTTCAATTGTTTTTTTAATTTTCACTTTTCTCCTTGGTGGCCACCCGTACCCCATAGTTGGATAATTTAGCCTCCTTGTTTATTCTCACACAACTGGAGGCCTGGGCACACCTCCAAACACCAGCTCACATTAAGCACTGACTTAACAAATATTGGAAAAAAAAAAAAATTCTATTCATAAGTGCAACTAAAATTGTATGTTATTTTGTGCAAGGTGTGTGTGGCCTCGCGACTGCCCAGGGTCACAGAAAGACTTCCATGTTTGTGCCAAAAGTGAGATTAAAGCACACCGATCTAAGCGTGTCAGGGGCGACTGTAGCATGAGGTCTGAACACTGATTCTATACAAACAGCTGTGTCTATAGCAGTGCCACTATGAGAGGTACTACAAGTAGGTGATAGATGGAAATCTTAAATTAATCTCAGTCACTTTGTGAGAAATTCGGTTGTTGGTTGGGGGGGGGGGTGGGACCCTACTCAAGCAACAACCACAATCCCTGTCCGAGTGAACCATAAAAAGTCATTAATTAACCTGTGCTTAACACTATGTTTGCAGCACTCAAACAGTAATAAAGTAAAAACACAGCACAAGAGAAAAATCCCACACCAAATTAGAAACAAAGAGTAAGATTTAGCAAATTCTTTGACAGTAAAATGACAGAAATCCATTCAGTTAAACCGGAGATATGCATTTTCAAAGGTTTAGGTAAGTATAGCACCTAAAAGCACAAAGAGACACTAGCGGTCATCTGGTCGTGCTTGACCGAGGGAAAGAAACACAAGTTCAGGCCAACCGCGCTGGAGCACGGCTGCATACAGGGACCAGGTTAGTCCCGCTGGATAAGTTACTTTCTCAAAGTCTGGCGTGAAGAGACAGCTCTAGCACAAAGAGCAGGCTGGGCATTGTGGATGGTCATCGCTGCAGTGCCAAGATCGTGTTGGGCATCATGGACGGTCATTGCTGGAACTTCACATTTGGCAGTCACCGGAGGCTGTTGATGATGTAGCGTGAAGTGCAGATCTCATGTTGTCGGTCGTCACTGGCGGTTGCTATAGTGTGATGAGTAGGGCCCACTATAGCTTTGTGTTAGCGGTTGTCTCAGGTGGCGGGATCTCAGCATGAACAGGCCCATTTGCAGTTGCGAAGAGCCCAAAACTTCAGGATTTCTTCTTCTTCATAAGAGTACATGCTGATGCCAACCAAGAGTCCAGGACCTTGGGTGGTGCCTCTTGGGGATCGTGGATTCCCTCTAGCTGAGGCTAGCAGGGCTCAGGCAGGTCCAATTGCAGCAGATCAGCTGAGCAGCTGCAGGTAGGCCTCTGGAGCTTGTTGTGAACCTGTAGCTCAGACAGGAGGTCAGCCACCTGACCCATGGAGTCACTCAGGTAGCCTGGGATGAAGAAAGTAGTTCCAGTCGTTACCAACCAGCGAGCCGGTCGCGCAGGTTTTCATTGCCACCCGGCTGGTTTTATTTACCGATGCATGGTGATACGGCCACAATTTTTAATCCAATATGGCTAACCGTTCAATTGTTTTTTTTAATTTTCACTTTTCTCCTTGGTGGCCACCCATACCCCATAGTTGGATAATTTAGCCTCCTTGTTTATTCTTACACAACTGGAGGCCTGGGCACACCCCTTCAAATTACGCTTCGGACCAGCCTGGCCTTTGAGAAAGCAGGACAGGCCTTCAGTAGCAGGACAGTCATCTGGCATCAGGGCAGTTCTTCGTCTGCAGTACCCACAGGTCCAGGAGTGCTCTGAAGAGTTGGTCTCAGGGTCATTATTTATACCTGGTGCCAGCTATGAAGTGGGAGAAACGTCTAGAATTCCCTCACATCTGGCTCTGGAATTTCCTATCCCTCAGAGGGGCCTTGACTGACAATAGACTAATGTGAAGTCCTTTGTGAGTGCTAAGGCAGCACCTTTGAAGTGCAAATATGGTAGTTGACAACTCTGCACTTCCCATCCTGCCTGACAAGATGGTCCATCCTGACAACACCTAGTCCCCTTTTGTATCATTGTCCCCATCAGAAGAAAACACAAGCAGCCCCAGCATTCAGGAGTTTTGGGCCTTGTCAGTAGAGTTGTCAGTAGAGTTTTTGATTAGCTTGAATCCTATAGCACAGTGTGTATGGGAACTATGCTTGGGAATACTTGTTGCCCTTAGGGCTTCAACTTCAACAAAAATAAAATAACAAGGTAATTGATGGAATTTGAATGAATCTCAGCCACTAGCAATTGCTCAGGCTGCATTCCAGTCCATTGTTTTTCCCCCACCATGCTACTTTATACAGAGGACCAAATTATGCAAATCAGTACAGACCCTGCTCCTCAAGGGAACTGTTCCCCCTGAATTGCCAGGAAAGCACCCTTCAGAAGAGAACCAGTTTTGGCCTATTTGGGCCTCATCAGTAGGGTGCAGCTTGAGTCCCATGGCACAGTTAGCATGGGACCTATGTTTGGGTATACTTGTCGCACTAGTGGTATTCATTGCAACAACAACAGGGTTTTGGATGGAATGCGTGAATTAATCCCAGCCGCTGGCAATTGCTCGGACTGCGTTCCAGTCCATTGTTTTTTGCCCATCATACCACTCTAGAAAGAGGCCTATCTGATATAAATTATTATTCTTATTATTATAAATACGTCCTGAACCTGCTCCTCATAGGAACAGTTCCTCCTGAAATGCCGCTCGTGCCCCTCTCCAGAAAAGAACACAAGTAACCCAAAGTTAGTTCTGACCTATGTGGGCCTCACCAGTAGGGTGCAGCTTGAGCTCACACAGTGTGCAAGGGATCCACGTCCAGGCATACTCATCACACTTAGTGTGCCAACTGCCCCCCTTGGAGATAAGACACGTGGTATACTCCACCTAAGTAGGCCAAAAGTTGACTGGGGTGGCTTCTGTTCCTATTTAGAGAGTAGCTGGCCCAGCAGTTTAGACTGTACTGTTTCTATTGGAGCAGGAGCAAGACTTATTTGCATATGGCAGCTCTGTCTAATGTGGCATAGCAAGTGAAGAAGGATGGACTGGAATGCAGCTTATGTGATCTGCAGTCGCTCATATTCATTCAAGCATTCCTTCCCTCAACTTGTTTTTTGGTGCAGTATGAGATGTATCCATGAAGCATTTTCCTGCATTCATTGCTCACATCTGTCCGGCCATACTTTGTGTCATACATAGCTGGGAGATTCATGACCTGCTAGAAGACAGTAATTCAGGCATGCTATACCTTACAGAAGTTTTGCCCACAGAATGTCTGGCCACTGACCTCTCAGAAGCCATGTCTCCTAGTTTTATCATTACACAGAAAGACTGCTCAGTAAATCATAGTGGTGGTGGCAAGGTTGTTATTTCTAAAGAACATTTTGGCTTTATCCTGTCCAAGACCCTCCTTCTGAAAACTGTGATCGTCTGACTATCCAGCTGGCACTAGCTCATCATCATGATTCTAGATCCGGTATGTAAGCGCCCAATCAACAACAGTGGCATAACCAGTGTGTTTGATGAGCCCTGAGCAAGGAAGGGACTGAGCTCCCTGGCCCATGTTTGAACTGTCAAATACAGCACTAATCAGGGTTCAGTGGACCCCTCATGTCTTTGAGCCCCAGTGCCACTTCATCTGCTGCAGCCACGTAAGCTACGCCCCTGCGTCCAGTACAGTAGCGTACAGAGTGAAAGAGTAGTGCAAACTATGCTCAACTGCACTGACAGTTCCTAATCGCTGCTGAATTTGTAAAATAATAAGTGCCAAGACCTTAAACAATTCTCAAATGGGCACTGCAGTTTGCACTACCTCTGGTTCCTGCCAGCGCTGCCAAATACCAGTACCAAAGACACCTACGAATGTAACAATTGGACTACACTAGGTGACCCAAAGCTGTACGTATGGCCGGAGCACCCCAGTATTATTACTTTTGTAATCATATATTGGATTGTTAAACAATCTGCGCATGCATTTTAAAAAAAATTGACTGACAACGCCACCATGTGGAGCTCGGTCATAAATATGCGCCGGTGTCATGAAATAAGTGTGAGCGCAGGCAAACACCGGTACAAGTTAGGGGCTGTTTCTAATATGCTGCCCCTGTCATATCTCTGTGCTACCCACTGAATGACTGTCTCTCACTCATGTAATACACTCACAAACATGCCTAACAAACATACATACCACGACGTGTATATTTAACTGAATACACACATCATACAGTACACACATACTCCGATTCCACACCTACAATACCCCCTTCCGCATGTGCTCTAGAGCAGCCGATACGTAACTGTACTCTGTTCATCCTCTATTCCACTGTGTTGCTTCTTGACAGCACTGTGTCTACTACACACTAACACATGCAGGTTCATACCACTTTATTACACACATATACATAGTTCACACAAACATAGAGATACCAATACATCCAATCCATTCTTCTCTCTTGTCCCCCTCCTCCACCCATTGCTGCTTTCCTCCCCTGAAATGAACTGTGCCTCCTCTTCCCTCTCTGCTCTCTCCCAAGCTGGGCAGGGAGTGTGTAACACGTGTCTCTGTTAGAGAGGTCTTAAAATGGTTTATTTTACAAATATTGAGTTTTAAGTACCCCTAACAATCCACACTCCTTTCCCTTTCTACTGCTCCTTACACTCCCATGCCCTGCTGCAACATAATGTATTTTTTTTAAACAGCGTTATTGTTGGAAAGTCTGAAGCTCACCCCCGGCCCTCCCAATCTTACTGCCGAAGCTACGCCCCTACTTACAGCTGCCACGTTTCCCGGGTCCATGCATGACTGACTCCGCTGGGATTTTCTTTACATTCTGAGACTTGTAGTTCTAGTTTTATAAAGGGATGGGCAGGACTGCAAATCCCAGCATGCAGGAGAGAAGCAATGACTGCAAAGGCTAGTCGCTCATGCAGTTTAGCAGGACTTACGCTAACATTGTTTCACATACCCTCGTGTGGTGTTCTGTATCTAAGTTATGATGCAGTGCGCGGGTATTCATGTAATGATGCAGGGAGATGGAATGTGGTGTGGTTGCTAGGATAAAATATGTACATTTGGAAGGACAATCAGTTGGATTTGTGTCTTGATGTAGATGCTACTGATCTACTCATTAAACCTTCATCACCTCTTATTTGAGCATCGGTGTCCTTCATTTATCAGTACCTTTTACACCTCCCTAATCCTTAACTGTCCTTGTTATGAAGTGCAGTGGGAGGTTCCTAACCAGTAGTGTGCTGCTATACATGCATACACATGGGACAACTCCTTTCAGTAATGTGGAAACAACTGTACTGTCTCTACACCCACCCGCCTGTCTCCTTTTACCCCCTCCAACCTGTGAAGGCCTCAAGATTGAAACGATATTTCATGAGCCATACAAAACCGAACAAACATCAGAGGCAGACCACAACATTGCATCATTACATACATATATAAATTAACACAAACTTGCATGCACAAAATGCAAATCAGAACATCCAGGTGCATATACATAAGTGGGAGCTGGCACAGCTGCTCTCACCGGCTAGCAGCAACTCCTCTTGTGCTCACGGTGCTGGAGCACCCTGCTCGCTGTGGCAGGCCCACTGCCAACCTCCAGACATAGGGTACAGGAGTAGAGGCGGCGGCCTGCATTGCTCCAGGGCTCTGGCTCCAGCAGGGGCAGATAGAAGAGTGCAATGCACTCCAATGGCTGGCGCTCTCTGTCCAGGGATATGGGGTCCCTGGGATGGAACTTCTTGCATCGGTCCCCAGGAGACAGGGTCTCCGCAGCCGAACAGAGTACTAGGAGATGGGCTCCATGCGTGCCTCTCTCCCCATAAATCCTAGAAACACTATTAGTCCAATCCACCGGGTACTGACCCACCCTGGGGTAATTTTAGGAAGTTGTGGCAGAGCCCACACACACTCTGATTTCTAATTCCTAGTCAAAGGTCTAATTCTTGACACAGGCTTACCTCCTCAGATGGGTTTGGGTCAATTTTAACGATCCCTGGCTTATTTTCTTCCTGTAGGCCCTTTAAGCATTTTCAACAGGTATCCGGGCCTCTAAAGGGCACACGTCATGGGGAGCTGGTTTTACTGGCACCCTGCACCACTCTTCTCCTCTACTGACTCCTGGTGCTCCTCTCCTGCTGGTGGGGGCATCTTGCGTAGCCTTCTGCTACCAGCCAGCAGAACACAGCAACCCAGTATATATGTAAATGCATAATGCCAACCTCCTCTCCCTTCTCCCCTCTCAGCTTCAGGCTGGTAGCCCAGGGACAGTGGCCCTTCCCCCAACACCAGTAAGGCATTGTCCAAGATCTGTGTTAACAGTCTGCTTTTCTTAGGACACTTGCCTTACTCTGAGGTCTGACTTGTCTCTGGCACACTTATCAATCCACGGAGATGAAGAACCCTTGAGAACTACCGAACTGTAATTTACCTTTTACCACTGTGGAGAGGTAAGCTGACTGTGATGTAATAAGAGAAATCCCCCAGGTGCCATTGTACCTGTCAAATTAAAATGTACATTTCAAAATCACTAATACCAAATTACAACTCAACTCTCCACACATCTGCTCTGGCCATGGTTCATAAAGAGCTACCATTTCCATACATCTGTTCTTATAGCCATACCTATTGGCATTGTCGAGCATTTCGCAGGACAGATTTTATGTTTTCAGTTGCTGCTTGCACTTATTTAACGCGATTCATGGTGGTATTTTTATGACCAGCATAACCAGTTGTGGGGCTGGAATATTTGGAGAACTTTTTGTGTTTTATGACTATTGAATAAGCAAAGCTGTGCTTTGGCATTTGTATGCGCGAGTGTTGCACTTTATAAATAATAAATGGAAGTCAGTCAAGGTAATGTTTTGCATGGCTGGAGCGGGGAGCCATGGCTGGGACACATTTGGGCTACAGGAGTCTGCAAAGAAATTGTTTGAGGGTGCAGCTGCTCTGATGACCAACAATAATGATACATAAAAGATAGTGAGGAATGACTGTACTGCCCCCTATACTTGGAAACACTCACTTGCAGGAGGCAGGACTATTGAGCAGTCCCACCTCTTGACATGATATGGTAGTAATCGGACTTTGTTATTCCTCCCTTCTGTGCCTTAGTTTTACTACCAGCGGACCCTGCAATCACCTCCTCCTTGCCCATTCCACTTCCACATTTTCTTTATAACGCTGTGGCATCCACGTCATCTTCTTTCTCGCTTTGGAGTTTTTTCCTATTTTCACCCACCATGTGATGAGTTTTAATGCGAACTGTAATTATTTGCTCTCATCTTAAAATCTCAATAAACCGATGAACACGCATTGTAGAAATGCCTGCTAAGTAATTTTCTCTCGCTAAGAATAATCAGCAGCATGCTGAACGCGCCCAGTGCAATCACAGAAACACTTTGCCCGATTTACTGCTACGATTATGCCTGTGTCGCCTCTAGGAATATAAAAGAGGCCTTTTATGGCATTGTTGTTTACCAGGCGAATATTTAAACATATCCCTAGCACTTATCGCTATTGACATCCACTTCTGGGAAAGTTATAATTAATTATTCATATTTAATGTGTCTTCATAAACACAATAATTCTAGTTGCATTTGTGTGCTTTTTCGGTGCCCTTCTCTAGCGCGTTTGACCTGCTCCATGTATGAGCAGCTTCTCTGAGAAGCATTTGAGGAGCAGAAACGAGTAGGCGCCTAAATTAGGTGAAGAAAATGATTTTTTTAGAGTAATGAATTATGAAGTGCTTTGATTGGTGCTCTCTCTAGCTGGCGCGCGCACTGACACTGCTTCGTCCCACTTTATCTCGATGTTCTATGGATGACGTTGCTATGTGCTGTCTAGTTCTATGCATCAATAGGCAATTACGTTTTGCATCATGCCCATTATCAGCAAAATAAAGATAAATATACATATGTTATTTGGGGGTACAGGATGAAGACGGAGTTCAACGAATCTGAGGCCATACTGCAGAGAGGCACCTGCGGAGAGGTTATGTGACCGTGAGGCAGCAGACGCCGTTGAAAAATAAAGGTTTCATCCCTCAATAAATGTGTGACTGTATTAAACACATTCGTGAAATCTGCCCTAAAGTGCAGTTTCGCTCCACTTAGGTCTACGCAGTCCAGTGAGGTGTCAAGCTGGGGTAAAACATGCACACTGAGTTTGGATGAGGAAGTCCCAATAATATGCGTGTGCATCTTATTGGTTGTGTAGAATGTTCTTCAGGAGGGTTGGGACAGGGTGGAGGGATTATGTGGCATCCTAGGATTGGCCAGGGGTGCCTGGCATCTAGAACTTTCCACCCACATTTAAAAAATCCTGCACAAGGGAGAGACAGTGGGCAAGACCATCCAGGTGGAAGGCGATGACAGCGAAACCATGGACAGCTGGAAAGGGAAGCCACCTGATGCCCATAATGGATTAACGACTTTGCCTGTATCTGACCCCAAGGACTATATAGGTCTCTCCAAGGCTTGTGGCCATGACTCCATTATGCACCAAGAACAAGCTGGGGGAAGCTATAGAATTCTCTGCCATACTAGGTGCCATGCAACACAGCCAGGGGGCTCTGCAGCATGTGAGTGTGGACAGGAGTGTGGGCAGGAGGGGCTGTGCAGGATCCCCCCCACCTGCAGGAGAGGAGCTCCAGAAGCCACGAGAGGAGAAGACTGGCACAGGGAGCCAGTAAAACCAGCTCCCTGCAAAGTGCACCCGTTAGAGGCCAAGGGGTCTGTTGGAAATGATCCAGGTAGCCCCCAGGAGCAAAACGAGCAAAGGATCATCATAATTGGTCCAACGCGGACAGAGATAGGGCTATGTAAACATTTTGAACTTTGACCTCTGCCGCAGCTTCCTAAAATTACCCTTGGGGTGGGCTGGTGTCCGATGGGTTGGAGTAACAGTTTTTCAGGATTTATGGGTAGAGGGGCATGCGTGGAGTCCACCTCCCTGTACTCACTTTGGCCGCTGGGACCCTATCCCCCAGGGCCCGATGCAAGAGTTCTATCTTGGGGACCCATATCCCAGGACAGAGAGCACCAGCCATTGGAGTGCATTATATTCTTCCATTTTCCCCTGGTGTAGCCTGAACTCTGGACTAATGCAGGCCGCTGCCTCTGCTCCTGTGCCTGTGTCTGGGGGTGGAAGTGGGCCTGCCACTGTGAGCAGGGTGCTTCAGCCGCGTGAGCACAAGAGTAGTTGCTCCTACTCATTTGGAGCAGTAGCAGCAGTGCCTGCTTCCATGCACAGCATGCAAGGTGCGTCCACTGCTGAGGAGTCAGCGGTGCAGTCAGACATGGTTCCTCCGCATTGCCCCCAGCACTCTTACTTGCACCTGGGTGCCCAACTGGCTCAGACACCCAGGATTCAAAATAGAAAAAAAGCAAAACAGACATGAGGCATGTAGCTGCTCAGTGGGAGAACCCACTCATGAAATATTCACTCTTCCGGAGAGGAGCACCCTATTATTGCCCTGCAAGAGCTCCTCTACTTACTTTTCTCTCCTTGTGGTGCCCCAAAGAGAGGCAGCCCCCACCCCCTCCAGAATAAATTAATGTCCTCACTAACCCTGGGCAGAGCTTGCGGTGTTGTACTCCGCAGAATTTCACGGAGTTACTGGAAAACTCAGTGAAATTCCGCGGAGTTCTGTGGCCTGGTGGAGTTACTTAAAGCCATTCATTGCCCCCCCCCACACCCACCCTGCACCCCGCGTAGTAAGGCTTGACCTTACCTGTACTCCTGAGCCTCCTCCTTGGTGGGTGGGTATTGCGGCGCCAGATTTCCACAGCAGTGCAGCCTGCCCGCCAGTCTCCTAGCCGCCACTGCCAGTTCCTTCCTGGTTCCTGCTGCTGGCTGCACTCCGCTTCAACTGCTCCGGCTCGGAGAATTCAATTAACAGCAAGAACTGCAGTGTGCATGGCGTATTGTGTGAAGGCATGCCTGACCCTATCATGAGAATTCATTGGGTCAGGCATGCCTTCACGCAATATGCAATGCGCACTTCAGTTCTTAATGTAATTGAATTCTCCGAGCCGAGCAGCGGAAGCGGAGTGCGGCCAGCAGCAGAAGCAGGACACCATTTGGGAGGTAAGTCGTGGATTCCACGGCACCCGTAAACTCCACTCCGCTGCGAGTGTGGAGTTTTTGAAAACTTTGCACTCCAAAGGAGTGTGGAGTTCTAAAGCTCCGCAAATTCTGCTGGTGGAGCGGAGTTAACCACACACCTTTAGTCCTCACGCTATATTTCCCAGGTCATAGGATACATGACCTAGGGAGACTTTACCTCATTATTCAAGCATTCCTAGAGGTGGGACTTAGTTCTCTTCAGCTCAGAAGTGGTGGGACCTTTAGTGGTTGGTCATATGGCTGCATTTTATGTGTCATGAAGTGGTAAAAGAAAGACCCTAATGTAGGTTTGAATGCAAATGCTTCATTGACCATTTTATTGAAGAACAATGCAATGCTTATTGATAACAAATGCATTTATATTTCAATTGGTGGTATACACGTGTTTACTGTACCACTTGATAAAGCCAATATGATAGGTTTATATATTGATCTGATGACCCCTTGAGAAAGCTGGTTGGCTTGTCTTATATACAAAGTCAATAGGCCTACCGTATTTAACATGACACCCCCTTAAATTGTGGTAGGGGTATATTGTGATCATGGGGCTCTTGGGGCTTAAGGGGATCAGCTGAAATTTCCAAATGTCAGCAAAGGTATTTCCATCTATCCTATGTACATATTTGTAAATTAATGCTTAGTATTTAGTAGTGTGCATCCAATAATTGCACTTTTCCTTTTTCAAAGAAAAAACACTGACTGGACACAAATTTTCTGAATGCTTCTATTGCTTGCCAGCAGATGGAGATTATTAGCCCACACAACCTCCTCTGAGGAGGCATTGGACTGCTCAGCTTTGCTACCCTGAGAGAATCAAGTACTACAATGGGGCACTTGGTTCCCAGTAAGGAAACACATTGTGGACCTATTACTTACGAAGGACTCATATACATCACAACTAATAACCCAATGTTGTACACTCACCTACAGACAACTATCTGTCGGAGACCTAATGCTATTGATACACATGCACCTAGGTACGTGAGCTGTGATCTGCCCCTTTTGGCCACTGACCCCTTTCAGCCACTGGCTGTTGCCATTTTTATAGAAGTTGCCATTGCCTTTTGATTTGGTGGGTTGTGCTTAAAGCATTGGCATTTGATGGAAGGCCATATGGGGATTTAAGCAGTCCCCTGTGGTAACCTCTCTACTATTCTGCTGCTCTCCTCCTTGCTGTATCTGTCACCACCTTCCATTCCAACCCCTCCACCAACCACTATAGTATAGTGTGTGGCTCTGTGGCCACCCACTGCACCCTGCCGTTCACTATTTTGATTGGCTTTGCTAAAGTTTGTTGAACTCATTCACAAGCATTGGCAATAACAAACAATTCCAAAATGGCCACTAAGGCAGTAGCAGGAATCGGAAGTTGCACTAAAAGATAAGCAAATCCATTACAAAACGGGTTATGCATGGTGGACATCTACTAATGGAGTCTTCTATATTTGTGAAAATCCACCTCCGCTTTTAGGTTCCTTCACTTTAAGCAATGGCATTGTGTTTTTGAACATATACACATGTACATAGAAAGTATTCCACTCTAGTGCCAGGATTAGTAGGCTAACCCCTGCTTTAATTTCTGCTTTATTTTATTTTTACGATGTGCCAATTTTAACTTATTTTGCAACGTAAGCATGCTACCTTTAGACCGCAGCAATTTAACTTTTTATTAATTGACACTTTTCATGTGTATTGCATGTGGATGGCCAGTCTACCATATCAATGGCACAGTTGGTCAGTTTAGAGTTACAGTGAACCTTTCCTACACCCACTCAGTATGCAGTTTAAGTTCGGTGTCCATTTCTTCGCTGATCCCAGTAGACAGAGTCCAATCAGATGCATCAGGGACGTAAGAGCATTGAATGTTATCAGCTTCAGGCATTATTTAAAATCCAGGGCTGAGGAAATGTGTTAAAAATGTTTATCAGCAGCAAAGCTCGCTGCCACATGTAAATAGCCAGAGGATCTCATTTTCTTGCAAAACCCCTTTTATCCCCGTGCCTTCATAGTGTGCCAAGACCTGTTTATGGATGTTGGAATGCCCAAGAGGGAGCCACCAGTCACAACTCACATTTAAAAGAATTTCGGCATTTGTGACTTGCAGCAGAATCAGATGTGCGCAGAATTTCAACACTACTGTAAGTTACTGTAGTCCATTGTGCTTTACAAACAAAAACAGGAACCTAAGAGTTCCGTGGACAAATTAAATCAATAAAATTGTTATTTTTAAGCTTAAGTATGTCCCTCCACGCAGGACACTATCACTGGGCTATAATTGTTGACTCCAGCACGAATAATGCATATGCCAGGAACACCAAGAAAATAAAAATGTTTGATGAGCGAGTTACCATCAATTTATTCTCTTTAAGCATTAGAAATATTTGGTGTCCAGTAGCTTTTTGTTGCTGTTCTGAGTTTTCTGCTGATGGAATCAATGTTTCCAATGGTTATTCCCTAAAACTCCTGTAGATAATCCCAGTGTTGCAGAACTGGCTTCCAGTAACCTCACTGGACCAGCCATTTCCACAACAGTCAAACACAGTAGTCATCTTCAGGGGCCTGAGTCCCTTACTTAAAACAGGGCCAACAGTGTGCCTAGAGGCGAAAATATCCTGTAATAGGGTAGTTGAGCATTTCACTGCTACACAAAAATACATTGATAGCAGTGTGCGTATTCCCGTATTTTTCAGACATTCCTCCAGCAGCTTTTTATCATCCAGGATAGATATGGTATAAAGAATAGTAGTAGTTGCTTTAAAAAGTTGAAGATTTTTTTGTCCTCAGAAAAGTAAAAAAAACTCAGTATATAAAAAACCCATTTTAGGATGAATAAAAGAATCAAACAAAACTATAAAAAAAAAAAAGCAACAAAAGTACACGAAAAACAGGTTCCAGTTAAAGAACCTAAAAAAACAAAAACGAAACGGCAATGTAGCCATGCAGAGTGGTATTTGGCCAACCACATCCGGTTGTCAGCCAGGCCTGCAAAGGCTTGACCCTGCCATCAACCATTCCTGCACATAGCCGGTGGCTATGTGCAGCAGGGCTTAAATACCTGTGGCGAGTTGACAATAGGGCTGGTCAATGGGCCAGGTCCTGCAATCAGCCCCTCCTGTGCGGTTATCTGCAACAAGCGTTGGGGCCTGCGGCAGCTTGGACACAGGGCCTGGATATATGCGAGACTCTGTACTAAAACTCAGCTGTGCACAGCTGAATGCCATTTGTAGCAGGAGTAGTCTGTTCACAGTTGACGGGATTCAGGGGCAGTCCCACCGTGCATGACAGGGATTGCCCACCTGTGGTGAGTAGGCCAGGCCTCGCAGCCATCTCCTGTTGTGCACAGCAGAAGGCCAAGCACAGAAAGTTTGAAGCCAGGCAATCGTATATGAAACACGGTCAGAACTCTGGTACTCTTTCCTTTTTTGGGATTTTTTGGGGATTAACAGGATCAGGAATAATCCAGGAGGAGGAGACCGAGAAAGAAAATTGAGGATCTTGGAGTCTCAGTTTACCATCTTGCTAAACACCAAAGGCCTTATCTACATGAAATGATGCATCGCTGCGGCGAAGCATCGATTCGTCAAAATTACTTGCGACTGCAGCAAAAATCCTTAAAATGGCATGGATGTGCCGTATTTACAATACGGGGCTCCATGGAACAAGGACCCATGGATGCGTCAGAAATAATAACGGATCTGTGGGAAGGATGCTGCAAGGCACCAGGCCCAAAAGTGGCGCATTGCTGTAGTTGGACATAAGACTGACGCAACTACAGCAATGCGTAGAAAAAAGCAGAGGCAATACATCAGTATTGACTGACGAAAGTAGCTACTGTATGGGGACCAGGTAAAAAACTCACCTTGCACTCTATTACATTGGTCCTGTATGTCTTGCATACAAGAGGGCATAGCGTACTTCTGTGTACAACTATATCTACGAATGTGTGGCATAGTGTGTGAGACTACTATGGGTGTAGATTCATGTTATTAATGTTGTGTAATGTGACATTTACTGAGTTACCTACCTTATTGTGCCCACTTACATGTTGAGGAGACATGATTTCCTTGCAGATTACATTGTTGGAAGTGACTCCAGCTGGTCAGATTCATATACCACAGCCAATGCGTCATTCCGCCGCCTGGATTTTAGAGGCATATGAATTTTGACGCATTGCAAGCGCAGCGGCCTCCTCCCCGACAATACATCACTTTTCCAAAAAGTCATGAATACCACTGCGTAAGTTTTACAGGGGATTTTAAGTGGGAACGTCTACCTTGCTTATATTAATTCTAACGCGACACAACCGATTCGGATGAAGGTAGAAACCGACGCAGGCCGACGAAAAGTGACACATCTGCCTAGATGTGTCACCTTGTAAATATGAAGTAAAGAAAGGGCCGCCGGTGCGTCAAAACCAATGCTGCAATAGCGGCGCAAGATCCTTGTAAATATGACCTAAAGTTCCCAGAGGGTTGAATGCAGACAAGGAGCCACATGTGCATGTTCGATAGATGTGAAGAGATATCTTACCCTGTCTTTTTCTGGACTTTTCTGGTTTCTGATGAATGTGTATTTATCAAATCTACTAACAGACACTGATGAGTTGCAAGTTCATATGAATTATTCCAATCTTGTTTTTGAATGAAGTTTTTCTGAGTTATACTCTATAGGAATGTTGATTAATTGCACTTTAAGAGAAGGCGGCATGGGAGCACACAATTTTCTAGATGGGTGTTTACCCATCACTGTAAAGACAGATTAAAAGACAAGTGAGCATTGTGAAGATTATATTGAGATGATCACTGTAAATATGGGGAATCAGCATTTGGACCGTCAGTACTCTATACAATGCAAGCAGCTATTACAAAGGCCACTGGATCTATATTCTGTCTACAATTTGCTAGATAATGTTTGATGTCACCATGATCAGTATCAGTTAAATTGTTATATAGGTGTGTATGAAGGATAAAATGTGCTTAATGCTTTATGATACATTTAACAACAAAACATATTCTTGTATTGTTTTGGTTATGCATTTGGGTTATATCGAGAAAGTGAATAAGATTTGATTTTGTGAATGTATTATTGTAATAAATTCACATAATGAATTTGAATTCCCCTTCCTTGTGAAAAAGGTAAAGAAATTGTCAATCTGTCCCTCATGGTTTCAAATGAGACCAGGTGTAGTAACTTTTCAATGTCTATTGTTACACGCGTTTTTTTTAAGGGTGATAGTGCACAGTGTTTGACTGTGACGAAGAGAGCGAGGTTGAAACGCATTGCCTGTAAATAAATAATGGAAGCACCTCCTGGAGTTGTCAAGAAGCACAACGATGCAGGATTTGTGAACAGTATTTTTGCACCCATTGTTCACCACCAACGTTGTAGGTGGATGTATCTGGGCTTTCTGCAAAAAACGGAGGCATATAACTCTCTCTATATATATATATATACATAGCATCCCCTACAGGGAGATGCTAAGAAACGGAGGCATATAACTCTCTCTATATATATATATATATATACATAGCATCCCCTACGGGGAGATGCTAAGAATAAGGAGAATATGTAGTGAGGACCTCGATACCCAAGCGAAACAACGAGAATGTAAACGTAGGTTCCTCCATTGAAGCTGCAATATTCAAATCAAGATGTAAGGCCAGAGATGATTTGTTGCAATACATATCAAAACCCCAGCACACATCAGGGACAACTCGGCTGATTTTAGGATATTCTAGACAGGAAGGACAGATAAGGGCTATTATACGGCGTAATTGGCATACAGTACTAGGAGACCCAATTATAGGTGGATTATTGCCTAAAAAACCTGCAATCACCTTTAGAAAAACAGCATCTATGGGCAATGCTCTGGTGAAGAATAACCCGGAGGATGTTGAGTCAAGTACATGGCTAACATCCAGAACGGGCTTCTTTAAATGTTTCTCCTGCAAGGCATGCCAATATGGTATAAACACCACGTCGTATCAAACACCTTTTAGCCAAAAAAATTATCCCATCAAAAAATATCTGTCCTGCAGAACTGAGTTTGCTGTGTATGTATTAGTATGTAGCTGCAATCTGCTTTATATAGGCAGTACTAAACTGGCAGCACATAAAAGAATTCTTCAACATACACGAGCAATTGTCAACTATGATCCAAGCTATCCCGTGGCAAGGCACTTTAAGGATAAACATGAAAGTAGTCTAAAACATTTTAAATATTATGTGTTGGACTCAGTGCCGGTTGCCAAAAGAGGTGGAAACAGGGAGGCCAAGCTCAGGCGCTTGGAAACTAGATATATCATAGAACTCGACACAAAGCATCCAGGGGGTTTAAATTCCAGTGAAGACATGTACACTTACCTGTAATTCTGTACTTTGGTCACGGACTTTGAGGTTATTTGTCGAGTAATAGTTTTTGTCAGACTTCAGGAATTAGGTATATCTCCATAATCTTAAATATAGTGTTAAAATTAGATTCCTTTTTACTGGATCAGTTGTATTGGAATCCACCGTAAAATGTTACCTCCTTATAAGGATTAATATATATAAAAATCTTGCATTAGTAATTTCTTCACTTTTATAGTCAACAATGTATTTAGAATTTTTAGAATTTTTTAGGAGGTTTTAAGGGAATTTAATGGAGTTTTAGGTTGAAATGACTTTATGTAAAGTTTATGAATTTTATAAACTCATTTGTGGGAATCAACCGCCCAGCGCCTTTAGTATTATCTCTTCTACTCCTAGTTTAACTTTTTAAGGTATCTATTTGGTCTTCGGTTGTTCGTCCATGGACCCTGTAGAATTGATTATGACATCAATCTTTCCATTGTGGCTGCTAGCTATTGTTTGCACATAGGCTGTATTTGCACTAATATTGCACTATTTTGCACAAACAGGGAATTAGTTAGGACTTGCACTTAAGTATTCATTTTTAGGGGGTTTACATCATGCACTAAGTCACTTTTTTTAAATATCAAATAGCAGTATATTTAGGCACATTTTTAAACTAAGACACGAATATTCGGAACATAAGGAATTATATTGTTTAGTATTTATACTCTTATTTTCCTTTTATGCAGAATATTGGTGTTGGATATAATGTTTTATTATGACATGTTTTTACCCTGGATGAATTTTATACAATTTGTATATTATTAATGCATTAATGCTATTACTTACTTTCCAGTGTAGTATGTTTACTATGTCTATGGCTGCTATCACATGACACTTGCACTTTAAAAGTAGTAATCCCGCCTTAGGCGCTGACATGTGATCAAGACCGTTTTATCAGTCGAAACGCGTCATGGCGACATGGTGATTACTGATTAAATCACTGCAACGAATTCTTGGGTCTACTCTTGCCTTATTTCGTGTGGAAGAAGTGGTGGGCAAGCGTGCAACTATATATATATATATATATATATATATATAGACAGACAGATACTTTCAGTTGAGAAAGGCTTATTGAAAAGCCGAAACGTGTCCTGATGAGCGCTGATCTGCAAAATAAATAAAAGTACTCACACGTCTGAGTGCAGACTCTTCTCTTTATTGATAGGAATTGGTGGCAATGATAAGGCATTAGCGGTGATGCCCATGTTTGCACCCCCAGCGTTTAGCAGCAAACTGGCAAAACCCCAACTGTGCTAGCCATTACTAATGAGACAAGAATGCCCCCAAAAAACACCACGGAGCATTGGAGGGAAAGAGAGTAGAGACAGCAGTAAGATTTGGATGCTGTGACTCTTGTGGCAGGGATAGTTTACCTGCCCTTTCCTGAGGACTGCAAGCAGTGGCGCTGGTAGGGAACAGGAGTGGAGAGGCGGGGGGGGTGAGGGGGTTTGAAAAAAAGAAAAAATAAACCACTTACCTTTTCCGCTGTTTCTCCTCTGTCTCTGTTTCTCTTCCTGACTCCGAGTCGGAAGAAGCAGGAAGCACACAGGCTCCTCTAAGCCAATCACAATGCTGCAATGCAGCGTTGTGATGGGTCTGAGTGCTGTGGTTCAGCGTTCAGATGCGAAATGGGAGCCTGGGCATGTTCCTCACCAGGCTGTTTATTAAAGCCTGGTGAGCAACATGCAAAGTACGCATGACTGTTTTGCTGGCCCAAGACGGCCGGCCAAACAGTCTTGCGCACTTGGAGTGTGCCCACCACTCCTCCCCTGTGCCACCAGCCCCGCCACGCCCTAACCAAGCCCTGCAGCAACAAAAAATAAAATGATCATAACGTTATTATTATCATTTTATTTCTTCCTTTTTCATTGCTCTGAGAGCAGTGGGGCGACACTCCTACGCCTTAGAGGAGGAGCCGCCCCTGACTGAAGGTATTTCAGATCTGTGTACCAGGAGGGGCAACTGCCAAGTGGTGGAGTGAGAGGAATTGAAAATATGGATTTGCAGTGACTGCAGTTCAAAATGACAATTTTATCCATTGAAAATAAATGCACTGACTTTAAACAGAGAGCTGCAAGGAATTTAAAAAGGACTGCCGGTTTGAATAAAGAACATTTTATGCACAGTGAGTTGTTCCCGCATTGTAAAAGGATTAATGGCACAAGTCAATGAAATGAATACAGAGACACTTTAAAGGGAACGAAAGCATGAAAGTATTCCTACCATGTTGGTATAATTTAACTCACGTGCAGCACATATATTATTGAAATCAGGGCGCTCTTTTCAGTTGAGGAAGCCTTAATGAAAAGTCGAAACACATCCTGATGCTGAGCGCTGATCTGCCAAATAAATGAAAGTACTCACAAGTCCAAGTGAAGAATCTTGTCTTTATTTTATTTAGAGAAATTGGTGGCAATAGATATATATCTATATCTGTACCATTTATATATATCTATATCTATACCATATATGTATATATATATAGATAGATAGATAATAGATAGATAGATAGAGATATGTATGTATACATCTATCTAGATAGATAGATAGATAGATAGATAGATAGATAGATAGATAGATAGATAGATAGATAGATATACACACATTTATATGACTCAGTGGCAGTCGCCACTGGGTAGTTATAGTTAGGTCAGCTGTTTCTTAGGAAAAGCGTTTTTGTGCTGCTAAGAACTTTGGCCACTTTTGACGAATCATCAAAAAGGTGCTAGATTTTGACTTGTTTGTGCATGGAAAGTTTCAGGGTGATCCGCCCAGCAGGGGCCAAGAAAAAAGGAGGTCCCAAAATGAAAAATCCCCATGCATTTTCCATAGACTTCTTTAGGTAAGGCTACAGCAAAAACTGCTGAACAGAATGACACCAGATTTGGCAGAAAGCTACATGTTGGTCCACAGATATTGCTTTTTGTGATTTGATGTAAAGCCATTCAGTAGTTGTTGAGAAATTAAGGTTAAAAAATATTGTATATGTGGACGGGTCCGCGAGAGGCTCGAGAGACTCTTGCAGGAGCGTCAGTTCGAAAATAGAGTGTTCTGATTGGCTCAGGGAGCTTTATTTTCCTTGGGCCTATTTGCTCCCGCAAGAGTGGGCGTCAAATTGGCTGCCAGCAACATCAGAAAAATGTTGCTGCCAGCCATTACAGGACTCGGGGACTTTGGGCCTAAATACCATCTTGGTGGACAGGGTCACTTAGTCACAAATTTGACGGATATCCTGTCCCCGAACTGCAAGTTCCATTGGATTTGATAGAATTTTAATTTGGTAGACAGGATAGCCATCACGCTTGTGACGGAGTAACCCTATTCGCTAAGATCGTAAGCAGGCACTTAGTTGCCTGTCCTGAAGTTTGACCAAACAAAGATATAGGAGGGCAAGGGTAGGGATACTCTGTCACCCTAGGCCCCATAGTGGGGACCCAAAGGTACCCCCCGGGCCAAAATTGAAAAAAATATGGCAGGTCACATGCCCCCCCTTTAAAAAAAAAAAGGCCCATGGAGATGGGATCCCAAAGCTCTAATGAGACTTGGGGAAGGGGCCATGTACCCCCCTCCCCTTTAAAATACCTAAGCCCTTGGGGATGGGGTCCCCAGGGCCTAATGAGGTTTGTGGAAGGAGACCACATAGCCCACTTCTACTTTAAAAAACATAAGGCCCCTGGGGATGGGGTCCCCAGGGCATACTGAGGCTTTGGGGAGGGGGGCCATGCAGCCCCCTCCTCTTTGAAAAACATAAGGTCCTGGGGGATACGGTCCCCAGGGCCTTATGAGGCTTAGGGACGGGGGGCTCAAATAGGGTACGTGAGGGTCCAAAATAAAAATATTTAATATTCCTCTGGCAACTAAGATGAGGCCATCATTTTTAGAATAACCACTGATCTCAGGTGGTAGGTTACCTTAGTCGATAGTGAATTATAAGGGAGACAGTATCCTATTGTCCCCGGTACGAAATTCCTCTCTCTCCTCTCCCACACCAAAGTCGTGTGTATCTTCAATTTTTAAGGACTATTTAGGAAGCCATAAAAACATCACCAAATGCCTAAATCATATATTTAATTGAAAAATAGGAGACATCTCAGTTTTGAAGAGGATGAGAAATTGGCTTTTGATTCCCCCCCCCCTTAACCTGAAGAATGGAGGGCAGATTACTGCTTAATTTGTAATAAAATAAGTGTCACAGCCCTCGTCAGGAGGCCATTGCAGTCTACATCTCCCATTGCTCCTGCTAGCACAGCTAATTGAACAGTACCAGCACAACTACTAACCATCACACTCCTACTAGTGTGACAGTTCAGAATATTCGGGCCAAAAAAGAATGGGGAGCTGAGAGTAAATGAAGCAAGGGCGCCGTCCACGGAACCAATGATAAACAAACTATACCTTGGTAGAACCAACACATTCACTTCCTCATCTAGGGGATCTCCCTACCATATATTCAGGGAGGATTTTGTTCTAGTGCCTATCTAGAGACAACCCCTACGTGTGTTCTGCGTTAAACAAATCCCAGTGCCCAGGAAACCTCATCAATCTACCATATGAATGTATGAAAAAATTGTAATAAAAATTATAGGATGTGAGCAACCAATAACCAGCCAATTGACAGTTTCTCACTAATTTGCTCACTTTATCATCATTGACAGCATTCCTGTAAAAACGGGGGAACCAACATCCAGAGAGAGAGACTGATTTAGATCTCAGCCGAGGGAATACTCCGTCACAAACATGACGGATATACCGTCCCCCGTATAATGATCACCATAGGATATAATGGGATCATTATATGGCGGACGGGATATCCGTCATGTTTGTGGCGGAGTATACTCCTTCGCCGAGATCTAAATCAGGCCCAGAGTCAGATGAATGTTGTGTGTGTATGTATCTATATAACCCTTTCATGTATATCACACGGCACTAAACCTCCCTAGTTCCTCATACAGAAAGGAGAGAATTCTTCTTCACGAGGAGAGTTAAAAATGAGTTGTGTGTGACAGTTAGCACTCGTCTTTAATTTTTATGCCCACACCCATAATTAAAAACAGATTACCATGTATAGACCATTGTAATAAGAACGGCCTACATGTTTCATTGCCACTCCACACTTACTGGCAATTTCGTCAGGGCATGAGGACCATTTTTCAGCCATAAATACACCGGACCTGTGTTTCACCGAAAAAATAAAAAGGTAGACAGATAACATAAACACATACGTGTGAGTCAAATCCTCTAGAAAATCACCCCTAACCCATATTCACATTAATAAAAGGGTAATTACCAATTGGCCACCGGGTGAACGCCTATCAGTAAGCCATAGGAGGAACTGCCAGGGATATGCACTCGGTCTCCTAGAGGGAAATATGTTCATATCATATATGTCTCACAAGTAGACCGCCAAAACGTGTTTTTGTCCTATGTACAATTGCGATCAGAAGCAACTCAGTTCCTTGACCTCTTACTACGGACTGCTTTATTAAAGCCCATATCGTATCTTTTGCCCAGATTACTCTCAAACAATATTCCCCACGATTATCGACCACTGGGTTCCCCTCCCACAATCATCACTAGTCCCAACATTGTGAGCTAATCAAAACACGCATCTCCTACTCCATCGGCGTCCCTCTCAAAAATGTTGAGACAGGCTCTCATGCCAACCGTGAACTCACAGCAAACCCCCTCCAGGTGGCAAGTTGCCCCCCCCCTTTTTGCCAGCTTCCTACCGAAAACTGCGTTCCTGTTAACCCTTAAATCACCACTGACAACTTGCTTTGGTGCCTTAAAAGGTCGCAGTTTATTCAACATCACATGTTTATACATTTGTGCAAAATTCATGGTCATCTCAAATGTTCACTTTATGTCCATGCTACACATTTACATTTACTGGTCTTTGCACTCATTTTCTGCTCGCAGTATTTGACCCAGCCTCCTCAATTTCCCAGGAGGGGAGGGGCCCCCTGTCTGGGCTTCCGATTCACGGGTCTAGGCTACAACTTGCTACCGACTTGGAGGGTGTCCGTCTGGACCTGCCCGGGCTGCAAGTGCCATCCCGCTCGCCCTGGACCCTTTCATGAGCCCTCCCTGCTCCCAGGGGTCCCTGCCGTGTGGCATATCAAGGACCTTACTTGAGCATCTACTCTCTCTTTCCTGAGGCGGAGTCCTTGCATTTCGCTCCCTCGGTACCCCTGCCGTGAGTCATCCCCAAGGGTCCTGTGGGAGCATCACATCTACTCTTTCTCTGGCGGCACACCGCCCTTTGCTCCCTCAGTGCCCCTGCCGTGAGGCATTCCAAGGACACTGTGTGAGCCTACCATCTACCTTTTAGTAAGTTCTCTCTTTCTACTACCTTCCTTGTGTTCGTTCCGCCACGCTCCCTACGGTTTCCCGATCAGAGGGAGCTCCCCCTACCCCGGTCTCCCCCTTATCTCTTAGTTGAAACCCATCTGTTCCAGCACCCCTACAATGTTCAGTAGGAACATGTCGATCCCTACCCCAGTGAGGTGTACCCCGTCCTCCAGGTGATAACCTGGAGACCTCAAATTTATGAAACCGTGTCTAACGAACCCCCATCCATTGGCCCTACAAACCTTCGCCATGGTGATATTGAGTTTCCGTCTGGATTTCTCCACCGCCCCCAAGTCCATTGCCCCCCGCCAGGCCTTCCGCACTATTATTTCCAAAAAAACTACTTCTGCTGGGCGGATCAGACGTGCCAAGGCCGTGAGGCTTTTCTGCATGTTCTCTAGGAGGACCCGCCTACCCAATGCTGCCAAGTCATTTCCTCCCAGGTGGACCACCGCCGCATCCGGTCTGCCACCTTGCCTCAGTGCTTCCTGCGCCGCGGGTAGCAGTTGTTCCCATTTCATTCCTGAGCGTCCCAACCAGGCTACGTCGGTGTCCCGCAGCCATATCCCTCCGAATTCGCGTCTGGCTGCCGCCCATTGTTGGGCCCGCGTCACGTAGGAGTGACCCATGATCCACACCTTCTTCCGTGGATTGTTCGGACCTAGACGGGGGGAGGAGAAACCGGACTCAGTACATTGTTGGGCGTACGTAACGCTTAAATGCGCTGGATGCCCAGCGCCCTATCCCCTTGATTCTTTCGCTATCCAAACCTAGCCCCGCGGCTGTAGTGGCTGCCCCTATACTGAAAGAGTGGGAACCAAACTCTTTTGCGGGGAGCCCCACCGCCTACAGGGTCTTCCTCATCACTGCTATGAACTGAAAGTGGCTGAGGAATGACCCGTCTCTGTGCTTGAATAGAGGCCATTGCTGTCTTCCCCAGGCCCCACGTATTCCTGCAGTAAGCACACCGGGCAACAGGCTGCTTCCCTAATGCAGTTTATTCTGGTCCATTTTCCCCTGCCTGCCTGGTCTGTCTTGGACCGTCGCAGCAGTATGTCCATGTACCCCTCGCCCATTTCTACGTCTCCTCTGTTGATGCATGCAGAAACTGGGTTACTGACTGATGGGGCTACCAGCTCGCTGACCCTGTAAGCCCCAAAGAATGCCAGTGTGAACGCTGCTCCAAAGAGCGCGGACTCTTGCCCCGAGGAGCAGACTCCTGCCAGGGCCCCCAACATCGCCCGCAGCATGCTAAAGTGGATGGGGCGCCTTGTGTCTTTCTTGCTTGCTGTAACCTGCCCCAGCCTCTCATTGCCATCTTGCATTGGAAAGCCCTAGTTGGGTCCTCCCTTGCTGCCATCTTTGTGTAATATGCCACCGCGTTCAAGTGTGCCTGTGCCCAGGTTTTGGTTCTGCCTGACGCGAAGGCCCACTCGATGAAACCCAAGACTTCCTCCTGTCTCGCCCACTGGCCCCCTTCTAGTCCTGTCCTGGCCCTGAAGGTCATCCAACACTTACGGAAACGGGTGTCTTTGGGGCCAGTGCATTGTTCAGCAATTTCTTCAACCCCGGTCCACCCACGACCACGCCTCCTCCGGCACTGGGGTCATCCCTTTTTTCTGCGTCCGGGGAAAGCTCTCGGAATTTCCCCCACTGAAAACGAGAATTGGCATCGGCAACTGAGTTGTCTACCCCAGGGATGTGTCTCGCCCTAAGCGCGATGTTAGTCCTCAGCTGGCATCCAACTAGTTTTCGCAGCAGGTTGACCACTGCTGGGCAGTTTGCTGACCCTGAGTTGATTGCTTGCACCACTGTGTGGTTGTCCGACCATATCGTTATCTGCCTATTAGCTAGCCGCTGGGCCCAAATGTGGAAAGCCACCACTATTGGGAACAACTCCAATAAGGATATGTTTGAGGTGAGCCCAGCGCTCTGCCAAGCCGCTGGCCAGGCCCCTGCCGCCCATGCGGTCCCTACGATTGCCCCAAATCCAAACCCCCCGGCCGAATCCGTGTAGAGCTCCAGTACGCTTGCTTGCACCCAGGGTTCTCGCCACATTAGGGTGCCATTGAATTCTGACAGGAAATTCTCCCATTGCCCCAAGTCCTCCCTCACCCCTTGCGTGATGCGGACCCTGTGATGCTTCTATGTCATGCCC
The DNA here is from genome assembly GCA_963921515.1 of Calotriton arnoldi. Taxonomy (NCBI): domain Eukaryota; kingdom Metazoa; phylum Chordata; class Amphibia; order Caudata; family Salamandridae; genus Calotriton; species Calotriton arnoldi. The sequence continues at coordinate 951,813 of CAWUFW010004496.1, forward strand.
CTGGTCAAGCACGCTAGGCGTCTTGCGAAGGCGCGCCCTGCGGCGATCACCCGAGTGGCAAAATTCAACTTCCACAGCAGCTGCTGCACTTCGCCCAGCGTTGCCTTTTTTTTGCTGCCTCAGTCTTCCTATGTTTTCCTGTAGCTCGGCTACCTTTTCGGGCAGCAATCTGCACGCCCCGGCCACTGAGTCCAGCTCTATCCCCAGGAAGGACAGTTTTATGGTCGGGCCCTCCGTCTTTTCCTGCGCTAGCGGGATGCCTAACTCCTGGGCCAGGATCATGAAACTTTGCAGGAGGTTGGCGCAGTCCCCGGAGCCTGCTCTCCCAATAACAAGGAAATCATCTAGGTAGTGGACCCGCCCTCCCTTCGGAGCGCGTGACCCCAGCTTCTACTCCAGAAAACTACTGAACGCCTCGAAGTGATATTGAGCAACCCATTGGTAAGCATTTGTCATAGTAGTAATTACCCTCTAATTTGAAGCCCAACAAGTGGTAGCTGTCTGGGTGCACCGGCAGCAATCTGAAAGCTGACTCTGTCTGATTTCGCGATTAGGGCGCCCGTCCCTTCCTGCCTAATGAGGTCCACTGCATTGTCTACCGATGCGTATACCACCGTGCATGCTCCCTGTTCCAACCAGTCGTTTATGGATTCCCCCTCGGGGTGGGACAGGTGCTGGATTAGCCGGAATTTTCCAGGCTCTTTTTTGGGCACCACTCCGAGTGGCGATACCACCATATCCTTTAATAGGGGGTAAGCGAAGGGGCCGGCCACCTGCCCCAGTTGTACTTCTTTCTCTACCTTCTGTTTTGCCACCCCCGGGTTGTCTCTTACTGACTTCAGGTTCAGGCTCTCCTGGGCGCCCCTGGGTCCTTTGTAAGGGATTGGGAAACCTTGTGTGAAGCCTTCTGCTAACAGCTGCCTGTCTGTTGCTTTGTGATAGTCTTTTAACAAATGTAACAGCCTGCTTATCCTTATGGGTGTCGGTAGTGTCTGTACCCCGCTCCTGTCCCTGATGCCTCCGCCTGGGGGGGGCTGTACCTCACTTATTTGCGCCTGTTTCATCCTTGTTGGCCCCCTGCGGCCCGCCTACAGCGTATGGTGGGGTGGTTTCCCCCACATGACCCGCAAGTGTGCTTAAACCTGCATGCCGCCCCCCACTTACAATCATCTATCTCGAACTTCCAACATGGTTTACTTGACTTGCTATTGCCCTGGTTCTTCCCTTTGAACCCTTGTCCTTGCCCATCATACTAGCCCTTACTCCCATAGGGACGAAAAATGTTCTCTTTGGTGCTGACGCCCTTCCTGGCCGCCACCATGTGCTTCGTGAAACCCTCCATGTCCTGACAGTCCCACCCCATTATTGGCCAGACTTGCATCTTTTCGCTAAAGCCCTCGTCGTATTTTAGACATGCATCGCCCTGATACTGCTGCTGCGCCTCGTGTACCTTTTGCTCATACAAAATCAGTGCTGCTGCGCACTGAGGGAATTTCTCAATGAAGACGCATGCCAATGTTCTGAATGCTTTCAGCCAATTTTCTATAGATCTTTCTACCCTGGGCTTACGGCGGTCCCTCCTGTCATCCTCCTTCTTATAACATCTGTTATTCAGCGCCAAGATGCCCCGTTGCTGGGGTGAACGTGCGCTTTACAAATACACGTTATGTTATGTTGTCTTGCGTTGATAGGTCTAACCCTGCCTGGCGCACTTCCAGTAGTGAGAAAATGTCTATGAACTCCTTTCTCCAGATCCTCTCCTTAACTGCTAGTGGGATGAGGTTGGCCAGCCCTAGGAGCTTCGTGGTCGAGGGGGGGTCGCTCGGGGAGGGGCGCAGGTATTCGCCGGCCGGCTTCCCATTACTATCTTGCCCCTCCCCTGCCTTGCCTGTACCTGTACTATCCACCCCCGGGGCCACTGTACCCCCTTGTGTGGTTACCTCGGTTTGTGTCACGTCCCCCTGCAGCTCTTGGCCTGCTACCCCTTTTTCTTTGCTTGCAGCCCTTTTTGAGTGGCTTCTCCTATCCGCACTCTGGTCTGGTGTCTGGCTACTCCCTTGCCCCCCCGTACCCCATGGGGTGCTACCTGGGAATGGAGCTCCTGCCCCTGGCCATTGCCACCAGGGCATCCATGCCGCTGGATGAGCTGGCCCTGCAGTCCAAGACTCCCCTTGGAAATCCTGTTGCCCTTGTCCTAACCCTGTCTGCCACGGGGAGTGCATGGACCATGGCCCTTGCATTGCTACATTGCTCACTCCCGGCTTAGTGCCCATGTTTACGTTTTGCCCAGGGTTCCCTTCTGCTGGTCCGCCTTGTCGCCCCCTCTCGCGCCCTCGCTTGCCGCTCTGTGCGTCATGCTTACCACTCTCTCTGTTGACCACGCCGTCTTGTTTCCCGCGTCTTTCCTGAGGGGCCGCCGTGCTGGCCACAGACCCCTCATCATCGCTGCTCCCGTCTGCCTCTGAGCTCGACACCTGCTCTGGAGACACAGCCCTCTTGCTCCTGGCTTGTGGGGGGTTCCTTCTCCTTTGCTCCGCTCCCTTGTTGACCTTCGCAGGGGCTGCCGTTTTGGCTGCAGGCCCCTTACCCCCCGCCTTCTTAGGAGGCGGCCATGCAGGGGATGCCCGCCACGGCCTTTTCTCCTTCCCCTGAGCCCCTGCCTTGATTTGCTGGTCCACCCAGCTCTGACCTTTCAGGGCAACCAACGCCCTGGCTTTCTCCAACATTGCTTGCAGGTCATTGTCTAGCTCGGGCCCCGTGTCTCTTACGCGTTTCTTCTGGCCCTTCTTCGCGGCCTCCGGCAGCACCCGGACCCCCCTGAAGCGAGCCGGGGGCTGTGTTTTTCTCTCGGCTGCCCCCCGCTTGTTGGCCATTCTCGCAGGATTTTGTGCTGCCCCTGTTCCGCTGGTCAAATTTCGCCAAGTGTCTTTTACTGCTGTAGATTGTGCCCCACAAATCTCTTGCTGCAGCAGTGTTTGTTTTCAATGCTTTGCTACTTGTTTTATTTCCTTTCGCCCTTCCCAGGGTGTGCCTGCTCCTGCCCCACCGGTTTCCTGTGACTGAGGTTGTGCCAGGCAAAGGGGGCTCCATCTGGTTTCCTTTTAGGTCTCCGTCCCTTGTTTATCGCCCCGGGAAGTTAAAACAAAGAAAGAATGCTCCACGTGCTGTTCGCGCTTTTTTCCGCAACTGTCTGGCAGCTGGAGACCCCCTGCTGGCCTCTGTTTCCCCGCCTTTCCTGCCGCTCGCCATAGCCCTCCGCTACAGGCTCTGTCGGCCCGGGCTCTAGGCTGGTTGCGGGCTGATGTTTCCCCCTTTAGCTGCAGTTGCATGTGCAGCCGGGGACCTTGCGCTTTTAAGGGGGTGGGCGTCAGCTCGACTCCTGGCCCCGCCCGCCCTCGGAGCATGTTCCTCCCTGCTCTGGGCGCCGACGCCGCTGCTAATCCGAGAGGGGGCCACAATAACCAACGGCAGCTCCCGCCGATCACAAACCGTGCTCCGCATGCTGCTTCGTCCGGCCAATGCCGCTGCTAGACGAGACGGGCCACGAGAGCTGATCGGCGTTCCTTCCAGACGGCTCCCAGATGCAAGGCTGCCTTGATGCACCGGCGAGGGGTTGTGCCGTCGCTCTTTTCTTCTGATTCCCGCTCCTTGGGTCCTCAGGTACGCCAAAACTTCTGTGTCAACAGCACGTCGCTCCTCCTTGCTGCTCCTTCCTTCGACCGCCATTCTTCAGTTCTCTCTGCAAGGGGGGGGTTTTGTGCCTCTCCTGGGCCCGTTGGCCCTCTTTATCCCCCCCCTCGCCCTCGCCCTATCTTGCTCGCCCCCTGATTGGCGGGGCCCGAGCTTGCACTGGGGGGACCAATCCTGGTCGCCCCCTTTCTAGCTGGCATGTAAATGGGAGCAGGGAGGGGCTTCCCGCCTCCGGACGGCATTTGACCCTGGCCCCTATCGGGTCCGGCTTCGCCTTCCCGGCCCGGGTTACGTCTCGAGCGAAAATACTGCTTTAATCACTGCTCCAGTGCACAGCCAAAGGTTGTCATACCTCAAGGACCAAGCATTATTTCACTCTCCCCATGTCGTCTCACTTATCGCTGTTGTCGGCAAACACGATTAACCAGAGCCCCAACCACATACTCGTGACCGCTTTCATTTGAAGCAGCAGCAAGGCGTGTCCCTCTCCAACAGAGAGGCTGGAGTGCTGCCCAACTGGCGCTATCTTGGGAGGATGTAACCGGAGCGGGCCCGCTTCCCGTAATAATCCACCCTAGTTATTGATCTCTTTCTTTGGCAGGGCTCTGATTGTGCTCACAGACTCATTATTCACAGGCTAACCATCAATGCCTAGTAAAACAGTATACTTCTTGCGCATACATGTAGAAACAAGTGAAATATAATTTTTGAAAAATATATAATCTTTCACAAAATATAAATTCTCAGGAAAATGTAATTTTACCTGCCAAGTGAGCACTAAAGGGGAATCTTCAATTAGAAAGAGGTAGGGTCGAACAACCTCTCATCTATTTTTAAGTGATCACGTTTTTGATAAACAAAAGACTGTGGATTGTCCCCATATTATATCTTCATCTAAGGAGATGTCAGTAGGGAGTCAGCTATACTCTCCAAGCGTAGGTCAATCTGTCAGAGTCCTAAAAAACGATTCCCGTCCTACTTGAACCCAGTCCTGTTTACACGATAATCTTCAATTGTGAAACGGGATCACCGGGTCTGAAAAAAACACAAATCCCAGAGGTCCGAGCGGCATCACGCTGACACCTGCGGAAGAGCGGAAAACGGATAAAATAACTTCCGTACCCCACGACGTGGCCGATTATTCTATGAGACTTCGTCTGAGCCGGAGGAGCTGCCGAGCTGGGCTGGTTCGGGTCCGGTAAGGGTGTGGTTACACCACCTGTTGTTCTTGTGTCGGATTAACTAAATCTGAACCGAGATCTAGGAAACTCAGTTCGACGGTTTTCTCTCCGTTTCGGAGGAGAGTTTCTTGGCATACCGCACAAGTTGGAGTTCCGTTGTGGGGGCATATCTTCTCTACCTGCATAGCGCAGCGGTGTAACTCCCCGTTGGCGAGACACACGTTTGTAGTCTCATGTGGGTGGAAGGAATACCGGCACCATTTGGGGATATTGCTGTTGTGGTGATACTTCTCCCATTGGCGAGTTTTACTTCTCCGTGAACTCTTGCGGGCGAAGTACAGACGTTGCTATTATTGTAATACTTCTCCCATTGGCAAGCTTATCTTTCCTTGGGCTCTTGCGGAAGGAGTACGGACATATTCTAAACGGCCTCCATGAATGGATGTATGTTCTGGCAAAAATGATATCTCCTTTTCCTCACACCATTTCTGAGGCCATTTGAAATCAAAGGAAATATCGCACTTTGTCTCACTTGCAATCATATCACGCATATGAGATTTTGAGAAAAGATACATATTTCATTTTAATACCTCTCATGGGTCTATGAGTGTGAGCGGCTGGTTGGTTCTCCTTGATAATAAAGGAGGAGGTGTTATGATATGAATAACACAAGCATACAAAGTGCTATGATGTAACTTGATTCTTTGTTTTCTTACATTTACCCTAACAGGGATTGTGGTAGAGCAGTTCTAGTCAGTCTCTTACATACCCTGTGTTGCGAGGCTCAAGGGTTCATGGGTAGGTAGTAATTTGTTAGTATATTCCATATAAGGTTAAAGGCCCTTATAAGCCCTTATTTGACTGGGGATATTTGGATGGAGCACCAAGACATTTATGTATAGGAACTTACCCCTTTCCTTTTTTTGTGTCATTTTTATTCTTACAGCGCATCTTATTATTTAGTGATACATAGGTACAAAGATTTACCGACAACCTCAATTCAGATGGTACTAATGCGCTTCTGGTATACACAGCTGTGATGCTATTTTCCTTTACAGGTAGTTGTCATAGTACTAAAAAATTAATACTAGAGAAGTAATAGAGTATTGTATGGTTTCCTTATTGCATTTTTCTTTGTCTTTTAGGTCTCCTTCCCTGCTGTCCCACCCTTTCCTTTCCTTCCCTCATTTGATCGCTTCGATCTGTGCTGTAATAGCAAACAGACTTGAAGCTGTCAAGAGGTGGACCATTTTTGAGCATCGTTCTGACCCCGAGGAGTTGGTGAACCTGACACAATCTCTAAATCAAGAGTGTAAGTTATAGTAAGGGTATGACCCCAACGGGACAAATACTTAGCCCCTAAGTTTATGCTACTCAACCAGATAATTTCCTAAACAGGGCCTCTTATGCTCCTGAGCGTCCCTGGTCCATTTTTGCAAGGAATTTCCATTTAAAATTTAAGGCCCCATGTCCTATTTCCTGAAAGTGTTTCACCAGGCAAAAGTCGTGAGTCGTGGGTTTTCCTGCCCTAAGTGTACAGATGTGCCCCCGGATCCTAACTTTCCCTTTTCGAGTAGTTAGTCCAATATAATGCAGGCCACAACCACAGGTTACTCTTTCCACAACAAAGCTGGAATTAAAATTACTAAACTTTGTCTGGACCCAGGTACATCACTTTTCGAGGCTGTAGTCTGCTTACAAACATTGCAGTCACCACAGGCGAAATGTTCAGATGGGGCATTCAAACAGCTCCTCTGTTGATCAATGGGACGTGAGTGGACCAGTCTGTCTCTTAGATTTGGGGTCCGTCTAAATGCAAAATGTGGTTGCGGCATTTTGTTGGATCCCACATCGAGTAGATGCCAGTTTTTCCGTATAATCTGTCTGACTTTCATAGATAAAGGGTCAAATGTAAACATAACTGAAATACATGGGTTACTGATTCTTCTGTTTTTTTCCAATAATGCTGCATTGGGTGTATTAAGCGTTTTTTTTCGTGCCTGATTTACCACCCTTATTGGGTAGACCTACTGCTTTAGGCGTTCTGCCAACACCATGGATTGGGTGGCAAAAGTTTCCACTTCGGTGCAGTTCCTTATGTACATAAAAAATCGTCCCACGGGCAAATTATCCCTAAGAGCCCTGGAGTGGAATGACGAGTAATGGAGGAGAGAATTCCTGTCTGGGGGCTATTGATTGACCGCTGCACATAACCTGGAGTCCTTGGCCATGATGTCTAAGTCTAGGTAGACCACTGAGTCCCTATTAATAGACCATGTAAAATGAAGACATGGGTCAACTCCATTCATCCATTGGAGAAACCGCATCAGACTTTCTTCCGTACCAGACCAAATACAGAAGACGTCATCAATATAACGTCTCCATACACACAAATTGGGACTGAAAGGGTTGGTTTACTTGAAAGATGAAATTCTCCTCAAACATGCCCACATAGATGCAGGCCAAATTAGGAGCAAAGGTAGCTCCCATCGAAGTACCTGATGTTTGTAGGAACAGTTGATCCTTGTAAGCAAAGACATTTATTGTAAGTGCTAATTCAATGCACTTAAGTACTAAGTGCTGTGAGGTTTCAGAAAACCACTTCTGGGCCCCTAGAGCACACAAGGCCACCACCAGAGTAGCATCTTGGGGAATGGTTGTATACAGCGATTAAATATCTAGGTTCGCCAAAAATTGAGTTGTAGGGTTATATTCAATGTCCTGCAGAAGTTTTAACATGTCTGTAGTGTCCCAATCATAGGCAGGCTGGTTAATCACTGTTTCACTGAAGAAAAAGTTGGCAAATTGGGATAACTGTTCCAGTAGTGACTGGATTCCCGACACTATCAGGTGGCAGGCGTTGAGTTTTGTGATTTTTTTTGGCAAGATGTAAAATGCTGGTGTTCGTGGAGAGGGTTTTAAGCAAGAGATCAGGTACCTTTCCATGTATCCATTTGTTCTCTTTTGAATCCTCCACCATGGTTTTGAATTTGATTTGCAGCCTCAAAAGCTATAAGAATGGTTTGGGAGGTGGGTATTAGTCTCATTTGTAATGTATATATTTAATTAATAAACAACTGTTGTGCTCCTTTCTAAATTAGACAAACATCACCACCATGTGGCAGACTGTCATAAGTGCTGGTGTTGACAATGAAGTGCCATGCACCGGAAACCATTGCCTCAAATTAAGCACTGGGCAGATCGCAATGAGTCTTAGGTCTATTCCGGCTGCCTTAGAAAGAAGGCCCAATCACTCAATGACAGTTACTAAGGAATAATCTTTAAGACTTGGATGCACAATCTAGGTACAGTCTGGATGGCACATTTTGAGAATGCCTTAAATAAACAAATGTAATTTCTATTGTGATGGATGTTGTCCATGCTAAAATGCCAGAAACATATTTCAGCCATGAAACGGAATGTAATGAGTACTTTGGATGAAATGCACACCAGTCTGTTAAATGTCAAAGTGGTTCAGCACGAAAAACTTTAATTAGTTTGAATTGATGATGTGTTTTCCCATTTTCATCCGGCGGTGAATAAGGGGGAATTGGAATCAGCAAGAATTCTTCTACCAAAAAACATAACCAACTAATTTAATGATAGTGATACTGGCAATGTTATGACGGCTGCTAAAGTTTAAACTAGGGGTGGACGAAATTAGCGGAGTTTTACTCCGTGGAGTTCAGCAAAAACTCTGTGAGACCTAGTGGAGTTCCACAAGCGGCATGGCACATCACGCTGCTCGCGCTGATTTTTAGCACCAGGAGCTTGTCCCGTACTGTAAAATCAGCACGAACAGCACCACGCGGCACGCCATCGGACGCTGCTTCTTTCTTCTTCAGATTTTCTACTCCCGGGGCAGCTTTCCCACCGCGAGCAGCAGCTTTCTCAACGGGACCAGAAGCAACCTGCCGCGACCGCCCGGATTGAGAACTCTTGCCAGAAGACGGTCTATCGCTTGATTTTCTCACTCACTGCAACTTATCCTTGCCGAGCAGCCTACGCGAAAAAGTACGCCACGCGGCGGTTGCTGAAGTGTTTCTGAAACTATGCACTCCAAGCAGAGTGGGCAAAACTTCGCGAACTCCGCCCGAGGAGCGAAGATTACTGCACACTCCTAGTTTAAGCTGAAGTTTGCACTGCAGCCACCATAACGTTTGCCATTTGACTCCTTTGTGGTTTTTAAAGGTCTCACATTCACCTTTCTTTGTATTGCATTAGTAAACTCAGAAATAACAGCATGTTTAAATATTAAAACATCCTGTAACTTAGCTACATTAAGTATACCCAAGCGTCCCTGGTGAATTTCTACTTGTGTTTAGAAACTGATGTGCGCGGCGCAGGGCTTTCCTAAGCAGCATTTCATTGCACTAAAAACCGTGCAGGATGGCAGCAAAGTTCTGGGGCAGTTGCTAGAGGTCAACGCTTCTTTTTGCTGCATGCTTACGTTGGTCCTGTTGAATATTGAAGTTAAATTCCTTTGCAAATAGGTGTTTTCGGATGGAAAGAAAACGATCTGCCTTTCTGTTTAAAATGGAATCTCATTTCTTTATCTATCGCTCCTTTCTCCAGACTCAAAGCCGCCTCTGATCAGAGGTGTGTTTATCTGTTCTCCCCCTTCCCGATTCACTCCTGCCAGGACTCCTGCCCTGAAAAGGGATCTGCGCAGTAACAAAGACTGAGAACACGAAGGAATGCATTTATGAAGAAGTAATAAAGAGAAACCCATCATATTGTAAATGCAATTTATATGGTATTAACAAGCATGAGGATCGAAAATCCCTAACCCTAACTGTCTGTCTCCCCATTCCAGAGCCAGGCTGGGGAACCAAAAGCAGCCCTGGCAAAAATGCTCACATTCTCACACTCTCTTTCCATCCATCCACCCATCCATGCATGCATGCATCCATCCACCCATTCATCCATCCATCCACCCATCCATCCATCCACCCACCCACCCATCCACCCACCCAGCCCATCCATCCATCCTCTCTTTCTCTCTCCTTTCTTCTGTTAGCTTTCTCTCTACTTTCCCCCTCCCTTCTTCTCGTCCTCTCTTTCTTGAAGCCCCCTGTGCCGCTGCAATTAAACTCAGTGAACTGGGGAAAGTGACAGTGCCGCCATCACTGCTCTGAGCTTTCAGAACCAGCGTCCATGGGCGCCAGTCCAACAGGGAAATGCCCTGTGGAATAAAAGGCCTATTCAGCTCTGTCCCCACCCCATCGGCCCCTTATATTTCTGCAATTCTTTCCCTTACAGCTACCCCTCTCCCATCCTGCCTTTGTCAACCCTCTCTTTTTAGCCTCCATCTCTTAATTCAATGTTTGGCGACCATCACGTTGCCTTACAACAGCAAGTCTAATGTGTCAGCTGATCATTCAGGATATTCGTTCTCCTCGTTTCCTTCTCTGTTATAGTCTACAGCCTGGTTCGGAGATGGCCAGACCCATAAACAGTGTGTTCTCATTTCCATAACTCTGAAATACGCATAAAGTACTTTCAAGCACATCAGCCCTCTTAAAGGAGCCATCTAGGGAATGATGTCACAATACGCCTCAAAACCCCGGCTGACATCATCAATCGATGCAGCATTCTAGAATTCCTGTTGTTGTTGATTGTTAATGTTGGACCTGGCCCTTTTTGCAAGGTCATCCCCAAACATTTTGCCTTCCTCCTGTATTTTTGCTGACCTATTTTGTTGGTTTTATAACTCTGGGCACTTTACCACTGCTGATCAATGCTAAAGTGCATGATCTCTCCCTTGTAAACCTGGTAAGATTGGTCTACACCTGTTTGACATATTTAATTTACCTGTAAGTCCCTTGTGCAGTGGTATCGCATATACCCAGGGCCTCTAAATTAAATGCTACTAGTGGGCCTGCAGCGCGGCTTGCACCACCCACCTAAGAAGCCTTTCAAACCTGCCTCATGCCTCTGCCAGTGAAGGCCCTACGCGAGCAGTTCACTACAGCAGTAACGTGGTACTTAAATGGTTTGTCACATCTGAAACTCCCCTTTTACTACATATAGGTCACCCTTAAGGTAGGCCCTAGGTAGCCCTATGGGCAGGGTGCTGTGTAGGACATCTGCCTTTACTGTGTGGTATGTCCTGGTAGTGACAAACAGCCTATTTGGTTTCTCGCTGCTGTGAAGCTGTCCTCTCATAGGTTTCCATTGGGAATTCCCTGATATGTACTTCAGTGGTCATTTCTGACATGAAAGGGGTAGCATGGCCATGTTTGGTATGTTTGGAATAGTAGTAATAAATCCTGCTTATTGGTGAAAGCAGATTTGCTATTCTATTTTGGAAATGGCACTTTTAGAAGTGGTCATTTCTGTGTGCTTATGACTCTTTTTGCCCTGCCTGGTTGTGTATTCACCGTCTGGTTTAGACTGACAGGAGAAGGGGATGTGCATTCACTCTAGACAGTCACAATGGGAGTTGAGGCGTGTCCTGCCTTTCCTGGGCGACTCAGCGCTGGGCTGAATAGTCCTGGTCTGCATTTAGAGTGGTGGGAGGAGTTGCACCTGATAGGGCTGTGCCTGACTTTCACAATGCTTTCTCCACCCCCTTGTAGTGTCTGGGGCCAGGTCTTGGGATATGAATAGGGGTGTTGTGCACTTCTAAAAATTGTTTAAAGTGCCCTCAAAACAAAGAGTTGTGAAGTATAAGTACAGGGGATGTGACCCCAAAGTTTTTAGACACTGCGTGGGACTTGTAACCAGACGCTGCTGGCTCTACATGCTGCACCAGAGGAATGCTGTGCTGTCAGGGAACCGCCACTTTGACTTTGCCTCGTTGTGCTGATCTGCTGCAAGGACTGCATCTTTGCCCCACGGACCCTGTGTGTTGGCCTGCTGCCTGCTTTCATGAACCTGTGTGCCCCGAGTGCTCTCAAAGTAGCTCAGGGCAAGGTGAGCACTGTTGACTGCTCCTGGTTGTTTTCCCTCTAGCTGGGGCTTCATTACTTTGCCTGTAAAAGGAGCGGCACGAGGAGAGCTGTGGCAGGAAATGTGCAGATGGAGCACATTTCTCCCTGAGAGACATTGCTGGTGGTACTTTCCCCGAGAGCATGGGGAGCGCTTTCTACTTTGTCCACAGTCAGCGCTGTGTGCACTTCATTATGGCCACAAGCGTGTAGAGGGCTACCTCGTTCTTCCCTGTAGTGGCATGTCCGGCGAGAAGTACGGCGGTGGCAGCAGGCGGTAGCCTCCAATGCGGACGGAGCCTCAGCAGACTCGTTACTGAGGCCACCGGGGAGGCACCAGTGACGTCAGCGCCACCTTCCTGCAGCGAGATGTGTTGCCTGGTAACCAGGTGCTCGAGGCTCAGTTAGCCCGACCAAGCCCACAGACCATTGCTGTAGGACTCCGGCCTGGTGATTCACGAGCTGCAAGAGTGGGTCGCCACGGATCTGAGGACCACTCTCGTTACTCCAGGAGCAGGTGAGTCAGGCACCATTGAGTTTGGTAGCCATCCCGGGCTCCTTCGCGGGCGGCTCTGCAATTGTCACGTAGGCCAGTGGGCCACGGGGAAATATAGAGGCTTCTCCCCGTTTTGCATATTGGCCTCCTGGTACCGGGCCACTACTTGGGTAATATCTACAATGCAGCGTGTTTGCGGATAGCTTCTGTTGATTAATGCCAAGGCGGACGCAGCAGTGTGCAAGTGCCCTACCCCCCCGTTGGGTCGTACATGGGCGCACGTATTCCGTAAGAGTGGCTTCCCCAACTTGATATGCTGCAACATTGCAGCAGCTGCCTTTCGACCATTCTCCTAGCGGGGAGGATCGATGGAGGGTTCCTCTGAGGCGAGGGTGCCCTCCCCACTTCTGGAAAAACGTACCTGGGAGAGCCCTGACTATTGTTGGTGATGCCCATGGGGCGAGCTGGGGACGGGGCTCCCGGCTGTGAACTTGCTGCCTTGGGAATACATTACTGGGAGTACCGTAATCCCAGTTATTGGCGCGCAGATGCTGCTGAGTACCGTGTAACATATAAGATGAGCGCAGGAGCGCTGTGATAGGTTTCTGCTGCATTTCATGGCCTAATGGTGATATACCTATCGTTTTATTCCCTAACCTGCATTTTGTGCCCTGATGTAGTGTTGCATATTGTAGTGGTGTTTTGCATGGACAGTAATGGTGATTCATGGTCCCTTACATGCTGCATTTCATGTTCCCAGGTAGAGGTCTTTTTATGCCTCACCATGAAAGGATAATAAGTATTATTTCAGAGTATACATTATATGTGCAGTAGTAGTGGTTTTACGACATGTGCAACCTATAGGGATTTACTGGATTGCACTAACTTGTAATGTTATGACCATTGACTGATGGCAAAGTGATTTACGATCTAAGTGATGTCATGGCAATCGCCTTTTTGGCGACGTGATTTGTGATTATGGTCTAAAGTGTTTTTATGTACAATACAAAGGATATTTTTATATAAACTTGTGTGGAGTCTCTTTTTGTGGTGTGCCTAGTGTGTCACTGGTGTGAGTGTGTGTTGCGCAAACTCTTTACACATTGCCTCTGGGATAAGCCTGACTGCTCTACCAAGCTATCAATGGGGTGTGAGCAGGGGTTATCTTGAGTGTGTAACTCCTTGCCCTGACTGAAGTTGTGGGTTCTGCCTGGCTTAGGTGCATACCCTAGCCAACCAGAAACCCCATTTCTAACAGTTAATGATGCAGGACTGGGTAAAGAGAGCTGCTTTTTATCTTTTCGATGGATGGACCCTTTGAAGCGCACAACATTACTATCCTTCTTCTGAGACTTTTATGGCAGATCAATACCTCAATGAAACCATGTGAGGAGTCCAAAGTCCAAATATGACATTGGATACTTCTGTTGATTGCAAGTGGCATTTGTATGGCTTCTTAGTGGTAGCGATTTCGCTGCCGTCCAACTTCGCTTTAACATGACGATGTTGACTACTGGTTCACAGGAGATGGTGTATGGTTTGCAGCTCTATCGCCTCATTTTCTTAGCTCTCACTTAGAGACAGTTGACAGTGTCTTGCTAACCTCATGTAATAAAAAAATCATAAATAAACAAAAAATAGACATGTAGACTTAGTGGGGCTTTGGGTCCAAGGAAACACCTAAAGACAATCCAATTCTCACAACCCTGCTATACAAGTAGTTCATTCATTCATTCATTCATTCTTCTTTTCAAGACAGAATGCAGCATCTGCCCATTCTCGGGTTATTGTATATTTGAACTTTGTTCAGCAGTATTTTGTTCAACAAGCTGCAAGTGCTCTACATACTACATGCTTTGTGGCAATAGTAGCTTCTCTCCGGAGTACCTAGGTTGTTAGTTTGTCACCTGTATGGGCAGTCGGTCGAAATGGCCTGTTAGCTTTTTCACTCTTTGCTCAAAGCAAAGCACAGTCAGAGATGAATCACGTATTAATTCACCTCCTGACATAGACTCTCTGCCCTATTCTACCTATCAGAGCCACATCCTGAAGGGCGCAGGCTTCTAGTTGCCCCCTACTCCACCTATTAACATCTCAGGAAACGGCGATGGAGCAAGGCTGCTATCAAACAAACACTAAAAGACAGATACATTTCTTGTCAATGACGACACTGTGAATGGTGCATTTAAATACCTATGTGTCTTCAGCATTTACTACTTGAATATAGGGGCGCTCTGCAAGATGATACTACTTGCCCTATCAGATGCACACCACAAACTGTAGTGCAAAACGCCATACTCCACAAAGTTTAGAACCCAAATCAAGACCACCGCATTGCTTAAACCAATCCCAGGAAAGAGAGTTCTTAGCATCAGAATGGAATAATTCATCTGCCCCGCACTTAAGGTCACCTGCAGAGCCCCACATGGGTTCACGTTATCACCACTCACCTTTCAACATCTACAGCAAAAAACACCAATCAACCTGCTCTGCTCGCACCACCAACCCATGAACTCCCACGGAGACAAAACCCAGATTAACCTTACATTTACAAGCCATTGCAACAGATTTGAACCAATAGACAGCAGCCCCACAAACATGAATCTATGCATGAGAGATGTCAATCTTCAGCTAAGAAACTACAATATGGAAACTCTGGTACTAACTAGTAGTAGTAAAATGTACTTTTATTCAGACGTCTTAGTCCATATCAACAGCAATTAAAAAGAAATCATACTTTTCATTTACTTACATATAATAAAGTCTTATGAGTTCTACAAATAGTTAGAATTTAGCACACATTCTAAAACTATTATCATACCCCTTCTGCCTCAACACCTTTTTACAAATTAACTAGATACAAGCCTGCGCTTGCAGCCCCAACACACACACGTATTCAAATGTTTCACTTTCTACACATTAGCCTGCATCTTTGAACAATGTTTAAGAAACGTTTTCCTTGGTGTTGAAGTATTTGAGCCCAAAAGAAAAAGGCATTGACAAGGTGCAAATACGTATCTTCTTTTAAGACCTAATGACTTTGCCGATGCTGTACAGTGCCCAGTTGTTTCCAACAATGTAGAGCATCTTACAAACAAATAAATAAATACATTAGGAGGGGGTGAGGGTGCGGTGGGGCAAAGCATCACACCAGGGAGAGAGCGGGGGGGGAGAAGCACACATGGAGAGAAGAAAGCAGAGCGTGGAGGGGCGTGAGAGCAGAAAAAACACAGAGCTAGGTGTGCGGTTAGGAGAAGCACATAAAAGTGAGAGCAACACAGGAACAGTGGAAGAAGCACATGAGGTCAACAACAATACTAAGCGTGAGGTGGAGGGGCTGGAAGTGGACAAGAGAGAAATACTGAGCATGCGTTGGTCATTTGGGGGAGAGAAGGAGAGAGTTGGAAAATGCATGCACTCTCATGGCGTGCTTAACAAAAAAGTACAAAAAGCTCCCAAATTGTGAGCAGTCGAAGGATAGAGGGATAGCCAATCAGAGAGCTGGTAAAAAGGCTACACTCCAGGGGCGTGACAAACACAAGATGAATAGATTGGGACACGGAAAGCCTTTGAATAAGAAACAAGAAAATGCAAGTGACAATAAAGCCAACCAATGTTAAAAAGATAAAAAAAGGGGCAGCCTGTAAGCCCCAGTAATTTATTGGTAAGTTCAAACTAGGGCTTTTGCAACTTGCTATACTTAACTAAACAAGCATTGGCAAAGCCAATAGGCCTCGCCTATGCGAGAGCTATTACCTTTGCCAATTCGTTTTAGCTATGTTGTACACCAGCGTGGTTGCTGTTCAGCATGGCTAAAAGGTAGTGGCAGAGAGGAGAGTGGCATGGAGTGGAGTGTCGAAGTATGGAGTGGCGTGGAGTGGAGTAGAGTTTCATAGAGAGGAGTCATGCAGACTGAATTAGAGTGGCATAAAGTGGTGTAGAGTGGAGTAGAGTGTCATAGAGTGGAGTGTCGTAGAGTGTTGTAGAGTGGAATGGTGTAGAGTTGAGCGGAATGTCGGAGAGTGGGGTGTTGGAGAGTGGAGTGGCGTAGAGTGAAATGTTGTAGAGTGGAATACCATAGAGTGGAGTGGCATAAAGTGGAGTGTTTTAGAGTGTGATAGACTAGAATGAAGTAGAATGTTGTAGAGTGGAGTAGAATAGAGTGTTGTAGAGTGCAGTAAAGTGGAGTAGTGTGTCCTCAAGTGGAGTGAAGTAGAGTGGAGTGGCGTAAAGTGGAGTAGAGTGAAATTGTGTTGAGTTAAATGGCGTAGAGAGATGCAGTGTGTTGTAGAGTGGAGGGGCATAGAGTAGTGTAGAGTGTCAGAGTGGAATATTTTAGAGCGGCGTAAAGTGGAGTGGCGCAGAGTGAAGTAGAGTTTCATAGAATGGAGTGGCATAGAGTGGTGTAGAGCGGAGTGGTGTACAGTAGACTGTCCTAGCCCTACAGTGGAGACCTGTAGAGTGGAGTGGCTTGGTGTAGAGTGTTGTAGAGTGAAGTGGCATAAAGTGGAGGAGAGTGACAGAGTGGAGTGTCATAGAGTAGAGTGTCATAGAGTGGAGTGGCGTAGAGTAGAGAAAAGTGGCAAGGGGTGACATAGAGTGGAGTAGAGTGTCATAGAGTGGAATAACATACATTGGAGTGGAGTAGAGTAGAGTGGTTTGGCATAGTGTCGTAGTGTGGAGTGTCGTAAAGTTGGGTGTTATAGAGTGTGTGGCATAGAATGGAGTGGGGTAGAGTGTCGTGGAATGGAATGGTGTAGATTGGAGTAGAGTAGAGTGTGGTAGAGTGTTGCAGAGTGTCGTAGAATGGAGGAGAGTGTTGTAGAGTGGAGAAGGGGTGAATGTCAGAGTAGAGTGTAGTGGAGTAGAGTGTTGTACAGTGGAATGGCATAGAGTGGTGTGGCATAGAGTGGAGTAAAGTAGTGTGGATAGGCATAGAGTGGAGTAGCGTAGATTGGAACAAGGACCGCTCCTCCGCTATGGCGGAGTAGCGTTGCCCCACTGCTTTTAAGCAATGCGAGGAAGAAGAAACATAAAATGATAATAACTTAGAGTTATTATCATTTTATGTTACCTGCCCTTTGCGGGTATGCGGGCAGGTGGGTGACGCTGCTCTGCTTTCGGAGCAGGGCAGGTGAGGAGTGGTTTGCCCACTCCTAAGTGCGCAATGACTGTTTTATTGGCCTTCTCTGGCCGCCAAAACCAGTCGTGCGCACTTTCCCTGTTCTCCATGCAGGCTGCATTACAGCCTGCATGGAGAACAACCCCAGGCCCCCATTCCCTGGTTGAGCATCGAACCAGGATGCTCAAAACGAATCACAACACTGCATTGCAGCGTTGTGATTCGTCAAGGAGCCTGGATGCTCACCAATCACAATGCAGCATTGTGATTGGCCAGGGGAGCCTGGCTGTACTCTTCATGTGCCTGTCTGACGAGGAGAGAAGACGCGGGACCCGGCGGGGCAAGGTAAGTGTTTTTTTTTTAAATTATATATATTTTTGTCTAAATTGCCCCGCACCCACCCACCCCGCCACCCACGAACCATGCTAGCTGCCACTGGATTGGAAAGTAGTAGAGCAGAGTGTCCTAGAGTGGTGTGGCATAGAGTGGAATAGCGGCGTGGAGTGTTGTAGAGTGGAGTGGAGCAGAGTGAAGTGGTGTAGAGTGAAGCGGCATTAAGTGGTGTAGAGTGTCAGAGTGGAGTGGTGTAGAGTGGCATAAAGTGGAGTGGAGTAGAGTGGAGTGGTATAGAGTGGAGTAGTGATGTAGAGTGGAGTGGCATACAGTGCAGTAGAATGCCGTAGGGTAGAGTGGAGCAGAGTGTCATAGAGTGGAGTGGTGTGGCGTAGAGTGGAGTAGAGTGTAATGGCGCAGAGAGGCATAGAGTGGAGTTAAGTGGAGTGGCATAGAGTGGAGTAGAGTGGAGTGCCGTACAGTTGCATGGAGTTGAGTGTCATAGAGTGGAGTTGCTTATAGTGTATGCATGGTGTGGTAGCACACTGCCATTACATCATACATATTTTCAAATGAAATGACCATTACATTTGGCCAGACATACAGTTTTACTGATATACAGAGCAGAAATTATAGCGTGTGGAAATTGACGTCACTCAGTGTATTGATTTGTTTTGATCGTAATAAAATATTTGTTTCCAGGCCTGTTAATTGATGTCTATTGCTTATTCACTTCTGAACTGCAGCATGGTTATTTGGGGGTGCTTCAGCACCCCCCACTTTCCTACTTCCATGCCTTTGGCATAGGCGTGAAATTGATAGGAGGATTGTTTAACCGCTTCACTGCGGCGCACATTCCCCCGCTGTGCGGGCGAATTCTACGCTTGCGTAAATCGGACGGCCCCTGGCCGTCCGACGCACACGCCCACCGTGACGTCAGACGGCCGAGGGCCGTCCGACGCACGGAAGAGTTTAAGTTCTGCTATTAGTAAACAGCACTGACAAAAATAAACAAGTTTGTACGCAGAATATTGTTCTTCACAGGCATGCAAGATTGATGAACTGGCAGAGATACGGTGGGAAACCTTTTCAAAGACATACAGAAATATAGCACATTTATAGCTTTCTGAACTAGCATACTAGAGAGATGTCTGAAAACACACGTATTCTTGTGGAGTACTTCACGAAAAAAAAAAAGTTCCCTGAAAGCGAGCACTCATGAAAGAATACAGGGAGCTAATCAGAGAGGTTAGGCTCCACGGTAGGGACAAACATATGCTAACGGCCTAAAATAAATAAAGCCAGCAAATAGAAAGCAAGCAAATGTGAGTTACAAAGCCAATGGTAAGCAATGGCTTTCACACGCATTCCCACGGAAGCTTTCAGAATTTCCTTAAGACGTATTTGCAACCAGACATCGGCATAAAAATGCAGATTCAATTTTTCAAAGCTGCTTCACAGTTTCAATGTATTAACCTATCATATTTCTTTGGGAGCCGAGCAGACTACATATGTCCTTACGGCGCAATGTTAAGACTTTGACTTTTATTGGTCTTCAGTTTATAGCTGGACTGTGCTTCTCAGTGCCTCTGATCCTCTTAATCCCATCTAATGAATAAAACATGCCTACCACTTCTAGGAGCCCTTTGCTCATTTGAGGAATTCACTACAAGAGCCCACCCGACTGTTCCAAATCTTATGGAAAGTTTTAATAACTTTACATTGATTGACTTGCAATTGCATTTATATGGCGTTTTTAATATCCTTTATAGATGTTCCACGTTAAGCCCCAAGATACCCTTCGGTGAGCACCATGCATAACCCCTCAACATAACATAACATTCTCATGGTTTCATGCTACTTATTTGGTGCATTGTATCCACCTTATGTTTGATTCTGTGAAAAATTAAGATGTAATCAAACCAGCATTTTCACATTCGTCTAGCCAAAAAATGCCCACTTGCACGTTGATGCCTGCACAGCTTTATGGCTGTAAGCATCCATACACATACAATGCACTCAACATTAGCATTGTAGTACAAGCACAGGTGTATCAATTTCAGATTCTCTAGGAATTTTTCTCCCTTTTTTTAATCTAATGCCCCATATGCTGTCAATCTACACCAATACAAAAAATACGTACTTTCCATTTTCCGATTTTTTAAAATCAAGACCGAATATAACATAGGGTATCGTGGAACCCTGTGCCATGAAAGAGAGCTCACACAGACGGTGTTATATACTCTTCTGAAGTGATGCCTGCTCCACACTCTGTCTGTGATGTGACTGCAGTACATTGGAATTCCAGACATTGTAATTTTGCTCCGTGCAGCACAGGGCATATCACATATACCCATTCCATACATCTCTGCGGTCTTAAAAGCACAGGAATGGCCAGTGATGCCGGTGATGATTCCTGACATATACTCAGCACTGACCCCCAGAACTGGCAATCCCTCTTGACCGCGAGTATCGTCCAAGTATGACCGAGGCCCTGCCCATCTCTCGGGGAGGCTCTGCAGTGCACCCCTAGAAAACTGATGCAGCTAGGAAGTGGAACCCCAAAGAGCGTGCACATGCTGTCGACAGGGTACTGACTTATAGAGCACACAGTGCAAAACGGATTGCTTTCGGGTGCCGGAGTACAGCAGCAAGGACCGGTTGGCGGGCAGCTTGTGGTTATTACATAAAGCGGGTCCTCTGCCTGGTTGGGTTACAGTGCCCAGTCGAAGGCAGGAGGGAATGATTACAGAGTGTAATGAGCACATCTATAACATGGCAGCGGAATCCTACGCCTTATGGGGAACTGGCGATGCGATCTATTGTGGTCCCTGGGTGGTTGAATCTTACGGGGTCGTTCGAGTTCTCTGGGGAGTATTGTAGTGCAATGGATAGGCTGTTCCCTTAGCAGAATGGGTTCCAAAAGGCAGGGGGTTGCTCGGTACTGATTGTGTGAATATTGCGCCATTGCAGTTTTCAGAGGGCCCGTCATTCCAGAGTGCAGAAATGAAGGGCCTTTCGGGGAGGGGGCCCGTTTAATTGTCGTGGGTAGAGTGCCGGGTTTGATTCTGGGATTGACTATGAGTACGGACAACGGGAGGGAGGGCGGGGGTAAGGTAGGCATCACGGACAACAAGAGGGAGGGCGGGGGGGTTAAGAAGGAACGGACAACGGGCGGGGGATGTAAATAAGGCACCACGTAAGCAAAGCATGTCGTGCCATCAGTAAGAGAAACTCCATAAAGAAAATAGTGCTCACAGTCTAAATAACACGTACGTGTAACAACCGAAGTAAAGGGGCCAGTAGCCATGGGAAGGTACAAATGAAGACAAGGCGGTACTAAGGAGGGACTAACAAGCTTATTAAGGAATCAGAAGCCAGCATTTAAGAAAGACAATGACACAAGCCAATTAAAAATATGTGCAGAGAGGGGGCGGGGCTTCTCTTCCCTACTCGACTACAGCAGATCGCCAGAGCAGCGCATGCGCGCTGGCTCAGGCTCGACTTAAAAAGTACTCCAGTTCATTCAGAGACCTTCTAATACAATTGCACCCACAATTATTTCAAGGCTACTTAACTCATACATTTTCAACAATAGTGCCAATCGAAAAAGAAACAAAGGCCTTCTCAAAGTCCAGCTTGTTATAGTTGACAACTAATGTGCAAGCCCAAATGTATCTGTAACTGCAGCTAAAAAACGTAAATAGTTATCTTCTACCTATACTGTCCAGATCTGAAGTAAGAGAGAACTCCTTCGTCTTCTTCCTCAATAGCCTATTATTGAGCATGATTTGCTGATTCATTAGTGCTTGTTGATTCAAAGATGACATCATATTGAGTGCTAAAACCAATACCCTTTGCTTAAATCCCTAGTTACAGGTAAATGACTGGGAGACAAGTCCTTTAAACACTCTGCTGCCACTGACTTAATGTTAGAACTGATTAAGGATCCAATTCAATTTATACACTGAACATCTATTTGACGATCCACGAAGTATAATGCAAATTGTAACAGCAGTGCTTCCCTTGTGAGTGCTTGTGGGAAATCAAGGAGCTTATCTAATATTTTACCATCAAAGCTAGGAAACATCTCCAGCAAACGGCTAGGACCCCCATCCTGCATGACATGGCCCACTCAGGCACACCTAGTCTCTCTATCATGTGGTTGTCTGGGAGGAATACACAAAAGCCACTCGCATCTAGTCATATGACCCAGGAACAAACTACAGGCACCAAATGCCAGGGCACAAAAATGCCAACTGTCTAATAGTGGCATTTTCAGAATTGAGACTTAAAATCTGACTTTACCATTAAAGAGGATTTTAAATTAGAATTCCTCAGACACCAAACTCAACATTTCCCCCTGCTCCCAAGTAAAGGTTAGCACTTTGATAAATGTAATAAGGTAACCCAATGAGAGAGATAGGCCTCACAGTAGTGAAAAATGAATTTATGGGTCTTTATTACCAGGGCATGTAAAACTTAAAAGTACATGCCCAACTTTTTAATTACAATGCGCCCTATGGACTGTTTAGGGCCTACCTTAGAGGGGGACTTATATGTATTAATAAGAGAGTTTAAAGGCTTTGGAAGGCAGCTATATTGGCAAGTCGAATTGGCAGTTTAAAACTGCTGGCCGGCCTGGGACATGTTTTAAAGGACTACTTAAGTGGGTGCCACAATACCTGTCACAGGCCTATAATTTACAGGCGCTGGGTATGTAGTCCACCACTTTACTAGACTTGTAAGTAAATGAAATATGCCAATCAAGTGTGAGCCAATTTTACCACGTTTTAGGGAGTGAGCACAAACACTTTAACACTGATTTGCAGTGGTAAAGTGCACAGAGTCCTTAGGCCAACAAAAACAAACTCAGAAAAATAGGAGTGAAGGCAAAAGGTTTGGGGTTGACCCTGCATAGATGTAATTTAACGTCATGAATGATGTAATATGTGAGGTCATAAGCAGTACATGGTGGGGGTACAAGTTATAGTTAGCTCAATAAACTATAACTGGTGAATCTCAGCATTTTGTCTGATTTAAATCAATATTTTTTAAACTATTACAAGGCCTATTTATAACCTCACTTTAACTTTTTTTCGGTGAATTTCTTTGCATTTTTTAATGTAAGCTAATATGTTAGCACCCTACATGACTATAAGGTCACATTAATCTTTGTTTTTTTCAATTAATATAAAGGTCCTGGATGTGGCTATTTGAATAGTAAAGATTTAAGTACATATAGCACCAGTGTAGCATGGGAAACAGAGCATGCACTCGTTTGTGCACAAACAAGTCAACCCTCAACAGGTAGCATCAGTGCAAGCTTCCCTTGTTCTTGAGCATCTTTGAGTTTTCATATTTGATGACCTCAAAGCGGATAAAAATATGCTAAAGCAGCAGAGGGAAAGAGAATAATCAAGCCAGCAAAAAAATCAGAGTTGTTATACAACTGTACAAATTCACACATCACTGGTAGAGCTTCTTCCGAAATTATGTTGCGACATATGAAGGGAACTGCAATATATGTCCAGATTCACACTTTGCAGTCACAAAGATAGCACAAGTGACTTTGTAAATAAATAGTACTAATGCAGTGATATGTATTAAAATTCACAATTATCACTGTAAATCACAATAAAGACATGAAGTAACCCTTAGAAATAAGAACGAAAAGACTGGAGGGTGTTTAGTGGTATTGACACCTTCTTCCGTCCTTATCTGAGATTCACATAGGAATGCACCAATGCTTTGCGCTCATTGCTTTGGTCACACCTAAGGGCATTCACTAAATGGAGGCTGTTTGTCTCAAAGAGCTTTCACTGTGGCTGCTGGCATTAGGTAAGGGTGCAGTCACAGGCAGCAGTCTGATGAACAGCTGTATACTGGTATCGCTTCACAATAGACAACAACCATCAACTGCAGAACCTCCAGCCACTCCTAAATACCAACTACACTTACCCTGTGTTTTGGTGGCTATTTTTTCCACTGAGAGCCAGCACATGCAATGCCCATAAAAGATGACCAAGCAGGCAAATATCACCCCTGGAAATCCAAAGGTAATTGGATTTGTTGTGTGTTACTGATTATTTTGAGCCTTGGACAGCATGCGTTTGGAGATACTGACTGCCTCGAATGGATTGGTTTTCTTGCATTAATCAAGCTAAGCAGAAACACTTAATGAGTTCTGGTCTCTCCTGCACTCAGTCAAAGCTCGTTGGTGTGACCTCCAAAGGCGGGTTCAGTGACCCACTCATAAGAGAGCTGCATCTGTGACGAGTGGCACTTCAGGCGCTGGTTGGCAGCAGGTGAGGTCCTTGAACAGGCAATTTAGCTCTCTTCTCCCAAGAGGAGCAGCACATTAGCCGTGTAATGCATTTAGCCCCCACCAGCTGGAGCTTGTGTTTCTAATTACATTCTTCACAGTGTGTCTTCCAGTTGGTATCACAATCATCGGCTGCCATCCGAGTTCAGACGGCAGCAGCATCTATTTCAGATGATGATTTACATTTCACAGCCGTACCATGGCACTGTGAACACATCTTTGTGGAAGGTCAGCGTGTAACTCCCAGGAGCGTGAATCTAAATTTGTTTATATTCGAGACTCAACCCAAATCAAGAGGCCATACAGAACGCTGCAGCCAGACTCATCCTCAGCCTTCCCTGACTAACTCACAACACACCCCACCTCAGGAAACTCTACTGGATCCCTGTACAGAAGAGATTCCAATTCAAGCTGCTGACCCATGCACACAAAATTCTACACAACCAGGGACCTGCCCACATAATCCACTGGTTGAAATTCCACCAACCGTCGAGAAGACTACGTTCTGCCTCCCTTTCACTTGCCCATACTCCCCGCATCCACCGAAGCAGGAGTGGTGAACGCTCCTTCTACCACATCGCAGCAAAGACCTGGAACAGGCTCCCCATGCACCTCCAGACCATCACCTCACTTCCGGAATGCTGAATGGCCCCCAAGACCTGGCTTTTCGAATAAGCCTCGGGACCTGTAAGTGCCTGAATATTAAATCGGGTAGTTAGCCCCGCTTAATGAATCCTGATTGAAGATGTCAATTCTGGCAGTTCCTTAGCTTCCAAGAACATACAAAAAAAGTCGCGGGCACCTGTTTTGGTCTCTTGCGGGGTCTCAAGCCGCTGCTGAGGTTTTTCAATCCGCTTACTCGCCAGCTGATTGTCCAGTCTGCTATTCTATCCAGACTGGACTACGCTAATTCGCTCCTCTTAGGAGCCTATCAGGCTGAGGTAATGCGACTACAGCGTGTGCAGAACGCGGCTGCCAGAGCCCTTTTAGGGCTCCCACGTCACTGTTCCGCCACTGACGCCGTTCGGCGGCTTCACTGGCTTCCGGTGGCCAAACGGATCCAATTTAAGGCACTCTGCCTATCCTTTAAGATCCTGAAACTTGCTTCACCCTGCCTCCTTGCCAATATGCTAACCCCTACAAACCCTTGCGCGAGCTGCGTTCCTCGGGGCAGCATTTAGTCACTGTCCCCCGGGTGAAGCGTGAACGGGCCGGTGGTCGTTCCTTCCACTACACGGCCGCTAAACTATGGAATTCTCTGCCCCCTCAGATCCGCTGCCTAAATGACTTGCTGGCTTTCAGGAAAGCTATTAAAACCTTCCTCTTTCCATGAGCTTAGACCGCCTACCCTCTTCTTCTGTTGCCTACCAGTCTCTCCTTTACCCTGCTACTCTCTGTTGCTGGCAGCGCCGGGACGCCTCTTCGCTGGGGCAGCTGCGCGCTTTTTAAATCTGGCTAACATAACAGGCAGGTAATTCCTAGATCACAGGAGATTTACAAATTCTTGTAGATCTATGGTCTTCTATGCATTGCTGTCCTACTGCACCACGCAATATTTCCATATACTTAGAACAGTGATTGTATTACATCTTGACTTGGCCCCAAGAGGTCAAACAATTTGCTGATGCTGTGATGTACGAAAAAAGCATACCATACCATGTTCTTGCAATAATGTTAGCTTGGGTGGTGGCCCTCGGCAACGCAGGAGGCTTGGTATATGCAGGCTGTGGTCTAAGGAGATGGTGAGATATGGTCTGTGGATCATGTAGACAAATACACCAGTATGAGATGCTTCATTTACTCACCACTTAAAAATCGTTTTATCCCCATGTACCGCAATTTCCTCTGCCAAAGTTGTTCATGTTTATGAGTTACATAACCAGCATTATTAAGCACTATGTTAAGCCTGGTCATTTGCATAAACATTGAGTTTAGGACTCTCTCCTTGACTCATAGAACTATTTGGGATGAAGGTTTCATACTATCGCATGAAGATTTAGGGAACACACCAGGCAAGGAGGAAGCTGTGCATAATGGACCAGGTGATGTTAATCTTTTCAAGATTTCCAATGGGGGAGGCGCCCTGCGCCGACTGCACAAGCCTGGGTGGAAGACTACGCACACTGCCAGGAGCAATTTTCATATTATTGGGACCTGATGCCCCCTAAGACAAGGCCCAAAGATATTTGGGAGCCCTTTGTATCCCACCTGAAAAGAATCCCCGCAGATGAGATGACCATACACATCCCCGTCAACGATCGCCTAACTACGCCCAGGTGGACCACTGCCGCTTACCTGGACCCTTCACCCCGGCAGTACATGTTCGCGGCCACTGATTGCTCTGAAATTAATAATTAACGTGTAGTGCTGTTTTTTGATGTATTCGAATTCTTACAATTACAAGCATGACAGACTGTATTGTGTACGGCGGAAACGATTAAACCACGCTGTGAATTTACGAATGGCTATGTTCTGAGGGGTATGTTTTTCTCTTTCTGTTTGGTTTTCTTTCTTCTTGCTACCTGAAAATCAATAAATAAAGTTTGCAAAAAAAATAAATCTTTCCAAGATTTCACCATGGTGAGCCAACATCGACTGTTGCTTTACTCAGATGGTCAAGGATTGTCTTCTTAAGTGGGCCTTGGCTAGTTGTCCGGTTTGGGTGAATGTCCTTTTCCTCGCTCCAGCTTTCAAACCACCTTTAATTGCATAAAGGGCGGAATATACGTTTTTGATAACATTACATAGCAACACATCAGTATCTGTCTATTAACTAAATGTGCACTAGACACCCCCTGAGAGCTCTTTTTGCACTCTCATTTGAGAGCTCTTTAAGTTAAATCTTTCCAGTGAACACTAAGCAGGTGTTGGAATCTAGGGGGAATAAGGGAGAGTAAAACAAACTGTAGCTCCTCTGGCCCACTATTAATGTTAGCACTACATAGTAATTATTTTCTTATGAGAGAAGAGGTTACTATCTGCAATAATATATAACTCTTTCCATCCTAGTCTCCCTAGTGTTTCTTTTACAAAAGATAGCCATGGAATTGGTTATAGATTTTCCAGGCCAGGAATCTACCTCTAGACCCATTCTTTTAAATTGTGTATGTTGGTTAGAAAATGCAGGCACCAAGATAATTAAAGGAGTATAGCTTGTTTCACCCACTAAAATATCCCAGCCCATCTCTTCGTGGACAGCAATGGTCGGCCAACATTAGGGTATGCTCAACGCAAAATATAAAACTATTTTCCTCCACTTGCAGCAGATACACTATAGCATGAAACTACACCACAACCCATATGTCAACACAGCAACACTCTTTTTTGCATGCACACGAGGCGTTTAGGGAATGTGGCAACTATTTATGGTTCCCAAAACTAAGGACATCACCATTTATTTTTGCTACATCAGTGGATTTCGTTGATAAATGGAGGCACCCAACTTTAATTGGATCCAACACCAAAATAAGCAAGGTTTGCCAATGCTTTTTAGCACTGGCAGGCGACCGCATGTGTCAATACGCTATGAACACGCATGGCAGATAATCTTTGAATGTGTCTTCTAATAATGAAAACCTATACCAAGATAGTCACCTATGTGCATAAATGGGTAACGATGCATAGCAGTCATCATTAGTTTACTGTTCTAACATGGCCATGTTGTTCCTAAGAATTAACACACAGCCCACAAGCATTCAAGTCCTGTCATTGTATTGGAAAGCAATATACCATCATCGGCATATAATACAATTGGAATGTTTGCTTTATTAATTCTGCAAAAGAAATAATTGATGGACGGAATGCTGGGCAATGCAAACATTCACCACCCCCAGTCACAAGGATCTGGGTTAAATCCATCATTCTTTTGCTCACCACACCACCCCAGTTTGGACCCAGCCATATGCAAATCAGTCTTGACCCTGTTCCTTGTGGGAACAGTCCAGCCCGAACTGCCAAGCCACGTCCTCCCTGGACAGGAAACAAGCATCCTGGGACTGGTTTCAAGGCATCACCCTTCACCAGCCAGGCTAGCTTGAATCCTGTGGTGTAGTGAGCACGGGACCCACGTCTGGCCATACCCTTCCCACTTAGGGCGACATATGCAAAAGAAACAATTGATGGACGGAATGCTGGACAATGAAAAACATTCACCCCCAGTCACAAGGATCTGGGTTAAATCCATCATTCTTTTGCTCACCACACCACCCCAGTTTAGACCCAGCCATATGCAAATCAGTCTTGACCCTGTTCCTTGTGGGAACAGTCCAGCCCGAACTGCCAAGCCAGGTCCTCACTGGACCGGAAACAAGCATCCTGGGACCGGTTGCAGGGCATCACCCTTTATCAGCCAGGCTAGCTTGAATCCAGTGGTCTAGTGAGCACGGGACCCACGTCTGGGCATACCCTTCCCACCTAGGGTGACAAATGCAAAAGAAACAGTTGATGGACGGAATGCTGGACAATGCAAACCTTCACCCCCAGTCACAAGGATCGGAGTTAAATCCATCATTCTTTTGCTCACCACACCACCCCAGTTTGGATCCAGCCATATGCAAATCAGTCTTGACCCTGTTCCTTGTGGGAACGGTCCAGCCCGAACTGCTAAGCCAGGTCTTCCCTGGACCGGAAACAAGCATCCTGGGACCGGTTTCAGGGCATCACCCTTCATCAGCCAGGCTAGCTTGAATCCCGTGGTGTAGTGAGCACTGGACCCACGTCTGGGCATACCCTTCCCACTTAGGGCGACAAATGCAAAAGAAACAATTGATGGACGGCTGTTCGGGCTGGACTGTTCCCATTGGGCTCAGGGTCAAGACTGATTTGCATATGGCTGGGTCCAAACTGGAATGGCATGGTGAGCAAAAAAACGATGGATTTAGGCCCAGATCTTTGTACTGGGGTGAATGTATGACATTGTTCTACATCTGTCCATCAATTGTTGTTTTTGCATTTGTCACCCCCGAGTGGGACGGGTATGCCCAGACGTGGGTCCCGTGCTCTCCATGCCACTGGAGTCAAGCTATCCTGGCTAATGAGGGCTGAAAGCCCGAAATCGGTCCTAGGATGCTTGTTTCCAGTCCAGGGAGGACCTAGCCTGGCAGTTCTGGCTGGACTGTTCACATTGGGCGCAGGGTCAAGACTGATTTGCATATGGCTGGGTCCAAACTGGAATGGCATGGTGAGCAAAAAAACAATGGATTTAGGCCCAGATCTTTGTACTGGGGTGAATGTATGACATTGTTCTGCATTCTGTCCATCAATTGTTGTTTTTGCAGTTATTAATTCTGGGCACATCTGATAGTGCAACACCAAGCACACCTTCTCGAATAATAATTAGATCTCATTTGTTCTTACATGCTTCTGACAATAAATAAATCTCTCTCTCTCTCTCTCTATGTATATATATAAAAATGCTAGTTATTTCCATTGTTGAGCATCGGGGCGGGGCATGACTCATGAGAGGAGTGTAGTATTATATAAAAAAGGTAGGAGTTCCCGTTGAAGATCCATGTTAGGTGCACGCTGCTTCTCACTCCACTATATTTGAGATTTATATGTATACCTTTCCAAAGCCCAGTTGCAGTTGCCACACCAGGTGTTCTAACCAAGGATGGTGCTGCCCGATTCAATACAACAGTGATTCAAGTAGGAAAATGAGGGTGCACTCACGAAGCCATGGTCAAGTGTGGCTTAATTGTAGCAGATGTTCACCCACGCTTTTTGGACCCAGAAGGCCTGGCACATGGTAAGAAGCCAATCGATTTAGTGCACCATATAAACAAATCAACAAGTGATTGCAACGAAGTATAGAGTTAAAAGAAATACATAAAGATTTGCAGACTGCATTGTTCCTACGATCCTATACTTCCATGTGCTCGGTCCACAGAGCAGAACTCCTCACTCAACCGCTCCAGGAGCCACGGGCTTTCACTTAGACCTTGGGGTGGTCAGCTTGATTATCCTCCTGTGGAGAAGGGGTCCCCCAACAGGAGCTCATTGTGCCTTCCTCACAGCTCGAGTGTTTGCTCCACTCAATCCCGATCTCCACCACTTTGAAAACTGCAACCATCTCAGTGCCTCAATCATTTAGTTCATTGTTATTCGTGCATCTTTTTTGGGCTCTTTTGTGACCTGGCTCGTGGAGTTAACAGTGACACATATTCTCAGGTCCTTGGACAAGCCAAATCCCAAACCTACCTTTAAATGAAGTTTTCTTGTGCCTTAGGCTTTTTTTAAACGTTGTCAAATTTCTTGAAGTTCACTTTATAAATGTTAAATGTTTTGATAAAAGAAGTTTAGAGGGAAAGGCTTTGTAGATTTAAATATCCTACTTGAAACCTCTGAATTGAACCCTCCATTTTTAGGTCTTGCGTCTAGCGTTGCAGTGCGCAGCGCGAGACCTCTTGAATGGGGTTTTGAAACTGACCTAGGAATCGCACACGCTCGTGCGTGTGCGATTCGTTTTCCCCCCGGCTATTGGGCTTTGCGTGCGTCTTTATAAGAAAGACAGCACGCAATTGGGCAAAGGCGGGCGCATGTCCCGCCTTTGCCGCGCCCATTCCCACCAGTGTCTAGCACGCGCAGCAGCGCGCGTTCGCCTCGCTCCTCCCCCCCCCGCTCCTCGGTGGTGCGCGCGCACCACAGGTTTTGATTCTGTGCTTGTTAATTTTATCGGCATCCGTCAGAGGCACTGTAGTGCCACTCTCTCCCCAGCTCTGCCCGCCGTTCTTTCCATACTCCGTCTGCTGACCCCTCGTTGTGCTAGAAGTACTGTGCTGCCTATATGTCACCTAACCCACTTTGCCAAGCCTTTGGCTATATGGAAAAATGCCCCTTCTATGTAAGTAGTCTCGGTCTCTGGTGACAAGTGCAGGAATTAAGTGTCTGAGGACATGTGTAATCCGAAGAGGAGTGGCGGAACTGTGCTTGTGGCCTGGTGAATACTGCAGACACTCACTATCTAACGGTGTCTGTTCTCTGCAGGATCTCGATGTCTGACACCACCGATAGTCTGCTAAGAAATGCGGAAACACACACTGACAGTGCATGCAGTTGGGTGAATGGTGTAGGCACTCACTAACGGTGTCTGTTCTCGGGACAGACGTGCAGGATCTCGATGTCTGACACCACCTGTAGTCTGCTAAGAAGTACGGAAACACACACTGACAGTGCATGCAGTCCGGTGAATGGTGCAGGCGCTCACAATCTAGCGGTGTCTGTTCTCTGGAGAGACGTGCAGGATCCCGATGTCTGACAACACCTGTAGTCTAACGAGGACTGCAGGAAAACACTGACAGCGCTTAAGGATCGGCAAACAGCGCAGACACTCACTCTGACGATGCATGGTCCTTGGTGACAAGTGCAGGAACTCCGCGTCTGGCGCCATCTGCAGTCCGGTGGAGAAGTACGGGAAGACATCGAGAGTACTTGTGGTCTGGTGAACAGTGCAGGCACTCACTATCTGACGGTGCCTGTGCTCTGGTGAGAAGTGCAGTCATTGAGGGCGCTCGTTCTCTGGTGAGAACTGTTGTTCTATCTGACAAGGTCTGTAGCCTGGTGAGAAGTGCAGGGATTGGGAGAAGGGCCTGACACCCCATATAATCTGAGGGCAAGTGCTGGTGCCTAGTGACAGTGCCTGTAGTCTGACGAGAAGCCACTTGTAGTCTGATGAGAAGTGCTGGTACACACTGACAGTGCGTGTGGTCTGGTGAAAAGTGCAGGGACTCACTGTCTGATGGTGCGTGTTCTCTGGTGAGAGCAGGTGCTCAATCCGACAGGGTCTGTAGCATGGTGAGAAGTGCAAGGGACTCACTGCCTGATACCACATATAGTTTTTTGAGAAGTGCGGGTACACAGTGCCTGAAAGTCCCGGTAATCCAGAGTGAACTGTAGAATTAGATTGATGTAAACTGAAACGCAGGTGGTCTGGTGACCAATGCAAGCCTCTCTGTCTGACAGTGCCTGTTTTCTGGTGAGAAGTGCTGCATGTGGTTTGTTGAGAAGTGCAGGTACTCGCTGTTAGTGCCAGCATTCGTGTAGAAAGTGCTAATATACAGCCTGACAGCGCCTTAAGGCTTGTTATAGGTGCTATCTGCCAGCGCTTAGAACTGCAGGATTCAACTGATGCACAGTTCATGCAGGCTGGAGAACCATGCAGGTACTCAAGCTCTGAGAGTGACAGCAGTGTGCTCACCACTGACAGCTCCTGTAGTCACCACTGACAGCTCCTGTGGCCTTGTGAGAAGTGCCTGCGACTGTCAACCAGTCACTGTACTTCATGCACTCGCTGTCTGATGAAATGAATAGATAACCGGCACCTGGGAGTGCCTGTACTCGAACGAGCAGTGCTGGTGCCGACTGTCAAAAAGTGCCTGCAGTCTGATGAGAAATGCAGGTACTCAATGTTATGTAGTGATTGTAGTGTGAAGTGCAGTTTGAAGTGCATATGCTCGTTGTCTGAAAGTGGTATCACCAGGATGAGAAGACGTCCTCGCCCTTTGAAAGTGCCTGCAATAACGAGAAGTGCAGGTGCTGAATGTTATAATGTTTGTAGTCCAATGAGAACTCTAACTAAGTATGTGCTCTCTGAAAGTGTGTGTGTTCTGATGAGAAGAGTGGGTACTTTCCGATTGGAAGTTCCTGCAATCTAATGAGAAGTGCAGGTACTGACTGTATGAAGCTGTCTGACTCCGATGAGAAGTGCAGGCACTCTGTGTTTAATCATGTTTTTAGTCTGATGAAGAGTGCAGGTAACCGCTGCCTGAAAGTGCCCACACTCTTATGAGAACAGGTACCCACTTCCCAAAATCGCCTGCAGTGCATTCTAGTAAGAAGTGCAGGTACTCAATGTTATAGTGTTCATTGTCTGCTGAGAAGGTACCCGCTGTCTGAAAGTGTAGGCACTCTGATGGGAACAGATACTCACTGACCGAGAGTGCACGCAGTAATGAGAAGTGCCGATATTGATGGTTATAGTGTTTTTGTTTGATGAGAAGTGCAGGTTCTCGCTATCCGAAAGTGTCCGCACACTGGTGAGAAAAACAGGTACTCACACCCTCAAAGCGCCTGCAATCTGTTGAGAAGTGCAGGTACTGAATGTTATAGCCTTTGTAGTCTAATAAGAAGTGCAAGTACTCTCTATCTGAAAGTGACAGCACTCTGGTGAGAAGAACAGGTATTCATCGCCTGAGACTGCCTGCAGTTTAATAATAAGAGCAGGTGCTCAGTGTTATAGTGTTTGTAGTCTTATGAGAAGCGCAGGTATTTGCTATCTGTAAGTGCCCACACTCTGGCGAATAGAAGGCAGTGACTGCAGTCTAGTGAAAACCTCGGTCACTGAATGTTAGGAAGTGTATGTAGCCTGGTGAGAAGCGCCGGTACTGAATATTAGAAAGTGTCTGAAGTCTGTTGAGAAGTGCAGGTACTGAATGTTATAGCCTTTGTAGTCTAATAAGAAGTGCAAGTACTCTCTATCTGAAAGTGACAGCACTCTGGTGAGAAGAACAGGTATCCACCACCTGAGACTGCCTGCAGTTTAATAATAAGAGCAGGTGCTCAGTGTTATAGTGTTTGTAGTCTTATGAGAAGTGCAGATATTTGCTATCTGTAAGTGCCCACACTCTAGCGAAAAGAAGTGAGTGACTACCGTCTAGTGAAAAGCACAGTCACTGAATGTTTGGAAGTGTGTGTAGCCTGGTGAGAAGTGCAGGTACTGAATATTAGAAAGTGTCTGCAGTCTGTTGAGAAGTGCAGGAGTGTATGCAGCCTGGTGAGATGTGCAGTTACTGAATGGTAGAAAGCGTCTGCAGTCTGTTGAGAAGTGCAGGTACTGAAGGCTATAAAGTACATGTGGCATGGTGAGAAGTGCAGGTACTCGCTTTGTGAAGGGAAGTGCTAGCCACACTTTCTGAAGGCAGGTACCTTCTTGAGCCGACCCTTGCTTACGGTGCCAATAAAAGTCAATAAGTTGAAAGTAAATAAGATTTTCATATGCTGTAGATAACCACTCTATGGATGGATGCATGAATGAATTCAAAAGTAAATGCATTTACTTCACTCATTGAGTCATATCCCAGAATGCTTTACACTAGGAAAAAAGGCATAAGGAAGCTATATCCGAAGTCAGTACATCTAAGAACAAGCATTGGCAAAAACAGTAGCTCTCATCTACAAGAGCTATAGGCTTTTTCAATGCTTTCAGCCACGTTCAACAGCAGCCGGGCTGACGTGGCCAGTACTGTCCGTGTGAAAGCGCTGTTTTTCTTATAGTGGTTGGGGGTAAAAAGCAACACAAACAACAAGCGGGTGGGGGAGACAAACAAGCACAAAGGCCGGGTGGGGGGGAAGTTAAACCAATACGAACAACGGGTAATTGGAGGGATACAGCAACACAAAACAACGGGCTGGTGGAGGTTGGCAAGAACAACACGGACATCGGAAATAGTACTGGAATGACAGCACGAGCAGCGAAAGTACACTAATCAAACTAAATCAAAGAGTGTTTGATCCATGCTGTGCGGCAAATTCCAATTTGAGGAATTTACCGCACAAAATACTGATTCCACATGTACCGCCTAATTTTCCAGAAGACAGCTATCATTTGAATTCTTTAAAACACCCGGTATTTACCGCAGCATGCGGTGTTAGTACTTAACCCCTTCAGTAAATACCTCACCCCTTAATCCTAACATTGTAATCACGGCCATGGTGTTGTAGTGTGTGCTGCATCGGGGTACATACTTCCACACTACTGTGCAATTACTCAAACTTGTGCATAGTCAGAAAGTCTCTGCACAAATAAGTCGAGGAAACATGGAAACAGAACTAAGAACAAGCAACTGACACGTTAGATTGCACTTTCTGGGTCTCCCCCAAACAGAACAGCCCTTAATATAAACATCTGAGGCAATACAAGGGCCATATGGAGGACAATCACTAGAGGAAATGTTCTTATGTAGAACGTATATAAGACGTGTTTGCAAAACGTATATAACACTTACAGTGGGGCACTAAAGGAAATGTGTATAACTTTAAATACCTATAAAAACTGCTGAAAACAGTGGCCTTCCCAAGACCTGAAACATATCAAAGCATAACGTTTAAATTAAGACATACTGACAACTAGTTCTTATGGAACATTTGCCTTCTGATAATGCACTTATGAATTTTTTATATTCTTTCCTGGAACATATAATTATTTACCAAATGCAACCTATGCACTGCCATTTAACTACTTTCTATTGATATGCAACTATGTAAAGCGCCCTGTAAACAGCACTGGCGTCATAATTACAGTGTCGTAGCCATGCAGAACTATAAATAAAGAAACTTTATTTTAATTTTCAAGCTGGTGAATCGGAATAGCATTTGCCATTCTTTTACAGTAAAGGCTTGTGGCCAGTTGTAGGAAACTCATTCCGATTCGGAGGTTGCAACCACAACAAGCATTTGCAATGCCATAGGTCTCGCATTATTAAAGTTTGAGCTATTGGTGTTGCATTATTTAGCAATGCCAATAGCTCAAACTTTAATAATGCGAGACCTATTGTATTGCAAATGCTTGTTTTTCCTAGCCAGGATATTCGGTTTCCTTTTGTTCTCTCTTCCCAACACCAGTTTTCTTCAAGGCACATTTACTGATCTGTCAAAGACGTCAACGTCCCTAAATGATCATTTTCTTTAGTAAGAGGAAAAACCGACTTTATTACACTGTGTTCATTTGTTTTTCATGCTCTCAGTATCTGTCTAGAGCAACAGTCTATGCAGCATGGGTCCATACATTTCTTTAGAGTATTTGCTAATTTTTGTGCATGTTTTTGTGAATGTGTTTGTGTGTGGGTGTGTGTGAGAAAGACAGAGAGAGTTGTATTTTTCATGGGCCCTCAGGGAATACTAGCAATGGGTGCCATCATTATCTGAGTTTTCTCTACTGCTCCTTGATATGTGCCCTGACAGCTTGCCAGCCTCCCACAGACTGCCAGCTTTAGTTGTCACTCAGCAGCAGGGCTCTCACACATGATAACTGGTATTTGCACAGCTCCTCCAACTAGTCTGTGGGGAAAAAAGGCAAACAAGTATTGGGAAAGCCAATAGGTCTCCACTTTGGGACATACTGTCTTTGCAGTACTTTTTGGCAATGCTGAATATCATCAGTCAAAATAATTCTTTCTGCAAATGCTGATTAGTATCAGCAAACAAAGGAGCAATGGCACTGTTGGTGGTTGTGTTATTGTGTAGACACGCCCATGTTTCGCTACATATGTGAACACCTACAGAATAAGGCAGGCACCATTTTCTTTATTTTTCATTGACCGATTTCAGATGTCAGTCAATAAAAACAATAGATACTGTCAGAGCGTGAAAGCTCGTTTGTATGGGCTGGCACCAATTTGATGCCAGGCCTCCCAAAAACATATAGAGGATGTGGCGTTATGGCCAGAGCTGCCAACTTTGGAACTAGGGAACCAAGTTTTGAGTCTCAGCGTCTGCTCAACATCTTGTGATTCTAGGCAAATCACTAAATCTCCCTGTGGCAAAAAACAATAAAAAACTGATTGTGACATTGTGGTAATGTAACTGGTACTCATGATCTACATAAAACTGCAAAATATATATATATTTTTTAAAACAAAAAAGAGGGGGCAAAGGAGGTTGAGGGATGCAGTGAGGAGTGGGCGGGGGACACGAGGGAGAGAGCAACATGGAGGAGCTAGGGAAGCTTATGAGGAAGACTGCAAAATGGGAGTGGAGGTCAAGCACACGAGGGAGACAACCACACAGAGTGTGCAGGCAGGGAGGAAGAATTACACGGGAGAGAGTGCATGCAACTACGAGGGAGAGAGCAGGGGGGAGCAGGGGGGAAGGGGGGAGAAAATACAAGAGGGATAATGCTGGAAAACACATGCACTCGGAGAGAGTGCTTAACCAAAAACAGAAAAAGTAGTTTCCAAAAAGTGAGTAGCGGAATGACACACATCAGTCAGTAAAGAGGTTGGTAAAGATTCTGTTCTCCAGGTGAGTACCAAACACAAGATGGATAAGGAAAGCCATTTAGTAAAAAGCTATCAAACGAGTGACAATAAAGCCAACCAGTAGTAAGAAATGGGCAGGTTGTAAGTCCCTGTAATTTCCTGGCAAGCTGGCAATGGGTCTTTTGCAAACAAACAGCTTGTGCTGTGTGGTAGGCTCAACCTAAAAACACTACTGCACCTTGAGTACCACTGGAAAAGTGAGTTTATTAGACACCTGGACCGACTTGAGGCGGGACAGTCAAGAAGTCTTTTACTTAAAATAAAAATTGAAACCTGGTCCATTAGTTAACAAGCTGCATCTGAAAATTACAATGTATTCATTGCAGTATTAGGGCTTGTTATGGCATCAATAAACCATAAACACCAGTATTTTGGGTGAAATACTATTTTATGATTCATTTGTTTTCATTCATTTCATTTCAAATAGCTTTATTCGACAGCATATGTCATAAAAGCATCGAATAGCATATATACATTAAAAATAGCTTCTGTACAATAAAAAAGAGAGGGGAATCATATAATACAGAGGGTTGTTTAGCAGTCTCATAAGATATAGTTAATAGCAGCATATTTGGTTAAAACCATTAAACAAATATCATAAAAGAGAATTCATTCAGGGGCACTGTGTACATATAAGGGACAAGTCAATTATGATGAGCAGCATATAACAATGTATGTATAAGGTACTAGTGCTATCCTTAAAATTAATAGCAGCATATTTGGTTAAAACCATTAAACAAATAACATAAAAAAGATTCCATTCTGGGACACTGTGTAGATATAAAGGGCAGGTCAGTTATGGTGAGCAGTATATGACAATATATATGTAAAGTGCTAATGCTATCCCTAAAATTAATAGCAGCATATTTGGTTAAAATCATTAGACAAATGTCATAAAAGAGATTTCATTCTAGAACACTATATACATATAGGGGACAAATCAGTTAATGTGAGCATTATATAACAACGTATAAATAAAATGCTAATGCTATCTATATCATGATTAATACTTTAAAAATTACATTGCAGACCAATATAGTATGTGATTTAAACACCTATAATAGATCGTGTGTCTACATTGGGGTCACACTTTGTATGGCTCTAATTCTTATTAGCCAGGCCCGGCCTAAGAACTTGGCCACTCCACATGAAAAAAGGACGCTGGGATCAGATTTTAGAATACGCAGAGCAGACCGGAAGTCACGAGTGCCCATGCCACTACATATTGGTTTTATCCACTTGCTCCTAGGTGTAGCATATGCAGGGCAAGCAAAGAGGACATGGGCAATGCATTCGACCAACGCTCCGCAGCACGGACAGTGCTCTGTCTTGTTCTCGGCTGTACGCCACTTAGTAATATAGGTATTAACGGGGAGCGTGCCGAACCTAAACTGAATGTACAAGGTCCTATCTCTTGGGACCTGGATCACATCTAGGTAAGGCTCCAAACATCTGGCTTGCTTAAACAAGAGGAACTCTTCTGACAATCTACCCAACATTGGCTTGCATACTTCTTGCCTGTCAAACCAGTCCCAATAACATCTCTTAAGTTCCGCTTTACACGGCGGTATATGGGTATCCCATGAATCTTTAAGGCCAAGTTGCATCATTGTTTTCTTCACATATGATAGCCACTTGACCTTGTGGTTCACATCCAAATTCATTATCTCCGTTAGAGCTAAAGCATAATTAGTGAGCTCTTCGGTACGCCGTATGCGAGCCCAGAAGAGCAAAGGTCGTAGCCTGGCTATAGCTCCAAATGGACGCCTACCCATGTCGTGCATTAATGGTATTAAAGGAGTGTTTCGTGGGAGCATCACCAGATCCCTCAGAAATTTGTGCTCTGACCTGCTTATTTCATCCACATTTTCAAACCCCCATAGCTCGGCTCCATACAGAGCCGAGCTAACTGCTTTTGCTTCATAGACTGCGAGCGCTGGGGCAACAGGCCTACTATATGAGGAGCGATGTTCTTTGCTTATTGCCCCAGTCACGCGTCTATGATTCAATAGCTTTTTAGCTATATGGGGCCTCCAGAGCATTTTGTCTGAGAGTCGCATGCCCAAATATTCAAAATTCCCGACTCTCTCAAGGGGGGTACCATTAAGTAAGAAGTTGTTCCTGAAGGATTTAGGAGGGTTCAAAGCCATAAGCTTTGTCTTGATAACTAATCCCCGAGCATCACAAAAGGATTGATACCTACTCAACAGTTTTTGAAGCCCAACTGGAGTCTTTGCCACCAACAAAGTATCGTCGGCGAACAGGAGTGTTGGCACTTTGTCACCCACCAAGATTGGCGCGTCGGCTGGGTCCTCCTGGAGAAACTTCACCACCCCGTTCACATACAAAGAGAACAGGGTGGGAGCCATCACGCAACCCTGGCGCACTCCCTTGCCAACAGGAATCTGCTCCGTTAGCTGCCCTTGGACACCCCATCTCACTTGAGCATAAGTACCCTCATTTGTTTTCTATTTCGGAAGAAAATATGTTTTTAGTATAAAAACGGTTGAAGTAAAAGACATAAAATACTGAGGTATTTGAGGAATGCTTTCTGCTATATACTAAATTATTTCTAGAATATACTCCAGCCAGAGGACTTTGTTCTGCCTCTTCAGTGTGCTTATCAATTTTCAGCTTTCTTAAAGTTCGACTAGGTGGTCTGACCTTTGCCTTTCAAGCTACCACTGTCTGGAACACCCTGCAAAAACAACAGCAAAGTCCAAAGAACGTAGCTAATTCTTAACTTGAAGCACCTCTGTAAGAAATGGGGTACTGGTCGAGGGCGGTGAACCCATACAAAGCAGAAACCACAATCCTTGTCAGAGTGAACTTGCAAGCAAACCCTATATTAACCTGTGCTTAACACCCTGGTAGCTTTGCACAGAGCAGTCAGGCTTACCTTAGAGGCAATGTGTAAAGTATTTGTGCTTCAAACAGTAACCCAGTCAAAACATACCACAAAAGAATCCCACAGCAGTTCAGAAAAACAGAGTAACTTTAAATAAATAAAACAAGATTAAAAAAAGATACAATCAGTAGTACCAGGGATGAGCAAGTTTAAAGATTTCAATGAAAATAGCGTCAAAAGGTACAAAGCACCAATTGTGGATATCTGGATGTGCCGTACCGTGACCAGGTCACAAATTCAGGTCAACTGCAATGGAGCGTGGGCCAGCTACAGGGACCCAGATAGACCCACTGAACGAGAGTACTATAAGTCCTACTTGCAGAGCGTTGCAAGGTCGTGCACCCAAGTTGCATCGCAGAGCCGAGGCGATGTGTCAGTTCCGAGGTGTTGCAGAGCTGCAATGCATAGTCCTGCATTGTCTTCGAGGATACCGTTGATCAGAAGTCTGGCATCGCGGATGCTTCAAGCAGTCCAGGCGATGTGTTGACTCCAAGGAGCTGAAAGGCTGCGATACAAGAACCTGCGTAGTCATCGTGGCTGCCATTGACAAGAAATTTGCGATGCACAGACCTGTGTCGGGAAAGCTTTTCACAGGTTGCAGTTCAGATGTGGCCTTCGAGGTCAATGGGGAGTCTTTTGCATCAGGAGAACCATCATAGCAGAGGTGATGTGTCGGTTCAGCTCAGATTCACTCCGCACAGCAGAGGAGATGAGTAGGTTCTGCTGGGTCTACAGATGGGCTAGCAGAGCAGCTTCAGGGCCACTTCCAAGGGACAAGGACTGGGGTAGCATCACTTGGCAGGGTAG
Source organism: Calotriton arnoldi (assembly GCA_963921515.1). Classification (NCBI taxonomy): domain Eukaryota; kingdom Metazoa; phylum Chordata; class Amphibia; order Caudata; family Salamandridae; genus Calotriton; species Calotriton arnoldi. Next base: position 992,638 of record CAWUFW010004496.1, read on the forward strand.
GACTCACAGATGGCAGAGCCCAGGTGCTTGGTTCAATGTTGTTGGAGCCTTCTGTCCCCAAGGTTCTAGTCAGGAGGCCAGCCAATTAGCTCTTAGAGTCACTTTGGGGTCCTGGGTTCAAGAGATGCAGGTCGAGTCCTTCTTACCCATGCAAGAGGGCAGCAGGTCAGCACAGCAGGGCAGAAGTTCTTTCAGAGCAGCAATCCAGCCGAGTGTAGTCCTTTCAGCATCACCACAGCCCTTGTTCCTGGCAGAGTATCCACAGGTCCAGAAGTGTCCTGAAGAGGTGGTTTTTGAGGTCCAATATTTATACCTGGTGCCCTTCCTATGGAAAGTGGGAGAAGCTTCTAGAAAATCTCTTTGAATGTACAAGCTTTCTGCCTTCCTTGCCCTGGCTCCAGACTAACTACAGGGGGTATGCAGCCCTTTGTGTGAAGGTAGGACACAACCTATTAAAGTTTAAGTAGGACTGTGCCCAGCTCCGCCTTCCCATCCTGCCAATAATCGCCTTAGCACACCTAAGTTCTCTATTGTGTGTGGTTGTCTAGGAGGAATACGCAAAGCCCAGCTGTCAGCTACACACAGTCATGTGACCCAGAGACAGGCCACAGACACTAAATAGCTAAGGCAGAAAATGCCAACTTTCTAAAAGTGCCATTTTTCAAACTGTAATTTAAAATCCGATTTTACCATAAGAAATGATTTTTCATTACAATTCCAAAGACACCTAACATATCTGGTTACCTGTTCCCATTTGTAAGTTACAGGTTATAAAATCGAATGAAATAGCGTACCTCCAATGTTATCCTATGGGAGAGGTAGGCCTTCCAATAGGGAAAAAGGAATTTAAGAGGTTTATACAACCAGGACATGCAGCACTTAAAAGTGCATGTCCAATGTTTTAATTACAGTGCACCCTGCCCTTTGGGCTATCCAGGGCCTACGCCAGTAGTATTTTAAAAATGAAGGCGTGGGCCTAGTGAAAGGTTTCTAGTGCCAGGTCGATATGGCAGTTTAAAATGCACACACATGCTGCCACGACAGACCTGAAACATGTTTAAAGGTTACTTAAGTGGGCAGCACAATCAGTGCTGCAGGCCCACAAGTAGCATTTTTTACAGGCCCTGGGCACATGTAGCCACTTTACTAGGGACTTACGAGTAAATTAAATATGCCTACTGGGGACAAGGCAATGTTACCATGTTTTAAGGAGTGAGCGCATGCACTTTAGTACTGATTAGCAGTAGCTAAATGAGCAAAGCCAGAAGGTCAGCAAAAACGAGATCGGCAAAAAGTATGGGGGAAGACCACTCTAAGGCTGACAGATGAAACAACCTTGAGCTGCAAGTCTGTCAGCATTAGCGCCTATAGACTTTCAGGTGATAGTGTGCTCAGCAAATCGAAACAACCAATAAAAAATACCTTATTCTGAGTCAGAGATAGTCTGACCATATTGTTTACAATTTACACTGGGCACTTTGACCCAGAGTCGCACAACTCCAGGGCTCAAAGATGGCAATTAGGTCAAAATGTCAGATTATTCAACATTAATATTATTCATGAGTGAAAGCTTCATAAAATTACCCAAACAGAGAAAGATATGTTGGGAGGTTTAGTGACCTAACTTGAGCATCAGCAGCCGACTGAAATTCAAGTAAGGGTGTGTGAAATAATAACTCAGACAGGGAAGTTTTTCAATGAATATACACCTTGCATTTGCATGACGTTGTAATGATTGCCATCTTTGCAAATACTTTACCTGCAGGTAAAACATTTTGAAAACAATTATTTTGCAGAATATGTGTCTCATATAAAACCAAGAGTCTGATGCACAAACGTTTTTGCAGTCGTAAAGTTAGTGACACTAGGTCAGATGTGCAAAACTTTTTTGCAGTCACAAACAGGCCGATTCACGGAATCAGTCTGTTTGTGTACCTAAAAAAGCATTTTGGTATGGATAAATTCCAAATTGTGATTCAGTAACATGCTTTGCAGCAGTGGAGCGTCTCCCCACTGCTGCAAAGCAGTGAAAGAAAGAACAAATACAATGATCATAACTCGACGTTATTATCTTTGTATTTTTTCCAGTTGCGCAGCTTTGCGGGGCGGTCGGGCTGCTTTGCTCTCAGAGCAGGGGAGGAGTGGTTTGCCCACTCCTAAGTGCACATGACTGTTTGGACGGTCCTCTCGGGCCAATCAAACAGTCATGCGCATTTCGCATGTTCTCCATGCAGGCTGCATTACAGCCTGCGTGGAGACTATGCCCAGGCCCAAATTCCCTGGCTGAGCGCCGAACTACAGCGCTCAGACCAATCACAATGCTGCATTGCAACATTGTGATTGGCTTAGGGGAGGGTGCCAGGCTGCTTCCTGTTCCGGCCCCGAAAAGGAGAGACTGAGACGACGTGGGAGAGAGAGGCAAGAAGGCGTGTTTTTTTCTTTTTCACCACCCCTGCTCGCCACTCCCGATCCATGCCGCTACTGTGAAAAAATATTTAATTCAAAAAAATATAAATTAAAAAACAAATTTCCTGGACGCCAGTCCAAATGGCTTCATTTGTACAAGTTGAAAAGCGTTCTAACTAGAACTTCCACACAAATGTTAAGAGGGGAGCAAAGTGGGATATGGTAGGGTCCATCTAATAAACCCTTTTACACTTCCACAATTATTTTAAAATATACAGTCCATCATTCTTGGCCCTGGTACTGTCGACGTGTTTCAATCTCAATTGCTTAGAGGACGTGGGCTGGGATCAGAGTTTCACTCACTCCATGGAAGACCAATCTTTTACTGGATGCACAAAAGTCCGAAATACTTGTAATCATTAGCAAACTGCTTGGTGGCCTACTGGTAATCTGAAAAACTACTGTCAGGGAATTGCAGGAGAAAACCCTAATTATTTATTGCGCCTTGGTTCTGGTTGCATATGCAGTCCTCCTCATTCGTAAATAGAAGAGATGCTGCTAAATTTCACACACCCGTACTTGTCACCAGGGCCGTCTTAACAGCATTATAGGCCCCCTGGCAAAGCAGTGCACTTGGCCCTGTCTACGCAACCAGGTGGAGAGGTGTGGTGCAGCGGCCAGGGCAGCTGACTTCAGAGCACAGGGCTCACGGTTCGATCCCCGGCTCCGGCGGCAGCTCAGCACCATGTGACTCTGGGCAATAGCTCACTTAATTTCCACGACGGCCCCCAGCGCCTTGAAACCCGTAAGGGTGAGTAGTTCGCGCTTTACAAATACAAATACGGATTTTACTCACAGGAATAAAATGTTTAACAGGAAATTAGTGTTAAATTCTGATCTGCATGGGGCCCCTATGCTTGTGGGGTCTCCCGGGCAACTGCCCAGCATGCCCATGTGTTATGACAATACTGTTTGTCACCTTGATCCAAGGTTAAGCAACACTTGCATACAACTGTCTGTGGCATAGTTTCCCTTCCACGAATGGAAAAAAAACACTGGACTCTGCTGGTTCAGAGAGTGTTATGCTCTCCACATAACATAGTGGTATTGGTTGCTCTCATGTTCCAAAATGTTGTCAGGACAGGATGGTAAGGATGGGGTATGAAAGTTCCTGAAGATGGAGAAAACAACACTCGTCCGTGATTACTGCAGACACAAAAGATCCCGGAAGAATGGCCAATAGTGGGAAGAGAGTTAGGCAAAATGTGCACAGAACAAGCACTCATAGGTAATCATGAGTGAATGATGTTGGATATAGTTAGAGTGAAGGGAACTGTAGTAAAAAAAGCAATTAGCTTGTCAAAAGAAATATTCAGGCTAGGAATGAAATGATGGCGATGATGTTGCCAATGAATCAACATTGAATGTTTTTTATTGTCTTCAAAAGAAAGCAGAGCGGGAATTATAGAGAACAGCTTAAGGGGGTATTGCTTTACTATAGCCCTTAGGGTCAGAAATCGTCCTGCTTATTTTAAAATAGAGAGAATTTTGGTTTGTTGATACTTCAAATAAGTAGGTTTGTCAGATAGATTATACTTATTTCTTCAGACTCTTTCAAGATATTTTTTTCTCAGAGACACATCACAGTTCTACACTGGATAGGAGATGTGATGGATTAAATACATTGTTGGCGGTAGAAGCAGGAGACCTGAGATCTTATCCCAGCTTATCACTTAGCACATGTTAGACCTGACATCCGTGGCGTGGTATTCCTCTATAATGTTTGCCTTCATTCTCCCATTCTCCCATTCTACTGCTCGCCCCGGACTGTTGCCCACACTACCATACCTGATATCTCATCATCTCAGAACAGTTCCCCCACTCGGATTGGCGCCGACCATTCCTCCAACACTCACCTAGTCAACCCTCATATCCAACCTAATAACGAAATAATTCACAACACGGCTCCCTCTCAGCTTGGGATACACAGCTCCCCCAGTCAGCGAACCACTATCACTACACATGCAGGGGCTTCCACAAACCATATGTCTCCTACTTCCTCAGCCTTTACATGCTCCTTCTCTGACATCAATACTTCTGAACAGCAGCCTCTCAACATTCTCTCCACCTCTTGTCTCCACGACCTCTCCTCTTCGCGTCCCCTCACTCATCACATTACGGTGTCTGACCATAATCCCATCACCTTAGGTAGGGATACTTCTAAGACTACTAACTATTGCTCCAAACCAAAGAACCCCTCCGTCACATACAATATTTTAGATAACTCCCTCCCCCATCACTTCTCTGCCCATACACCACCCACAATAATACCCCATTACTCTATTCTACGCTGGATACTATACAATCTGATATACAGTTGTTGCGGGCTGATATCCTTAGTCTTCTACGCATCACCTCTAATCTAGAACTCAATATGTCAAACCTTTCGATCTACCACCAGCACTGTAATCTTCCCTCTCCCACTCGCCCTCCCACAGTTAATGGTGCATACTCCAGATCTCAACCTAGATGGAGATGCAAACCTAATCTAGACCACTCCACCCGACCCAACAGGCTTGTCGAATACCTTTCGACCACAGATATCATTTCCCTTCTCTTACTTTATGATCCCACCCACCAAGTCCCACCTCCAGTTAGGATTCAAACCATTATCACCCAACCGCAAAGGTTACCATATACCAAACCCAGACTCATCAATAAATCTAACCTCAAACTTGTTCCCATCTCACACTCTTCCACTACCATTACCAAAACCAACCTAAAATGCTCACTACTCAACTGCAGATCAGCAGTGAAACACGCGGCCGACATACAGGACTTATTACTCAACTTGGACCTGGATCTACTAATTCTCACTGAAACTTGGCTAAATGATTCCTCTTCTACTATACTAGACATCCTGGTTCCACCCAGTTACTCTATCATCCGTCAAGATCGCGCTATCCGTCTTGGGGCGGTATTGCTTGTATTTATCGATCAAACCTCTCTGTCAAACAATCACTTTCCTCTCCAACATCTGGCTGTGAATATATGATGATCAATATCTCTACCAAAGACAACTCCACCTGCACTCTGAACACTTTCTACCATCCCCCAGGTGATAATCTTACCTTCATTGAACAAATCATGGAGATCATCTCCACCAACCTTACCCCATACAACAACCAGATTTTCCTAGGTGACTTCAACATTCACTGGAATGACACTAAGGATCCACTAGTGAATTGCTTTAAGGCTTTCCTCCAGGACCTCAACCTGACCCAAGTCTGTAATCGTCCTACTCATATAAAAGGGGCCATCTTAGACTTAATCATAGCCAAGGAAAATACCATACTATTGGATTCTATTTCACCCTGCGACTGGACCGATCATCACTGCATCACCTTCTCCATTGTTGTAAAGGCAACCATCCACAAAGGCCAGCCTGTGAAAGCTAAACATTGGATCAGAAACACCCTCAATCTCAATCCAGACATGATATCTGCCACCAGCCTTAACCTCCTGTCTCCTCCCACTGATATGGTTGATGCTCAAGACCTCACTAAGCACTACCTTAGCTCTATGTCTAACATCATGGACTCCATTGCCCCCAAACAACTAAAGAGAGTCCCGATAAGTAAAACCAATACCTGGTTCAACTGTAGCCTTAATGAGGAACGCCGTGCCCTTAGACTTGCAGAAAGAGTGTGGAGACAGACCCCATCTCTTTCAAACCTTAAACTGTTGCGTAAAAAAAGAAGGAACTACAATAAGTGCATCAGAAGTGCCAAATCATAATTTTTCCGTCAGCAACTGGACACAGCCTTCAACCGTCCCAAAAACTCTTTGAACTAGTGAAACAACAAACTAATGGAAAGCGTAAATCCTCCACATCTGACACTACAACCCTACCTAATTGTCAATCATTTTCCTCCTTTTTTCTGATAAAACTAAGTCAATTGACAATGAGCTCCGCATTGCTGTGAATTGTTTACCGCCTGAAACCCAGTCACAATGCACCTCCACCTCGCAGGAAATTTGTCCTAGCCACCTTCTCTTTAAACCTAAAAACAATGCCTCGTGGTCCATCTTTCAGACATTTGAGGACACTGACATCTCAAAACTACTGTCTTCCACTAAACTTTCCAACCACTTTAATGACCCTCTCCCCTCCAAATTCCTCAAGGGAACTTCACACCTCCTGATACCCCTATGGACCAGAATTATCAACGCCTCTCTTACGCAAGGCACCATGCCGGAATGTCTAAAAAGTGGACAAGTCACACCTATACTAAAAAGCCAGACGCGAACCTCTCTGATCCCAACAATTTTCGCCCTATTTCGAGCATCCCAACCTTAGCCAAGCTCCTGGAAAAATGTGTTCATCAACAACTCTGCAATCACATTGACCAGCACCAACTCCTCGACCACTGCCAATCTGGTTTCAGACCAGGTCACAGTACTGAAACCGCCATGGTCCACATTGTCAACGATGCTTTACGCTTTCTCGATTATAATGAATCCTGTCTTTTAATCCTTCTTGACCTATCATCAGCGTTTGACACAGTCAAACATGAAACCCTCCTGAACCTCTTAGAACTTAGGATGGGTCTCTCTGGCACTGTCTTAAAATGGTTCTGCTCATTCCTACAAAACAGATCTCAACGAGTCCTAATCAATCATGACTTATCCGATCAGACACCGGTCACTATCGGCGTTCCCCAAGGTTCTTCACTTTCGCCCACCCTGTTTAATCTTTACATGGAACCCCTAACTGAAATCCTCAAACACTCCAACATCTCCTACCATATGTACGCTGATGATACGCAATTGTACATGAAGATTACCTCTCCTAACGACATCAGCACTCTTAATAATATCTTGAACAAAACTCAACACTGGTTAACACTTAACCACCTCAAACTTAACGCCCTCAAAACTGAATTCCTATTAATCTCGCCTCCCAACACCACCTCTAACATCAAAGTCTGGCTCCCACTACTCACCGCCTTGAACTGTACCCCACATATTGTTGATTCAGCAAAATCCCTAGGAATAACGCTAGACAACAACCTCTCCATGATGAATCACATCAGCTCCACAACCAGAGCGGCCAATTTCCATCTCCACATCTTAAGAAAACTAAAGCCTTTCCTGCCCAATGCAGATCTCAAGATGGCGGTTCAGGCTCTTGTGATCTCCAAACTTGACTATGGGAATGCTACCCTTGTTGGCCTACCGAAAATAAAACTAGCACCGTTGAGGGCTACCCTCCATGCTGCTGCACGGCTCATCACAGGCGTAAAGAAAAATGACCACATCACCCCAGCCCTCCACTCTCTGAACTGGCTACCCTATGAATCTAGAATCTACCTAAAAATAGCATGCATGACATACAAAGCCATCCACCACAACACTCCTCGCTACCTGGCTCAGAAACTGGTGCTATCCGGAAGGAATAGAGCTTCTCGTAGTACATGCTCCCTACTGCTGAAACCCCCAAAATTTCACAAAAAGAAAACCTATAAGAGATCTTTCTCTGGAATTGCCCCAAGAATTTGGAACTCTCTTCCCCCAGAGATCAGGACCATCCCTTCATTCGTTCTTTTCAAAAACAAAGTAAAAATGAGACTGCTGAATAATGTCCTTCCTATCTGAGGCGACTATCCATGCCAATTTGATTTCTTTGCTGGTGTTTTCACTATGTCTCTTTGTATTATCTTTTCATGCTGTATTGTCTATATTTTGCTCCTTGTATATTTAATGCTATTTATTAGGTTGTACAGCGCTCTGACACCAACATTTTGGTCATGTTCGCGCTTTATAAAACTTTATAAATAAATAAATAAAAAATAAATGAACTCATTTTTGTTGGCATTAGGACTCTGCGCACTGTACCCCTGATAACCGTAGGTAATGTGATTGTGCTCTCTCCCTTTAACATGCTAAAATTAGCATGCACCTAAGTGGAACTTTAAATGTATTTATATATCCCCAATAAATGATACTTGATGTACACAGGGGTTGTAAATTATTTTGTTTTAGTAGGCAGCAGCACCTATTGTGCCATCCACTAATTTAGCACAGTAAAAAACATGTCTCAGGCCTACCACTGGAGCCCATAGTACAGTTTTAAACTGTCATTACGACCTGGCAAAATAAACCTTTTGCCAGGTCTAAACCTTCCCTCTGATTACTTATAGGTCGCCCCTAAAGTAGACCCTACTACTTGTAGAACATGGTGCATGCTATTTAAAAAGTAAGACATGTATCCCTAAGTTTTACATGGCCTGACAGTGAAAAACTTGTAAAGTTGCTTTTCACTGTTGTAAGTCTAACCCTCCCAAACACTAACGCTGGGTTACATTATTACTCTTACTAAGCGATAACTTCAGTTTGTGAATAGAGAAATGATTCTTTCACTCATTTGAACTACAATTTAAGCCTTTTTCGTAGTAAAGCCGGATTTTAAGTTACTATCGTGAAAATGCCGCTTCTAGAAATTTGGCATTTTTTTGCCTAAACCAAATTTACCTTTTTGCCAGTGTCCAGGGTCAAATGACTGTGAATGGTGGGTTGTGTATTCCTTCCAGTCATGGAGACAAAAGGGCCTTGGGTGTGGGGCAGGGTGTTAATCTACTGAGCAGGATAACCTGGAAAGGGGGGCAGCACTCCGCCTTCCTGAGCTTTCAAGGGTTGCCTCAGGGATATGCCCACTGGGTATATGAAGAGCTCTTTCAGAACATTTCGTCAGAACACTCTTAGACCTGTGGAAGATTCAGAAGAAGGACTGCCCTACTATCTGAAGAAGGAAAACTAGACCTGCTTGCCTTGAACCCAGGCTCCGCCGAAGTGTCTCCAAGGGTCTGTTGGCTGACATCCTGTTTGAGCTACACGGAAACAACAAGCTTCCAGAGGCATCCCTGCAACTGCCCAGCTGACGAGCACCAACTGGACCTGCCTGTGCCCTGCGGCTGGCCTCTGTTGTAGTGAAATGAGTAAAGTATTTATGCAGGACTCAAACAGTAACACAGTGTAAACACAAAATAATAAAACTACCAAACCAATTTGGAAAAATAGACTAAAATCTAATGACTAACATGACATCAAAATCACAAAAATACAATCAGTAGAACAGAGTTATGAATTTTAAAGTTCTTGGTGAAAATAGTGTTAAAAAGTACAAAGCACCACTAGAGATTCTCTGGTTATCCTGGACAGGGTAAAAGTCACAAGTGCAGGCCAAAGGGATGGAGCATGAGTGGGATGCAGGGACCAGGTTCACTCCGCTGAGCAGTTTACCTTTTCAAGTCCAAGTCCACCTGAGGAGCTGCAGCTGAAATTTCGCATTGGTGCATGCCGCGAGGAGATTGCTGTTGGCACGAGGAAGATGCCAGGCATCACGGATAGTCAGCAAGGAGTAGGGTGTGCGTCGGAGACAGTCACTGTTGTGGTGCGACGGGCCGGCTGTCGCTGGAGTTTTGCATTGGTGGTTGATGCAGACTATGTGGACTGCTGATGTGGACTGTTGTGGCTGACGTGACGAGCAGTTGCTGCTGGAGATTCGCATCAGTGAGGAATCAATTTGCGGATACAATCAGTCCAAAACATCTGGATTTTCACCAGGAGTTCAGGAAAAGTACACTCTGATGCCAGTTAAGGGCCAAGCCATAGCACTTTACATCTAACTGATGTTGTCCCAGTGTGAGTTAAGCACAGAGCAGTGGATCTTCTATAAAGGTGAGTGAGCATGTAGGCCTCACTCCAGTGACACGGTAAAAAGGACTTGCTCACTCCTACTGATCATTACACAATATGTTACCACCACCACACGTGCTGCTTAACTCCAGGTAAAGTCAGTATTCATCAATGGGGATACCCAGTAGAGTGCAGAACCTGGGGACAATTACATGAAACGAACAGTGGTTCTGCCACAACACACTTATCCAAAGCTAAATTACTTCAAAGTTTTTTATCCCCTTGTGCGTTGGGATATCAGTAAATGTTATACATATCTGTCTAAACACATACTCAAAGTCAAATAGCACAAACTAATTGTGTTATTCTGTAATTTATTCAATATTTAAGCAGAAAAAATCTTATATCATTATAAAGAAACAGGTCATATACACATGGTTAACTAGTGCAGAGGTGAGACAACGTGAAATAAAGTGTGCAATTTACATAACTCACAACAAATTCATTGGGTACAAAAAGACTATATACATGAACGACAATAACATTCATGCACAGAGTAAAAAACATATAGTTATTCTCATAGTGACCTAGAATTATTCATGATCAATTTGAAATGGTCAAAATGGAATTTCATACTTCTAATTATGCATCGCCGTTTTGACCCCTGTGTATCTGTGCTACATGTAAGCATCAAACGCGGGTCTTCTTCAGGACAAAACCAAAATAGCCTGTCTATAGCCTAGTCGGTAGATTTCAAAGGGAATCCAATATATGAGTAATTGCGTGCTTCTTCTAGGAGCTCCTAACTTGCTCGTGGGTAAGTATCAATCAGTTCTTGATGGGCACAGCGTGCTCTCCAACCATCTCTGGCATCATGCGCTCAGTGCCATCAAGGAATTGAGAAGAGGTAGGGGCAGTCCCAAACGTCCGAGTGAAGATACATGAGTCCCGGTACAGCTTTGTTCCTGTGGGCTCTCCGAGTTGCTGCGATCGGTGACTCAATTAAGGCATGTATGTCCCAAACGATCAAATGAGGTACAATTTTGTTCCCGTGGGCTCTTGAAACGGCTCGCTGTCAGCATAGCCGTGGATGCGTCCTCTCCATCCTTCACTCGAACGTTTGGGACATACATGGCTCAATTGAGTCACTGACTAATCTGACCAAAGCAATTTGGAGTTAACTCACGAGCCCTCGGAGTTTATCTTTTATTAACGGAGGCGGACTGCCCCTACCTCTCCTCAATTCCTTGATGGCACTGAGCGCATGACGCCAGAGATGGTTGGAGAGCATGCTGTGCCCATCAATAACTGATTGATACTTACCCACGAGCAAGTTAGGAGCTTCTAGAAGGAGCACGCAATTACTCATATATTGTATTCCCTTTGGAACTTACCGACTAGGCTATACACAGGCTATTTTTGTTTTGTTCTGAAGAAGACCCGCGTTTGATGCTTACATGTAGCACAGATACACAGGGGTCGAAACGTCGACGCATAATTAGAAGCACGAAATTCCATTTTGACCATTTCAAATTGATCATGAATAATTCTAGGTCACTATGAGAATAACTATATGTTTTTTACTCTGTGCCTGAATGTCATTGTCGTTCATGTATATAGTCTTTTTGTACCCAATGAATTTGTTGTGATTTATGTAAATTACACACTTTATTTCACGTTGTCTCACCTCTGCACTAGTTAACCATGTGTATATGACCTGTTTCTTTATAATGATGTAAGATTTTTCTGCTTAAATATTGAATAAATTACAGAATAACACAATTAGTTTGTGCTATTTGACTTTGAGTATGTGTTTAGACAGATATGTATAACATTTACTGATATCCCAACGCAGAAGGGGATAAAAAACTTTGAAGTAATTTAACTTTGGATAAGTGTGTTGTGGCAGAACCACTGTTTGTTTCATGTAACTCCAGGTAAAGGCAGTAGCCTTTACCATGTAGAGGACTTTTCTGTCCCTACGAAGGGCAGCAGTCATGCAAACACAGAGGATCATTGCAATCCAGGAGGCAAAGACAGTCAGCTGGCCATTGTGACTGAAAGCAAAGTGGTCCACTTTCTGGAGTCCCCCAAGGCTGAACCAACAAAGAACCGTCCCAGATGTTCTGCTTCTACTCATCTGGATTGTAAATTAATCTATATTGCATAATATAGCTGGGAAATTTCTATGGTACTTATGTTTTGCATTGTACCCCTGCTGCAACTTTTGCTCCCTTCACAGATCTTCATAAAAGCTATAAAACTGAGTAAATGTGGATAAATAATTTTTAGTAATGTTTCCTGCAGTTTTATCAATGAGCGCCAACAATACTGAAGATTTCCCTTCCTATGGGGAGAACAATTAAACTGAGCAGAGTGGTTGGGTTATTCTATAGAGGAATTAGGCACTGAGAGAACATTAATATGGACTATTAGGTTTGTGACCCAGTACATGAACTTGAGGTTATAGGACCAATCAAATATAATTTTCTAAAATCAACTTTTGACCCGCGGCCATATCATAGATTGCAAACCGAATGCCAGAAAATTAGGCACATAACTAGGATCACATGTATGAATAAAAAAGCCAAAGAAAAGCACAGAACAAACACACTTTTGATATGAAATTATATGCCTTTAATTAGATTACATAATAATGTGTGCCATAAAATAACTTGTATTTGCTGAAAAAGAACAACCACATCGTCCTTTGAAAACAAGTGTTTTTTTCAGCTGCTATATATATTTCTATCGTAGGATATCACATCTCCGCGGCGCCTGTGCCTGCGGACCGTAGACCTCCTCTGTGCACTGAGGCCTCCTCCTGTGCTGAAATGAGGGATCTTAGCGCTTCCTCCGTCTGGCTGGCTAACACGGCCCGAGACTGACAGCAGAGCAAAATAAACTCAAGTGAGGTTAGCAGCAGTAAATTATTCAGGAGTTATAAAGCAACTGTGCAACATTACTGCTGGATTTCTGGGATGTTTAGGCTGATTAAAGACAAATAGATTAAAGGCCGTCTCATCTGAAATCCCCACCTGACAACACTGTGTGATCCTTGGCAAATTATTTCATCTCACTTTGACTTTGATTTTATTTTGCCCGAAATTGGGAGCACTTAGAAGCAAGCCAAATGCTGGTGTGAAGCGCTACATGAATTATTTAGCATTTACACCTGTGTTACCTTTTGCTAGAGGGCTCTTACAGAGCTTTCGGCACAGCAAATGAAACATCAATAGCATCCGACAATGGCGGACACTTCTCAGTGATGTGGACACTGCCAGGCTGAGAACAGGACTGAAGCAAACAAGAACAACTGCTTTTTGCATCCAGCAGCTGCATCTTGTTATTTCATAAAAATTACCTTCAGTATCTTTCACGCTACTGATGCCTCAATTTGCACTAAAATTTCATTTGAATTCTTCACCCAGGTAATACTTCACTGGTTCCACAATACTTTGAAGGTTTGCATTAGAGAATTAAATGGCGTCAAGAGATTACTTCCATAAAAGAATGAAAATACAAGGATAGGTAAAAAATGTGTCAGCAGCATCGTTAAAAGGATCTGACCGCACTTAAGCGACGAGCAATCCTCTTCAGGAGAAATCAGCCCCGATCATTAAGGAACCTTTAATCAAAGTACAAATTAAATTTTTTCTAAAGGAATAGTCTTTTAATATGTATTTCCTGCTTTCCAGAGGATCACTGACACAATATCGAGAAAAACAATATCTTTTGACATAAATACAAAAATATCGTTTACTAAAATATCGGGTCCCTATACTTATAAATGGAAAGTACAAAACTATTGGGAAAAAAAATTGTTGACACTAATATCGTCCAAAGATGTACAAACATATCGATTTTTTTAATATAGAGTTTAAAGCAGTAAATGTTAAATATTCTAATATTTAAATTTAAATTAATGTAAATTACATACTTTCCACTAATATTTGATAGTATATAAATATATAATTATATAAACATACAAACACATATATATGTGTGTTTGTGTTTATATAAACGTTCTCTATATAGTGTAACATAATTAATAACAATATTTATTTTACATTATGTTATATATTTATATTTAGTTTATTACTACGAAAATAAAACAGATATAAATATATTTTATATATATAAAATACATAGACAATAAAACCATAAAAAGTATAAACAATTCAATAACAAAAATATATTAATTAATTTAGACAGTAAATTAAATATTACAAATTTAAAACCCCCAAATACACATTTAATGAAAATACTATAAGCGTTAGGCTTCGTAGGGGTTAATTTACTATTCCCACTCTAGTCAGTACAACAGTAAGGAAAGCTTGTACTTCAGAGAGGTAAGATTTAATATTCTCACTCCAGTTTGTGCTACAGTAGGAATAGTGTTGGTCTTCGGAGGGGCTATATTTACCATTTCTGCTCCAATCTGTGCAACAGTACGAAAAGCGTTGGACTTCAGAGGGGTAAGATTTACTATTTCCAATCCAGTCTAAACAAAAGTAGGGAAAGTGGTGGACTTCGGAGGGGTTACATTTACAATTCCCATTTGTAAATTTGGAGGGTAAGATTTACTGTTCCCACTCCAGTCTGTGCAACAGTAAAGTACTTAACTACAAACACACTACATATTTGAATGACCCTATTAATTTATAAAAAATATGAAACTGGATAGTAAAGACAAGAGCCTGAGCAAAAAACAAATCACGCTGATTGTAAATATAAAGGTATTTTAGACCCAGTCTCTCACAAGCATCTTATCACGTCCAACTTCAGGCGTAGGTCGGTAGGGTACATGGCTTGTTTTCCAAATCCAAAGTACATGAGAGTGTAAATTAAAGCAACATTCAATTATATATAATGTGCTACTTACTCAAAGCACTGTCCATACCTGACCAGAATTAAAAACATAGAAATGTTCTTTTGTTGGTAGGAGGCATGGTGATATTTGCAAGTAGGCTTGGGATACCAGCTGCTAACATCATTCGTGAATTTGTGTCCAAATGTGTAGCTTTGAATGGGCTCATGGGGCCAAAGTCTCACAAAGTGTTATTTTTAGGATTTATTAGGAATTTGTGGGGTTATTAACATCGGTGGCATCACCAGCATTTCAGGGTGTTAACTATGGCCATCCTGAAGCTTGTGAAATTGGACTACACTGTACAATTCTTCCCGCAACTGAACCAAGACTACAGGAAGCAGAAGCTTGGAAATGAGATGGGATGGGGGAAGTCTCCTGACCACTGTCCCTTTTTTGTGTGAGGTGGGTCGTGAGATTTCCACCCGAGTACGTGGATCCACAGAGGGCGTGTTTATGGGGCAGCTAGTGGGCTCATGAGTGCCAGACTTCACAGTACAAAACACAATAATATGATGGACGGAGCGCTGAAACTTTTCAGACACTCACCCCCAGTCACAGACCTGGGTTTAATCCATCATCATTCTTCTGCTCACTAAGCCACTCCAATTTGGACCCAGCCATATGCAAACCAGTATTGAGCATGTGCCTCATGGGAACAGTCAAGCCTGAACTGCCAGGCCAGGTCCTCTCTGGACTCGAAACAAGCATCCTGGGACCGGTTTCAGAGTTTCACTCCTCACCAGCCAGGCTAGCTTGAATCCATTGGCAAAGTGAGCAAGGGACCCACGTCTGGCCATACCCTGGCCACTTAGGGCGAACATAGCAAATATATTAAGACAATGGATGGAGTGCTGAAACTTTTCAGACACTCACGCCGAGTCGCAGATCTGGGTTTAATCCATCACCATTCTTCTGCTCACTAAGCCACCCCAATTGGTGCTTGGCCTGGCAGTTCAGGCTGGACTGTTCCCAAAGGGGGCAGGGTCAAGATTGATTTGCATATGGCTGGGTTCAAACTAGAATGGCATGGGGATTAAAAAAAAAAGTATTTAGGCCCAGATCTCTACTGGGGTGAATGTTTCACATTGTTCTGCATTCTGTCCATCAATTGTTCTTTTTGCATTTGTCACCCCGAGTGGGACGGGTGTGCCCAGACATGGGTCCCATGCTCTCCATGCCACTAGAGTCAAGCTAGTCTGGCTGATGAGGGTTGAAACCCCGAAACTAGTCCTAGGATGCATGTTTCCAGTCCAGGGAGGACCTGGCCTGGCAATTCGGGCTGGACTGTTCCCATAGGACGCAGGGTCAAGACTGATTTGCATTTAACTGTATTCAAACTGGAATGTCATGGGGAGCAAAAAAACTATGGATTTAGGCGTAGATCTCTGTACTGGGGTGAATGTATGACATTGTTCTGCATTCTGTCCATCAATTGTTCTTTTTGCACTTGTCACCCCATGCCCAGACATAGGACCCGTGCTCTCCATGACACTGGAGTCAAGTTAGCCTGGCTGATGAGGGGTGAAGCTCAGAAACCGGTCCTAGGATGCTTGTTTCCAGTCCAGGTAGGACCTCGCCTGACAGTTCGGGCTGGACTGTCCCCATAAGCAGCAGGGTCAAGACTAATTTGCATATGGCTGGGTTCAAACTGGAATGGCATGGGGAGCAAAAAAACGATTAATTTAGGCCCAGATCTCTGTACTGGGGTGAATGTATCACATTGTTCTACATTCTGTCCATCAATTGTTCTTTTGCATTTGTCACCCCCTGTCCAGACGTGGGTCCAGTGCTCTCCATGACACTGGAGTCAAGCTAGCCTGGCTGATGAGGGGTGAAAATCCGAAACCGGTCCTAGGATGCTTGTTTCCAGTTCAGGGAGGACCTGGCCTGGCAGTTCGGGCTGGACTGTTCCCATAAGGAGCAGGGTCAAGACTGATTTTCATATGGCTGTATTCAAACTGAAATGGCATGGGGAGCAAAAAAACGATGGATTTAGACCCAGATCTCTGTACTGGGGTGAATGTTTGAGATTGTTCTGCATCATGTCAATCAATTGTTTTTTTTGCACTTCTCCCCTCGAGTGGGACGGGTATGGTCAGACGTGAGTCCCGTGCTTTCCATGCCACTGGAATGAAGCTAGCCTGGCCGATGAGGGGTGATACCCCGAAACCGGCCCTAGGATGCTTGTTTCCGGTTCAGTGAGGACTTGGCCTGGCAGTTGGGGCTGGACTGTTCCCATAAGGAGCAGGGTCAAGACTGATTTTCATATGGCTGAGATCAAACTGGAATGTCATGGGGAGCAAACAAATGGTGTATTTAGGCCCAGATCTCTGTACTGTGATGGATGTATAACATTGTTCTGCATTCTGTCCATCTATTGTTCTTTTTTCATTTGTCACCCTGAGTGGGACGGGTATGCCCAGACGTGGGTCCCGTGCTCTCCATGCCACTGGAGTCAAACTAGCCTGGTTGATGAGGGGTGAAACCCCGAAACCGGTCCTATGATGCTTGTTTCCAGTCCAGGGAGGACCTGACCTGGCAGTTCGGGCTGGACTATTCCCATAGGGAGCAGGGTCAAGACTGAATTGCATATGGCTGGGTTCAAACTGGAATGGCATGGGGAGCAAAAAAACGATGGATTAAGGCCCAGATCTCTGTACTGGGGTGAATGTATGAGATTGTTCTGCATTCTGTCCATCAATTGTTCTTTTTGCGTTTGTCACCCTGAGTGGGACGGGTATGCCCAGACGTGGGTCCCGTGCTCTTCGTGTCACTGGAGTCAAGCTAGCCTGGCTGATGAGGGATGAAACCCTGAAACCGGTCGTAGGATGCTTGTTTCCAGCCCAGGGAGTATCTTGCCTGGTAGTTCAGGCTGGACTGTTCCCGTAGGGAGCAGGGTCAAGACTGATTTGCATATGGCTGGGTTCAAACTGGAATGGCATGGGGAGCAAAAACACTATGGATTTAGGGTCAGATCTCTGTACTGGGGTGAATGTATGACATTGTTCTGCATTCTGTCCATCAATTGTTGTTTTTGCAGATTTCACAGTACAGCCTAAACAAATATGGATGTCATAGAAGCAATGTCACTGAAGGTTTTCTTCAAGGTTTGTGTGAGAAATTGGGTTGTTGGTTGGGGGGGAGGGTGAGCCCTTCTCTAGCAACACACACAATTCTTGTCAGGGTGAACTACAAAAGTCACCAAATTACTAAATCCTGCCAACAACTTATCCCCTTTTGTGACACTGTCTGGGAGGAATTCACAAAGGCTAACTGGCAACCGCAAATAGTCATATGACCCAGGACACAGGCTGCTGGTATCACATAGTTAGGACAAGAAAATGCCAACTTTTCTAAAAGCGGCAATTTCAGAATTGTGACTTAAAATCCAACTTTGCCATTAAAGATGATTTTGAATTATAATTCTTTAATAAACATGACATTTCTACCTGTTCCCATACAAACATTATCACTTATTAAATGTTATAAGGTAACCCAATGCTTCCTTTAGGAGAGGTAGGCATCACAGTAGTGAAAAATGAATTTAGGAGTTTTTAACTACTATAACATAGAAAACTTAAAAGTACATGCCCAACTATTTAAACAGAATGCACCTAGAGCTAGGCTGTTTAGGGCTAATCCTAATGGTGACTAATATGTATAAAAAAGAAAGTTTAGGTCTGGCGAAAGGTTTATTTAGGCAGGTCAAAATTACAGTTTAAAATTGCACATAGGCTGCAATAGTAGGCCTGAGGCATGTTTAAAAAGGGTTCTTAAATAGATGGTACAATCAGTGCTGCAGGCACACTGCAGGTCAATCAATTGTTCTTTTTGAGTAGGCCCACTTGTAGCATTTAATTTGCATGCCCTGGGCACATGCAGTACCACTTTACTAGGGACTTATAAATATATCCAATGTGCAAATTAGGTGTAAGCCAATTTTACAATGAGAGAGAGAGCACGGGCACTTAACACTGGTTAGTAGTGGTAAACAGATTCCTAAAACCCAACAAAAACACGTTAAAAAAACAGGAGGGTGAAGGCAAAATGTTTTAGGCTGACTCTGCAGAGAAGGTCAAGTTCAACAGTTTGAAGATACCAAAAGGAGGCAGTGGGAAATAGTTACCATGTAACACTCCAGGCATGGGGGTGGGCTGGAGGTAATGTTAGGATACTGAAGGAACTCTTAAGGAAACAGCAGTGGGGAATAGTCATCATGTAACACTCCAGGCAGGGAGGTGGAATAAGGAGTAATGTTAGAATACTGAAGGAACTCTCAAGGAGACAGCAGTGGAGAATAGCCATCATGTAACACTCCAGGCAGGGAGGTGAGCTGGAGGTAATGTTAGGATACTGAAGGAACTCCCAAGGAGACAGCAATGGGGATAGCCATCATGTAACACTCCAGGCAGGGAGGTGGAATAAGGAGTAATGTTAGGATACTGAAGGAACTCTAAAGGAGACAGCAGTGGGGAATAGCCATCATGTAACACTCCAGGCAGGGAGGTGGGCTGGAGGTAATGTTAGGATACTGAAGGAACTCTCAAGGTGACAGCAGTGGGGAATAGCCATCATGTAACACTCCAGGCAGGGAGGTGGAATAAGGAGTAATGTTAGGATACTTAAGGAACTCTCAAGGAGACAGCAGTGGAGGTAATGTTAGGATACTGAAGGAACTCTCAAGGAGACAGCAGTGGGGAATAGCCATCATTGAACACTCCAGGCAGGGAGGTGGGCTGGAGGTAATGTTAGGAAACTGAAGGAACTCCAAAGGAGACAGCAGTGGGGAATAGTCATCATGTAACACTCCAGGCAGGGAGGTGGGCTGGAGGTAATGTTAGGATACTGAAGGAACTCCCAAGGAGATAGCAGTGGGGAATAGCCATCATGTAACACTCCAGGCAGGGAGGTGGGCTGGAGGTAATGTTAGGATACTGAAGGAACTCCCAAGGAGACAGCAGTGGGGAATAGCCATCATGTAACACTCCAGGCAGGGAGGTGGGCTGGAGGTAATGTTAGGAAACTGAAGGAACTCCAAAGGAGACAGCAGTGGGGAATAGTCATCATGTAACACTCCAGGCAGGGAGGTGGGCTGGAGGTAATGTTAGAAAACTGAAGGAACTCCAAAGGAGACAGCAGTGGGGAATAGCCATCATGTAACACTCCAGGCAGGGAGGTGGGCTGGAAGTAATGTTAGGATACTGAAGGAACTCCCAAGGAGAAGCAGTGGGGAATAGCCATCATGTAACACTCCAGGCATGGAGGTGGAATAAGGAGTAATGTTAGGATACTTAAGGAACTCTCAAGGAGACAGCAGTGGAGGTAATGTTAGGATACTGAAGGAACTCTCAAGGAGACAGCAGTGGGGAATAGCCATCATTGAACACTCCAGGCAGGGAGGTGGGCTGGAGGTAATGTTAGGATACTGAAGGAACTCCCAAGGAGACAGCAGTGGGGAATAGCCATCATGTAACACTCCAGGCAGGGAGGTGGGCTGGAGGTAATGTTAGGATACTGAAGGAACTCCCAAGGAGACAGCAGTGGGGAATAGCCATCATGTAACACTCCAGGCATGGAGGTGGAATAAGGAGTAATGTTAAGATACTGAAGGAACTCTAAAGGAGACAGCAGTGGGGAATAGCCATCATGTAACACCCCAGGCATGGAAAGGATACTGAAGGAACTCCCAAGGAGACAGCAGTGGGGAATAGCCATCATGTAACACTCCAGGCAGGGAGGTGGAATAAGGAGTAATGTTAGGATACTGAAGGAACTCTAAAGGAGACAGCAGTGGGGAATAGCCATCATGTAACACCCCAGGCATGGAGGTGGAATAAGGAGTAATGTTAGGATACTGAAGGAACTCTAAAGGAGACAGCAGTGGGGAATAGCCATCATGTAACACTCCAGGCAGGGAGGTGGGCTGGAGGTAATGTTAGGAAACTGAAGGAACTCTAAAGGAGACAGTGGGTAATAGTCATCATGTAACACTCAAGGCAGGAAGGAAGGATAGGGGGTAATGCTAGGATACTGAAGGAACTCTGGTGCACTCTAGCAGAGAGGTGGCTTCCTGTGTGGATGAAAAAAATAGGAAAGTGTAGCAGAACAATGCACTGAGATCTTTGCTGAGAATACACTGTCAGAGGATGTGCTGCAGAGCCATTACCTTGGATTTCAATCAGCTGCCTGCCGACGATGATAAAGAAAAGGTGTAAATAAAGATAATATCGACCAAAGAAACACTTTGCCTAATTATTTCCAAAACTACTCCAAAAGCGAGGTATTAAAAGCAAATGTAGTGAATGCTCACCTAAGATGGATATAAATCAAGTGAAAAAAAAATCCCTGTCAAGTGAAGATGTGATTCTGCAATGTGTTACAATGCTACGAAAAGAAACACTAAGGTAGCAAGTGCTGGGTAAAAGGGCGTATTGTTTTAATTATGGAGACTGCTTTGTGGAGAATATTGACAATCTGCCATTCAAATAAAAAATAAAGAATGCAGTTTTCTTGCTATTGATCTGTGCACTTATTTAAAAGAGTTCCTTAAATGTTGCATGAATGCCTACATACCTACCTCCTAAGAGAAGGAGGACGAAAAGGAGGAGAAAGAGAAAGAGAAGAAAGAGGAAACAGAAAAAGAAAGAGAGAAAAAATGAGAGAGAAAGAGGACCAGAAAGAGGAAGAGAAGGAGAAGGTGAAAGTGGACAAGAAGGCGAAGGAGGAAGAGGAGAAAGAGAAAGAGGACAAGAAGGAGAAAGAGAATTAGAAAGAAAGAGGAAAGAGAAAGAGAAAGAGGAAACACAAAGAGAACGAGGAGGTGTGATGGTAGTGAGTAACATATAAACGGAGGACACGGAAAAATACAGAAGAGCATTACAATGAGAAGGATGGAACAAGTTTAGAGGAAAGAGGTGAAGATAGAGAAAGACAGTTGAATGGAAGATAGTGTGAAAGAGGGAGAAAGAGAGGGGGTGAGCATAATGTTGTAGAAAGCGGGAAAGAGTGAGAGTGTATGAGTAGCAATAATAAAGTCAGGATAAAGTAAGCATTGGACTGCTAGATGTCAGAGGGGAGAGGCCAGTCTTAAAGTGCACTGTGGCTGAGCTCGACACTGCCTTCAGGGCAGGGACACACAGAGATAAACAGGAAGCAACAAGGGTAATGCAGAAACACCCTTGGTAGCTTGGCCTGAGCAGTACCGAAATCCACTTATAAAACATAGAAAGTGTTGTATTTAACAAATATAACATGCAACAGTGCGCTCAAAAAACATAAAGAACTCAGATGTCCATGAAAAATGTATCCAGAAAGAGAAAATCTTAATGAAACGTGATACAATAATACAAAAAACTGGATAAGGGGGTCCAAAACTTTAGGAAACGCAAAATAGCATAAACGAAACTTAATCAAGGAAACTTAATGGGCAAATTGTTATATTACAAATCAGTGGAATGATAGTGAATAAAAGCACCGTCTCTTCCAGGGGTTCCACTGTGATGTGTGTACTCCTGGTGGCCAACCCTGAGTGCCCAGAGGCTGACACAAACTAGAGATAGAACTGACCTTCAGACCAACAAACAATTATAGAGAAATGTAAATCTGAGGAGGCTAACCAGAACACTGCACTGAAAACAGGTTTCAAATAGCCTATTATGTGCTGTAAATGGCATTGCTGAGCACTGTTCATCCAATTGAAAAAGGTTGCAGTGGGCTCAGAGGCAAAGTAGTGAAAGTCACTGGAGGGGAGGAGTTAGTATGGGAACTGTAAAAGGAAAATGGGCAAAGAATCTCGCAGGTCATTGTAAGCTGATCTAGCCAGCGCAGTCTCAAGACATCATAAAATGCATAACTAACTAGCAATACTGGCATCATATCTTTCATTTCTTTATAGGAATCTGCCACCCTTTTGCTTTTTAAGAGTGAAACAAATAACAATAAAAAATCAAGCAGCAAGGTAACAATTACATTCGGATTTTTGCGCTGGCGAAATCTAATATGTGATAACTCTAATTTAATAAGCAAACTTTGTAACTGTACATATCTGTGTATTTTGTCACTTTCACAAAACTTTTCCTATTGGTGAAAATTTCTGCAAAAAAGCTTTTGCTTTAGCATTGTGAGAAAATATTCGCACTAAAAGTGGGTTTTGGCAGGAGTTTCACGCCCAAATAAATGCCTTTCTAGCGTTTTGTCTTTAAAAGAAGAGCTGGCATCTTCAATGAAATTCAGAAATTTTGCATACAAAATCCTTGAAATTTCTTAAACCCGAGTCAATGCTAGAAGGTTCAGGACGATATTGGTATTACATCGTAAAATGGCTCCTACACCGAAAATCAGTGAAAGCTGCATTAATCCCAGGTTCAGTCCAAGTGAAAGAAATGTGTTGTCCTGTTTTCCAGTTTTATTCTTTCAAAATGTGTATAATTACTTTTGAAATTAAGTCAGCAGAGAAAGCAGCGGTAAGACAGCTGCGTGTTCAGCCTTTCCCACAACTGCCTTTGCAGCTGTCAAATGCATGAGAATGCAGCCCCAATGCTCATCTGCCTGCCCTATCCCAGGAGTCTGTCGTCTGTGGCAGTGGGGACAGCAGAAAGTGGGGTCCATTCCACAGAAATCAAGCTTTCTGAGGGTCTAAAGCTAGAGTATGGGCAATGTTCTCAAAGCTGCGGAACAGTAGAGTGACACATGACAGCAAAGGGGAGAACTGATATCCGGCACTTTATAAATCTAGCACTTTCATGTATTGAGCACTCACCCATCTAGCACTTTCATATGAGCAGAGACCCATCCCGGTCTTTGGTCATTGCCCTTGCTGCCTTTAACCTGCTGTGTCTAGGCACCCTGCTACCACAGCTATCCCTGAATCCCTATGCTATCTTTCAATCTTTCCCATAAAAGAGCCTCTTTGTTAGACTACTTTATAGTGCGCAGAAGTGAACTAGCTATTAGCGATTATTTCTCCATAATCCCTGCACATCACCTGTTCACGTATAGCCATCCTGGATTAAAGTAAGATCAGGTCTAGAGGATAGTGAAGGGTTTGGTTTTGATTACAATGAACCTGGAATTGAAACTGAGATGGGGTGCCAGAAGAAGCTTGTAATCCCACCAAATTCTGTCTTGGACCCCCAGATGTGTGGCCAGAAACACTCCAACAGAGGACATGAGAAGGGATATCTGAAGGGACATCAGAAATCACACTGGCGTCAGGGTCCCTGAAGGTAACGTGGATCTTGGGTATCAGACAATGGTTTCCATAGAAACTGTAGGGCAAGGACCAATGGTAATACGGCCTAGGACCTAGACTACTTCAAGCACTCTGTGTGGAGTGTTGTTTAAATACTCTGGTCCAACACTGTAAGGCTTATGCAAACATGAGTTTTTCCCTTATCCTGGAAAACAGCTTTATTTGATAAAATGCAGCTCACACTATAGTACCAATCTACAGAAGGGGACTTACATCAGGCTTCATCTTCTCAGACCCATAACCTGAATTGACAGTGATGAAAAAATGTTCTCAAATATCATTCATATCATCATGCAAGACCGAGTGGCATAAAACACAATATGAACTCAATACAAATCAAAGATGATAATTTGGGATACTTGGTCAAAATGCTCACAACGAAACCCCCTCATCCTTTGTAACACCAGTATTGGACAATGTGATTGATGCAGAGACCTGGGAGTTTCGAATCTCATGGAAAAAACATGGAGACAACAATCTCAAATGTTGAGCATCTTTCAGAGCCATTCAATGGGTCACAAGTTAACAAGGAAATGCTTTGCATCATCGTCTCAACCAAATGGTCTAGCTAGGGATGGGAAGAATAATGTGCTATGCAGCAGAGATATTGGGCCTTTTCGTGGACACCAAAGATATTGGGGTCCTAGAATTAAGATTAGGGAAGGAAAACTTGGGTTTTCCACATTTCACTAAAACTGGCCCCGGAAAATCTTCTATAATATGAGTCAATTCAAGATAGAGCCATAAATAAGTCCTAATCTTTGCAATAAAAGGTAAGCACAGCTCCGTTAAGCAACTGATTGATGGAGCATGCATGGAATGCCTGGCAAAAATCAGATGAAGACCATATTTTTAATAAATGAAGAAAGAGCTCACAAATCCAATCTAACTAAACTATAATCTAGCTAATTGCATAGCGAAAGGCCACTTTTTATACAATCCCACCAGCCTAGGATGTCAGAAGAACTGCAATTGGTCCTACACTTTAAGGAGAGCATCACGAAGACAGCGATCTTCTAAAAAACCAAATGCTCCAGCCAAGTCAAGGCATCCCTCTACATCAAATCAAAAGCAACTAACCCTGTGGGTAAGAACCACCATCCTAGTGGATAACACAATGTTGGTGTGGCGTTCATCCATGAACGTCCTGGACTGTAGCTCTCACAGTGAGCCTACAATTCACTACCTACATATCTATAGTGGATATAAGTATATTACAAGCAGAACAACTTGGCCAACCATAAGGGAAAGAAGCATCGGGCGCTGCATCTCAATGAAATTGGTCCGTTGAACACAAAAACGAAAGTAAACACCTTCATTACCTGATGGAGCAGAAGAAGTTCTCCGATAATTAGTTCTTTAGCCACAGCATTGTCACCGCACAATAAGAAGAAGTTTTGTGTATTTATTTTCTTCATTTCCTTATCGCTCATTTCAGTTTAATTATTTATAAAGACTACTTCAGGCAAATATTCTACATTTTAGACATGTTTTCTTGTATGACAGGCTGCAAGACCAGAAGTGCGAATTAAATGTGACAGCTTGTTGATGCACAGTGGAAGAGTTTTAACACAGAGAGGACTCAAACCTGTCAATCAGCTAGGCGATATTTAAAATATATTCCTGCAGCTAACTGCTGCGCATAACAAATCATTGATCAACCTAAGGTCAAGGGTCAAGGGCAGGGACTACTCCAGTTGAAGAATCTTCGACCTTTAACACACGGCATCACCACATGCTGACCTGGGGATGCTTCAAAGTTCTACGTGATCTAAACAAGAACTACAAAATGCATTCTAATGCAGAGGGTGGGTGCCTCGGAGTTCAAATGTCCTTCACAAATAGCACTTTGAGCCTGTAATTTCAATGTCAAGGGTCTGTATTGATCAAGGGGCTCCCTGGTTAGCTGGTGGACACTATATGTGAAAGTTAAAACATTCCCATGCTGGAAGGTGTGGTAGCACTACTGGTGTTCACATACCTAATGTACACGTCAAGAATTAGGATGTGCAAGATATGCACTTGTGCTCAATGCAGGTTTCCCAGTGTGTGAGATAACAGAACAGGCAGTGTAGATGTGTGCTAGGCTGTGAGTCAAAACACGTGCAACAGCACAGGGATTAGACAAACTCGTGAAGCAGTAAAATGCTGGGTCATGCACGTTGATGCCCAAGCGGGAACCTGTGGCCCATTGGCACGAATCACAATTACATTTTGCTCTTGTATTATTTAACGTTCCCCACTAGGTGCTCGATGGATCTCCCTCATTGGTAGAATGCAAGGAAGGTTTGCTTTCTTCAGTCTGTCATGATTCAGACACTTGTTGCCCTCCTGGTATTTTTTCTTAGACTAGATCCTGTATTCTGTGAGAGCACGTCATACGCTCATAGGTACCGCTAGTATGAAAGTACCAATGTAGTCAGAGTCAGTGTAGGCTGTGTTTGATGAAAGATCCTCTCTGGTGATGGTCTTGGTCCCACTAATCTGTATGGAATTTTCCCAGTCAAAAGCTGCGAGTCTAAAGGCTACCTCCTGTTTCATAAAATCACTAGCCAGTGGAATTTCACTTTGGTAAATTAAAAATGGGAATGCATAAATTCTGCCAGAGTGATTTTTATTGCACATAGGATGAAGTCTATTTATGTTAATTTCTGACTGAAAAGCTGTTCTTTGTAAGTGTGGACCGGCAGGGCTAGACTTTTACTTTCCAACTAGGAGCTATCATATTATTGCACTAAATGTCCTGGGGCTTTTTGGTCCATTCGATTTCGTTATCTGCACAAGCGCAACACAGCATTGACCCATTTCATTCTAAATGGGTCTGTACTTAAGCTCCTTTTCAGATCAGTTTTTACCATCAAGTCAGTGCTCTGTGGTGCATTAACCGAGAGCTGATACCCAGTGGCTTCTGCTGCACCTCCTACCATTCAGACTGATTGCAGCCTCAGCACATGTGAAACAAGCTGGCACCCAGCAGCAGGCCAGAGGCAAAAAGCACGATCTGTTATTTCCATTGATGATGCTTTCTTCAAAGCTTTATTGAACTATATCGGTGCACCTTTTCTGCTAATTTGTCTACAGAAAGGTTATTGGTAACTGTGCTAGTCCCAAAATGGATTCTGTATGTCACAGGTAAAAAAGAATCTCTCTCTCTCGACGCGATATATAAAAATATATATATATATATACATATATACGTATATATATATATATATATTCTCACTGAAGAAAACAAAGGTTACAGGGAAGTTATAGTTAGGCTCAGATTTCACTCATACAAAACCAGTGAAATTCAGCAGTTATAGTTGCCTGAGCTAACTATAACTTACACCCCTGCAATGCACTGCTTAAGACCTCACATATTACATCATTCATGACATGGTCAGTGACATAACTGATGGCATCTCTAATAACATCACTGATGACATCATCCACAGACCCACTCACACACCCACTCACACCCCATACAACCTCTCATATGCCCACTCACACACCCACACAACCACCCACATACCCATTCACAGACCCATACAAGTACTTACACAACCACTCACTTATCCATTGAGCAAATGACACACCCACCCACTCACTCATGGAGTGTGAGTCATAACATCCCTGTAACCGTTGGTTTTTTCAGTGAATTTCTAATGTTTTTTAAATTCTATTTCCTAACTATAACATCCCTGTAACCTTTGATTTTATAAGTGGATTTGTAAGGTTTTTTAAATTTTATTTCCTAACTGTAACCACTAACCTTTGACATTGAGTGTGAGAGTGAGTGCATGAGTGTCTCAGTGGATGTATGAGTGTAGGTTTGTAAGTGGGTGTCAGAGAGTATGAGTGGGGCTGGAAATGGATATTTAGGTGTCTAAGTGGGTGTGTGACTCTCTGAGAGGGTCTGTAAGTCGATGTGTGAGTCTCTGAGCAGCTCTGTGAGTGGGTAAGAGAGAGTATGAGTGATCCTGTAAGTGGGTGCAGGAGTGTCTGACTGTGTCTGTGAGTGGTTGTACGTGTCTGAGTTCGTCTGTGAGTGGGTGCATCAGTGAATGTGTCTATGATGGCTGTGAGAGTGTCTGAGTTGTTCTGTGAGTGGGTGCATGAGTGCCTGAGTGGGATCTGTTCAATTTTCTGTAGACCTGGATGGAGCTCGTATAGTTTCAGTTACCGAAAAACTCCGCTAAATTAAGCGGAGTTCCGTGAGTGGGCGGAGTATTGTTTGGCCACCCCTAATGAAGTCCCCTTGGCAGCTGAGGCATTTTAGGGGCAAAGAACCCCACAGCGGGACTGCTGAGACCTCGTCGGAGGCCTTACCCCCTTTTTCAACCACTCTGCAAAATGGCCTCCTGGCACACTACTGGTTGGGGATGAGTTCCCCTTAGCTGCTGAGGGTCATTGGAGGCCACGAACCCCTATTGTTGCCACAAGTAAGTCCCCCACAGCAGGATTGCTGAGACCTCATCGGAGGCCCCTCCTTTCTCAACCCCTATGCAAAGACACATCCTGTCACACTACTGGTTGGGGGATGAACTCCCCTTGGCTGCTGAGGGTCATTTGGGGCCAAAAAACCCTAATGTTGCCACAAGTAAGTCCCCACAGCAGGATTGCTGGGACCTCATCCGACACCCTACCCCGTTCTCACCCACCTGCAAAGGGGTCTCCTGGTGCACTACTGGTTGTGGGATACTGTCCCCTTGGCTGCTGTGGGTCGGGGGCAAAGAACCCCTATTATTGTCACAAGTAAGTCCCCCACAGCAGGATTGATGAGACCTCGTCGAAGGCCCCAACCCCTTTCTCAACCACTCTCAAAGGGGCCTCATGGTGCACTACTGGTTGGGGGATGAAGTCCCCTTGGTTGCTGAATGTCTTTGGGGGCCAAGAACCCCTATTGTTGCCACAAGTAAGTCCCCCACAGCGGGATTGCTGAAACCTCTGAGGCCCCGCCCCTTTTCTCAACTGCTCTATAAACACACCCCTGTGTGCACTACAGGTTGGGGGATGAACGCCCCATGGCTGCTGAGGGTCGTTGGGGGCCAAAAATCCCTATTGCTGCTGCAAGTAAGTCCCTACAGCAGTGGCGGTGTCTGCTGTTGGGCGTCGGGGCTCCGCCCCTTTACTTTCGTCGCAAGGATAGGACTAAATAAAAGCAATTTATTTGTACATAACTGTTTTTAAAAAAAATTAAATGTGCACACATATCGTGCTTTCTGGCTGAGGGGCTGATGCACCCTGCCACTCACTGTGCTTGCTTCCGTGACAGAAGCAAGAATTCCTTAAAAATGCTGCCCCTGGCATGCCCAAAGTCTAGAGTATTTGCCGGGCTGACACTCTTACAGCACTGAGGTCTGTAAAGTCATTGTCGACCAGTCTCCACCCCCTGATGCCGTGGGGATAAAATCAGCCCCGGGCGTGTTTCAAAGAAGCCCTGTATCTCTGGGGCTTCCCGTCAATCAGGGAGTGGAGAGGATGGTCACCACACCCTTTCCCAGCAAGTCACAGGGTGGGGTGGGCCCCACCCTGTGATGTGCTAGCAAAGGGTGGAGTTAAGGCTACAGGCAGCCGGGAAGCCAAGAAATCGAGTCTGCGTAGTTTGTCTTCATGAATTTTGAAAACACACTTCGCAGACTCAAGGTGTCTGCTTCCAGCGCTGCAGTTATTTTAGGACGCATTTCTAGCTCCTGCAGACTCGTGGATATCATAAACTGCAGATGTCCCGTGCAGTCTCAGATGAAAGAACTTGCCTTGTTTTCGCTTGAAGATTTACCAGAGTCAGTCCTGACAATGCCTCTCAGTTCCGAATCCTGTGAGCGGACCAGCAGCCAAAAGGAAAAAAAACTTTGCAGCTGGGGAAATGAGAAAGTGAGTCGCTCGGGCCCGGCCTATTTGAAGGAAGTAAAGTAAGCAATTCAAGCAACCATCACTGCTGTATTATGGTCTCAATAAAATGTATAAATGTATTGCATTTGGATGTTGGAATGGACACATCGTTTTCATACTTTCTTAAAGTCTCTTTTTAGGATCGGGAGGGAGGAATTTTTATTGTATAAATGTAATTTCTAAATACAGGGAGGAACATATTTACAATTCTTTAGAGTTTAATATGGGGTGCTATTTTAAGTAGTTGGTTGTCCTTGTAAACAAAATGATCCCGTGAGGTGTGCTTGTGACATGTTAAGACTGGCAGATTCTCTTTACGGGAGATGATGTGAATGCCGATTTTTGAGTGGGGAACTAGGATCGAGTCCTGGTGTCAGCTCAACATCCTGTGGATCTGGGCAAATAACTTACTCTCCCTGTGCTTATAGAACATGAATGTGTCTTTGTCTAGTGCAACTGGTGCTCATGTAAAGTGCACCAGTAACTTCAGTCGAGTTTGGACTTTATAAAAGCTGCAAAAACAAAAAATACAGGGTGAGAATGTCAGAACTGACTTATTAAAAACGCATTTACTGTTCATTTTTACCACATCCAGATATTCCTTCACAATTGATTTGGAGGTCATACAACTAGATCTGAAATCGACAAAGCACTGAATGAATTAGCTTTGCAGAGTTCCCGTCTCTTTTTGGAGCAAATAACTGTTGCGTTTGGTTTCTCCACGAAGTACCTTTGATTAATTGTAAAATTAATTTACATATCTCTGTTAAAGCTTTTACCTGTGCCGCCTGCAGTGTCAAGCATGCATGATATTTTTTTTTTACACTTGCCATGCCTAGTCTGGGGGATGCTGGTACCTGGCTGTTTGAACAGCCACCTAATTAAAAAATGTCTCTTAAAAGACTTTCATTTCAACTGAGCTTTTCCTGCTGCTACTCACCACAACATTGTTGTGCTCAATTCCTTGCTAATTTCCTTTATGTATTGCTGCAATACAAAAATCTGCCAAATGAATGACTTCAATTAACCTGGGAACCATTGAAGTTAAAAACAGCTATTGTTTTTTGCTCTTTTTATTTAAAAAAATTGTTCTTGAAAATACATTATTTAAGTTTTAAAACAAGATTTGCGCTGGGAATCGCGACCGGCCTCGCAAAAAAATCCAGTGCTACCCTAATGTTAACTCATACCTTTCCAACACCAGCCCCGCCACTCTCAAACTTCACAAGCCGCCACTGCCCCACAGTGAGACTGCTGAGACCTTGTCAGAGGCCCTTCCCCCTTTCTCAACCACTCTGCAATGGGACCTCCTGGTACACTACTGGTTGGGTGATGAACTACCCTTGGTTGATGAGGTTCGTTGGGGGCCAAGAACCCCTATTGTTGCCACAAGTAAGTTCCCCACAGCGAGATTGCTGAGAACTCATCGGAGACCCCACAGCCTTTCTCAATCACTCTGGAAATGTGCCTCCTGGCACACTACTTGTTGTGGGGTAAAGTCCCCTTGGCTGCTGTGGGTTGTTGGGGAACCTAGAACCACTATTGTTGCCACCAGTAATTCCCCCACAGCTGCATTGCTGAGACCTCATCAGAGGCCGCATCCCCTTTCTCAATAACTCTGTAAAGGGGCCTCCTGGTGCACAACTGATTGGGGGATGAAGTCCCCCTGGCTGATGAGGGTTGTTGGGGGCCACAAACCCCTATTGTTGACACAAATAAGTCCCCCACATCAGGATTGCTGAGACCTTGTCAGAGGCCTGCCCCCTTTCTCAACCACTCTGCAGAAATGCCTCCTGGCGCACTACTGGTTGGGGGATGAAGTCTAGGGGTAAGCACACCAGTATACTCCTCTCTGGCGGAGGTTGTGGGAATTTTTGCTGAATTCCGCATTCCAAGCCGAGCGCTGAGTGGAAAAGCTTCGCAAACTCCACAGGGAGTTTACCGCCCACCCCTAATTTTCTTCCTTTTATGCTCGCTTCTGACCTTTATTTTGCTTCTCTCTGCTCATTTCTGACCTGCATTTTTCCTAATTCTGCTCATTTCTGACCTTTATTTTAGCTTTTTCTGCTTATTTCTGTCCTTTATTTTGCATCTTTCTTCTTGTTTCTGACCATTATTTTGCCTTTTTCTCCTCGTCTCTGATCTCTATTTTGCCTCTTTCTGCTTGTTTCTCACCTCTATTCTGCCTTTTTCTGCTCGTTTCTGACTTCTATTCAGCTTCTTTCTGCTCGTTTCTCACCTTTATAATGCCTCATTCTGCTCGTTGCTGACCTTTATTCTGCTTTTTTCTGCTTGTTTCTCACCTTTATTTTGCTTCTTTTTGCTAATTTTTCACCTTTATTTTGCCGCTTTCTGCTCATTCCTAGCCTTTATTCTTCCTCTTTCTGCTCGTTTCTCACCTTTATTTTGCCTCTTTCTGCTCATTTCTGATCCTAATTTTTCCTCTTTCTGCTCATTTCTGACCTCTATTCTGCCTCTTTCTACTCTTTTCTGAACTTTATTCTGCCTCTTTCTGCTCGTTTCACTCCTTTATTTTGCCTCTTTCTACTGGTTGCTGACCTTTATACTGCATCTTTCTGCCTGATTCTCACCTTTATTTTGCCTCTTTTTGCTTGTTTCTCTCCTTTATTTTGCCACTTTCTGCTTGTTGCTACCCTTTTTTCTGCCTCTTCCTCCCTGTTTCTGACCTTTATTCTGCCTCTTTCTGCTAGTTTCTGAACATTCTTTTGCTTCTTTCTCATCTTTTCCCCCAGGACCCTGGAGTGGTCCCAGCCAGCTCCCTGTATCCTGCTGGAGCCAGCATTACTCTTACTGACAGGGAGCTGCTAAACATTCAGCTCCCTGTCTGTCAGAGCAATCCTTTCATCTGTTTCCCTGCTCGCTTGACAGCGGACAGTAAAACAAATGAAAACTCCGCTTTCAGTCAGCTGCAGTGGTTTCACAGCTCTCGCTTGCTGAGAGTGGAGTTCATGTTTGCTCTGACTTGGTGGGAGCTATCAAAACTCACATCAAGTCAGAGCAAACAGCTGTGTCCCTGGGTTGGGCACCCTGGGACATAGCAGGAGCCGGCTGTCAGGGTGGCGGCCCCCAGGACTAATATTGGCTCCAGGTGTGGGGCCATGTGGCCCCCTCCTTTGATCTGCATGGGCCGACCTAACGGTTAGATGGTGGTCGCTGGGGCTGTATATGCCCGGGAGGGGGGGTCGCATGGCCCTTCTCCTATTTTTTCTCAAATATTTGTTCCCGGGTAGGTGGTGGTCCCCGGGGCCCGTGGGTCTGCGCTGCCCCCCAATAGATTTTATGAGCCCCGGGGAGGTGGTGGTTCATAGGGCTCGGGGTCCTCCCCTTGGCATCCCCATCAATCTTGGTTTAGCCCTGGGGAAGTGGTAGTCCCCAAGGCTTATAGAGCCCATGGAGAGGGGCCCCGTGTGCCCCACTCTTTTTATTAATAAAGCCCCAAGGAGGTGGTGGTCCCCTCAATGAGCCTTAGGAGGGGTCCCACGCTCCCCCCACCTTTTAAAAAAAATGCCCCCTGGACCTGGCCACCAGAGGCTGTATTCAAAACAAGTATGGGAGCCGGCACTTGTTTTTTTTTTTTTTTAGGTTTGCACGGATTGGCTCCGTCATGCTTTTGCTGCAAACGTTTTGACAAAATAGTGATTTTTAGCCCTGTCAGTGTTAGAGGGAGATGCCACCACCATACCTAGGAGGTGAGGATATTCCTACCCTACCCCCTTTTCTTATTTTTAAATGTTTTCTGTGGGACGCGGCTGAAGCCGAGTCCCAGATGGCTGTCAACACTTCCTGGTTGAAGTGTTAGCAGCCAATCAGATCTCACCATGAGATCTGCGCTTATGCACTGCCCATATATCCTTATTTGCTTTCCCTTAAATTTCTCAACAACTATTGAATGGGTTAACACCAGATAACTGAAAGCGTGATCTGTTAACCAAATTCTACATTCCTGCCACATTTTCTGTAATCCGTCCAGCAGTTTGGGCTGTAGTCGTGTTTAAAGCTCTTATGGGAACTAACATGGAAAATCATATTTTTGTCAAACCCCGCTTGACGGATCACCCCAAAACTTCCCATGCACAACAAGACTCACTATGACAGTTTTTTGGAAAGTTTCGTGAATATTCGTCAAACTGGGCTAAAGATATAGGCATGTCAAAAAACGCTTTTTCTATAGAAACATGGTCCTAACTATAACTACCTACTGGTGACTGCCAGTAGGTAAAATATATATATTGCAATTTCCACTATGCATTTATTGATGGATTGTATTGCACTTTCAATGTATTTTTATGCATTTGTTATCTCACATCATGTGACTAAAATTTCTTCTATGTTTATGGCTGGGACATAGTATATATGTTAAAGAAAAATGGCGCTCACCAGATTGAGAAAGGCTGCTGTGACAGCCAAAACGCGTCTCTCCTTCTGCTGGGTCGGAGGAGGCCCATTACAATAAATAAAGCCCTAATCCAGCAGTCCTCGTGTGCGTGCTCTCTTCCCTGTGAAGTAGAAGTTGTGTTTGAGATATATATATATATATATATATATATATATATATATATATATATATCACTCTATCTAATATCACCCTCAAAACTGGTGTTTGAAAAACTGACCAGCAATGTTCAATCTGTAATACATTTAAGGATCATTTCCAATCATAGAACATATGCTAATGAATGTTATATAGTAGG
The DNA here is from genome assembly GCA_963921515.1 of Calotriton arnoldi. Lineage (NCBI taxonomy): Eukaryota > Metazoa > Chordata > Amphibia > Caudata > Salamandridae > Calotriton > Calotriton arnoldi. The sequence continues at coordinate 1,027,451 of CAWUFW010004496.1, forward strand.
GATGGAACAGATCAAAGTATATTTTTAAGCAATTGAGTTGTATATTTATTGATATTTATATGTATTTATTTATTTAATTGCATATTTTATGTCTATGTTTACAACTGTGGGAATCAATTGCACGAAAAATGAAAACAATAAGGTTTCATCTTGTCCCATATATACTTGCTTAGTTTGCACATGCTATGTTTTGCACTATGAATTTACTGGCAGGGCACGTTTTGTAATATACAAAAAGACATTATGTCAACATATGGAGCTTCTGACATTTGTGGATACATAGGATTAGGAATCCTTTCTTCTTTCTTGTTTCAATTTTAGCACTAGCCGTTCATTGGTTTTAGCACTTTTTTAGGGTATTTATATTGAATGGCACTTTATACGGTTTTAATCAGCCACATGATGAGATGTGGAAATAAGTGATATAATGATGATTGTTCAAAGCAGTATTTATGCCAAGGAAGATTTAGAAATATGTATCAGTATTAACCTGGTTTTATATTTCTATATTATGCATTTAAAGAGAGTTATAAGCACATTTTATGAACTTACAAATATGCATTTAAGCAAATAACTTTATTACCAATGCACAAAGAACAACTCAAGCATTTAGGTATGTATTTCTTCCATTTCCATCAAATGACTGGTATGCACTGTCACTTTAAATAAGGCGATCATACTCCCTAACGCTGTCATGTGATCAAGGCAGGCGACTGCCGAAACGCGTAATGGCGAGGCTGTTTGTGCGTCAATAAAATACAAAGATATGCACAATACCTGGATCCGCTCTCGTTTGTCTGGACGACTGGTGTGAACGAGGAATCGTCATATATATACATATATATATATATATATATTATCTACTGGCGGTCGCCAGTAGATAGTTATAGTTAGGACCTAGTTTCCATAGGAAAAGAGTTTTTTATTTTCCCAATAACTTTGGCGCCGGATGACGAATCTTCGCGAAATTTTCAAAACTTGTGACCCGCTCCGGTCAGCTCCTATCCTGAAAGTTTCAGGGTGTTTCGGCAAGCGGGGGCCGAGAAAAAAGGGGGGTCCCAAAACATGTTTTTTCCATGTTATTTTCCATTGGAAACTTTAGACACGGCTACAGCCCGAACTACTGAACGGAATTACACCAAATTTGGCAAAAAGGTAGCCCTTGTTTCAGAAAGAGACCTTTTTGTTAAATGGTGTAAATCCGTTCAGTAGTTTCTGAGAAATTCAAGAAGAAAGAGGTCAAAAAATGCATTTCCCATAGGAAACTTTAGACACGGCTACAGCTCGGACTGCTGAACGGAATTACACCAAATTTGGCAAAAAGGTAGTGCTTGGTTCAGAAAGCGCCCTTTTTTTAAATGGTGTAAATCCATTCAGTAGTTGCTGAGAAAATCAAAAAATAAAAGTTTCGATATATAGAGGCACGGAGGATCCGTGCACCCTCCCGACCACAAGCTTTATTCTAATTGGCTGTCAACACTCCAAACCAGGAAGTGTTGGCAGCCATCTTGTGCCTCGGTAACCGAGGCACAAGAAAACAGAAAAACAAACGCGTAAAAACAAGAAAAGGGGGCAGGGTAGAAACACCCTGACCCCCTAGGCCTGCCCACAAGGACCCCCAGGGCCAAAAAAAGCATTTAAAAGAATTTCGGCCGAAAATTTTAAAAAAACGAAGCGCGGTCTCCCGCGCGTCGTTATTATTTAGCCCCCGGGTGGGCCAAGTCCCTGGGGCATGACATATTGTAATTGCGGGGGCCCAGGGAGGCCCCCGCAGCCCCGGGGACCGCCACCCCCCGGGGCTTTCCTTAAATATTTGCGGGGGCACACGGCCCCCCCGCATCCCCAGAGACCGCCATCCCCGGGGGCTCATTTTATTTAATGTGTTATTTAAAGAACCTGTGTGGGGGGCTCGAGCCCCCCCCACACGCCCCAGGGACCGCCACCGCCCCGGGGCACTAACTATGTAAATTCAGGGGTCCGTTACGGACCCCCGAGCCCCGGGGACCACCACCTCCCCAGGGCTTTGCCAATGTTGGTAAGGGGGCCGCGCGGTCCCCCTCCAGGAGCCCTTGATGGCCCTGGGGAGCCCACCCCCCAGGGCCGGCTCCTGCAGTGTTCCGGGGTGCCCACCCCGGGACACTGCTGTTTGCAATGACAGGCCGGGAGCCGCGCGGCTCCCGCCCTGTCATTGCAAACTGCTTTGCTTCATTGAAGCGAGAGCAGGGAAATGAAGCAATGCAGATTACTTTTCCACAAGGGGAGCTGCATGGCAGCAGCTCCCCATGTGGAAAAGCAATGCCGGCTCCTGCAGGACGCGGGGAGCCGGCGGGACCATGGGGGCTTTGGGGCTCCCCCCACGGTCCCAAACGGATAGGGCCTGCCCCGGGGGATGGGGTCCCCGGGGCTAGAAGTGGCCCGGGAGGGGGGCCACGCGGCCCCCCTCCCCAAAATTAAATAAATAAATAAAGGCCGGCCCCGGGAGATGGGGTCCCCGGGGCCAATAGAGGCCTTAGGAGGGGGCCACGCAGCCCCCCTCCATAAAAAATGTGACCATGCCCTGGGGGATGGGTCCCCGGGGCCGGAATTGGCCCCGGAAGGGGTCAGGCCCTGGAGGATGGGGTCCCCAGGGCTCAAAAAAGGGAAAAGAATGGGGGCCACACAGCCCCCCTTCTAAAAAAACCAAACAAATAGACCGCGATCGTGCCGGAGGCCCCGCCCCCTCCCAGCAACACTCTGCAAACACACCCTGTGCCGCGTTTTAAATTGGGGAATTAATTCCCCTTCAATACTGGGGGTCCGTGGGGGCCAACTAGCCCACCAGGTACCTCCAGTAAGCGCCACAGGGCTGCGTTGTAGAGAGGAGGTCCAGGCCAAGCCCCTTTTTACACCTCTTGCAACGCAGCTCTGTGGCGCTTACTGGAGGTACCTGGTGGGCTAGTTGGACCCCAGGGACCCTCAGGATTCAAGGGGACTTAATCCCCCAACTTAAAACGCGCCACGGGGTGCGTTTGCACAGTGGTGAAGGGAGGGGGCGGGGCCTGAGGTGACATGTGTGCAAACAGGCCCTGTGGCGTGTTTTAAGTTGGGGAATTAATTCCTCTTCAATCCTGAGGGTCCCTGGGGGCCAACTAGCCCACCAGGTACCTCCAGTAAGCGCCACTGGGCTGCGTTGCAGAGAGGTGGCCCAGGCCACGCCCCTTTTTACACCTCTCTGCAATGCAGCTCTGTGGCGCTTACTGGAGGTACCTGGTGGGCTAGGGGCTAGTTGGACCCTAGGGACCTTCAGGATTCAAGAGGACTTAATCCCCCAACTTAAAATGCGCCACGGGGCACGTTTGCACAGTGGTAAAGGGAGGGGGCGGGCCTGAGGTGACATGTGTGCAAACACGCCCTGTGGCGCGTTTTACGTTGGGGAATTAATTCCCCTTCAATCCTGAGGGCCCCTGGGGGCCAACTAGCCCACCAGGTACCTCCAGTAAGCGCCACAGACCTGCGTTGCAGAGAGGTGGTCCAGGCCATGCCCCTTTTTACACCTCTCTGCAACGCAGTTCTGTGGCGCTTACTGGAGGTACCTGGTGGGCTAGTTGGACCCCAGGGACCCTCAGGATTCAAGGGGACTTAATCCCCCAACTTAAAATGTGCCAGGGGGCGCGTTTGCACAGTGGTGAAGGGAGGGGGCGGGGCCTGAGGTCACATGTGTGCAAACACGCCCTGTGGCGCGTTTTAAGTTGGGGAATTAATTCCCCTTCAATCCTGAGGGCCCCTGGGGGCCAACTAGCCCACCAGGTACCTCCAGTAAGCGCCACAGGCCTGCGTTGCAGAGAGGTGGTCCAGGCCATACCCCTTTTTACACCTCTCTTCAACGCAGGTCTGTGGCGCTTACTGGAGGTACCTGGTGGGCTAGTTGGACCCCAGGGACCCTCTGGATTCAAGGGGACTTAATCCCCCAACTTACAACACGCCAGGGGGCGCGTTTGCAGAGTGGTGGAGAAAGGGGACATGGCCTTTGTCTACCTCTCACCAATCCCACTGCGTGGGGCTTACTGGAAGTAAAAGGTAGGCTGGTTGCCCCTAAAGGACCCCCAGCAGTGAAGGGGACTTCAATCCCCATCCAAGAGCATGCCAGGGAGCGCGTTTGTAGAGTGGTGGGCAAAGTGGGCGTGGCCTGGTACGAGTACTTACCAATGCTGCTGTGTGGGACTGACTGGAGGTAATAGTTTGGGAAGTTGGCCCCCAAGGATGTCCACGGGGGCCAACTACCCCTCTTGTTACCTCCAGTAAGACCCACACAGTGGGATTGCTAAGACGTCTTCGGAGGCCATGGCCCCCTTTCTCTACCACTCTGCAAACGTGCCTCGTGGCAGACTACGGGATGGGGGATGAAGTCCAATTTAGTCCTGAGGGAGTTTGGGGGCCAAGAATCCCTCCTGGTACCTCCTTTAAGTCCTACGCAGTGGAATTCCTGAGCGTTGGTTGGACGCCCAGCACCCTTTCTCCACCACTCTGCAAATGCGACTATTAGTTAAAGTAGCATATTTCTGCACCTCTGACTTAGAGGTAGTTTTAATCCCCCTGCCCTATTATGTACTAGGGCCTTACAGAGGAGGTCAAGCTAATCACAGGGGTACCCCAACGCATAGTGTTCCCTAATGTATGTAGGTGTTTTCACTGTATTCTAAGTGTCTTTTAGCATAGCACTGGCTCTATGCCTGGTTAGTCAGAGTCAGTTACCACCAGTACCCATCTGAAAAAGTTGTGGGCACAGGATGATTTTGCAACAAGGCCTCTTTCTGCTCCTCTGTTGGTTCTTTCTGCACGTCTTGCTTCTTCCTGCACTTTTCTTCGTCTTTGTGGACTTCTGTTGCTTCTTTCTGCATTTCTTTTGCTTCTTTCTGTGCATTTTTTCTTCTTTCTTCACATGTCCTACCTCTGTAGGCATAGTTAGAAACTAGCATTTAAAAAACCTTTGAAATTCACTGACAAAACCATAGGTTTCAGGCATGTTATAGTTAGAAATTAGCATTTAAAAAACCTTTGAAATTCACTGAAAAAACCATAGGATTCAGGCACGTTATAGTTAGAAATTAGCATTTAAAAAACCTTATAAATTCACTGAAAAAAACATAGGTTTCAGGGGCGTTATAGTTAGTTGGACATTTCACTCATACAAAACCATAGAAATTCCCCCGTTATAGTTAGTTCAGCTAACTATAACTCGCGCCCCCGCAATGCACTGCTGATGACGTCACATATTACATCACTCATGACATGGTCAGTGACATCACTGATGACATCTCAAATGACATCACTGATGACATCATCCATGTGATAATTTCATGCATCTTCTCTCACCCTAATATAACTTTTGATACACCCACTCTAAATTACAGACTGCCATTCTCAAAATCATAGACACTCCAACACCAATAACCACATACCCACTCACTGATTCTTAGGTCTACACACACATCCACTCACTCACCCGTACAGTCACTCATACTTATGGTCACTCAGTACAGGACTATCATATGCACTCATACAGCTATATAGACACACACACACCGCCACTCATCCATAGAGGTACTCACACACCTAGTCAGTCATGCAAATAATTAATCACACTCCCATTTACTTACCTATACAGTTATACACACACCAGCTCACTTACTCATAAAAATACTAGCACATTCTTACGCTCTTATACAATCACTGATACAAGCACACACTCATCCATACAGCCACTCTCATAATCACACAATCTCACTTATAGCCAATTATATACTCTAACACACATATATACTGCCTTTCACATATGTAGTTACTCACACATGTACCACTGAGATATACATTCACTCACTAACACACCCATACACACACTCACCCGCCCATACAGTCCATCATAGATGCACTCCTGAAACCATGCACCCAGTGAATCACCTACTCACACATCTATGCACAGAGTCACACACACCCCACCCACACAAACACTCAGGCACCCATACAGATACTCAGACAACCAATCAATAACTCATATAGACACTCATCTAGCTATTCACAAACCCATGCAGCCGCTTACACACCAACAGACAGACGGATACAGACATTCACACAGTTTAGTCACTAACCCATGCATTCAGTAAGATACGTTTAACCACTCACTTATAGAGTCAGTCACGCACCTACTAAATCATCCATTCAGACACTTATACACCCACTCATTCTTCAATACGCCTTTCCCTATATATATTAAACATATTTAAACTTTACAGAAACACACAGTCACTGGATGATGTCATCAGTGATGTCATTTGAGATGTCATCAGAGATGTCATCAGTGATGTCACTGACCATGTCATGAGTGATGTAATATGTGACGTCATCAGCAGTGCACTGCGGGGTCGCGAGTTATAGTTAGCTGAACTAACTATAACGGGGAATTTCTATGGTTTTGTACGAGTGAAATGTCCAACTAACTATAATGCCCCTGAAACCTATGTTTTTTCCAGTGAATTTCTAAGGTTTTTTAAATGCTAATTTCTAACTATAACGTGCCTGAAACCTATGGTTTTTTCTGTGAATTAAATATATATATATATATATATATATATATATATCCTTTCAAACAAGTAAACGGGCGAATTTCAGTATTACAGCATAAACACCAACGCGTTTCGACCTCCCTGAGCTCTTGGTCACGGTTCGTACCGTGACCAAGAGCTCAGGGAGCTCGAAACGCGTTGGTGTTTATGCTGTAATACTGAAATTCGCCCGTTTACTTGTGGATTAAAAGAACTGTTATGAAAAACGCTCCATTGAGTGCGCTCCATTTCTCTCCCTTTTGGGAGAATTTCTAAAGGATTTAACACGGCTTGGCTCAGCCGAGGAGAACTGCACCCTCAACAATTGTATGCGCCACATAGCCAGCAAAAACGAGCCCTGCTTTGAAGTATATATATATATATATATATTCTGTTAAAGTACAGTTATGGTCACAAAATAAACAAACACCCTCAAATTCAGCAGGTACAGTTACCTCCATAAATCACATAAACCATAGTTCACAGGCCTGCAATGCACACCATAAGTAGCACACTAAATGCAATGCTAATTACTGAGCATTATTTAAAATATTAAATAATAGGATTGCATATCACATATTTAAATCGCAACATTTATATAAAGAGTTCATACTAGATCCATAATCATCTCATTCATAGTGTTAATGATAACGTAATGTGCTATATCACTTGTAAGCTCATATATGTCAATTGAGAAGTAATCTGTTTTATTAAGGGTAAGGTCATGAGCCTTGCATTTAGCAGTTTTTGGTATTTTTTCTCAATCCCTTTGCAGACACCCAAAGCATGATGTGCACAGCCTTTGTCCGTGGCCCGGCTCTCAACATACTGCAGTGAGGCAACGCCTGCTGCACAGTGCCTTTGGCCATGCACAGTGGGTGTAGTCTGCAGGATGATACTCTGTATCCTACTCTCTGTGTGTGTCCGGCCCCTGCTGCACACAGCTTTTGTTCTTGTTTGACACAGGTTGGCTGACAGATCTGGAGTTAGAACGGTGCCCATGGTTCATAATTATTGGATCAGTACAGCAGACCTCAGGTGCTGGTTTGGCGTTTCTTAGGTTCTGTGTATCCTGTTCGGGGTTAGCTGTACTACAACATAGAAAATGGTGCTCCAAGTCTGAGGTACCTGTCCAGGTGCTGAGGACCCTGTATGCTTGTTGGCTCTAGGGCTTTTGAGTGGTATTCCCCGCCTGTCTCCAGCTTCATTGGATCCAACGCACAGCCTCACCTTGCAGGCCGTACCTGGTACAAAACCCGGACTGCACTCAATCGCGATCGGCCAGAACGTCTGACTTAGTCCCAGTCCATCACAACCAGATAGCTGCAGTTGGCGCTTCGTGCCTTTTGGTGCTATTTTATAACCCTAAATTTTAAAAACAATTAACTTGGGTTTTTGTGGTTTTAGTGTAATTATGTTTATCAAACTATCCTCTATTTTCTTTAAATTGGTTTGAGATTCTTCTTGTGTTGTGTTTTCACTGTATTACTATTTGAGTGCTGCATAATACTTTACACATTGCCTCTGAGTGTGACTACTTTTGCGCTAAGCTACCAGGGTGTTAAAAATAGGTTTATTCAGTGACTTTTAAGGTTCACCCTGACAAGGATTGTGAATACTCTTGAAACTGGGTTTTCACCACCTTCCAAAAATAATCACATTTCTTACAGTGCCATTTTGTGGACTCACAGTCCTGTAACATCTAAAATTGCAGCCAGTGTGGGTACATACATTTCTCAACTGCATAAAACTACTGTTATTCACTAATTATTGTATGTCAAGCACACAACACACACCATAACTCATGCCACTCACCATGCAGAAAATATAAAAATAATCATGGAATTTTTGACACAATCTCTGGCGTAGAATGAGCTGAATAAACATGTTTTGTTGAAATATTTGCTAATTTTGCAGCAAATAATGTGGCAAGACCAGAAAATCCATAATTATTGCAGCAACAGAATTTAATTTTTCTACACTCACTAACCATTGTCAATTATTTTATTACCAATCTAGTCGCAAAAGGTTAACAAATCCTAAACATTGTAATTCCAAACAGTGCTTATTGCTAGCTGTACCTTGAAGAGGACACTTTCAATATCTCAACATTACTTCCACAGACAGAAGGAATTTTTAACAGTGCAAATTGCGTTTTTTCTAAACGTCAACAATCATAACTATATAAGTATTGGGTTTTTTTCATCGTATTTTAGACAACAATGCAGTATTTGACTCATTATTTTCAGTAAACTTTTTAGTTTCTGAAAACGCCTTTTGCAAGCTCAGTAACCCAAAATAAATAGGTTGCAAAGCTTTCTGCTTTATCAAATTTTCATGAAAATCACGACAGTTTATGCTGTTATTGTCTTTATTCAACACTAACAAAATGTTTTTGCATAAGATATTTATGACAGAAAAAAGTTAGGCCTTCTTTCTAAATGTAGAAGAAATACCTGGATTGGGAGTAAATAATGTTTGCACAGGATGCCACTATTTAGAGATGTGCAGTAATTCGGCTCTCAGGATTTTTTTCTTGGGACACATCCTCACGGGGCAAATTTGCATGGTGGAATAGAGTTCTAAAAAAGGATAAAATGCTGCGATATGTTGTGTCCCATCTTATCCCTTTTTCTGACTTGCAGAACTCGGAATTGGGAAGTAAGCACGCTCAGGAATAAAACTTCAAGGTGGGAATCTGTACTTTTAAGGCGATTTTACCTCTCGCTATTTTCACCACATTTAGAAAGAGATTCTAGTTTTCATGCTCCAAGCCATGGCAGTGTGTATAAAAAACTGTACTAGATAAACCTGCAGAGCAAAATTATGCATCCATTTTTGATTCAAGGATGCATTTTGAGCTAATAAAATAGTGCAGAAGCAAAAGCACCGTAAACAGAAGCTGCTTGTGTTCTGCTGCTCCGGGGCATTTACGGTAAATTTTTATCACAAATGGTTCTTGTTGGAAATGGCCCTTTCTGACCCCCAGAAACTTTTTGCCATCCTCCTCCCCTTTTTCTTGAGTTTGTTTTTGTTGGCTTTAGTACTCTGGGCACTTTACAACCGCTAACTCGTTCTAAAGTGCATGTGCTCTGTACTCTAAACAATGTAACAGTGGCTTACCCACAATTTGGCATTTTTAATTTACTTGTATGTTACTAGTAAAGTGTGCTATATGTGCCCAGGGCCTGTAAATAAAATGCTACTAGTGGGCCTGCAGTACTGATTGTGCCACCCACTTCAGTAGCCCTTTAAACATGTAATATCTGAGGCCTGCCACTGCAGAGCCTGTGGATGCAGTTTTAAGCTGCCATTTCGACATGGCAAGTTAACCTACTTGCCAGGTCCAAACCTTCCATTTTATTACCTATAAGTTACCAATACGGTAAGCCCGAGGCAGCCCTGTGGGCAGGGCGCAGTGTATTTGAAAGGTAGGAGTAGTGGAAAACTGCTAAATTTGTTTTTCACTACTGCATGGCCGATCTTTCATAGGTTAACAATGGGATTGTCTTAAAACATCTTTTAAGTGTAATGTCCAATTGGGAAAAGATCGAGATTTAGAGTTTGGTGTCTCTGGACTCACAATTTAAAATCACAACTTATGGTGAAGTTGGATTTTAAATTGTAAGGCTGAAAATGGCACTTTTGGAAAGTTGGTATTTTCCTACTGTATCCATTCTGTGCCTCTGCCTGTCTCTAAATACACATCTGGGATGGGTGACAGCTGAGCTTTGTGCATTCCGTCTAGACAGTCACCCATCAAGGGAGCTGGGGTGTGACATTTGCATCCTGATGGCCCATAACCAGGCTGATTGTCCTTCCTGATGGAGAGTGGGAGGGAGGACCTGACACTTGCACCTGAATATGGCTGTGCTGTCCCCCATAAAGAGCTGCATACCCACCTGAAGTGAGTCTGGAGCCAGGGCAGGAAAGGCAGGGACCTTGTGCTATTGACTTCTAAGCAACGTTTTGGGATTTAATCATTACAAATTCTTTTCTCAAGTTCTACTTATTGCTTTTTTTTCATTTTGGTCTTGTTTTACTCAGATAAATATTCTCTATTTTTCTAAACTGGTGTGGTGCCTTTTTTGGTGTTTTCACCGTATTACTGTAATTTAAGTGTGCATAAATATTTACACATTGCGTCTTAAGTTAAGCCTGACTGCTCTGTGCCAAGCTACAAAAGGGTGAGCACAGATTAATTTAGGTTATTTATTTGACTTACCCCAACTAGAATTGTAGTCCCTACTTGGACAGGGTGCAAACCTCTGCCAACTAAAAATACAGTTTCACCATTTTTAAGAAATGGTTGGAGGAGGTAAAAAAAAAAATCACAAAGCACATAGATTTCTTGTCACAAGTAAGATCACTAAACTAAAAAAGGATTTTGCCCAGTTCTCACATGAATGTGTTTATTTATTCACGACAAAGGATTATTATAAAGATACATGACCAAGAAATATTTCAATTGGTTGGAAAGAGATACACAACACTGGACCTCAGGTTTTGAGTACTGGAGCACTAGTAGTGATAAATCAGTGAAGGAACAGATACGAACTAAATTTCCACCACGATCAACATACCCCAACATCCAACGGGACCTTATGGTCCATCACCACCATGGTGGGTCCCTCAATCTTTGTGTTTCTGATGGGACCTCCACAGGGTAATCCCTTCCCTTCTCACTTTGGACCAACAATTTTTTTAGGGCGAGGCCAAGCCAGAAGAAAACAAAACCAACAAGTCAGCTGGAGCCCGCTGCCTCACCGAGCCTGACACAAAGCCACACTCAGAATCAACAGACATCCACCCACCAGAGCGACGATTGATTGTGAAGCTCGATGATTACCATCTGCCTGTTGTCTTTTATTTGCCTTATAAATGAAGCTCTAAGGATAAGAATTTTGTTGTAATTGATTGCTCAGTGATATGGAATGCTTGTTGTATGTCGTTGTATCCTAACAGTTCCTGCATAGGCCAAGAAATTGAATTACTGGAAGGTTGTATTTCAATACCTTTGGATGCTAGCTTTCATAACTTAATAAGGCATTCCTATATGTAGGTTTTCTATGGACCTCTGTAGCTAGATCATAAGGTATAGAAATCATAAGCATTCCTTGTCAAAATGACCTGTGGATGTGGGATGAGAGTCAAGTCTGTATACCCACTCTAGGAAACTGGTAATACTGGTAATACTGTTCATGTCTACTTCCCAGATAACAGGAATGTCATCTGTATACTGTTTCCATGTTATGTTGTGAGGTTTGTAAGGATAAATAAATGGATAGATGTGACTAGTCATATGGTACATATATAAATTAGCCATGGTCGGGGCAAATGCATTGCCCATTGAAGTTTCCATTGTTGCAGATATAGCTGATACTCAAACTGAAAACAACAGAGAAGCCTTATTTGAATCAACATCCAAACCACCTAACAACAGACTAGCTTGTGTAACTACATACTCAAGTTAGTCAAACACTATCAACAGCTTAATCAATAAACATTGGCACATCATGAACATAGGCAGACAAAACTTAGAGAAACAATTATTTGCCTTTAATCCAGCCGCGGTCCATGCCGGTAACAGTGGTGGGGTGGTGGGGCCGTGTAAGGGGGGATTCCGAGGGACAATGCAGAGGGAAAATAAAATAAAATAAATAATTAATTTTCCCTCAGCATTGTCCCTCGGAATCCCCCCTTACATGGCCCCACCGCCCCACCGCTGTTACCTGCTCGGACCGTGGCTGCTTTAATCGTAGAAACAATCTGAAAGACCTGTCCAGGCAGACTAAAACACTTGGATATACAGAACTGAAGGTTACTGGACATCATAAGTGTGGGTCATGTTCTGTGTGTCATTTCAACAACCACTACAGAACTTGACTTAGGCCTCACTTCTCCAAGATGGTTGCATACGTTTACAACAGTGCAAAAGTAATTTATTTAATTACTTATCCCTCTTCACTTCTACATAGGAATGATAACCATAAAAGTGCATATTCACATCAACGAACACAGAAGTAACATACAGTGTAAACGCAATACTACCAAAGTGACCATTTTCTAAGTATGAGCCGTACGGGGAATTAATTAACATGGGTAGTAATAGATAACCTACACTTGAAAGGGGATCATATCAATCAAACAGAATCACTTTTATTGAGACAAAGGAGGTGGATCTAGCATCTTCATACAGGCCAAGACAGACTTAATGATGACATACCATGGATGCCCTATCCCAAATCAAGTAACACAATACTAACTGCTACTTGTATATCACAGCTGACAACAGGATCTAATCCTTATATTGGTACAACATATAACAGTTATCAGTGAGTGTAACACATCACTGATTTGACAAACACTTTCCTCTGGACTGGGCTATTGATCATACATGAGACAGCAGTGTGCCAACACTGAGACACTGAGACTCCTAAAATGTCCCCAAGTAAACATACACTTATTTGTGTCATCAACCACACCCATTAAAAACATTTAAAATACATTTTTTTCAAGACTCCGTCTACAGCATTTCATAACAGATGTTAAAAAATAAGCAAACTGCAAGGCAGACATCATCCCCATTTAGCTGGTGTAAGAAGCACAAAGCAGATCTACATTGAATACAATGATAATGTTTCAGCAAAGGAATTAAAAAGCACTTAGAATAAATACAGTGAAATTTACAAAAGAAAACAAAATGCAGAAGTATCTGATCGAAATGACTATTACAAGGACTAGCACAAATCTTCGAGTGGTCGTATTGGCACAAGGGGAAGCAAATTTGGGAACATATAACCCCGGTCCAAAAACAAGTTAAAAGCGCCCTATCCCAGTGCCCAACTATTCCATGACTATCTGTATTACAGCATATGACCTAACAGAGTGTTTAAGCAGTTCTTCAGATTCCCTATCCATACACCTTTTAATCTAAAACAACTGCTTTACATTCAGTCTATGCAACTAGCAAATTTTAGCGGGCCCCATAAAGAGATCAGATCTCCCCAGAGACTCCAGGCTTGTCCTAACATATGACAGCCAAGGTATTTTAATACCCTTTTCACAACTCAAACAGTTGCTGATAACAAGTTGGTTAAATACTGCTTGGGGATTAGGCCAACCAGAGAGCCAAAGTAGAAGTGGCGCAAGTTTGATAAAATAATCTAAAAAGGGGAGACTCAGCTCCTCATGACAAATAAAGCTAGAGGGAGGAAAACTCAGAAGTAGGTGGAGACAACGATTCTCTACCAACAAGTAGCTCATTTGTGTTTTTCCAGGTTCCAGCACCATGGAGTGAAACCGGCATACATTGTCTATTATAAATTTCTAGTAATGGGGCAAGCGGCTTACTGCCAATAGCATTGGATAAATTAAACAAAGCCCCCCAGAGATTGTTTGAGTTTTTGACTCCTGACAGAAACGTTATGACTCTAGAAGTTGGTGGAGACAAAAATTCCCAAATAGGGGAACTGTGAAACCATTTGTTGCCGTTGATGGAAGAAACTCCTACAGAGGCATTGCGTCAACCAAATGCCATTAGTTAGGATCTATTAAAAATTTGTCTCCAAATATAGATCCAGCCAGGAGCTGCAGGCTTTTCAGAGTACGTGCCAGTAAGAATGTATCGTTTACGTTAAAAAAGTGTTGTGGATTTAATTAAGGGCACGTCCAAACCAAATTCAACTAAATGCTTCATTAAGTTATTGATGTATAGGAGGAACAAAATGAGTGCTAAGACACAACCCAGATGGGCTACACGCTCAAGTGTACAGGGGGCCAAGAGATAAGTACCTCAGTGCACTCTAGCCTCCAAATCTGAATGTACCTCAGCAAAACATGCACCAAAAAATCATCCAGGCCAGGGAGGGTTGGCCAGAGTTCCGACAGATTAACTTGATCGAACACATAAGAGAGATCTATGTAGGCCAGGTACATGGGGCACTGCTTAGCTGTTACATATTTACATAAAATCAGATGAAGATTCAAACTTTGTTTCAGTGTACCTAGAGCTTCACGAAATCCATTTTCATAGGGGTCAGTGATTTTGTTCCCCACTTTCCATTCACTGATCCTATTAAAAATAACTCTGCCCAGAGCTCTCATGGTTGAACCAATCAAAGAAAGAGGTCTTTAGAATCTGGAGTGCTGCTGGTCGCCTTATTAAATATAGTTTCAAAGGTTGTGGATGGCCAGGAATGCAGTATGCAATTGTCAGAAATGTTGCTAAAATCTTTGGTAAGTAGTGGTGCCCATAAATCAATATTACATTAAAAAAGATCCATAGGCATTCCTTCCGACCCGGGCAACTTACCTGACGGGCTCTCCTACAAACACGAGTAACCTTGCATAGTTTAATGGTTATGCCGGGAAATGAATCTGTTTGGAAGAGATTGCGTAATCCAACAATAAGAGAGGAGTTCAAACAATAATTGTAGGAAAAATTGATAACTCGCTCTTCTGAAGTTATAGGCACATGTGTGCTAGATGAATTAACATAATTGTCTCTAATAGGTCAAATAGTGCTCTAGAAGGATTTTATATTCTTAGTCTCTCAAGCGTACATTAAGGAGTCCCATTTCTGTTTATGAAGGGCTTTTTCATGGCTGTTTTATATAAAGAGAGGCAGGCTGAAATCGCCACAGCATCCCTAAGTTTGGTTTTTTGAGCTATCCACAAGTGCCTCCTTGCCACAGAGCAGGTGGCATCAAACAACTCAGGGGAGGGATGGGAAAGCTTACATCCTGACTTAAGCAATGATAGTTTAATTTTGTGACAAATATCAACATATGTCATTAAAATGAGTTCCTCGTTAGCTAGTTGGAGAGACAAAGATCAAAAAGAACAAAATTACATCGAAAAAGGGATATTAAAAATGCACAAGGGTCATCCAATTTCCACACCAACCTAACTCCTTCAGAAGTTGTGACAAGAGAATAGTTGTCCTTTGGTGGAGATTTGATAGAGATTGGATAAAGGGGGAAGGATTACAGCTGTGAGAGGGTTGAGAACATTAGGAGGTTTATCAATTGTTTCACAGGATAAAAGATGGATAAAAGGCTCTGTTACAAAAGAAATAGTCAATCACCGAATGGCAGCCACGGCAGAATATGTGGGTGTGGTAAAACTATTGTTAAGATTGTGCATGTTCACCAAGTTCCTCTTATTGAGAACGTTGGAGGGTTCCTGCCCTCTGGGTTCACAAGGGTCCAAAGTCGAGTTATCGATAAAATTAGGCCCAAACTGATTCAAAATGTAAATCCCTGCCTGCTACTTAGCGTTACAATTGAACAAGGTGTGGCCTGCTTGAGGACGAACAGTTGGTATTATACAATTCATCAACAAATTTAAACACAATCTGATTATTGCAAATGTTGTAGTATAAAAAATCATTATTATAGAAATTGATAAGAAAAAAGCAAAAACTTACTGCAAGTTTGATTCAAAAGCTCTGAATGAACTGACAATGAGTGTTTAAGGTAGTTACTGTATCTTTTAACGTTGGCTTGAACAATGTGGCCAAGCCATTCATCGCCCGCCCAGAGGTTGGCGGAGGGGCCGGAATGGAATGACAGACGTAGCCATCACATAGTAAACTAGAAACACCCAGGTTTTTGAAGGAAGACAGTATCAAAGCAAGTCGTTCTATGGAGTTGATTTTAACTTTTATCCCAGCTATATTTCAACTAATGATACTCAAAGTGGGAGGCAAATTGAGAGGCCTGCAGGAAGAGTCAACAAGCTCACTCTCAGGCACAAAATCGCTGCTCATCTTGGTGGCTACAGGAGAGACAGTAATTAACTTCCCTCCCATGTGGGTGGAGGTAGCTACAGGTGGTGCATAATTTGGTCAGTGGAGTCAAAATTAGAGACTTGAGGATTGACCGTTGTTAAACATTGACAAATTTTAGGTATAGACACTCTTATATACATTGCAAAGGCATCTCAGTAGCATTCATCCTACAATTCCCAGCAATCCTGGGACATATTACATCATTTTGTTACACGTGCAGCACATATAGGCAGCCTGAGATACAGGATGACGTTCCCGTGTTGTTAGGAGACGCCATTGAGCCAAGGTCAGGACTAAGCTAAGTAAGGGCATTTCTTGTTTTAGCAACCTAACTGTACCTATACACTGTGTACGATTTGGGCTGTTAGCATTGTTCTCATTATTCAGCTCAGTTTAATTTCTTCTAGCCCCCTTTCTAGACATAAAGTCAGGCAATTTTCACAATCGAAGGCCCGCCACTGGTAATTATTACACGGCCATGCAAATCGTAGGAAACTGGGTAAAACAGGTCAGAGAAAGAGGAGGAGAGGATGTAGCTTTACGGCTAGAGCGGTCGACCTCGAAGCTGGGGAACCGGGTTCGAGCCTCGGCAACGACGCTCAGCATCCTGTGATTCTGGTCAAATCACTTAATCTCCCCGTGCCTAACAAAACTGAATGTGTCCTCATGTAATGAAACTGGTGATTATGTAAAGCGCTCTGATACCTGATGTCTCGGGTCTCGGGTCTAGTTTGCGCTATATAAAACTCTAAAAAAAAAAACTCATATGGAACTAAGAAATCACTAACAAGCACTAATTTTCTACACTGTCACATGCTTAGTTATACTTTTAAAAGGTTACTATGAGAAGGATGCCATAGTTACTAACTTGGTGTGACTACATATTTTTTCTGAGTTGTGACGCAGATACTCCAACTTCGGAGATGCAGTGAAACCACTTTACTACTTTAGTCAAATATATTTACAAGCATGGATGTGTACCACCAAATTGCAGGGCAATATGACCAAATGTGTTCCCTTCACCTGAGTGTTTAGCACTCTGCTTTTGCCACATTGGTCACACCCACTAGTACATGAGTGCTTAATAAACTGATGTTGCTAGTTCCTTTTCTTGTTACAGACCTACATTTCAGCCCATAGAGGCGAAGGAATTACATTTTTCATATACATCAGATAAGGGTAGAACCTAATATGTCTATTACTTTGGTTGCATTTATTCAGCCAAGAGAGTGACTGTAGTCCTGATGAATGCCACTGACTCCTCCTTACAGGGTTGAATAGACAGAAATATGTAGGCATCTGCTAGTGGGTAGAATTATCCCCCACTTCTCTTTTATTCTGCCACTGGAGAATTAAAATAAATCCATACATTTCACCCAGTAGGTAGTTTTAACTCACAATTATACTTCATTTTTCACTTTGCACACTACTCTTACACCTTGATAGACCAGATGAGTGGCATAGTAGATTATCTTTCACTAACTTCCCTTAAGCTCCGCAATGGGTTGATGAGTAGTAGCTTGTACCTTACTCAATTGGAGAAGTGCAAAGAGGGGCCCAATAATGAAGCATGCTACCCACTGGATCGGTGAGGGCTTTTGTCCTTAAACAAGGAGTGTTCTGATGCTCCCTGGCCACAAACCCCACATGATCACAGCAGCCAGTTATAGCCGCTTTCCACTAAAAACGTGTAACATCTAAACACTAGTTGTCACAACATAGACCTACTGTGTTGCCGAGACTGCTGTAACCTATCATCCTACTTTAGACATTCTATATTTGCTGTGTAACTATGCATATCCTGTAAATCTCCTGTACATTGGAATGGTTTTGAATCTCTTGTCTGTTGCAAACTGACTTTAAATAAACCAATAATTTTTTTTTTTTAAACAGGGAGCGTTCTTTCATTCATGGTTCCCTTTCTCTTATTGCTAGGCCTGGGCGTGAACTCTGCTCCGTTCACGGAGTTTGCGGAGTTTTTCGCACTCTGCAAACAATCACTAAGGTCTGGGTAATGTTGCATGAAATAGGTCATTCTGCCAAGTTAAGCAGAGTTACGGGAGTGGCGAAGTGCATTACCTGGCGACATTCTCACTCCGCACTCTGGAGGTTTTTTCCCGCTCGCGCTTGCCAACGGTAAGTTGGCGAGCGCGAGCAAGGAAAATCCAACCCTAGACTGCTTCCCAGTGAGATTTCTCAACGCAAGTGGTCGCGGATGGTCGCTGCCGATTGCGTTGAGAATCCTACTGTTCGCGTGGAGGAAGCTGCTGCTTGAGTAGAACTACTACTCGAGCGGCAGAAAGAAGCTGCGTCCTCTTGCGCTGCATGTGATGCTGTTTGCGCTGATTTTAAATCACAGGACAAACACCCGGTGCTAAAAATCAATGCGAACATCGCGAGGTAATGCACTTCGCCGCTCCTGTGACTCCGCATAACTTGGCAGAGTGACCTATTGCCTGCAACATTACCCAGACCATAGTGATTGGTTTTCAATATATATATATATATAGACTACAGAGTGGCCACCCTGTAGTTATAGTTAGGATTCCAAAAGATAGGAATTCCTTGGATTTTTGCTTGCCAATAACCTTGCCAACTTTTGATGCACCTCGACAAAATAATGCTTTTTCTACATTGGCAGATGATCCAAATATCTACGGTGATTCATCAAGGGGGTGCAAAGAAAAAGGAGGGTTCCCGAAACGCATTTTTCCACCAATGCATTTTCAGTGGGATTTTTTTCCATTTTATCAGATATAGCACCAAAACGACTGAAAGTATTTGAAATTTGGCAGGAATATAGTTTATGGTGTGGAAAGAATTCTTTTGGGGATTTCATAAAAATAGTTACGCCGTTTTGCACTTCTAAGGCACTAAAACTTAGTGATATCTGAGGATGCAAAATACTGTATGAAATACAGTGAAATTACCACAGTATTTTGCGGTACATGCCGATGACAAGGCACTATATGATTAGGCTTTTATAAAAGTAAATGGCAGCCATATAGTTTTACCCACACTTTGGCTGTGTTCTGGGCTAGGGCCTTAGATTTAGATAAGTAGTAGGTTTTATATTGTATCCCTACCTATTACCACGTTTATGAAGTGGCAATAGGTAGGGAAAATGTATTATATTTTCAATATATATTTTTTTAAACTTATGGAGTACCTAGGAAGTACAGCAGTACTTTAAAAAAAAAAAAAAAAATGTATATTACACCGCTCTACACTCACTACACTATATTACACAAATATAGTGTACTACAGCTATATTATCAATTTTCAACATATTTAATTCTTTACAAAAGCCTTTACGTAGTAGCGCAATAGTACCTACAAATCACTGCTTATTAAAATAAAATTGCATTTGTTAAAAAATTTAAAATACACTGCACTACACTATATTTCACTAATTTAGTGTAAAACAGAGTGTTTTTTGGATCGTTGTCTTTTTCTTTCAGTCATTACTGCGGTACTTTCTAATGACTAGAGCAGTACTCTGCAAATGTTTTAAAAAATATATGGAAAAATATAAATAAACTTCCTTACCTATTACCACTTTAGTAAAGTGGTAATAGATAGGGAACAACAGTACAACTTACTACTTACATATATCTAAGGTCCTAACCCAGAACACAGCCAAACTGTGATAAAAACAACATGGCTATTTTTTAGTTTTATAAAGGCAGGCACGCTATTCGACTGCATACCATTCCACTCTACGCCACTCCACTATACACAATGCAACTGTATGCCTAATCCGCTCTATGACACTCCACTCCACAGTATTCCACTGTACGCCTCTCTACTGTCCACCACTCCACTCTAAGCCGCTCTACTCCATGCAAATCCACTTTATGATATTCCACTGTACATTACTCCATTCTACATAACTCAGCTCGATGCCACTACACTCTATGCCACTCCACTCTACCTACCCTACTCCACTCTACCATATTCCACTCTACACCACTTCACTCTACGCCATTGAACTCTACGCTATTCAACTATATGCAACTCCACTCTGCTATATGTTATTCCACTGTATGGCACTCTACTCTCTGCCACTCAACTGTACCCTATTCCACTGTACGCCACTGCACTCTACACCACTCCACTCTGTCCCACTACATTCTACTCCACTCCACTCTCCACCACTCCACTCTCCTCTACTCCACTGTAGGCCACTCCACTCTACACTATTGCACTGTACCTCAACTCCACTCTCTGCCACTCCATTGCATGCCACTGCACTGCATGATATTCCACTATACGCCACTCCACTCTACGCTAATTCACTCTACACTATTCGACTATAAGCCACTCCCCTCTATCCCAATCCACTCTATGGTATTCCACTCTACGGCACTCCATTCTACTCTACGACATGCTACTCCACTGCATGACATGCCACTCCACTCTACGATGTGGCACTCCACTCAGTGTATTACACAGTATGTGATTTGAAGCACCTTTTTATTTTTTTAAAACACATAGAATTCCAATGAAGGCTCTTGTCAACTCGCTTGCCAGACTACATAAACTAATCCTCTTGCCTTCCACATGCGCTGCTTATTCCCTATCACATTACATCACTTGTATCATATTTAATCATATCATTCAGAACACTCATGACATCTGAAATGATATCATTTATATGAACACTGTGCATGGTAAAGGGCGAGTTATAAATAATGTAGTCTGAGTAGTGAGTTGACAAGTATCTGTATGGAGGTGCGTGAGTTATAGCAATTTTATGGTCGGGTGCAAATTATAACTTTAAGTCATAACTATAAGGTTATAACTATAACTTTATAATTCCTCAAATTTGTGTAGTTTAAGGTTTTAGATTGTTTTGTATAGAAAATTGTTTTCCTAATTATAACTAAGCTTTAACCTTTGTTTTTTCATTCAAGATAGATAGATAGATAGATAGATAGATAGATAGATAGATAGATAGATAGACAGACAGACAGACAGACAGACAGACAGACAGACCGACAGACAGACAGACAGACACATACATGGGTCAATACTCACAGTTTCTCTTATTTGTGTGATAATTCAATGGGCACATTAAATGCCTTTACTGTGTTGTTTTTTTATTTTTTTATTTTACGACAACTTGTACCAATTTATATCTGCAAATAAATCACCTTTTGCATATATTGTGGATAGGCCAATGGTTGTTTGGTTTAACTTGTTACTGAATTTGCTCATAGTAATTTACTTACCATTCAATCTAAATTCTCATTACTGAATGAGTACTTGGTGAATTATTGTTTTATATTATCAAACTTACCCAGGTTCGCTTGAAATAGTGGGTGACTTTTGTTTTTCATAAGCTAGATAAGTTTTCAAGCATATCATACTTCCATCACCAAATTTGAACCTGTAGATGCGCTCGTCCTCTTCTTTTTGCAATTCTATATAGAGCGAACTTGAGCTGAGGGTGTTACAGCGCTTTACATTACACAAGCTCAGTCAGAGTCATTTCTTTATAGCTCGTATAGATAAGTGAATTACCCAAAATCTCAAGATGGCGAGCTGACGCTGGGACTCGAATAGCTCTTCTCCAGGTTCAAAGTCACCGGCTCTGGCCATTTGGTCACTTCTCCTACCGCTTTCCTGAGATAAGCACCACCATACTTGCCTACTCATGTGGTGCCACTGTGTGACACATGATATTGGCTCCCATCACAAAGTCTCCTGGTGAGGAGTCGATATCACACGGGTGCAGGGAAAACGAACTGAAAACCACTGAAAATGATGGTTTTCCAGCTCGTTTTCTGATGCTTTGAACTGCTGACGTCCTTTAAGGGATGTGAAAACAGCCCAGGACATTAGCACCAGCCTAAGCAAGCTTTTTTTATTTTTTTATTTGGAAGGCGGCGGTTTGGGGCGGGGTAGCTTTCAAAAGTGCCTCTTAGGTACTTCTCGACACAAGGCCCCGCCCCCTCCTTACACGGTGAGGCTGTTATTTAAGTTGGTAGGTATGAGCAACGCATGTATTCGCCATAGTCCACAACAGCTGCGGAAACTAAGGCATCAAAAATTAAGTGCACCAATTGCATTTAAGTTGCATTTATATAGCACTTACTACACCTGACGAGGCGTTGCAGAACCAATAGTAAGAAAATAATAATACTGAAAAGTAGTATATGCCAAGGGAACAGGGATGGTCTGTATTCAACTTTGTAGGCAGAGTTTTCCTGTTGATTTTGCTCTAGGAGGGCAGACTAGCCCCCTCAGCTGACGTGAACTCAGCCTCATTAAGGCGCTGTATTTTATCTCACATGGACATCTCCTCCCGCCAGCTCTCCGTGCCCTCACGGCTTAGCCCCGAGGTATCTGTGAGGCGCTCCTTTTCTGCTCGTGTCACTCACTGTCCCGTTCCCGCGCGCTCGTTATCGCCCTCTTCTCCTGCCTCCATTTTGTGGCTGGCTGACGTGTGAAAGGTGCCTCTGTTGATAGCAGCGACGCTGCTTCTTTGCCGACCTTCAAGTCCAGGCGAAAGAAACCTGAAGGTCAAAGGAGACAAGATGCGTCCTTATCGTGAGCTTTTTACCCGCAGATAAAATCGTGTTTGCGCGTGTCCAGGAAAAATCAATACCGTCAAAATCGTTGATTGACAAGGGAGCGAGAGTATGGGTTCTGAAGTATGTTTTGGAAAAGTTAAAAAAGATATCACTCTTTACCAATATTTAATTCTCCTTGATGAATTAAATTAGGTGATATTTCAAGGCCACTGGTAAAAAATATTTTTGTGGCTGTGTGACTATAATATAACAGTTACCAGCTGCAAACAAGTGATAGACGTGTATCTCTCATGCCGCGCTCAAACGCAGGTGTTTTTCATTGATTTTTTTGTATACAAGGGAAAAAAAGGCAGTTTCAATAACTTCTTTCAAGCAAGTTGTGTGAAGATGAAGGGATTAATGGCTTTAAAGCTTGTTTCCATGACTTCCTGAGGTCACACCAGTGTAACAACTTCTCTTTGAAGCCCTAAGGGCTGGCAGGCAGCGTTGGCTTTCAGTAGCTCTGAAGATTTTTATGTTTATTGACGCTTAGCGAACCTCACGAGAAGCCATGTGCACCCGTGAGCATCTTGTGCTTGGACCCAAAGCACTTCTAATCCTTTGTAACATGATATCATTAATGTTCTACTGGAAAATCTTTAAGCTCCAAGGATGTGTTATAACACCTGTATTTTCAGAGCTGTTTTTAGAAAGGTCTGCTCTCTACCACTACCCATGTGGATAAGGCGCCCCCCCAACACTCTGGCTAAGTCCAGAAACTGTGACCACATGCTTATCTTTTGTTATCCACATTTATACCATCAGTATAACACCATAGCGCTTTCTTGATCTGAAAGACCTATACATCTCGTTCTGTGATTTGTCGTGATTGGTTGTGTGTGGTTGTTTGGCTGTTCGGTTGGCTTTCATTAGCTGAAATGTTTTAAATGTCTAGTTTGCTGACAATGTTTTGGGTAATCTGAAAGTAAAATGATCAGTTTGTAGTGTTTTATGAGTATGCATGGGTATTCGTAAGGAATCTGACTTTTTTTATTGTACTAGAGGATTGATTGTCTATTAACCATCATGTTTAGATTTTTTTCTAAATTCATAAGTTGCCTTGTATAGAGGTGTGATAAAATGCTGCACAGATAAGGGTGTGGTATGTTTAAACTATCTAAAAGGGGTTCTATGATGTATGTTGTGGTGAGGAAAAAGTGCTATTGAGCTGGTAGCACTCTCCAGCAATATGGTATGAAGCTGTGTTGCATCCATGAGTGTGTTAAAGCACATTATACGTACTTTAAACATGTGTTAAAGCACATTATAAGTGTAGTGTTTAAAGTTAATCTGTAGTGGGCATGGCTGTGTGGAAAGAAATGATATTTCGTTGTCTTGTGTGCCTGTTTTCACATCATCAGTGCATAGCTCACAACGTGGCTCTCAAGAGGTTGAGGCTAACCTAATATGAAAAAGAAGAACGTTAGTACAATATTGAATCTTAAATTCTAAAGGATCGTGGTCATCTTGCAGATATAGATAGCAGCCGCGGCGGCTGCAGGTAAGAGCGGTGGGGCCAGGTGAGGGGGGAATTCGAGGGACGACCACGAGGGAAACTTAAATAAATAATTAATTTTCTCTCTTGGTCGTCTCTCGAAATTCCCCCTCACCTGGCCCCACCGCTCCACCGCTCTTACCTGCTGCGGCTGCGGCTGATAGATAGACTGGACAAGGAGAGATTCTCACAGAAGATGCAACAATAGGGTTTTGTCTGAGGCTATGACCGTACAACAGGGGCAGTTTCTGGATGCTCCCCTCTAGGTCGGAAAGCACTGCACAGCTGAAAAAGATAGGTTAAAGTGTTTTCCATAGTTTTAAGTCATTTCTCATTGCCTTAAATATCATTTCCTGTCTTCACTGTAGGACAGCAGTTCGACAACACCGCACATCAGCGACTCCTTTTTTCTCTCATTTTCTACCAGGCTAAGATTATGTGACCAGATGGAATATTTTTCCTACATGTTTTTTCATTCTTCTACATTGGTCTTTTCCATCTTAGGGCTGCAGCAGGTGCTTGGCCGAGAGGGGACTGTGACTTTTCTGTTTTAATGAATCCTCTTCTAGAGAGGAAGCAAGGCATCTAAAGACTCATTCATATCATGGGAAGCACCCTTAACCACCCCTCAAGGTGCCAGACCAGTGCGACAACATATATCCGTGAGGATAGGATGGCCTCATCTCTAGATAGGAACCCCTCATTCACACCCATCTGTTTTATACTGTGGCCACTTCCATCCGCTTTAAAACAAATTAATATGTCATGTCTTGGAATTCATAATCCAAAGTAAGGGATTTCTTCAGATATTCAAATTTTACACTTGAGCAAAGAGTAATCATGGCTGTTACTACGATTCTTACAATTGGAGTCTTGCAGACATACATTCGTAAATCTCCGATAGTAGGTCCAGTATCGACTGGTCCACCGCAGTCATTCCTGGGCCTTGAGCTTCCAGGTAAGACCAACCTCGCACTACATAAAAGGGGCAAAGTGGTCTATCTCTGTAATCGATACATAAAAGGGGCAAAGTGTTCTATCTCTGTAATCGATACATAAAAGGGGCAAAGTGTTCTATCTCTGTAATCGATACATAAAAGTGGCAAAGTGTTCTATCTCTGTAATCGATATATAAAAGGGGCAAAGTGTTCTATCTCTGTAATCGATACATAAAAGTGGCAAAGTGTTCTATCTCTGTAATCGATATATAAAAGGGGCAAAGTGTTCTATCTCTGTAATCGATACCTAAAAGGGGAAAAGTGGCCTATCTTTGTAATCGGCAGCCAGGTAGCCTTGCAGAATGCCAAGTATTCCATCACAAGGCATGAGGCGCTGGGTTGATGCAGTGATGTTTAAATAGATAAGCAGCCCAATCGCTAATTTAAATTCTCCAGCACTGGGGGACAGCACACCAGGTGCCCACCCATCAATTAACTCTGCCACCAAAAGATGATAGTGTGCATTGGTTGAGTGTCTCAGTCCATATCAAGATGCGGGGTCATGGGGATTGCTGTGAGAAAAGTAGCCAGTACAGCCCCTCCGCCGCTGACTCTATTTACACTGAACATTGCGGCTGCGGAGCATCAGCAGTCGCTTCAACCTAGAAGTCAAAACTGCTTTTGCATGCCTCATTATTCTTTCCGCTACCTTACAACTAAACATTGCTAATGTGAACAAAGACATACAGACCATATTATACCTAATGGGTTTAGATTGTCCTCCTCATCGACACCTGAGGAAGCCGAAGAAGCAGAAATAAGCAGGAGAGTGAAAGCATCCTACAGGTCTCCTTGGCAACAAAAGACAGTGCCCGACGTGAAGGCATGTCTGACCTGTAGACAGCCGATGATCACGGAAAATAGAATATTTCTGCTCTGGTGATTAATGAAGCTCTACAGTTTCACAATCCCCTAATGAAAAACAACTCAACATTGTTTGCCTAGCAATTTAAATCAATAATTTCCTTAAATTAGAATGTGCAGAACACCACCAACGCTGATGGAACGCTATTGCAGTGACTTCTTAATACTATAAATATTGAGTGTCTTATAGTTGTGCTGAATATCAGACCGATTCCTGTCAATCTCTGTAGGCACAATCAATGGCGCGCGAGAGGCTTTGCTGCTCCCTATACAGACAACTGAACCAGTTTGTGCAGATGGCTTGATTCACTAAAGCATTGCCCATCTAACTGGAGGAAAAAGGAGAAAAAGGCATATATGCAAATGCACTTTTATGATAGATATTCTCATCAGTGGCGGCTCCCCAAGGGAGTGGTGTGGGGCGGTGGGCGGGGCAGGGGGAGGGGCAGGGTGGGGGGGTAGTGGACTCGGACTTACGACGGACAGGACTCCCTCTGAGTTCTGTCCGTCGTATGTCCGAGTTCACTACCCCCACCCTGCCCCGCCCTACCGCCCCGCACCACTCCCTCGGCGAGCCGCCACTGATTCTCATACAGGTTGTTTCCTTTGAGGACAATCCAAAGGAGGACACATGATGCAGTAGGAGTACACACAGAAATCCAGCACATGCATATATTTCTACAAGAACCTATTGGGATTTTTGTGGCTCCCATAAAAATTGAAAACCTACTCTAAACTTTGGAGGACATCTATGAGGAGTTCATATTAAACATTTTTTTAAAAAGACAGAGAATCTGACTGAAACTTTCAAAGAAGATGATCTCAAGGTATATATTTTGTAAGAAAACAAGGCTTTTTGCAGATGTCCCCCCAATTTTTACCCCCATTTCGACTACTAGATGTTGGTTTTCGACTCGAGCCAGGCTCCAGTGACAGAGCTCTTTCCCTAAAACTGTTATGTGTGAAGTGGCCATCCTAATTGACAGAGACTTTACTCCCTTATAAGTCCCTAGTATATGGTACAAGGGATCCCCAGGGCATAGGTGCTAAAGGGGTCCCTAGGACAGCTCGGTTTTCTGCCAACCTGGGTGACCCAAGCAAACTACTGACAACATGCCTGCCATTGAAGACTGCAGGAGCAGAGCATACTGCTTGAACTCGACAGGGGCCCTCACCATTTGCGGTACAGTCAATGCACTGTCTTTAATATATGTTAAGCACTCCTAAGGAAGGCCTTCTCAGCCCAGGAGGCAGGGTGCATTATATTAAAGTTGTGGATATATAAGTGCAAGCCTATATGTTCATATAGTGGCGTTCCCCATTGGAAACTACTACAAGTGTTAGTGGTTCATAGGATAACATGGGCTGCCAACCGGGAAGTCTCTAGATTGGCAGCTCCATTATGGTACCACTAAAATATGCCATGTTTGGTATCAAACAACGTGCCTTCTCACCCCTGACACAATTCTTGCGCACCTTAGAGGTGGCCCACTTGGTTGCCCTAGCTTCCCTGTGCTCTGGCTGACCAGCCAGTGCCTTCTTGCACCTGCTGACGCCAAGACAGGATTCTGACTTTCTACCAGGCAGGGTTATCACTCCCAGTCAGGGCTATCACTCCCAGGAGTCAGGAACAACGGCTTGGGCAGGAAGGAGGTCACTCCTCCCTCCTCCCAAGCAGGCTAGTGAATTGGAACAACAAGGCAGTGAGTTTCATAGGCTGCACTGCCTCTGATGTGCATCTGGGCTGTACCCCTGAGGAGTACATAGCCCTCCCCTTGCCCCAGGCGTGCTTGAACCAGGGCAAGGCGGGAAATTAGATATGCAGGAGGTCTACACCTCCAGGAAGGCTGGCCACACTTCTAGGGTGGGCAGATTGATCTGTACACCTAAACTACAATAGTGCCTTCTTTAGGAGGGCAGAAATTGTGGGTTCTGGATAGAATAGGTGACCTACACCACCGGATATGGTCACCTCAGGAGCAGCCCCCATACCGCTAATGTCCCTAAATCTAGGATTTATGCGACCCCCCTTAACATCAGAGAGTCAGACCTGAACAACTTACTTCAAAGAAGGACCCAGAGGAGACCCGTATCTCCGACAGCAGAACTTTGCTCACAGCACAAAACAAAAGAGGGATACTTTGCCCCTTGTGAGGCAGTATACTTGGAACTGAGTGAACAACCCAAGTCCTTGGCAAAAACTCGACACTCCTGAAGACAGGGACCCTTGCGGAATCCACAAGCACCCTCAGTATCCCCTGGACTAGTGGCACTAGTCCACTGCAAACTGCAGGTAAAAAGACTCTCAGGATCTAAAGATTCGCTGGCCATCGGGCCCTATGAGAGATTGTCAAAATCCAGCTGGCCCAGTGCATTGTGGGAGTTGTAGTCTCACCTGCCCCAAAGTTTTGGGCCACTATGTTACTCCTCCGGACACAGTGAAGTTCAAGAAGCTTTTTCTGTGCTTACCGCTGCCAAGGCTTGTTGGTCACCCATCCAGTTACCGAGCCTCACACTCGACACTGTATCCATATGAAACTCCGTTGAACCATTATCCAATGTCAGCTGCTGTGTATCCGTTGTGATTTTGCACTGTGTAAGCAGTAAAAACAGAACCACCTGCGGCTCCCGTTCAGCACCAAGGACAGACTCTGCACCCAGACACCACAGGCTAGGTAAAATTGATCTGACTGTTGTTGCCTGGTCCTGGGGCCCACATGACCGTAACCCCATAGGTGTTCCATGTAACTCGACCTGCTGGTAACCAATTGTCACTAGTTGTTTTTCCCATTGACCACAATGTTATTTTGTCTATGTATTTTACTGCACTGATTTAATATTGCTTCATAAATCTATAACTCCGGTTATATATGCTATTCCATTACTTTTGGTGGCTTAATTAAGATAAAAATACACTCTGTTTTTATAAATTGGTGTCGGATTTATCTCGAGTTGTGTCAATTACTTATCGTCCGTGTTGGTACTCTGAAATGCTTGTTCCTCTAGTAAAACCTGACCGCTCTTTGCCACTCTACCAGGATTGAGCTAAGGATTTATTAGTGTGAATCCAAGGACCATCTTTGGGGTATTGTGATAATATTACATGGTAAGGCGACCCAGCCATACCATTTAATACTCTACAGCAGTGGTTCCCAAACTTTTGACTCCTGAGGACCCCTATTGAGTCACTACTGGAAGCCGAGGACCCCCAAGCAATTCGTACGATTTAAATTTCAAACATTAAAACAGTAATTCAAAATAAAATAAACACACGTGTGCACACCAAACAGATACCCAAATTACTAAAGCTTTTAGTATTTTATATTGAAAAAATTTGCAAATTCGAAAATTTTCGAATGGGAAGGTTGGTGCTGCATCTCGGCGACTAACTTTTCAATATTTGGCTTTATTTTAGAGCAGTGGTTCCCAAACTTTTGACTCCTGAGGACCCCTATTGAGTCACTACTGGAAGCCGAGGACCCCCAAGCAATTCGTACGATTTAAATTTCAAACATTAAAACAGTAATTCAAAATAAAATAAACACACGTGTGCACACCAAACAGATACCCAAATTACTAAAGCTTTTAGTATTTTATATTGAAAAAATTTGCAAATTCGAAAATTTTCGAATGGGAAGGTTGGTGCTGCATCTCGGCGACTAACTTTTCAATATTTGGCTTTATTTTAGAGCAGTGGTTCCCAAACTTTTGACTCCTGAGGACCCCTATTGAGTCACTACTGGAAGCCGAGGACCCCCAAGCAATTCGTACGATTTAAATTTCAAACATTAAAACAGTAATTCAAAATAAAATAAACACACGTGTGCACACCAAACAGATACCCAAATTACTAAAGCTTTTAGTATTTTATATTGAAAAAATTTGCAAATTCGAAAATTTTCGAATGGGAAGGTTGGTGCTGCATCTCGGCGACTAACTTTTCAATATTTGGCTTTATTTTAGAGTATGAGGCTCCTGCTCCTGACGGGGCCGGACTGGAACCCAAAGCAGCCCTGGCAAATGTTGTCAGGCCAGTCCCCGTACGGTGCACACCAAGTGCAGTGAGTGAGCCTGGCCACTACAAAGCGGACTTTGGGGGCTCTCCCACCAAGAAAATTTGGGGAAAAATGGTGCATTCTACAACACATTTGTAATTATATATTGAATTGTATTCGCTTTCAAAGCATAGTAAATGATGACCTTACTATGCACGAATACAACAATCTTTTGGGGCTCTTCCATGAATCCCTCCCTATCATCCTCCAACAGTGCCTCTCTTCTTCCCATAGCACCTCTGTCACATGTATTTCATTTGTTTTATAGCATCTCTCATACTAGTGTAGGGTGTCAGAGCACTTTACAAACCACACATACAGAAACAATGGGGGAGATGTACAAAAAAGTTGCGCAATGCAGCGCAGCCCCCCGCGAGGCTGCGCTGCGTTGCGCGACAGGGAGGGAGCAGAGGAGCACCATATTTCCGAAGCTATGGCTCTCTCCTCCCCTTTCTCTTGCGCCGGCGCTGATTTCAGTAGCCCCGCGCCATGCACACACCTTAGCGCTGTAGCGCTAAGGTGTGTGCATGAGTGTAGCATAGGTTTTGTACAGGAACGGTACCCTTCCTGTACAAAATACTATGCTAGACACGAGGGAAAGCTTTTCCCACTTTATAGGCGTGCTGCACAGTGCAGCACGCATGCAAAGTCGGAAAAGGAAGGAGAAATTAAAGAATTTCTCCTTCCTTGGGCCTAGTTGAAAAGGGCGCAGTGTTCTCACGCTAACCCCAATCTACTGTTTTTAGTAAATTGGGTTTAGCGTGAGAAACCTTGGGTGGTTGCATGGGAACAAGTTTAGTGCCGGAAAGTAAATTGCAAAAAAGATTTTGTGTCGTTTTGTGTCACTTTTGTGACGCAAACATGGCGCAAAAGCTTAGTAAATCTCCCCCAATGAATCATACGTGTGTAAATCAGTGTATAGAAAATGTTACATAGGGGAAAGGGGACTTCAAGGTGTAGGATTCACATGTCATCCATACAGGTAAGCATTTTTTAAGAGTGCTTGATTTGGAGAAGCACAAAATCTGGTTTCAGAATGTAGCACAGTGGTTAGCGTTGACTTTAATTATAACAATTCAATTCTACCCAAACTTTTTGGCAGCATCAGGATAATGAAAGACTGGGAAAAAAAGATGGCATACTAACTTGTACCATGCAGTTTGTATGCAGCTCTTTGACGGCAGTTCATAGCTGACGGTGCTAGATTATGATTGTAACTTATGAACTGCACAGTAACAAAAAAATCTCTGTGACAAAAGCAGTAACCCAGCTATGCACATAAAATACTGTTTTATTAAAAATGCATGGTACACGTTCTTTGAAGCAGGCATATTAACCCTCTGCGCTACCTACCATCTCTCTCCAGAAGGTACATTAATCACTCGAGTTATCTTGACACTTTTATTGTTGTCGTAAAACTGCAGATTATACAAGGAACTTTGCATTGCTTTTAAGACAGCTGCCCGCGGACCCCCTGGGAATGTGTCAGGGACCCCTGGGGGTCCGCGGACCCCAGTTTGGGAACCACTGCTCTACAGGGTAGTCATAGGAGAGGAAACCTCAGATGAGAAGGTCCTCTTAGCATTTGACGGGGAGAAGGGTCCAGATGGTAAGTTGGTGATCGCTGAGGGTGATAGTAGACACTTCCACTCCATTCAGGTAAATTGAATCCTTGCCACTGGCCCAAGAGACACATGTGCCAGTCAGTCACACAACAGTGGTTGACCGGTTGGTGTCCTCAGATCAGTATGTGCCAGGAGAAACAAGGAGAGTAAGGTTAGTCCAAGGTGAGGTCACAGTTAGACCTGTAGCCTTAGTGCCCCTAGAAAGGGAGGGTATTCTTAGCTGGCATAGAGTGCGAGTCAGTCCTGACCTCCCTCTAGACTGTATCCTAGGCAATGACCTCCCAGAGATTGGTCTGATCCCAGAAGGGGCGGTCACCCAGGGTGAAACCAAACCCACAGATCATGGGGATCCAGTCCCTACAGTTAGGACACTGGGGTCCCAAAAGAAAGGAGAAAAAAAGGAAAGGGAAATCACCCTTAAATAGAGATCAAGTGAGCCAAGGACCTTCTACCCCAGCATGGGGGAAACCCAAGATTGGCACTGGTAAGGCCTCGCCTGACTCTAAAACAGTCCTGAAAAGTCATGCAACTGCTCAGATTCAGGTCACCCTTGTATTGACAGGAGAGAGTGGAAGAAGGGTGTCAGCCACAGGAGGTGGTAGCCCCCCACTCTAAACAGCAAGAGAGGTTCCAAAAACCCACAGTTTCCTCTAACGTAGCTAACCCACAGGTCAGTGAAGAGCTCAGGGTGTTGATTTGGATACTGACATCTGTCAGTAGCCTCTGGTGGGTGCTGGCCTTCATGGAAGTACTGAACTTGGCACTTAGCATGGGAAGCAGACCCCATGGCCAAAACTAAGTTTGGCCATGGGAGGGCTGCTCAAGTGTTGGGTAACCTCTGTGAGTAAGCTAGGTGTTGCCATAGCAAAGATAGAAGAGGTGGCCCTTCACTACCCAAAGTAAAAGGAGAGGAAGAAAAAGACACAGATGCAGTGAAAGCTCAGTTTAAAATGGGTCCTGTTACTGTGAAGATGGGTCAACTGCCCAAATGGAGTGACCTTGACAGGAGGATGAAAGGTAGAGCAGGCACTGAAATAGTACAGCCAGTTTTGTTTACTTTCTTCCTCACCTGAAAAGTTAGAAAAACTCTCCCAGGGCTGGGCTAAGTCTTCTGGGCGTGTTGGCTGCGGGTCGGGTTGTATAAGAAAACAAGGCTTTTTGCAGATGTCCCCCCACTTTTTGCCCCCATTTGGACTAATAGTTGCTGGTTTTCGACTCTGACAGTGCTCTGAAGCCTGCTAACCAGGCTCCAGTGCCAGTGCTCTTTTCCTAAAACTGATATGTCTGCATTGGCCATCCCAATTGACATAGACTACACCCCCATAGTAGTCCCTAGTGCGTAACCCAAGCAACTACTGACAGCAAGCCTGACATTGACGACTGCAGGAGCAGTGCAAACTGCTCAAACTCAACTGGGCCCTCACCATGTGTGGCTCAGTCAATGCACTGTCTTTAATATAAATTATGTAAAATCAAAAGGAGTGGAAGAGTTGTGTTGAGATGGGGTGGGGGGGAGAGCAACACCAAAATTGTTGTGAGACCCTCAACAGTGTTGTTCTGCCAAAAGCATGTCTCCCATTGGCTTACTTAGCCACTGATCGTTACATCCTTGGGTCTTTCCCTCCATGACGTAACGATCAGTTGCTAAGTACACCAATGTGAGACATCCCTTTGACGGAACAACACTGTTGAAGGTCTCACAAAAATGTTGGTGTGGCCCTCCCTCCCCCCCATCTCAACACAACTCTTCCACTCCTTTTGATTTTACATGTTCATTTAAGGGAAGTTGAGTGGAACTTTAACTTCTCCCTCCCTCTTTTGATTCTTGAGATTTAATATATATTAGTCACCCCTAAGGAAGGCCTCCTCAGCTCAGGAGCCAGGGTGCATTATATTAAAGATGTCAACATATAAGTGCAAGCCTATATTTTCCTATAGTGGCGTTTCCCATTGGAAAATACTTTAAGTGTTAGCGTTCTACAGGATAACATGGGCTGCCAACCGGGCACTCTCAAGATTGGCAGCTCCATTATGGTACCACTAAAATATGTCATTCTTAGTACTGAACAACGTGCCTTCTCACCCCTGACACGGTTCTCGTGCCCTGAGTGACGTGGCATGTACCCAGGTGACACCTTAGAGATTGCCCACCTAGTTGCCCTAGCTTCATTGTGCTCTGACTGACCACCCCACACTTTCCCACATCGGCTGCCGCCAAGACAGGATTCTGACCTCCTGCTAGGTAGTGTGATCAATCTCAGGGGTCAGGAACAAAGGCTTGGGCAGGAAGGAGGTCACACCTCTCTCCTCCCAAGCAGGCTAGTGAATTGGCACATGAAGGCTGTGAGCTACAAAGGCCTCTTATATGCATCTGGCCTGTCCCCCTGGGGAGGATACAGCCCTCCCCCAGCCGCAGGTGCACATCCACCCAGGCAAGGCCAGAAATTTCATATTCAGGAGGTGTACACCTCCAAGAAGGCTGTCCACACCTCTAGGGTAGACAACCTGATCTGTATACCTACACTATACTGCCATGTTTAGGAGGGCTGAAATTGTGGGTTGTGGATAGCAAAGGTAACCTACACCACCGAATGTGGTCACCTCAGTGGCGGATCAGCTGCAGGGACTAGCTGCCCATTGGCTGCTAGCTCCCACCCCCCTAACTCCCCTAAATCTAGGATTTAAGGGTCCCCCCTGACATCAAAACCTCAGATCTGAACAACTTACTTCAAAGGACCCAGACCCGACCCTTGTTGCCAACATCAGGACTTTGCCCACAACACAAAGCAAAAGAGAGATACTTTGGGCCCGATTCACAGAACTAATCTGAGACAAAATCCTAAACTTACTACTTTTGGTATTCACAGAAGGCATTTAGTTGTAGTAAAGTTAGGATTTTGTCTTAAGTTTGTCTTAAGATTGTCTTAAGTCTGTCTTAAGTCTGTCTTAAGTCTGTCTTAAGTCTGTCTTAAGTTTGTCTTAAGTCAAACTTAAGACAAAATCCTAACTTTACTACTACTAAATGCCTTCTGTAAATATCGAAAGTAGTAAGTTTAGGATTTTGTCTCAGATTAGTTCTGTAAATCAGGCCCTTTGTCCCTGAGGCAACAGACTTCGAACTTAGGGGCTGATTCACAGAACTAATCTGAGACAAAATCCTAAACTTGCTACTTTTGGTATTCACAGAAGGCATTTAGTAGTAGTAAAGTTAGGATTTTGTCTTAAGTTTGACTTAAGACAAACTTAAGACAGACTTAAGACAGACTTAAGACAAACTTAAGACAGACTTAAGACAGACTTAAGACAGACTTAAGACAAACTTAAGACAAAATCATAACTTTAATACTACTAAATGCCTTCTGTGAATACCAAAAGTAGTAAGGTTAGGATTTTGTCTCAGATTAGTTCTGTGAATCGGGCCCTTAGTGAACAACCCTCATTCTTGGCTAAAACTCGACACTCCTGAGGAGTGGGACCCTTGTGGAAGTCAGAAGAACCCTCAGATCCCCCTGGATAATGGCACTAGTACCCTGCAAACTGTAGGCAAAAACACTCGCCGGTTCCAAAGATTCGCTGGCCATCGGGCCCTCTGAGGGATCGCCCAAATCCAGGTTGTCCAGTGCATTGTGGGAGTTGTAGGCTCGCCAGCCTGAAGTTTCAGGCCGCTATGTTACCCACACCCAGTGAAGTTACAGAAGTTTTTCATTGTGCTTACCACTGCCAAGGCCTGTTGGTCACAAATCTAGTAACTGACCCCCACAGTCGATGCTGCATCTACAGGGAACACCGTGCAAACATCATCCGATGTCAGCAGTTGTGTATCTGTTGTGTTTTTGTATTCTGTTTCTTTCAGCACCGTGTAAGCAGTAAAAACAGCACCACCCGCAGCTCTTGCTCAGCACCAAGGACAAAAATATGGTCGGTCATTCTCCCAATATAAGAGGTGACCTCCAGAGGTATCACCAGCTGCCTGGACCTCAGCTTGCCACCTCAAGCCTTCTAGAGTTTGGCATTAGGTCTGCGCTGCACAGAATTCATCACTGGTGGGCACACCCTCAACTTGCCATCCAGCAACTCAGTCAGGTCTCCCACTGCTGCAATAGCCTCCCCGGTAGGCTCATATAGCATAAACCTAGATGACTTACCACAGGGCTCTCATAAAGCACGTGCATATGACACATTACACAGCTGGGTAGACATAAATGCCAGTGTTGACGATATGTGAGACTAATGTGTGAGGTGTACACTCTGAAAGCATTTAATATAATTTATATACAAGGTCCAAGGAAATAGGCAAGGAGAAGAAGTGTTTCACTCTTACTCTTCAGAAGGTTTATAAATTCTAGAAAGTCAGAAAATGATGTCCAGATGCAGGAGAAGATCTCCACCCATATTTTTCAGAACGTTCTTTGTGAATTGGCACCCATATGTTTTCAAAAAGGCCCAGCTCCGGTTCATACTGTTAATATTCACCACATAGTCTATGCATGTTGAGCCTGATGGGTTCAAGAGCTTCTCCTATATCGACCAGTAGCAGGAACGCACATGATGGGCCAGATTCAAATTAACAGTTTTCATTTATATTATGCTCATGTTACACTTACGCATTGCCATAATTTATATCTGTTTGGCTAATTCACAAAACATCATAATTTCTGCATAAGAAATGTACATGTGTATGTATGTATGTAGTATGCGTATCTGACCTATGTAGTGCAAATCAAGCTCTACAAAGCAACAGAGCACAGTAAAAGTTGCACATGGAACAAGTGGGAGAGAAGCATGGGAGAGCATGCACATTGAATCAATGGTTGGGGCTTATATTCAATGAGGAAGAGTGAGCCTTTACAGGGGGGGTCGGGCCAGCTAGAGGAATGGCAAAACAGTGAGTGGGGGGATTTAGGTAGTAATGGGAAATCTTATGGGTTGCTCCTGCATTAGGGTGATAACCTTGTGATGATACTATGCTTGAAAAGATGGGTTTTCAGCTCTTTGAAGAATGGAGAAGGGGCAAAGTCTTTCAGATCTGGATTGGGACGGACAAACTCTAGGGAAATCGAATTTCCTTCCTACATTTCCTGTTTTCCGTTATGATGATGCTGCTGGTACATTTAATCCATGCTCCACTGGTAGTCTACATCTTGGTTGCCATGCGACTTGAAATCCTGCAAAGAGGATGCTCTTCGATGTAGTTATCTGGATCTCAAGGACTCTAGCAAGCAAAACACTGCCTCCATCGAGATGGAAAATGGTCAGGACCTCGACAGCAGTTCTTGTGTTCACTACCCATAACTCTACATGTGAGAGTTATCAGGGTAAGTTAATAATACCCTCTAAAATTGATATTCACCTAGTTACCTAACCCTACATGTGTGTGTGTGTACATTCACATGAGCAGAGTTAGGCAATTTTAAATTATCACGTTCCTACAGCCACTATATGATTTGATGAATATTTTGTGAGTTTTTCCACACATACCACAGCACTTGGATGATTCAGGAATAAGATAGATGTGCTGGAAATGTTTTGACAAATGCTTGTGAATCGCCTACTGTTTTTGTTCATTGCATTTGAATAGACTTTTCCTAACCCATGTTCTTACACACCTCTGAGAACATCCACTGGAGTAAAGCAATTTGAAAAGTATAGGCCACATTCACAAAGCATTTTGCTAAGTTGAACTTTACCTCAGGGCAAGGGGGAACCAACAACATGACTGTATAAGAAACAATTAGAGGCAATTGAGTGTAATCACACAATCGTTGGTCAATATATACCAATATATTATGGATGGCGACTCTGAAATGAAGTGACAGATATTGGGTAGATATCTGCTGCCTAATATATTGAAAAAAGCATTAGTTCATGATGTTTAATTTCAGTTCATACTCGTCAAGCTAAATAAAATCAATGAGATGACACCAGACACATGTCCAACATGAAAACAAAGCAAAAACTGTGATATCTACGAGTTTGTCATTTTCTCCAAGATTCATATCTATGGACTAAAGGGATTTGAATTGCATGGTAAAAATAGCCACTGATGAAGTTACAGAAAATGTCTTGCTGACATGATTTGTGTTAATAGGCCACATTTGGTAAGCCGTAATTTATTACAAATTGCCTTAAAAGTATAAAATCTCAGCTAGAGGGTCACCTCTAATTGCCATAAACTTCCTCTTAATTCCCTGGTGTTCCCTCTAGGAATTAAGACTGATGAACCCATACCCACAGTGTTATAGATAAAGAGTTCTGCAATGAAATACACAGGCTGAATCAAGATGCTAAATATCCTTTTTTCCATACCGTTATACAAAACCACATATCTTTAAGGATTTAATATGCACAATAACAACAGGCAATAACCTATTGTTATAACATTGTAAAAAGGGATTTGGAAGAGCAAGGAACAGCAACAGAACAGAAACAAATACTAACGATAACTGTACCACACTACAGACATATTCACACATACCATATAAAAAGAACACATAAGGCATGGTACTCTTATCCAGCTGAAGATTCATCGTAATGCAGAATTCAATGAACAGTTACATACTCATTCCCCAGCAAAGATTTTGAGTTGAATCTGCAACTACCACCCTTTTTTGTTACACTCCCTTGCAACATAACAGATACAACATAGTTTTCCTCTAAAAGACATCCAGGAACAAGCACAACCTTTGATTTGTTTCATCCAAATCACATCTTGACCTACCCTCAAAATTGGTGAGTGAGCAGATAAAGAAGGACAACTGCATCCTTTCTTAACTCTGCCCATATAACCCACATAAAAATCAACTCCATTTTCTCAGCCTTTGTCAGAAGACTCAAAGAATCTGTTGATTACCTCCACCCCTGTTTAAGGATTTCATGCCTCTTATCAAACCAAATGGTGTTTTCTTTCCGAGTGCCATGTGGAGGATTTCAATATGACTAAATAAACTTCCTCAGAGTAACTTTACAATCTCCTTATTCGCACACAGGGGTATCCCTTCCTGCGAAACTTGATTCCACCTTTCTACTATTCTATTGCTTTGATGGTAATACAAAGCAATGCAAATATGTTCCATAACTTCACACTTATGGGCCTCGTTTCTGGGTCATTTTAGAAGTTCAGCTATGGATACTCTAGACATCTCATAATATAATCTGGACTAGGGAGGGACTTCTGAAAACCTGGTCATAGTTAATGTTGAGACAGCCTTCATTCTTTGGATGCGCCACACACTTATCTCTTACCAATTTGGTCTTGAGATCAGTAGAACTGTCTAAACAGAGAATTGTAAGAAAATTCACAAGAGACTTAGGGGCCGATTCCGATTCGGGCCGGAAATCTCTCCGACCGAACCGGACCCGGAGAGATTTCCGACCGAATCGGACCCTAGCAGTCCGACCGAACGAGTACGATGCGCACGCATGCTATCGGACTCGATTCGGTCGGACTCCCATTGAAGTCAATGGGAGCCAGTCGTACGACGCGTACACGGGCTCCCATTGACTCAATGGGCACGACGCGAACAAGGGCGCCCCCTACAGCGTGTTCGCGTTGATGCGGGTCGCACCGTGCATGCACGTGTAGGGGGGACCCATGTGTCCCCCCTGTGTGCGACTCGCACGCCTACGCTTCCAGGGGGGTCCGACACGGACCCCAAAGTGCGGCTCCGACAGCTCCTTGGAGCCGGGCTGCGCGAGTCGGTCGGAGCGGTCGAGGTGCGCATCGTACTTACCCGGCCAGGAAACATCTCCATTGCGAGGTGTGCGTCGTCCCCGTGCGAGTCGGTCGGAGCGGTCGGGTCCTGCGAACGAGTCGGTCGGAGATTTCACGAGCGCACGCATCGTACTCGCTCGCCCGGACGCACGTACGACTCGGTCGGGAAATAGGGCTCCGAATCGGATCCGGTTAAGCCGAATCCGATTCGGTGCCCTACCGGCCGAGATCGGAATCGGCCCCATAGTAGTAAGTTGACCGTTTTGGCTGTCAAGCTAATTTGTAGTTTGAGTCTTTGGGAAACAGACTGCAGCTTTGGGGGAGGAGTAGCTGTTTGAATTGTGTATTTGAGCAGTCGGTTCCACCTGTAGAAATTTAGAGAAAGGGATGCAGCTTGACAGGCTCAAAGTGATTTACTTAGCAATTAAGATTGTTTAAATCTACATTACAGCACACCACAAAATCCCTGTTTTATGTGGGTAAAGAAGTAGTAAATACTCTGTAAGGCTAATAGCAGGGACGAGGCAGGTAGTTGTACCAAAGAACTGTTCGGGATTTTCTGAGAGGTGATGACAGGAAGATTCTTAATATTTTTTCCAGATCCCTCCTCCCCCTCCCGGGGATCTTGTTCACTTAGATTATTCAAGATTACTTTTCCAATACGAAAAGTGATAGGGAACTAGCATCTAGAAGTGGTGA
Source organism: Calotriton arnoldi (assembly GCA_963921515.1). Lineage (NCBI taxonomy): Eukaryota > Metazoa > Chordata > Amphibia > Caudata > Salamandridae > Calotriton > Calotriton arnoldi. The sequence continues at coordinate 1,067,847 of CAWUFW010004496.1, forward strand.
CTTTGATCCAGTTTTGCTCAAACCTCTGTGCAGGAGGTTCCGACATATTGTCTTACCAAGTTAGCATTTGTCGTTTTTGAAGACATCTCGGTGGGGATAAGTATTGTCCTGGAGACCCTTGTCCTTCATTTTCGATAAAGGTGTTTATTCCTGTAATAGCCATGGCGGCTCTTATACAAATTGTTAACAGATCCCTAATGGAGGACAGAGTTCCAGAGAGTCTGATACAGGCATGGTTTGCACCGTTATTAAAGAAGCTGGGTTTCTCCAATTAGCCAATAACTCAATGAGTCTTGAATTCCGAGGGCCGATTGAGTTATTGACCAACTGGAGGATCCCAGCTTCTTGTTGAGACCTTGTAAAGGGTGGTAAGTAAGCAACTCTCATCACATCCTGATAGCCTCCTGGGGGACTTCCAATCCGGATTTAGGCCTTGCTACAGTTGGTGGACAGAATGCTTAATGACTCAATCATGTTGTTTCCCCAATCTTATAGAAGGGTAAGTCTAAGGATAGTCTGAGTGTGTCTGCTGACCCGCGGAGGTGTCTTGTTGTGGTGTTTCCCAGTCTTCTCTCCTATTTCCTATGCTTTTTGATCTCTACATAAAAAAGATGCATGGTTGCTGGTAGCATGATGGATGGGTTTTCACAACCCTGAATCAGCTCAGTGGTGCCTTTATATTGTACTTGTTGCTACTGTCCAAGATCATTGGTGATATCTAGGAGTGTATACAGAAGTGAGATAGCTTGCCCTCAGAGCAAACAAAACTGAATTGTCACTTGTTGTTACATGTGAGCTGTAGGGTCTCTGTAAAAAATGCTAGCCAGTTTCCACAAGATTTGCTAAGTAGGTGATGCAGAAATTAGCCTCTCCCATAGGATTACTTGCCATAATCTCTTATCTATAGTGTACCAACAATTTTATTAAAGGCTGGTGGTTTAATGTCCTCACCCTAGATGAGCTAAACTCTTTTCACTATTTAAAAAGGTAAAAGTACACATGTAGATTTATTTATGTGTACATATATTTTTGCATTTGTATGCGTCTACATTTTTATGCTATTTGCCTTTTTTGTGTGTAGATTTACCCCTATGTATAAACTTGCATATCTTCACCCCCTCAAGTCAGTTTTAAGACAGAAATTATGTGTGAAGCAACAAAATATTACTAACTTTTCGCACTTTGGAGGAGATCTCTATCATCAAAGCAAAATTCGCCATTGAGAAAGTGTAGGGAAAAAGAATAATAAAGTTTAATCATTCTTAAAAAATTATTAAAAAATATTTTACTGTAAAATATTTTTTTTATTAGTTTAAAATCTTTATTAATCTATAAATAAGAAAACAAAGTTACAGTACATAAACGCATCAAATTAATTTTGATTAAATAATTACATATTTAAAATATATGAATTTAAATGTAAATATTATTTTTAACCAATTTATTTTACAAACAAACTCCCTACTAGAATTTCAATATTTATTAAAATAATTAATCGTTACATGTTTTTTATTAATTTATGTTTAATAAGTTTATAATTCTTTTTAAAACATATACAAAATGTATTATTTAATTGGATCTACATTTTTAACACTAAACTATTTTATATATATTTAATTTAAAAGTCGAAATTCATTTATTTTTATTCCTTCTGAGGTGTTATTTTCTTTGGGAGCGAGTTGCAGTACCTTTGAATCACATTGTGTGCTGCTAGACTTACTTCAAGGTTGCCTAGCAGTGCAGTTACTACTGTTTTGAGAGTTTTTTGGCTGTAGTAATCTTAGTAGTGTAGTTAGTGATTATCAATAAGCTTACTTGTTTGTGGGTGGATGTGTCTATTTGCATATCCCTCTCTAATCTCCCTGTACTCCATCCATTTATGTTCCATAAGTCTAGAAGCAATAGATAGTGTATACATCCTGTCAGTAAAATGATAAATCCAGTAAGACCAAAAAGTGAGACTATTGTTAGCTATCACACAACTCCACTTCCCCTCTGCAGAGCACAGTTCACTATAGTTATGAAATAATCATCGTATAGAACAGAATTAATTTAAATTATGGAGGAAGCAGTATGCCGTATCTGATGCTGGAAAAATGTCCCACTATTTCCCAGGCAGACAGAGTCTAAACATTCCCTGGCCAAGTGTTATGTTATGTTATGTTAATTATATTTCTTAAGCGCAGCGGTTACCCGAAGGTGTCCTGGTGCTAACTACTGCCTTCTGAACAGAGAAGTACATAGTGATCTGCACTGAAAAGCCAGGTTTTCAATCCTTTCCTAAATGTCATTAGCTCAGTGGCATTCCTGATATGGAAAGGAAGCTCGTTCCAGGCCCTTGCGGCACAAGTGATGAATCCTCTACCACCCCAGCTGACTTTTTTAAAGGAGGGTATTAGCAGATATTTGGCTCCTGAAGAGCAAAGTGCTCTTTTGGGTACATACCATTGAAAACGCCGCTTCAGGTATTCCGGCCCTGTTTCTTGAAGGGCTATAAAAGCGGTACATAAAGATTTAAATTGTATCCGTTGTTTGACTGGAAGCCAGTGCAGTCTTTTTATTTCCTTAGCGAGAGATACAAACTTTGGTGTACCGGTAAGAGGTCTAGCTACTGCATTTTGCAGGAGTTGGAGTTTGTTTAAATGTCGCTTTTGGATGTTTAGGTAAAGGCTGTTACAATAGTCCACCCGCGAGAGAATGAGAGATGTTATCACTACACGTTGGCTGTCTTCCGGCAGAAATGGCATTATTTTCTTGATCATTCTAAGGAGGTGGAAGCTAGCAGAAGTAACCGCGTTTATCTGGTACTCAAAGGTAAGTTTATTGTCGACTCCCAGATTTTTAGCTTTCCTAGTTGGCTTAGGGAGAGTGCCTAGTTCTTCCGGTCACCAGTTAGGGGTCCAGAAATTGGCGGTATTTCCAAAAATAAGGACCTCAATTTTGCCGGAGTTTAACTTCAGGCAGTTCCTGGTCATCCACATCTTGAACGATTTCATACAGTCATGGAACCTTTTCCCTTTCTCTGACTCCTGCTCTGGTCGCAAAGACACCACGATTTGTGTGTCATCCGCATAAGATGTTAACTGAAAGCCGAAAGATCTAATCAGAACCGCCAGGGGCGACATGTAAACATTAAAAAGTGTGGGACTAAGGGAAGAACCCTGTGGTACTCCACAAGGTAAGGGAAAAGGTTTGGAGCGGACATTGTCTATATCCACAGTTTGAATTCTTTCCATCAGGAAAGACTTCAAAAGCTTCCAGGCTTTGCCTTGAACCCCGCAGACCGACAGATGGTTCATCATTACTTCATGGTGGACCGTACCGAAGGCCGCAGAGAGCTCCAACATGATTAGTGCTGCGTTTCCTCCCTGGCTTCCCTTATTTCTTCAGTGGATTTTATAAGGGCAGACTCTGTACTGTGTCCTTCCCTAAATCCATATTGAGTGGGATCTAAAATGTTGTTTGCTTGGAGGAATGCACTGAGTTGAGTGTTCATGGTTTTTTCTACCAGTTTTGCCGGCAAGGGAAGACAAGAAATTGGCCGGTAATTATTAGGATTCTTGGGGTCAAGGTTTTGTTTTTTAAGCAAAGGAAGAATCGATGCTGTCTTCCATATTTTGGGAAAATGCCCAGACTCAAACATGGAATTGAATAAGGGGGTGAGTGCAATGCCAATAGGTTCGGGGACTTGTTTAATCTAAAAAACTGGGCAGGGGCCGTAGGGGGAGCAAGACCTGGTGGGGGCCAGGAGATTTATAGTATCTCACTTCTCCAGCGGGGAGAACTTATTCAGAACAGGCCGTGGGTCAGTTGCAATTTCGGCCGTAACAGATGGCCCATCCGTTCCTTCTATTGGGGAGAGCTTAAAAGATGAGAAAATAGCTTCCACCTTCTGTAGAAAGAAGGTGGCGATTTCCTCAAATAGTTCTGGACTACTTTTTGGAGGGCCCGAGGCGGCCAATTTGGTTATCGTCCTAAAAAGTTCTTTGGTTGAGGATTTAGCCAGTGTAATTTGGTCTGTGAAGAAGGCTCTTTTTGTATTAAATAAGAGTCTTTTGTAAAGAGTAAGACTCTGTTTGTAAAGTTCTTTTTCTGCCTCATAGTAAACTCTTCTCCAGTTGCGTTCTAAACGCTTACAGGTGAGTTTTTGTTTCCTAAGTTCTTCAGAATACCAGGGGGCTGTAGGTTGAAAGCGTTTGGGAAACCATGTTTTCACGGGGCAAATTTATTACATGCTGTCTCCATCCACTCTGTATAGCAGGTTGTGGCTTTTTCCACTTCAGTGGGAAAAGAACCAGCCATTACCGTAAGAAGATTTTCCAGCTCTGCACTCTTAATTTTATTCCAGGCTCTTGTTTCTATCTGCTTCTTGGATGCACCCACGCTATAATGAAGGTTGGGAGGGGCCAACTCGAACTGATTCGCAACATGATCTGTCCAAGCAAGTGGCAGCAGCCCCGTGCATGTTAATTGAGGATGATTGGAGAAAATCCCATCCAAGGTATGCCCTGCGACATGAGTGGGACCTTCTACGAGTTGCCTTAATTCTCCTTAATTCTCCGCTATTCATCACATCGACAAGAACAGTTGTATCAGGGTCAGAGAATGCTACCAAATTAAAATTGGTATCCCCAAGGATAGTGATTGAATCGGAGCAGAGCCCATCCTCTAACAGGGTTCCAACCGAGGTTAGGAACACATTTCTTGGGCCTGGTGGTCTGTACAATAGGATGCCCTTGAAGGAGTTGTGATGAGGGATAGCAAAACTAAAAGAAAGTGCTTCGCATGCCGAGATAGATGCTGTCAGGAAGGCAGCGTGTAATGAGTTATGGTATATAACCGTCAGTCCCCCCCCTCTACTAAGAGGTCTGTCTTGTGTGTGACAAAAAAACCCAGGTGGGGTGGCTTTAACAAGATCGGGTCCTGAGGCCTTATCTGTCCAGGACTTGGTGATGAACGCAAGTTTTATATTGTGATTCTCTAAGAGTAATGCATACTCTGTGCTAAGTTTGACCAAGGATCTGGCATTTAACAGTAGACATCGCAGTGAGTCGACTACAGGCCACTTAGAGTTTGCGCCTTCCTTAGACTAATTGGGCATAATTGTTTGATATAGGAGTTGGGGGAGAGTTTGATTACAATTTGGACATGTAAGTGGAATTGCGTAAAGTGAATGACACAGACAAGCAGTGTCCTTACCTTTGGGATTCATGGTGAGTAACTCGACCCCTGAATAAGTCAGGAAGCCTGGCTTCTGAGAGGCAGGGGGGCTGGCGATGAGCGTGATCCGGACTCAGACGGGCTTGCCTTTGGCGCGCCTTCGGCGCTGCGCGGTCGCGTCAATGTGTACATTAAATAGTGTTGGGCTGAGCAACTAGCCCGCTGACCAAAATGGTGGCTCCGCTCTAACTTGCGGGAACCTACCCGTTATCCCACTAACATAGGCAAAGTACAACATGCAAATGAGGGTGAGTACAGATTCAAACAATAATCATCAATAATAACAGGTATTTAAAAAAATACGTAAAAGGTTAAAAGTAGATTCCCTGGCGAGCTATTACTCAGTTCTGTATCCGGGAAAGCCAGCGCTGCTCGGTCGTGTCAACGTGCACATTAAATAGTGTTGGGCTGAGCAACTAGCCTGCTGACCAAAATGGCGACCCCGCTCTAACTTGCGGGAACCGACCCGTTATCCCACTAACCTAGGCAAAGTGCAGCGTGCAAATAAGGGTGATTACAGATTCAAACAATAATCATCAAAAATCACAGGTATTTAAAAAAATACGTAAATGATTAATAGTAGATTCCCTGGCGAGCTATAACTCAGCTCTGTATCCGGAAAAGGCAGCGCTGCGCGTTCGCGCCAACGTGCACATTAAATAATGTTGGGCTGAGCAACTAGCCCGCTGACCAAAATGGTGGCCCCGCTCTAACTTGCGGGAACCGACCCGTTATTCCACTAATCTAGGCAAAGTGCAGCGTGCAAATGAGGGTGAGTACAGATTCAAACAATAATCATCAATAATCACAGGTTTTTAAACAAAAATACGTAAAAGGTTAAAAGTAGATTCCCTGGCGAGCTATATCTCAGCTCTGTATCCGGGAAAGGCAGCCGGATAAGCTTAGTATTAGGAACCACAAACACACCACAGTCTTTGCTGACAGGATCAGTCAAGGAAGGCTAGGCCTACTAGTAGCAGTGGAAGTGATGCCAAGTTCTCTTTGTCAAGTTGCTATAATAACTTAAAAGTCTTGGTTATTTACAATTCATTGGCTCCTATAAGTGCACTAAGGATGAGGAGCTGGTACCTGCCCCTCTGAGAACGTTTGATGGTTCAAATACAGAAATAAATTGATAGTCGACTTTTCGACTGATGGCTGTAACGAATATCAGGGTGTTCATCAGGACAGAGGTCTTGCAACTATTGTGTAGCTCCTTAGAATTTAAGGAATCACTCTTCTTTTCAGCATATATGCACACCCAGGTCCACAGGAAGAACCAGTTCTCCGACTATCGTCCCACCACCCGCATCCAATTAGAGATTCAAGCCTGAATCCTGATGGACTTTGTACTCAGGGCATGCACACTCCTCCATCACAACGACTGTGGGCCAATTGCTGTTTCCTCGCCACTTTGGAGGTTAGCACCACCCAAAAATATCTAAAACTAGCCCTAAACAGCATACTACACATCTGAAAATAATATATCAATGATGCACCAGATCTGGCGAGACATCTTTCTTGAACTAAAAAACACTCACACTCTCGCATTTTTGCCCTGCATTTATTTATTTATTTTTCAGAGCACGAAACATGTCATCTTTCAGCCACTACAGAGCGCTATATCATCAGTATGTCTTTTGCACCCTTTGATTTAATTCAAACTGCTGCTGTCTCAAAGAGTCTGTAAGTCTGTGAGGATTTCTCCGAGGACACAAATGACTCCTCACCCTCCACATGGCACGAGAAGTCGCCACAAAGTCAAGGACAGCCTGTTCCGGGGCATTGCCGGCCCCCGAGGGAAGTAGGGTCGACAGATCAGTCTTCCCCTGGGGTGTTCGCGCATTAGGAGGAAGGACAAGTTGTAGTGGGGTCAAGGGGTGGGACTAGGGGTGGGGTTTAGGCTGAGGGGTTATAGGGGGCAGGAGAGGAGGTTTCAGCCTCTTCCTGCATCCCAGCGCCATTGGGGAAGGGTGTTAGGAATTTTGGACCACCGGCCCACCCTGCAAATTTCAGGTGTTGGGGGCTGTTTTTTTTTTTACGTCCTGGTTATAGCGTGCCAGTTTAGGACAGGTTGCTAGTCTGTGTTCGCAGGACTTTGGAGGGGTGGGGAGTCAATGACGGGCATACTCACCCCTCCGGGGAGGGAGATACAGGTGCATGAGGGGGGTGCGGGATGCAAGAGTGCGACGGCTGGAGATGATGGAGAGGAGGTTGAAAGATAAGTGAGGAAGTAAATGGAATGAGGGAGGAGGTCGCAGAATGAAACAGGAAGAGAGTAACGGAATGTGGGAATGGATGGTGGATGAAAGGTTTGAGGTGTGGGATTGTTTAGAAGTGTTATAAGTTAATGATGTTTTTGGTTAAAGTTTGTGTTGTCAACCTTGTCCTAATAAATGGCCTTTTACGCTAACATACAGCGTGGAGTGTATTTATTGCGCGATACAGCTTCGGGATCAATAAGGTATGCTTTACGTGAGAGAGCTCTTGTCGGAGGAGCCTTCCTCGTGCTACAGAGAAAGTCATTACCCATGACAACATGTCCTCGCGCTTTAAGAGCAGCAGCACCACCCACCTGAAACATTGTTTTCCCTTCTAAAAGCAGCATATCCGCCCACCTGGAGTCACTGAGCAGCGCTGTTCACCTGAACACATCCATCCCCATATTACAGCTAGAAGCAGCCAACAACAGAAGCATTACTGCCTGCCTAAAAGCTTATTACACCCTGTAATAGCAACGCCAACTCCTCTCAAAAATGAGCACTGCAAAAGCAGCATATTACACATCTGAAATCATGGATTCCATCGAAGTGCGCCTGCTCTCAGGGGCAGGGAGTGGGCGTTTTAGAGTGGGAGTGCCATGGACATGTCCAGAAGGCATTCATGTGTGAGTACACACAATCTTTTCAATGGTACCTTCCCACCCTCGATGCTGCTTAGATTTACAGGTTCTCCGTTGCCTTATAGCTAGGCTCGCGCTATGGAAATACTTTAAGCCAACACAATACAATACTAGGACATACGTTACCAAATGAGAAAAAGTTAGCAACTGCAAATACACAATACACATTTGGTCATCCTTTTTATATACATAAATGCAGGCTATGCACAATCACGCATGTGTCACTGCTCGTGAGTCCGAGTTCACCTGAAAGCTGCAACTTCTGTAGTTTCACAGGAAAATTCAAGGACTCTTTTTTAACAAATTTCTAAACATTTGTAAATCTACAGCCATATGTGGTGCGCTCCTATATATGTATAGGTGTAACACTAATGCTGTATTAAAAGTTTCGATTCGATATTCCTTTTTAAAATGAGAAGACATGTTTGGTTGTGTCCTCATCCTGAAAGCTTCCAAGATACGTTTATACTCTGTTCACACAACACAGCAATAGCATTTTGTGGACATGAGGGGTCCGAATGTATTTCATTCTCTACCACGATCTGCCTTCAAACAGCAAGGCGAGTTCAGCATCCCACAGGAAAAATATTCATAACTATACAATTAAAACTGAAGCAACACCCAATGCTTCTCAATTTTTGACTAAGAAGAAAAATCTAGCTCATTACTGCTGTGTGCTGTTTGCAGCCTTCTGAACTACCTTAGGTGGAACGGGAGACACCACCGTGTTTCAGCAGAGCTCTGGATTACATTTCAGGAACCTCTCTTCAGATATTGCAAGACGAGGATTTATATTTTTACATATTACACACAGAAGAAACACTGCAGCAAAGAGAATCACTCAGGCCCACTACGTAGTACTTTTAAATTAGGGATTTGAAAATGGATGAAATCACCTTTTCCTGGAATGCTGGCACAGAGAAGCCAGGATATGGATCCATATTTATGGATCCGACTCCTGGTGTAATTCATCACGGGCAGCAATTAGTGTGGACAGCAAGAAGGCGCAGAAGATCCGAGCTCGCAGCAATTTAGGAAGCCCTGGTGGTACACTGTCTTCAAACAGTCATATTGACTTTGGGCTTTGTACTTAAAACAGCACAAACAGTGGTGCCATTTCTTAAAAATAATATTAGTGACACTGTTGCAAAAGCAAGCAAAGGTGAATCGTATATCAAATGTGTGGCAAAGGTGAAGTCTTAGCTTTTTAGACCAATTGAAGAAAACTCAAGTAAAACAAATGCCATTCCCCGAGATGGCGGCACAGGAATCTGCACACTTCTACCTAGTTTTATATTCCTGACAAACCCCAGGAAAACTTAAATATGAGTTTGATAACTTCTCCAGGCAGGTCTGCCTTCTGACATTACTTTTGATCCTCGACTCCCAACGAAAAGATGCATCAAACACGAGCCCAGATTCTGAAATGAGAGATCTTTATATCATGCTGGTTTAGCCAAGTGGATGAATGGTTTCCTTCTTTTGCAGCGGCGGCTCCTTTGCTAAGGCAGAGTAAAAAGGAAAAATAAAATGATATAACTCTATTTTATTATCAATTTATTTTTTGCTGCTGAGGCAGTTTTGCTAGGCGGGGCTGGGCTGCTCACAGAGCAGGAGGAGGAGTGGTTGGGACACTTTCTAAGTGCGCATGACGGTTTGGCCGGCTGTCTTGGGCCGTCCAAACAGTCATGCGCACTTTGCATGTTTTCCACCAGACTGTATTACAGCCTGGTGGCGAACATGTACATGCTCCTAGTCCCCGTCTGAGTGCCGAACCACGGCGCTCAGACCTATCACAACGTTGCTGTCATGGTGACATCAGCATCGTGATTGGCTTAGGGGAGCCTGTGTGCTTCCTGCTTCCGTTCTGGAACTCGTCTGGAAGAGAAGCAAAGGAGAGACTTGGGCGTGAAGAGGTAAGTCTATTTTCTTTTTCTTCACCCCCCCCCACCTTGCCACTTCCGATCCGTGCCAGCCGATACTGTTTTTGTGAAGATTTTATTATTATCAAATGTAACCATCTGTACAGCAATGCAACGTACCAGACACCTGGTAACAAATGATCTCAGGGATCAAAGCTGAAGATGAAAGGCCAGAATAAGCCCACAGGGCAGTCTGGGATACAGAGTACATATCAAACTTTTCCACAGCTATAGGCAGTAGGGCAAAAGACATACATCTCAACCGCGTACACATTCATTATAACATAGTCTGACTATGTATTACACATGGCAACATAAAGCGTGAAAGGGCAATAAGATCTAAAGATGAAGAGGGTACAGGGGTGAGTGGGGTAGGGGTAAAAAAAAGAGAGGGATGGGTGGGCGTGGTGGTGGGTGCAGAGCTTTGATGATGAGGCTTGGGGGTAGGTCGTCCAGGACATCACCGGAAGGAACATAAAGAAGTGGCTACATTCACTCCGAGGAAAGGAGACCAGATGGCAGTAAAAAGTTCCATGTGCTCTTGAAGGCGGTACATCATCAGTTTATATAACGCCACCCTGTACATTTCAGCCAGCCACTCTTCACAGGTGGTCAACCATGGAGACTTGCAGTGCCATAAAATGCAAAGTGTGGCCATGGCTGGTTCATTAGTCAGTAATCTATACTTGTGAGCCGTGAGCTTAGGGAGATCATCCGTGTCGTATAGCATGACCAGTGGTGGGGGGGCAGCTCTAGTGGGCAGGGCAGTTCTAGGGAACGGCTGAGTGTGGAGCCAATTTGAGACCACAGTCTTGGGATATCCGTGCAGTCAAAAATTATATGTGTTGTGTCACAGTCAGGCAGGTCGCATCACCAGCATTGTGAGTGGTGTAGAAGGCAAGAGGCTGCCAGTCTCTGTGGCAGAATTTAATCCTTGATTAGCGAGTCTCCCTGTCTAATTCTTCTATTAGTTCTGCTTAATCCTGATCATCACATACCACTTGTAATCTCCCCTGCCACTTAGTACGCAGGAGGATTAGGAGAGGTCTAGAATGCAGGTGTTAGGCAATGAGGTTATACAAACCGGACATTATCCCTTTGCAGGATACCCAGATCTTAAGGTACTATGTAATGGGGCGGCTAGGAGGTTCCATGGGGGGCCCAAATGGCACTGTGCAAATAATGCCTCACTTGCTTGTATCCCCACTTTTGAGACAGGGGTAGGCGTAATTCTTCTCGAATGGCTTCAAAGGTTTTCATCTCACCAGATATTAAAAGATTTTCTAGGGTTATGATCCAAGCAATTCAATGTGCCTCAGAGTATGGGTCTGCCATCCACCTGGATTGCAGGGTTGTTCCATATGGGCGCGTGCAGGTTTAGCCTGGCGTGGCCTTGTAGGAACTTGCTGGCTTGGTTACAGATCCTCACAATAGTCTCAATAATGGGGTTGGAGGTTGACATATAGAGGGAGTTAAACTGGTAAAGGAGGTCTAGGTCGGGCTGCTAAGGGCTATTTCTCATTCCAAATAAATCCAAAATGGGAAGTTGGTCAACTTAGGCCACAGGGAGGACAACTGGGTAAGATGTAGGCCAGTGTAGTGTTCATTGCAGGGCAGTTTCAGGCACCTGCTCCATCAATGGGCAATCAACTAAGCGCCTTTCAGGCATGGCCTCATGTTGCTCTAATGAAAGGATTTGATGCCCTTGTCAATGGAGTGATGGACAGGGGTCCGAAGAAGAATTGGTAACATGCCTAGTACATAGGTAAAACGTGGTGCGGCCACTATTTTCAGCCCTTGCAATCGCCCCTACATTGTTAGGTTAAGATGATTCCATTTTGTGTAATCCGTATTTGTTTTAGCTATCAGTTGATCTAGATTAGTAGAAAGCATCTCATCTACACCTCAGATTATAAGGATACTTAGGTACTTAGGCTATTGCGGAGTCCACCGGAATAGGTAGTCAACTATGGCTGCTCTGGTTGTGTCACAGGACATAGCAAGGCCTTGCTCTTGTCCCAGTTGATTTTCTAGCCTGAAATGTCAGAGAAGTCTGCAATAAGTGACAGTAGGGCCAGAAGGGAGCTGTGGAAGTTAGTGAGTGTCAGCAAAATCTCAACCACGTGTAGAAATTGATTTGATGGCCCGATTGGGGTAGGGAAGCCTGTAATTCATAGGTATTGGCGGATGGCAGCAACCAAGGGTTCAGGCACTGCAGGGAACAAAAGTGGTGATGGAGACAGCCCTGACGAGTGCCCCTGTGTACTGGGAAGAGATCTGACAAGAAGCCCCCATAATTTTCCTGTGCCATTAGTGATGCAGATAGCCATCGTGCTTTCACAATGAAGTCATCTCCTGGTCCCAGTTGTAGTAAGGTATGGAACATATAGCTACATTAGCTACAGTCAAATAACCTTTTGGCATCCAGTGTGAGGGCCAGGGTGGCCTCCTGCTAGTCCTTGGGTAACAACGAAGATGGTCAAGGGCCCGGAGGTGAGCACAGGCCCATTGTCCCGGGATAAAATTTGTCTGAGAATGATGCCTGGAATAACCTGGGTAGGGTGAGCTGCTAAAACGCTGGCCAGTGTCTTGGTGTCTCTATTAAGGAGAAATAATCAGGCCGTAGTAGCCACAGAGCAGGGGAGTCCCTACCTGGTTTCGGAATGACAGTAATCACAGTTTTGTTAGACATGTGTGACAGGGACCTAGTGCGTTCCACCTTTTGAAAGGCAGCATGAAGGTGATCCACTATCTTCTCTTTAAGCCACCGGTAAAATGTTCCCAGAAAGCTGTCCTCTCCTAGTGCTTTGATATATGGGAGATGAGAAATGGCCTTCACAATATCCTCCATGGAGATCTCTCCCTCCAGGAGTGCCCTGCCTTCGTAATTGAGGTGGGGCAGAGTGAGGTTGTCAATGAAGACTTCCAAGAGAATGAAGACTCCTCATTAGAGGGTCTTTGCCACCCTCTAATGTGGAGCTATAGAGTTTTGTATAGTAGGTCTAAAAGACATCGGAAAATACCTTGTGGGAATCTGAGAGTGTCCCTGTTTAGTCTCTAATGGCCGGCAGGGCCAACACAGCCTCCCATTGTCTGAGTTGGGCAGCCAGGAGTCTCCCCGCTTTCTGCTCCTGTTCATATTGGGGGCCCTTCAGTTTATAGAGCATATTTTCAGCCTGTGACATGTAGAGGGAGTTAAGCTCCATTATGGCTTTCTCTAGTATGCGTCGGGTCTCAGGGGAAGGCCTCCTTGTGCATATCTGGATGTGGAGTTTAATGTCACTCTGACGGGCCACCTGCCAATGTGCTCGAAGTTTGTTCGCTAATGCTGCATCCCTCATCAGTTGACATTAGAGGGCAGCCTTGGCTGCTGTCCAGAGGTGTTGGGCTGATTGTACGGAACCTTTGCTGTCCGAAAAGTAGATGGACATTTGAGACTTTAAGCAGGTCTTCTCTTGAGGGAGTACAAAGCATGCAGTGTTACGGCATTAGGATTTTCAGGTAGGCTTCCGGAGATTTCAATCATTGTCCAAGTGGACCAGAGCATGATCTGACAGAGAACCCGGGAGGATGGTGTAGTCTAGAACTGTCGGAGATACTGGGATGGGAGGTGAGAAAGTATACCAGTCGGGACTGCGTGCTGTGGGCCATGGAGAGAAATGAGAATTCCCTCTCGGATTAGTGTAGGAGATGCCACATGTCCAACAGACCGTGGTCTTCGCAAATTTCACATAGGAGAGCCCTGTCCCTGTTGTTATGGGCATGTTGGCACTCATAGGCCTAAAACGGTATCTTGCGGTAAATTCTAATCTCCTCCCATGATGATGTGGGACATGCGAAGCTCTGTAATAGGCATATTGAGGTAGGAGAAAAAAGTAGACTTAGTGCATAGACAGAGCACATGCTAAACACGTTATTACTGGTCCTGTTCTTGGCAAACAAGTTCTGACTCTCCTCATCTGTCCAGGTCTGTAGGACTGTGCAGGGGAAGGATTTATGAATAAGAATAGCTACACCAGTTACTTGTTGCTGGATCTGGCGTCAGGGGAGAGTAAAGGTAAAGGTCTGGTATGGGCCCGGAAGCTATATATACCTTTCCCCTCCCACTCCCTCTTATGTTTCTCCGATTCCTTTGCTGAGAGGTAATCTCCTGTATGAGGGCTATGTCAGTTGTTTTAGAGGTGGGGTACAATAAAATCTTTTTCTGTTTGACATAAGATGTCAGCCCATTAACGTTGAGTGTAGCAAGAGTGAGGGGGTCTGAAGGCCATAGCGAAGGATGGCGAGAAGCTGCACAGGTAGCTCAGGGGCAGAGGAAAAGAGGGTGTGGAGAAGGCAATGCATCACTCAATTGTGCTGGCACTTATGTTAGGGGAGGATGTACAGTCTAGGGAGAGGGGGGTAGTTGGGGAGAGGGGGTAGTCGGGGAGTATGGGGTACAAGGGGATGTCTTTCTGGCCCTTCCGCCTGTGAAAACACAATGTCAACTGTAGTGGTTCTCAGGGAGCAGAGGTAGGTGTATGAGAGCCCATGCTAGATGAGTGGTGATTTTAGGTGTAGGTGTTGTGTTGGAGACCGCCATCAGGTCGATACCACTATAAAATCTGTATGATGCTGTACTGTACTCGCAGTGGCCATGGTCAAAAGTAGAGAGTACAGCTATCGTCATACTGTATTGTGTATGTGCGGAACCTTGGAACTAAAGAGGCAAAGCCATGTAACATTTTGTGCGCTGTCACCGTAGCAAGAGGTAGAAGGGTAGTGGATGGTCATGAGGGTGCTCCCATTAGTATTCCCCAGAGCTGCCAGGAGGTGGAATTATAGGATCATGGGATTGGGAGCAATCGAGGGAGACTGCACATTTCCCATAGGAAACAGTAGGAAGGGACACCTTACTGATCAATGACACATAGATACAAACAGACTGGGTCCCACTAAGGCGTGATACATAATGAAATATCAGGTGAGGTACAGGGGGCAGAGGCCAGAGAATTTGGAGGGTTTGTCCTGCCACAGAGCAGGGTGATCCCCATGGTTAGTAAGGAAATACTGGGGGGGCGGGTGGAGGATCAAAAAACAGGCAAAGAAAAATAAACAGATACAAAAGATATAGGTGATGTGAGCAGAGGTCATAGTATCATAGTAAACATGCAGCAGTAATAAGGAGGAGAGTGACAACAGCAAGTAGGAGACAGCATCCCCAGATGCCTCACCTGTCCTGGAAGGTCGATGGCACAGATTAGACCCAAACTGTATCTGTCAAGTGTCCGGGCATAGGTGCTGGTCAGCCCTATCATCCAGGGGGTACTGTAGGTTTCAAGAGCAAGTGTGAATTCTTCCACTGATCAGACCGATCTCTCCCTTTCAGAATGATTCTGCAGTGGTCCATCAAATGAACGCTTCTGTCGGGTCAGGCCCTCACCTCAGGGTGGGGGTGGGGGTGGGGTTGTGGTGTCTATCTGAGGCAGGAGAGATGTAGTGTCCTTGTCGGAGTTGGACAGGGAGTCCAAGAAGTGAGCCAGGTCCGCGAGGTCGAGAAACTCCATGGCTCACATCCATTGTGATCCACATGGTGGGCAGTACAAGAAGCCCATATATAGTATCCCATTTTTTCAGTTGCAGATCTAGAGCTAGGAACGCCTTCCTCTTGGCATTGGTTTCTGAAGAGAAGCCTGTAGGGATTTTTATCCTGCATCCATCGACTTCGTAAGGACCATATTCCCTTTGTGAGGATTTGATGGGTATGTGCAAAATGCAGGAAGCATGCAATTAAGGGACAAGACCTGTTGTCATCCGCAGAGGTAATTCAGGATAGGTGAGTCAGTATTCTGTGTACTCTCTAAATTTCTAGTGGGAGCGGGAGAAAGAGAGGCCACTGATACGAGGGATAAACTCCAACAGGAACAATCTAGCGTCCTTGTTTTCCATTTTCTCTGGTGTGCCATAAATTTGGATGTTGTTGCATCATGACCGGTCTCCAAGTTAATCAGCTTTTGTTTGAGAGATCGCAGATTCGTATCTGTTGTGTCCATTCACTCCAATCAGTCTTCTGCAGCAGTCAGGCACTGGTCTATGGCATCTACCCGAACAAGGAAAGCCCCCATGTCTGTCTTAATGGTTTCAAGTCCAGGGAGATCCGTAATTTTTAAGTCCGTAGCAGACAGGCAGGCTCTTATAGAAGTGAGAATATAAACTGAGAAACACTCCCACTCGACCTATATCAATTTGGCAATGGCTACTGTTAGCTCGCTGGGCTACCCTTTGCTATAGGAATCAATAGATACAACAATGTTACATTTATTTACATCCTTGTTTATTATTATCGTTTTTAGAAAATAGTAAAACATTTCTTATAAAAAAACATTCCTTTTGTACTCATATATACAATTCAATTTGTGTATAACATCCTATAATTCCTTCATTTGTACACAAGATACGCATAATTATGCATCTCCCCATATTGTGATCAACCTCACGTCACATCACACCTCACATCCCATCACAGCCTTTCATACCGTACTCACACATTCACACATCACATACATCCCAGTCCCAGCTTGGATTGGCATGCAACGCTTAAATCATGGGAAGAGCCCTTCATAAGTGTCCATGATTATGCTGCCAGCTGGGAATCCATTGGGCTACCGGCTGAACGCGCCATAGGCCACACCCGACTCCACCTTCAGGGCTCCCGCAGAGACGCCGCAGAAAATCTGCGTGCACGGCCGAAATGGCCGCAGCTGATTCCACGAGCGGGAGCCACGGCGTCTGCTGTAACTTGGGACAGCCTTGAGAAGGAAAAACTCTCTCCTTTCCTTCCTGCTCCCTCATGCTTATTTCGGATCGGCCGGCTGCAGGATAGAGGGGATTGATGGCCTTTTCAGTATAGTACTCGTTTCTTTTTTTTTTCTCCTTCATGTTCTTTCCTGATCGGCCGGCTGCAGAACAGTGAGAACTGATGAAAAAAGACGGCAGTCCACAGGATACCCGTCAGGGAGCCTCAGCTGCATATAGACCTAGCTAGGAGACTGGACATGCCCTCAGCAACTTCTACAACTCTGCAGATTTCCCTGCTCCGGAAGAAACACTGCCTTATCACGGATACATCAAGAAGCCTCTGGATAGGCAGCACTACCTCCTGAATTCGAACAAGTACGCCGCCTTGAGACTTGCTTTTGCCGCATCATCAGGGACCACCAGATTTCTCGCCAAGGGGTAAGTGCATGTGCTCTGCTGCCTGTTCGTGCATCGGGCTTTTGCGCTACTTGGTAGAGGGTTGCTGGGGGAGTTCTATGCGCAAAGGTTCCCCTGTAATCTCTCGTGAGGGCAGTAATAGAAACGTTTGGAGACTTTCAACATGCGCAACTTATCTAAAAATACTGCCGCAACCCATCTTGACTCCTCAGTCTTGGTTCAGAGGGTCAAAAAATGCATAGGACAAGCAGCAGCCCGGGCTAATCGCGCTGCAGCTTTGAGGAGAGACCTCGGATTGCCCACAGAAAATTCTGAGATGGCCACTACAGAGCTCTCCCAGAAAGATTTTCCAGGGGAGGCCTCTGCCGATCTGGACACTAGTATCGGCCCCGTTTATGTTGCCTCCCCCGTGGCCGGGCCCTCAACTGCACACATTTTGGAGGAACCAGAGGGGATCGCTTCCAGGGGTGACGCTGAGGCTGGGAAATCTAAGGCATTAAAAAAATACCCTTTATTTTTCAAAGCCAAATCTGGATTAACAGAGGGGACGTAGAGCGTCTCACCAACAGCTGGACAGCCGCCTGATTCCTTTAAGGATATGTCTCTCTGCGGTGATAGTAGTGCCCTTCCACAACCACTAACACAACCTGTCCTGTCTCCCGGACGGAGCTTATCTGGAGCACCTGCTCCTGAAGACGTTGGGCAGGCAGAACCCGATAACACTGTAACTTCTGTAGCATCTGCAGCGCAATTTAAATCCGGGCCTGATTCAATTCAGGAAAGCTCGTCTCAAGACGATAGGTCCTTTACTATGCACTGGGATGCTAAGAGCCTGCTCAACTTAATTCTGGAGGAGATTAGAGAGCTCAAAGTCTCTCAATCCATTGAAATTGCTGCCATTCACGCCCGTCTTACTAAAATTGAAGATAATATGGCCCGGGTTCTGGCGCGACTCCTTGAGGCTGAGACCAGGATCTCGCAGTTGGAAGATCAAGTTTCTATTATGAACGATAAAGTCGCCACTTATCAGAGCCAAAACTCGCAATGGACGACAAACTGGAGGAATTGGAGAATCACTCTAGATGTTCTAATCTCTGTATCCTCGGTATTCCGGAAAGCCTCGAGGGGCAGCAGACACTACAATGGGTCGACTCTTTCATAAAAAAAAATGTCCTCCCGGAATACAGGGGGGATTTGACACTAACGAGGGCCCATCAGGTGCCTGCACATCTTCCTCCTAACGCCAAATTCCCGCGGACAATTCTAGTTAATTTTAGTGACTATAGGGTAAAGGAACAAATCCTATCTATGGCCATAAAGCAGTGACAGTTCACCTCCGCGAATGTCCCACTATGTCGTATTTTTCCTGACATGTCTGCCTCTGCAGCCAAAAGGCGGAAAAAATTTGTTAAAATGTTGCACTTATTTAAAGAACAGGGGGCACAAGCAATGATTGCACAACAAAGCAAACTAAAAGTTCTTGTAAAAGGTAGATTCCATGTATTCTGCAATGTCCCAGAAGCGCAGGAACTACTGCAACAAATTTCTTCAAACAAGTCCTAATTTCTTAGTTTAGGGCTCTCAATGCAGCTGCTGTAACTAGTCATATATTTTCTTTTTTGTCTGTTCTTTTTTCTTTTTGTGTTGGGTTTCCTTTCCTTTAGATAGGTCTTTGGGGCTTATCCCTTCTACTTCTTTTTTCTCTTTTCCGAGCCTTTTCTCTCTTTCCTTTATGTCTTGGGTGTGGGGGGGGTGCGGTAGGTAGGGCGGTAGCACCTGGCACAAGGTTAAGGTACCAGTTTTGGGGAGTTAGGTAAGCCTGTCAGGCGTGTGCAGGGACGGTGGACTGCTCACCGCGGCTTTCGGGGAGGAGGGGAGGGGAGGGTGGGTGCACGGGGGTGGAATGGGAATGGGAAGCAAGAGGGAAAAAAGAGATCCATTTTTAAAATCTAGATTCATCCAAATCTTATTTGAAACTCTATACCCTGCTAGGGCAAGTGTAGGATTAATGACAGATCCCGTGTCCCTTCAGCATAGCTTAGCCCACTTCGCGACCCCTCTAGGATCATACTGTGTAGTGCGCTAATGGATAAAAGGAAATCCTAAAGGTGGTCTCTTTTAATGTCAACAGTCTCAACAATAAAAAGAAAATGCGGGCCATCGAATCATGGATTAAGACAGAAAACCCAGCTGTCATTTTAATTCAAGAGACCCATATACCGGAAGGGAAGCTAGCAGATTTCTCTATGTTTAGGTCCTGGGCAGCATATCGGGGCTTCTCCTCCTCCTCCGCAACACATCGCGGCACGGCGATCTTCCATGGCAAAAAATTTCAGGCTGAGGTGGTGAACTTTGTAAGTGATCAGAGAGGTAGGTGGTGCTGGGCGACCTGTAATCTGGGGAATAGATACCTAACCTTTGCTAGTATCTATGCCCCAGAAGAGGATAATCCTGTGCCATATGAAGAGTTTTTTCAATCCCTAATACAAATTCCCTGGGAAGTGATTATCGGGGCAGATTTCAATTTTTTAGCGAACCCAAAAATTGATTCGTCAGTCACCTCTAAAAAACAATTAAAACCTAAAACCGGTAGAATTATTCAAAATTATAGGAAGACTCTGGATATAATCGACCCATGGAGTGTAGCATTCCCGACTAAAATAGCATATACCTGTTTCTCTGGCAGATTTCGCTCCTCCTCTCGTATTGATGTTTTTCTTATATCTAAGACCCTGATTTTTAGTCAACAGAAAGTCCTTCCGAACGGATTTTCGGATCATGCTATGATCATATTAGTGCTTGAGTTAGGTAAAATCTCGGCTCATTCTGAGAGATGGACTCTAAATAGGCAATATCTATTGGAAGAAAGCTAGGTGTCACTTTGTAAAACAGAGATTAAGGAGTTTCTCGTGAGAAATCACGGGACGGCTCCTCCCCATATTGGTTGGGACTCTCTTAAGGCATATATTCAAGGTCTAGCTCTAGGGAAAGACGCTGAAAGCTCTATAAAAGCAAAGGAAAAAAAGCGAAACCTAGAACAGAAGGTGCAGAGGTGCTACGATACCTTCCTTTGCTGCCCCTCGGTCCTCAACCAAGGAAAACTTGACCAGGCCAAACGGGCTCTTAGCGAGGCCTATTATCTAGAATGTGAAACCTTTAATACTAATCATAGGCAAAAGGTATATGGAGAGAGTAACTATACTGGGAGGTTCCTGGCACGGCAGGCTCGGGAACAGGCTGCAAGTAACCGGATTAGTACATTAAGATGTCCTGTAACTGGTACCCGAAGTGAAGATCCAGCTATCATAGGGGACATAATTTTCCAACATTACAGGCGTATTTATGGTCACTAACAGTCCATTGATAATGCATCCCTGGACAAGTTCCTTTGGGAACAGCAAATTCCGGTTCTCTCTGAGAGCGATAAAATCAGTAAGACGCGCCCTTTCTCCAAAGAAGAACTGGGGGATATTATAAAAAACCTCCCAAATGGTAAAGCCTGCGGACCCGACAGTCTCCCAGCTGAATTTTTTAAAACATTTTCAGGGGCTGTTTTAGAATGTTTTTTGCTGGTCGCCAATTCAGTCTTAGAGGGAGGCCCGATACCATCTTCATTCCAAAAAGGGAATGTAGTTCGTTTTTTAAAAAAGGGAAAAGACTGCGGAAACCCCAATTCTTATCGCCCAATCACACTTTTAAACTCTGACTATAAGATCATCACTAAACTTTTAGCCGATAGATTCAATACCATAGCCTCGAATCTGATCCATTCCGATCAAAATGTTTTATTGCAGGGAGACAGCTGGGGACCAACACGTATTATTTAGCAGAGGCACTTGATACATCATCTTATTCCACATCAACCAAATGGTCCCATTCCAACCCCCCTCGCAGGACCCCCCCAAATGGACTAGAAATATAACTCAGATCCCCCTAGCTGACCTAGAAAAAAAAATAAGCTCGCTCCTCCCCAGCGCCACTGAACATCTCTCCACAACTGATCTCATCTCTCACTATAACTCAAATATGACGTCCATCCTGGATCAACTAGCCCCTCTGAGATTAAAAAAAACCAGGAACATTCCATCCAGATCATGGTTTAACACTGACATCAATGACGAAAGGAGACAACTAAGAGCCACAGAAAGACTCTGGAGGAACAACCCTTCCATCATCCGCCGCGAAGAACTCCAAGCAGCGCGCAGGAATTACAAAAAACACATCAAGAACAAAAAAACATCGTTTTTCTGCACCGCGCTGGACAACGCAATAAACAGACCCAAGGAGCTCTTTAACATCATCAGGCAACAAACCTCCAAGCCCACTGCTTCCTCAGCTCAGGCATCCAAAGAACTATGCGACAACTTCGCAACTTTTTTTAATGACAAAATCACCAAGATTGAGCTTTCACAAGACACCAACCACACCCCCCCCACCAAGAGCCCGACGCTTGGAACTAAAGACATCACATCCATGTCCCCTTCTAAACCCTGTACATCCTTCAATCTCATTCAGGAAGCAGAGATAGTCAAACTGATCTCCACTGCCAAGCCCTCATCCCATGTCCTCGACCAGCTACCCCCTCAACTGACCAGAGAGCTGAAACTCGTCCTAGCCCCGCTCTGGTGCAAGATCATAAACAGCTCCCTGAGATCCGGAGTCGTACCTTACTGCCTCAAAGTCGGACAAGTCACGCCACTGCTGAAAAAACCAGGCCTAGACACAAAAGATCTGAACAACTTCAGACCTGTCTCTAACTTACCTCTTCTATCCAAAATCCTGGAAATATGCGTACTCCAACAACTGACTCAACACTTAGACAGCATCAACCTTCTTGATCCCCAACAGGCTTCAGAAAAGGCTGCAGCACCGAAACCGCGATCCTCAACGTCATTGATGATATATACAAGTCACTTGAGTCGGACCAATGCTGCCTACTCATTCTCCTAGACCTATCGGCAGCCTTCGACATGGTCGACCACAAACTTCTCATTAAGGCTCTTCAAGAAAGGGCAGGTCTAGATGAGGTGCTCCTACACTGGTTCTCCTCCTTCCTCCATAACCGCACCCAAAGAATAAAAATTAAAAACTTCGCATCCGACCTACACCCCGTAAGCAGGGGTGTCCCACAAGGGTCAGTGCTCTCCCCACAACTTTTCAACATCTACATTGAACCCCTCACTACCCTACTCAAAAAATCCAACATCCCCTTCCACCTGTATGCAGACAACACGCAGATCTATCTGGAAACCTCCTCTATCGATGACATCCAGAGACTCAACAACACGCTAAGAGAGCTCCAACACTGGCTCTCTAGTAACCACCTAAAACTCAATCAAGAGAAAATGGAAATACTCCTCATCTCCAACAAAGAAGAGAACCCCCAAATTGCGGAATGGCTCAAAGCTATTGATGCGCTCAACGGTAACCTCACCCTGGCGGACTCTGTAAAATCTCTAGGTATCACCCTAGATCCGAAACTGGACATGACCAAACACATTAAGAACTCCGCAAAGAGCGCCTTCCTCAACTTGAAGTTACTTAATAAAATAAAACCCTTCCTCCCGCCCAAAGACCTTCAACAAGCCACTCAAGCATTGGTGTTGTCCAGACTAGACTACGGGAATGCAGTCCTCTCTGGTACAGCAAAATCTCACCTTGCCCCCCTCAAAACAACTCTCAATCCAGCAGCCAGAATGGTCACTGGAGTTAAGAAATTCGACCGCATCACTCCCGCACTCAGAGAACTAAAATGGCTCCCAATTGAAATGCGGGCTAGCTTCAGAACAGCCTGCCTCACGCACAAAGCCCTTTACACAGGCAAACCGGAATACCTGGCTTCCAAACTCAAAAAAGCTGTTCAGTCCAGGAACCTCAGGAGCTCCAACACTCTACTACTCATTCCGCTGAAAACACGCAAACAAAAACCCGCGGCCAGGTCCTTTGCTGGTAACGCGCCCAAAATCTGGAACTCTATTCCCCCCCACATCAGAACGATCCCCTCTTTTGCAAAATTCAAAAGACTGCTCAAAGTCCTTTTCCTCGAGCGTTCCCTAGCGAACCGATAGGATCCGCCGAAGTGCTTTAGCCGGAACACCGCATGACTCTGACTCTTTATCCTATGACCTCGACCTCCTACACCTCCCGGACCCCCACCTCGTTCCCTCCTCCCTGAGAGAGGAGTCTATCGGCTACTCGTTATGTCTGAACTGTTCTCGCCGCGTATCTTTACGTTATATTTGCTTCTCTTTATGTTTGAACACTACGCATCACGAATCATTATGTTCTACTACGGTCACTTCTTTGTTTGATTGCATCTTTGATACATGTTGTAAAGCGCTCTGATACCCTCTGGTCCAGCTAGCGCTATATAAAACTCCTAAATAAATAAAAAAATAATAAATTATTTTGAGACTAAGAAAATACCAGCCTTGACCCTTCTGTTCGACGCCGAGAAGGCGTTCGACCTCGTGGTCTGGGAGACTTTATTCCACATCCTTTCTAGTTTTGGTATACCCCCCAAGATCAGGGGGTTGATTCAGAGAAAGTACCATAAAGCAGTAGCCAATATTATCGTTAACGCCTCTGAGGTAGGACAAATCAGTGTCAAACGGAGGACCAGACAAGGATGTCCACTGTCCCCCGTTTTATTTGCTTTTTTTATTGAACCGTTGGCTATCGCTATGCGAGACAATGCAGATATTCGTCCCCCTTTACCTACTATGGGGAAACTAAAATTATATGCGGACGATATCATGTTTATAATTGAAACATTAGCAGCACTGCAGCAGCAGCAGAGACAGGCTTTGTTCCTGTTAATCACAAACACACCAAGACGCCCGTGAAAATAGAGTTTCAACTGAATTGATGCACCAACCTGCACAACTGAAAATAGCCATTTATGCAGGCCCCACCGCTACCTCCAGTGCCAGAAATTTTTAAATTAGTAGGAACATCTCCACAACATAAGTACACACCACGTCCAAGTCCTGACGAAAACCCCTGACTGCTGACGGGGTTGGAAATGCGTTGACAACAGCGTCTGGGAAAAGCAAACCCTATTGGCTTAGGAGAAGGCTTAATTCATTCCCTCCATAGGCCACTATCAACCAAATTCATGGGATACCCAGAGCTGCGCATACAGGCAGGAGTATGAATAGTAGTAGTAAGCTGTGACTTGCTACTCCGCCTTGATGCTGTTTTTGATTTATGGACTCGTGCTTTATTTACCCCTTTGTGTTTCTGTAATTGTCCTTTTGATTATACACAACTTATAAATGTATTATACACATTTGCAAATACTGTTTCATATTTGTTAATTGTTTTTGTATTCCTTATGTTGAAAAATGTCATCAGTTTGTGTTGTCCTTAATGTTTGACATGAATTGAATGTTGTTGCATTTACGGAATAACCCAGAAAAATTGTGAAATAAATCACAAGAGCCTATGAATTTATTCCATTGGCTCTTCTCTTGATTAAACTTGAAATAGTAGCTACTGGATACTCTCAAGTATATAATTATAATTGAAGGGGATCAGAGGGTCCAAGCAAAAGTCTTTGAGCAGTTTGAATCGCTCGGCGGGTATAAAATTAATAAAAAGAAAACTGAAATAATCCAGTGTGGAAGCCAGCCCGATGTTTTACATTCGGATATTTTGTCCTGTCTAAATTCTAAACCAAAAAGATATTTGGGGGTCTATTTCTCGTCACGTATCTCTGACTTGTATGACTTAAATTTCGCCCCGCTTTTGTTGAGAGTACAGGAATTACTGCCTCGGTGGAACTCGCTCCCGTTATCTATTATGGGGAGGGTCTCACTGATCAAGATGTCTGTTCTCCCGCTATTTAACTTTTTATTTTTGGCAATTCCGTGTGTTTTAACAGCACCTTTCTTTGCCAAATTAGAGTCCATGTTTACATCCTTTCTCTGGGGAAAGAAAACCCCCCGAATTGCACTTAGCACTTTATATGAGGAGATGGAGAATGGGGGGTTAGCTCTCCCTAATCTCAGGGATTACTATTTGCATACTTTGCACAATATATGTCTAGGTTTAAGTTGGAATCACATACAGGACTATTCGAAAGCTATTTTATGAATTTAATTTGTAAAGAGCACCAGATACGCTGCCCATTAAAAATTTTGAAATCACCTAAATTAGTGCGTTATAAGTGTATGCAGTGGATTTTTTCATAAAATCCAGAACTTTTACAGAAGATATTCAATCCCAGTAATCAATTCCTCAACCCCGTTATCCGAACTCACTTCAGTATTTGGGATTAGAGAATCGACTGATATTATTCAAAAATGGGCTAAGGCTGGCTTTCGGAAAATTTCAGATTTTATAATGTTCGATAGGTGGCTAAACATCTCCGAAATGTATGGTTTAATCCCGAACGACTTCCTTCTTCTCGGGTCTTATAATATCCTTATCAAGTTCCTTAGTAATCTGGATCTGATTCAGATTAGTGAACGTAAAAACCTGGCATATGTATTATTCGAAGAAACCACAGTTAGGAAACCCCGGGAAGTGGAAAAAACTCTTAGCCCCTATCAAGGGTTTGGATCTCGCTGAGAAAGCAATATCAAAATGAGAAAGACACGAAGGATTGGAGATCTGTAGTAAATAAACTTAATTTTAGTACGTTACGGGGGGCTAACTGGCGCCGTATGCTATTTTTTAGCAACTGGCTTCTATATAGAACCCCACATTTTTTATCTAAGGTCTACACTAGCCAATCCGGTCAGTGTTTTCGCTGCTTAAATCATCCGATAGTCAACTGGACGCATATTATATCACAGTGCCCTCTAATTCAGGGGTTTTGGAATAACATTTTTCGTCATCTGGAGGGTGAATTTTTAATTACAGTAGATTCCAACAATTGGCTGAAAATCCTTGGCTATGACCCTACTTTACACCTTCCCGATAAATTGGTCAAACTATTATATATTGCAATGGCGGTTGCCAGGTCACTCCTGCTTCAGAGATGGCGATCAGGCCTGGTACCAACAAAATGTGAGTGGATTCGGAAAATGAAGCAGATTAGAAACAGTGAGCGTTTGCATGCACTGCGAGTTGGGGGGGATTAAGAAGTTTGAAAAAGTCTGGGCGGCCCATTTCGATTAAATTTTAAAATTTGAGCTTAAAATTTTAAAGGTTCTTCTAATATGCTGAAATGTTATTTGATGTTTCATGTGTTGACATATTGATACATTTTTCTGCTATTTATTGCACTATAGACACTTATTCTACAGCACTTTATTGCACTAGAGACACTTTAGCTTTTTTTTTTTTAAGTAGTCAAAGCTGTTTTAACATGATGAAACATTATTCATGACATATATGTTGATATTTTCGCATATTCTAATGTACCTAATGCACTTAGTTCTCTCCAAAACAGGCAGGCGACTCTGTATTTGATCTGTATTACGTCAAAACACCATTAGTAATCCTATCTTTGGCTATACTCTCAAGCTTTACCCTGTCTTACATTTTAATGCACTATGGGCACTTTAGTCATAATCTTTTCAATGACGAAATGATATTGTATCTCGTCTCCAATGCTTTTTCTAGTCCAAGGCCATTCTGATTTTGTAGTTTTTCTTTAGCTCACTTTTTATGCCAGATTTGACTATTATAAAATACATAATTACTGGATATTTATATTGTGTTACATGGATGAATTTGTACATTTTTGATGGATCTCAATAAAAAAAAAAAGAATAAAAGAAGAGCATTTCAGCATTTAGAGCTATTTCTTAGCACAAAAATACAGCCTTGCATTCAAAATGGGCGCGAGAATGCATTTTGTGTCAAGAAGAGAGAGTAGGGGCACTGGACTCACAGGTGGCCATGATTGGTGTGGCTGTGTCACGTCACGCCCCACAATGTCCCATATGGAAGCCCCGGGCGGGGGAGATACCAGGCAGAACAGGCCAAAGTCTGATCCACTTTGATGAGCATGAAAGCAAGCGGGGAGGAAGTTGTCCGAAGGGCCCACAAAGGAGGGATATAGCAGAGTAAGGCCTAGGAAGAGGGAGGCACCTGCAGTCGGTCCCATTTTGTATGGCCCAGAATGGCACATGTCTATGGCAGAGCCAAATGTAAGGGTGCCCCCGTGAGGATATGTCAGGTCACAAAGGAACCCCAGTCTCCGCCACGTAGAACTCACCTCTGCAATGCGTTCATCGGGCCCCTAGCTCAGTGGTGCATACAGCCGACCCTCAGTGAGGAGTAGCACTATTCGGTCAGTGCTGGTCATGAGGGTGCGGGCCATGCGATTGCAGCTGCTAGCAGCCTTGGCAGTGCAGGGGATGCGGTTGATGCCCTGAGTTTTCTGCCATGGATCTTTGTGGTCGCTGCCTCAGAGCACCGTGGATCATTGGGTCTCAACCTCTGGAGGGAGGGTTCATCAGGGCACGGGAACTGACTCACGGTGTGTCCCTGCATCTGAAAGGCAGGTTCCCATTAGGTTTTGCCAGCGTGGGTGGAGGGATGAGGGAGTGCAGGCCGCGCTTTCACCACAACCATCAGGAGGCTCATGGAGAGGTGGCCATCTTGCTACGTGGTGTGACTCTGCTTTCTTTTTCACAATTGTCCTACAGTTAAGGTTCAATACAAACAAGCAATGGCAAAGTACAAAAGTCTCTCCTTTGCTACCGTGTGCTGACCTAGTAGCTTGTCCATTTTTTGCTTGTTTTTCCCTCATATATTGCTATATTATAGGAGAGTGTTTTAACACTCCATTATGAGATGGACACCTTGTATGTGCACGCATGCAAGCCGGCCATCATGTAAAGTTGTGCATGTTTATTGAGCTTCTATTATAAGATGGCTGCCTTCCAAACTGGGGTGGTGTGGTGAGCAAAAGAATGATTGATTTGGCCCAGATCCTCGTGACCGGGGGTGAATGTTTGCATTGTCCAGCATTCCGCCCATCAATTATTTCTTTTGCATATGTCGCCCTAAGTGGGAAGGGTATGCCCAGACGTGGGTCCCGTGCTCGCTACACCACTGGAACCAAGCTAGCCTGGCTGATGTAGGGTGGTGCCCTGAAACCGGTCCCAGGATGCTTGTTTCCGGTCCAGGGAGGACCTGGCTTGGCAGTTCAGGCTGGACTGTTCCCACAAGGAACAGGGTCAAGACTGATTTGCATATGGCTGGGTCCAAACTGGGGTGGTGTGGTGAGCAAAAGAATGATGGATTTAACCCAGATCCTTGTGACTGGGTTGAATGTTTGCATTGTCTAGCATTCCGTCCATCAATTATTTCTTTTGCATATGCCTTCCAAACAGGCATATGCATGTTCACCATCTTTCATTGCAGTTTCTTATGATTTTTGAAAACCTGTTACAAAATTATTGCCCTATACGCAGGCACATGCACAGTGGTGTACTGACTAAAGTCCCTTGTATTCTTCCACAAAATACCGTGGCTTCAGAGGCAACTGGCCAAACCAGTGACAACTTCTAAAAATTGAAAAAAGCCAATAGCTGAAGGATACTGACAAAAGCACACTCTTCTGTATTACAAGTATGTGTATTCATACAAGGGATCTCCAGGTGTGGCAGCTTAACTAAAATGCACACTGAACCGATGCACGAAAGAGCTGCAGTCTTCATTATTGCAGCAATCCAAACAATTCACAAATCACTATAATGCTTTGATCATTTCATAATTTGGGATTTAGCAACGTAAATAGTGAGTGGGCGCAGCTTTTACTGTAGCTATTAGCACTGGCTGGATAGTACATTTTCGTCAATGGCTTTTGACGACAATATCATATAGTACCACTTCTCTTGTGATAACTCTTATTCTTACTCACTATTTCATAATACAATTATCAGACACTGTTTGTGGGGCCACATGGCAATCACGGGCTACTTGGGCCTCAACTGTGAGGGATGAAGCCACTTACCACTGAAGCCTACTATAGCTCTTGGGCCATGTAAACCCCTTCATCACTTGGCTCTCAGGGTAGCAAAGGCAAGTGGTCATATGCTTCTAAGTGAACCAGAATGGGGACCTCAAGCTCAGCATTCAACAATGAACCAACAGCCAAATAAATTCAATGTCCAGCCCTGTACTTGCCTTTTCAAGTCACGTAGTTGTACTAAATAGAACACAATCCCAAAGTCACAAAAGTCAGTGTCTCTGAGTGTGATTCTCCTATTAGGCGCTACACTCTCCCTGCTTCATTTCCCTTTCCCTCCCGGGTGGCATCTTAGTTCTGGGCCCCCCCTCAAGGAGTCAGGAAATAGCATGAACAAAGCTTAGTTTCAGTTCTCAGACCTCTCAGTGAAATACACACTCAGTATCTAAATCTTACCCTCTTTGATGAGAGGTGGCATGTTTTTGAGAACCTTTTCGCCCCTAATAGGAAGGGCAGTCCACCTGTGTGTCTTCTGCGGGTGTTGATGTGAGCCAATAGTTCCCTGGGTCATGAAGGAAGCTAGGCACAGGCTGCATCTACCAGTGAGCCTGCCCAGCCTCAGTCTGTAGTGCAGACCTGCCTGTTGCGTTCTTAAACGGACTGCAAAGATGCAGCCTCGTCTCGGTTGAGTAGGGGTGCAGCCCAGGTCAGGTTAGAGGTGGTCTCAGCAGTAAAGGGCCCAATCGGTCCAGAAGCAGGTCCAGCCCTGATTGGGCCTACTGTGATCATAGTATTTGTAGCCCCCGTCCTGGTCAATGGAAGCTATGAAACTGCAACCTTTGTCTGGCCCTACAGCAATCCTGCAGTTGCAGCCCCTGTCTGGGTCTTCAGCAATTACAAAGGTTGGAGCCCCGACTGGACGCACTATGATAATGCCACTGAGGTTCCTGTCTAGAACTTGGATGAAAGACTAAGACGCCTTTCTTGCTTGATTTTGTGCAGTTTTCTTTCGCTTCATGCCTCACAGCCAGTGGGAAAACATTAGGCCTCTCTCCTCCTGGACAGTCTCTCCACCTTCAGGGCCTGTCAGGCTCCTTCCCACTCTTAGTAGGCTTCTGTGTGCTTAAAAGCAGATCCCTGGCCCCTCTGGTAGAAAGTTAGTCTTTTGAGTACTCTGACAATCACTCCCCTCATAATTCATGAAGTTCTTGGAACTAGAACAAAGCCCAGTTGGCTGGGTCTCACTCACTTTTATACACACCTTCTAGACAGGAGACATGCATCCAATGTCTAAAACTGCAACACCGGTTGGGGTGGTTTGTCTTTCAAGTGTCCTCCTGAGGCTGCTTTATAGACAGAGCCTTTGTGTAGAGTAATGTTCTCACATCAGGCATTATTGGGATTGTCTCTAACCAGTAATGCCCTCAAAAGAGGCATATTGAGGTGTGAGGTTTCTGCATCTGAATGTCATTAACCCAATTAAAGGAGTAATCAAGAGCAAGGAAAAGGTCAGGCCTCACCTGGGAATTTTCCTTAGCTCTTACAACAGAAACTGCAGTCCCGCACCTCACCTCACCCCTACCCTGAACCAAATGGCAGTGCTCATGAAGACTAATCAGAAACACCATCCCTCTTGGAATTTATATATGTGGCCCTGTCTCTATCCCCCTCACTTCAATGTCTAGTTCTCCCTCCTACATCTAAAGGAATGTAGGCTTTACAATTCTACTGTCTGGGAGTACAGTTCTCAGTCTCTATCTTCTGCTATGCCAGGTCACTGGTGTCCAAAATGGATCCATGTTTCCCTCCGTTACTCAGGCTCACTTATACACACAGCTTATTCTCATGCCTTTGCTATAGTCACAATAGACACTCATGCGCTTGAAACACATTCAAACACACAAACACACAGAGGATGACAGCCCAATTATCTGGGCATACACGTATTAACAGACGTTCACCCAAATGAGCCAATGGTTCACACTCTCAGTGACACAGATAAAAAGGTCTGGTCAGACTACTGATATATGCTAAAACATAGTATGCTGCCACCATGCTTTATGTGCTAAATCCAGGGCAGGGACAGTAGTCTACTGGCTACAATGTGTCCCTCAAGGTCATGGGATGGGTCCAGGGAGAAGGACAGGCCTCTGCATACACGCTAGATGAGCATCAAGCTAGGGCCAAAAGGAAAGAAAATATGTATGCAGTTGGGCAGTCAGGGCAGGTGACACACCCGTGCACCATGCCTGAGACATTCCGGTCCCAAGGAGTAAGAAACACTCAACACAAATCCCATGGTTCCTGCTCTTATCTCTTAGCATTCAAACCTCTCATAGCTTTGGTCATGGGTGGTCATGGGTGGTGGCACATCAAACTTTAACCAGTCATCCTGAATTCCTATAGCACCCATGCACAGCACCCATGTACAGCACAACCTTCATTATTTACTTATCCCTACTACTCCTCCTGGGGTGTAGGCCATCATCTGGGACTCTACAGCCATCTCCGTTCTCGGCTTTTCTTTCAATCTGACTCCAGATGTAACCAATATCCTTGCAGTCAGCCTTGAGGCCTCGACGCCAGGTCTTTTTTGGCCTTTCTCTTTTCTTTTTCCCTTGAGGTTTTCAGGTCAGGGCTTGTCTGGTGGTTTTTAATGCAGGCTTGCTTAGGGTGTGACCTATCCAACGCCAGCGTCTTTTCAGGATTCTTATTGAGCAGGGAAACTCTCCCACCACTACGGTGTGCAGATGAACTTGTAAGAGTCATCAGGAACTCTTATGAGTGAATGACATGCAAGATAGTCCATGGAGGACAACTCACGGAAGCCTTTCCAAGTGAGGACCGGAGTCTGCTGGGTTGTTTGCTCACGCCTTTCTCTTCCTTTTGGCCATTGACTGGATTATGTAGTCATGCACAGCAAGGAGAAGAAATGGGATTAAATGGACACCTTGGACGCACAGCATGATCTATGTTGCTATAATAACATTTTTTTCAGTTCCTTTCTTCTGGCTATTATTATCTTGATGTGATTCTATTTGAAATCTACCGATATCTATCTTTTTCCTCTATCTTGGAGTGGAGCATCCATCTCACCATGCCTCTTTTCACCACTCATTTACATTGGACACTCCCTTGAAAGTGTAATATCTACTCTGGTTTCGTTTTAAGTGCACTGTCGTCCTCCTGTGTCTGCAGTTCTTTCTACTGCATACTTAAAGTACATTGTCTAGTCTCCTCTCTATCTTTATGGCCTGTCTTTGCAGGTTTTATGCTCTGTAGCTTTTGTGAAGGATCTATCTGCTTCTTGTATGTGCCATTCTGACAGCATTTACACCTTTTGGTATACTCTGTACATTAGCTTCTCTAAAATCTTTTAACTCATACCGTAACACTCATGACCCATCATGAACTTATTTTATGACCCTCCTCTCTCTGCTTCAGACTGGTGCACAAGTAAACCCCTAGCTAATCTGTTACATTTGTGATTATCTGATATCTGCAAGGATTTAAAGGGCTGCTGATTCAAATAAATAGTCTTCCAGTCGCAGGTGGGGTGGCGGGGGGTGCATGCGGGGGGGATAATAAATTTAAAAAACGTACCTGTCCGTGGGTCTCACGTTTTCCTGCTCTCCTGCCTCCGGCAGGAACAGGAGCAAAACAAACACAAGGAGATGATGGACGGAGCGCTGAAACTTTTCAGACACTCCCCCCCAGTCACAGATCTGGGTTGAATCCATCATCATTCTTTAGCTCACTTCACCACCTCAGTTCAGACCCAGCCATATGCAAATCAGTCTTGACCCTGTGCCTCATGGGAACAGTCCAGACCGAACTGCCAAGCCAGGTCTTCCCTCATCCGGAAACAAGAATCCTGGGACCGGTTTCTAGGTAACAGCCTTCATCAGCCAAGCTAGCTTGAATCCAGTGGCAAAGTGAGCAAGGGACCCACGTCTGGGTATACCCTGCCAACTTAGAGCGAACAAAGCAAACACAAGGAGATGGTGGACGGAGTGCTGAAACTTTTCAGCCACTCACCCCCAGTCCCAGATCTGGGTTGAATCCATCATCATTCTTTAGCTCACTTCGCCACCTCAGTTCAGACCCAGCCATATGCAAATCAGTCTTGACCCTGTGCCTCATGGGAATAGTCCAGACCGAACTGCCTAGCCAGGTCTTCCCTGAACCGGAAACAAACATCCTGGGACTGGTTTCTGGGTAACACCCTTCATCAGCCAGACTACCTTGAATCCAGTGGCAAAGTGAGCAAGGGACCCACGTCTGGGCATACCCTGCCAACTTAGGGCGAACAAAGCAAACACAAGGAGATGATGGACGGAGCGCTGAAACCTTTCAGACACTCACTCCTAGTCACAGATCTGAGTTGAATCCATCATCATTCTTTAGCTCACTTCGCCGCCTCAGTTCAGACCCAGCCATATGCAAATCAGTCTTGACCCTGTGCCTCATGGGAACAGTCCAGACCGAACTGCCAAGCCAGGTCTTCCCTGAACCGGAAACAAGCATCCTGGGACCGGTTTCTGGGTAACACCCTTCATCAGCCAGGCTAGCTTGAATCCAGTGGCAAAGTGAGCAAGGGACCCATGTCTGGGCATACCCTGCCAACTTAAGGCGAACAAAGCAAACACAAGGAGATGATGTTCGGAGCGTTGAGGCAGCCTCCCTCCCCTCCCCTAAGCCAATCACAACGCTGCAATGGCAGCGTTGTGATTGTTCAGGACGCCGACCAGCCTGGCGCCTATGGGAGGCCATTTTCTCCATATAGGGTGCATGCAGCCTACATGGAGAAAAGGCAGAGTGCGCATGACTGGTTTGGTCGGCCCCAGAGGGCCGACCATACAGTCAGCGCCCTCAGCAGTGGGCAAGCCACTCCTCCCCTGCCCTAGAGAAGACCCGTCCACCTGCCCACCCCCAAACAAACTCTACTGCTTTCTCGCAGTGCGAGAAGCAGAAACATAAAATGGTAGTTTTACCATTTAATGTTTCGGCTTCTCGCACTGCGATAAAGCAGTGGGGCGATGCTCCTCCGCCCTAATGGAGGAGCCGCCCCTGTAGTCTTCTACTATACTCCTTGAGAATCACAAGCTTTGTAGAAACTTGCTAAACCCACAACAGATTGTAGAAACACTCTGTTGAGTGGACATCCTGATTTCCACTGCAGTATCTCTAAAACATCTAGAATGTAGCTGTCTCGCTAGCGTTAAGAGTTTGCAGATAAGATATGTCTTAAATCTGTCGAAAAAACACACGCTGCCTCCTGGCAAAGACAAGACGGAAATAAAGATCGTCGTGTTGATTGACAAATGGCTTTATTCCCTAACAAAATATTCTCGCACTGTCCTGGCCAACAACTTCATACAACAAAGCAGTCACTACCTACTTGCACCAGACATTTCTCCCTGCTCTTCAGTCTTCACTCAGTCAGCAATGATTCCAAAATCGATCAACTCCGCCATTAATTATTTTGAAAAACAGACATGCTTGTGCTCTCACTTCCTTCCTTCCTTCCTTCCCTCCATTTCTTTTCTTCTTGATATGTCTATGCTCTTCAAAAGGAAACTCCATTCTGTTTCTAGATGTAATCTTAACTATACTTGGCTTGCAAATCTTTTTATCTCATTGTCCAATCATTTTTACACTTGTCTGTCACCATGCGTATCAGCATCAGAGTTTTTTTATTGAATTTTGGTGATTCAATCTTTGAAAAACGAATAATATGCTCTTTCCTACAGCTAGGTCATTACTTGGGCCTCAAATCTCTTCCTCAACCCTAGCTTTAATTAATTTTAGCAAATCGATAATTTTCAAAGAATTTATATAATTTTGAACATGATACTCCCATCTTTAACCATCTAGAACCAAAATCAGGTGTTTGTTCCACATATACTCTACACCGAACTCTTGCCCAAATCACTCATGCTTGTTTCTGCTCATATGCTTGTTTCCACACCCAACCTTGGATAATTCTCTGAAACATTATGATATATTAACATAGATTATGTTCTGTTAATGTAAAATAAATTATTAAATTATGCTAGAATAGATATACAAAAAATAATCTATGAAACTTTTCAAAAATCTACTGATTAGACGATTGTGTCTTTGAGAATAAATCCCAAGTACTGACATACAGTTTACACAATTTGTGTCAGTGTCAGTAATGGAAGTAAAGAACTGGCCTTAAAGGTAATCTGTGTTCCTATTAGATCCCTATACTGCTAAAAAAAATTACATCTAGCGATGGATACAATCGTTCAGTGGCGTACCACATACTGATTAGGCCCCCCCTCCAGAATGTGATGAGGGATCCCTGAATCCCCCACACCTCAATATCTCACAGATAATCAATAGCCTTGGGCTGAATGGGGAGCCCTTAAGCAACTTGCCCCCCCCAGGCTGAAGGGGTCTGCCTTACGCCCCTGCAATATCCCTTAAAGTAACAGAAATAAACAAATCGTTTACTACAGCAGTTATTACTAAAGAATGAAAAAGACAGTTGTAAGACTCCCTACTCAAGAAACCTGCATGCATGGTGGTCTTCATCACTAAGAGAATGCCCCTCCCCTGTAAACTCAATCTAGGATTTGCGTACTATAGATTGTTTGGCACAGATTACAAAACTATCATTCTCATGTTTTCCACACTTGCGTGTATTAAGGAAAATACTTCCATTACTATCACTAAAACAGCAATTCCCAAGAATTTAGGACAATTATAGGGTCTTATCTTGATTACTAAAAAGTATTACATTTGCTCCTCCCTAAAAATACTTTGAAGAAACTTCAGGTTATTCAGAATATGGAAGCTTTGTGAATCTACTGCGATGAGGTTTTGTTTACTATCCTCTCTCCTAACTATATTGGATGCCAATTTAGAGACAAATCAAATTTAAGAGCACTCTATCTGCCCTAAAGTTATCTGTGGGGTGACCCCATGTCTAATCATAGTTCATGTACCGATGTGGAATTTACGATCTTACAGCCTGTCAAAAAGGGGCATTTTGGAACCCAAAACACAACTAGAAGTGATCCCAAGATTAGGACTCTCTATGACAACTTCGGCGAATGGAACTAAGGCACCGACACTACACTACCACCAGCAATGCCACCCAGCCTACCATCACCGCCTGGACCCCTATCACCACAGAAGACACCGCTAAGACCATGAGGAGCATACACTCAGGAGACCCCCCCGACCCTTGCCCGCCACACCTCTTCCACAGAGCCGCCTCCGCTATAGCACCCGAACTGCGACGTACTATCAACTACACCCTCGAAACAGGCACGTTCCCTGACAACTGGAAACATGCAAAAGTCAAGCCCCTCCTCAAGAAGCCCTCCGCAGACGGACCTCAAGAACTACAGACCCACCTCTCTCCTCCCCTTTGCAGCCAAAGTCACCGAGAAGATCGTCAACAACCAGCTCACGAACTTCATAGAACCTAACTCGATTCTCGACACCTCCCAATCCGGATTCTGCAGCAACCACAGCACCGAGACCGCCCTTCTAGCCGCCACGGACGACATCCGCACTCTCCTCAACCAAGGCCAAATGGCTGCCCTCATTCTACTAGACCACTCAGCAGCCTTCGACACCGTCTCCCACCGCACACTAACTGCCAGACTCCATGACGCTGGGATACAGAGAACTGCCCTAGACTGGATCCCCTCCTTCCTCACCGGCCGAACTCAAAGAATCAGACTCCCGCCCGTCCTCTCCGAACCCACAGAGATCAGCTGCGGAGTACCCCAAGGATCCTCACTCAGCCCCACGCTCTTCAATATCTACATAGCCCCCCTCGCTACCATCATCAGAAAACACGGACTCAGCTTAGTATCCTACGCCAATGACACCCAGCTCATCCCCTCCCTCACCAAGGAACCCGACATCACCAGACACAGTTTCCAGAAAGGAATGAAAGACGTCACATCCTGGATGAGTAGCAGCTGCCTGAAGCTCAACTCGGAGAAAACGGAAGTCCTCGTCCTCAGATCCACACCCTCCGCATGGGACAACACCTGGTGGTCCAAACCCTCTGCAGCCCTCCCACACCCACGGACCACGCCTGCTACCTCGGCATCACACTTACTCCTCCCTCACCATGAACCGACAGGTCAACGCCGTATCTTCCACGCGCTTCAATACCCTCTGCATTCTCCACAAGACCTTCAAATGGATCCCCCCAAATCCAGAAAGACCGTCACCCATGCACTCATTACCAGGAGACTGGACTACGGGAACGCCCTCTACACCAGAATCTACAAATCTCTACTCCTCAAACTCAAGACCATCCAGAAGCCGCAGCCAGACTCGTCCTCAGCATCCCATGACAAAACCACATCACCCAGCACCTACGAGACCGCCACTGGCTCCCTGTCAAAAAGAGAGTGACCTTCAAGCTGCTCACTCATGCCTACAAATCCCTTCTGAACACCGGACCCCAATACCTCAACAAAAGAATCTCCTTCTACGCACCCAAGAGTAACCTCCGCTCTGCCGACCTTGCCCTGGCCGAAATCCCACACATCTGCAGAGACAGAACGGGAGGAAGAGCCTACTCCTACATCACGGCCAAGACCTGGAACAAACTCCCCCTCAGCATTAGACTAACCCACACACTGCAAGCATTCAGGAAGAGCCTCAAGACATGGCTCTTTGGATGAGATGGAGCTGCTCGGATCCCCCTCCCCCAACGCCTTGAGACCCTCAATGGTGAGTAGTGCGCTTCAAAAATCCCTGATTGATTGAAACAGTGGGACGTTTTATGAAGGTATATATTTTTTAATAATTGGTGCCAAAGATGGCCACTTCAAAGAAGCACGCATGGATTGTTACAGTAATACAATGTAGGAGAACTGAATTAAAAGAGACCTCATATACCACGAGCAGCTTGCACCTTAACAAGAATGTAAACCAAAGGCTTGAGAGAGCAAACATGTCACCAGCGGTCAGGAATCCAAACCAGATATCGTCAAACAAAGGAGCATCATGAAGTACAAAAAACAACCAGGCATCCTCAAAAGAAGGTCAAACTATTTCATTTATTCAGTGTTTTTGTATAGTGCTGATACTGACTATTTCCAAAGAGCTAAGGAAATGCATGGTGACAGCATTAAATCAGTAGTGATGTAATTTATTATCAGTGTTTTTTGTCACAACAAATCCGTCTCCATTGGTTAGGATTCCTAACTCAACCAAGCATCATTGAACAAAGGCTGTTTTTAGACTCCACAACCCAACCCTACATCATCGAACTGAGGTGCCTTCTGGGATCTAAAATTCAATCATACAACATCAGAGGGATATTTTAAACTAAAAGCCGAATCTGACATCATCAAACAAAAGTACATGCTGAACTTTAACCTGATCCAGACATCAAACAAGGCAAATTCAAAACCTAACCATCAAACGGAGGGATATCTTTGAACTGAAAACCCAATCCGGCATCAACAAACATAAGTACATAGTGAAATCTAAACCTGCTCCAGAGAAAAGGAGACATTCTGAAATTCAAAACCCAACCTTACAACACCAAAAATTGCACTCCGGAATTCAGAACCCAAACTAACATCATCAAACCAAGGTGCATTTGGGAATCCACAACCTATCCCGATATCATCAAATTGAGGATCATGCTGAAAGCCGAAACCCAATCAGACATCATCAAACAGGCCTTCCCTCCTGTGTTATTTTTGACCTCAAAAGGTGCTCTATTTGTCTGTCTCTGTTAGATGAAAAGTTCAGTTTTCTCTGCTGAAATTAAAACATGCGATCTGCCGGTTGTTAACAGGTGCCCGCAGCAAGCACTT
Source organism: Calotriton arnoldi (assembly GCA_963921515.1). Taxonomy (NCBI): domain Eukaryota; kingdom Metazoa; phylum Chordata; class Amphibia; order Caudata; family Salamandridae; genus Calotriton; species Calotriton arnoldi. The sequence continues at coordinate 1,106,787 of CAWUFW010004496.1, forward strand.
AGGGATGTGGTCAAATTTCCATTTAGTGTGATGAGTGACTTCACCATAAGGATTCCACCAGACTTGGAACCTGAAGCTCTCCATGAAAAGAACTGATTACAAAGCATTCAATCACTGTGGTTCAAGGGATCCCCTTTAAAATGGTTGTATTGTTTCCAAGTGTTATGTACTGAAGACTGGAGGTACATCTAGCCAAGGACTGACTGAGAAGCCTTGAGCTCCCGGGGCTAGATGCGCTCGAGCAGTCCTTTAATCTATGCACATGCTCAGTGCAGAGGTGCCTGTGAGGGACCAACGTTTGTTTAAAAGGTATATGGAAGGGAGGAGCTGCAGCACTGAAGGTGCCCTTCAAAATGCAACTTTACAAACACCAAGTGAGGTCCTGAACTAGAGGGTGACCAAGCCCAAAGCCTTTAATGAAGTCGGTCTGTCTGACAAATGCCTGACCAAGTCAATGAATGGTACATGAAACACAGGTTGCTTCGAAATCTCCTGAAATCATTGAAAAATCTATATTATAGTTTTTGTGCATAAATACTGTATATCACACATATTCTAGCAGGCACTGCATTTCATCTGATTGTTGTCCTGTTTTCGTATATCACTTCTACTTCAACATAAAATAATCTCTCTTTTAAGTCACAGACAGATGCTAAAAGTCCAGTATTATTAACTCTTACAAGTTTCCTGCAAGTGAATTTCCAAGAGTCTATAGCAGGGGTCTTCAAAGTGGGGGACGGGCCCCCCCCAGGGGGGGCCTCAAGGGATCTCACGGCATTAAAAAGTTTGAAGACCTCTGGTCTATAGTATTTCAGCAAGATGATGATTTTTTTAAAAATAGAACTGTTTGTTTCTAACAAAAGGTACTTCAACAGGTTGTATGAATGCCACTGAAATAATCAGAAATTGCACCACTTGCAAATGCCATTCTGCATCGGCCAAGTGTTTATAAATATGCTATTTATAAAAAATGTCATTAAGCTGACAGAATTGTTAATTAAGTGGCATGATAATTGAACACAGTGCATTTGACTGTCATTGTAAAAGACCAACTCTTTAAATCGGAGGAAAAGTACACATCTCATCTCGAGCCACCTAGATGAATAAATTATCATATATTACTGAATGCCAGTCTGCAAGCCAGTGTTTTATGCAAAACAGTTATCTGAGGACACAGGTATGTCTCATAGAGCAAAATTCATTGCCAGTTCTTTCACATACGTTCATAAGAATTTCAAAATAATTTGACCAGTCAGGGAGCCCTTTTACCTTCAGTTGAGGAGGTGTGGACTCCTATCTCATTTGGGCATTTGACTGGATGATTTTTGGGAAGCAAGAGCAAAGGCTGCGGAGGGAGCATTTGACTCATTACGAGAAGTGATCATATGAACACTGGTTGAATGTCAGAACCACGCAGGCATTTGTCATGCATGCCTTAACAACACGGTCTGAACCACGAATGCGTGTGTACAACACTTTCCTTTAGCACACAAGTCGTTATAACAACTTGCCTTAGGGAAGCGCTGGACTTTGGAATAGTATATTTTACTATTCCAACTATAATAGGAACGTTTTCCCTAATTTTTTTCATTCCTCCCATTTACAGGAGCACTGTGTGTAATTAACATTTTAAAGCTAACAAATAAGAATGAATAATATGAGTTCAATTTTCAAAATGCAAAATTCTGCAAATAAAGTAATTTATTTATTCGGAACGGGGGCATAAAGAGTGGAAGCTTTAAAAAGTCAGATTCTGAAGCCAAATACCTAAACTTGGCCATACCCCAAGAGAATACATATTTCAAAGCTGCCTTTTGAAATATACCCAGATGTTAGATGGTTGGTAGTGGGAAGACTTGTCAAACTCCAACACCACAAACTTAGAAGGTGCAGACAATGCCAAACAGGGATAGCATTGCACTACAAACCTAAAAGGGATTCTTTAGAGGAATTATTTGGCCAACAACAAATTTGCTTCTTCAGCAAGCACATATCCTTTTGATCACGGCTGAGCCTGGGACTAGGTTAGTAGAAACTTGTTGTGAAACTACTGCAATGGTGATCCATTTGTGCAGGTCTTAATTTGTAAAAGAATAAATGGTAGCTCAAACTTTAGCTCAAAATACTGTGGCTGTTGCTAATGAAAGTTGGTGGGCTGAATACCAGAGCTGCACAATTTTGATTCTACCTGTTGCCTTTTTAATTCACCACCAGCTACTCCCTGTACTTTTATATCACTCTTGCAGCTTTCTGCTTTCTCCCTTTGTCCCAGTTTTTCTGTATTTCTCTTCTCTTCCGCTTTCTCTTCCCTTTGTGTGTTTCCATCTCTTGCTGTGGTACAAAGTTAGACAAGCAAAAATGAGTCCCAAAAAATGTGGGCCCCACATGCAACCACTGGCTCAAATGAAGCACCTCATTGGTGTAATAAAGGTACAAATCCTTTTCTGATTGAACTCTATAGGACTCTAGTCAATGTCATGAACTTTATATCTCTTCTCCTATGAGGTCATAGAGGACATCCATTGTTTCTTACGACATCAGAACATCAAGCTTGATTTAGAGTTGGATGGAGATGGATATTGTTCCAATGTGTGGAAGAAGTGATGAAACTAATGGCAAATATATGGGTGGGATTAATGGCATCAGATTTAAATCTCTTGAACTGTACAATTTTAGGATCACCTTTATGTGGGACATCAGAAGAGTGGGCTTGATTTAGATTAGTGTGGTAAAGGATACTTTTCCGATCTGAGAAGGAGCTGCTGAATCTGGGGGAGTAGCCAACAGTGACATTTCCAATTCTATGTACTAGAGGAAATGCCAGTGGTGGACTCTCCAGATTTTTCACTTCCTAAACAAGTCAAACAGTATTCCATTACTGAAATAATTACACTGGTAATGATTATTTGAAGTTTTATGGATAAGCTCAAGAAGTAGTCCTGGACCCCACTGTGCGGTCCACTAACTGTACAGTTGTCCAGTCAGTCTTCTTGCAGGTTCTTCAACACTTTTAACAATATACCATCATGTTCCAGTTTATCCCTTCTGTACACCAGAATATCATCCTGGAAAACCACAACACGGCTTATACCGGTTAACATCTTGTGCATAACATGCAGAAAAACCGCAGAGGCGGATGCCAATCCCAATAACATTCTTAGATATCTAAATGCTCTTGCGGCGTCACAAACAATGTTAGATGTCTGCTAAGAGGTTGCAAAACGATTTGAGGATACGCCTTGGATAGATTGGTGAAGTACTTGCCCGCCTCTAATGTATTTAACATGAGGTTCTAAAGTCAAACTTCCTTCATAGCTAATGGAACCCCTCTTACTCTATCAACTTCAGGAATGGACCCTCCCTTTAAAATGATGTGGTGTGAGAAGCCTTTCAATTTGCCCAGTTTCTCTTGAAACACTTCTGGAATGCTTCTCTCCATTTTTCCACTTTAGAATTATGTACTGTTAACACTTGTTCCTTTCTATTAGTGTCTAGCATAATTCCCAATTTTCTTTTTTCCTTCCAACACAAGAGCAATCGACCCTTCTCCACCACAAAGATATGTCACATAATTTCTTTACCTTTAAAAATTAGTACAGATTGAAAACAACCTATCATGGGTAATTCTGTTCCACAACAACCTACTGGGGCAATACCAGTTTGTTCTAATTTCACATCCGGTAACATCTCATACACATCTTTGTCTATTATAGTGTACGGTGAGCAGGAGTCAGCCCACATGTCCACACATACACCTGCAATAGTCACTTTATACTTGGGTGGGTTGTAGACATCACTCACCTTCAGTACTTAATGCTGTACCTCCTCACCTTCCATCACACCATTAAGGCCCTTAGACTCACATACTACCAAGACCTCATCCTCATCAGATGAATCATCATGAATCATTTGCATGATGTTTCCTTTTTTTTTGCTAGAATCTGTCTTCCTACCTTCAATCTTGGCCTTACACACACAGGAAAAATACCCTATGTGGTTCCAATGATAACACTCTGCCTTCACTACAGGCAGACTTCGTGTGCAGCTACATGTTTAAAATATCCACATCGGAAGCATTGAGTTTTATTCCTTCCCTCATAAGTGGCAAATTTAAGTTTTCCTTTTAGTAACAACATTCACTTCTTGTGCATCTGCCTGACAGCAACCCACCTGGAAATGAGTTTTGTTCTCCAATTTAAGAACTGACAATTAGGACGAGGCATCTTCCATTTTCTTCGCAATAGCTATCGCCTTCTGTAAAGTAGGGTCATTCACACTTAACTTTTCCTGAATTTTCAGACTATTCATTCTGTTAATTAATTGGTCTCTTGTGATCTCATCATGCAAGTCTCTGAATTTGCATGATGCTGCTAGTACACGTAAACACCCCACATATTGCTCAACAGTTTCATTTGGCAACTCACTCCTGAAGAAAATTTGTGCTTCTCCACTACAAGATTGTAATTTTTTCCATGATGTGTGTCTAAAGCATTAATAGTTCTTTCATAAATGTCTACATCATCATCTTCGTCATCATCCTGTGTATCAGGAAACTGCAAACTCCTCAAAATGTTCCAACCCTCGATACCCAAATTATGCTTAAGCAGGGCTAGTTTTCTCTTAGAAGTAAAAGCTTCACCATCTATTGCTTCCAAATATGATTTAAAAGCATCCTTCCGACCATCCCATGGAATTGTGGGCTGACCAGGGTGCTGCAAAAACTTAGGAGGAGCAACTACAGATTCCATACCGATAGTAATTTCACTAAAAGCTTAAATATAGTATAACAGCTCAGCAGTAATACAATAGTGACTTATTTAAAAACAACAAATTAACATAAATAAAGTGGTCACTGATGTCTGCAAGGTTTAGAACAATCAACTAATATAAGAAAAGTCGTCACCGTTGAGTAATGTCGTAATTGGTGCACAACTACACTTAAAAACCATTCATCGATATAAATAAAGTTGTTACCGTTGTCTATTTGTGGCTTGAATTTTTAATAGGTTTGTCCTTCTCCTGTTTTAATGTTAACAAGACCGATGAAGACTGATGTAGTCCTCTTTCAGTTTTTTTGATTTTTTATTTGGCAGTGAGTGACAGCCAATTGAAGAGGAAACTCACGTTCTGGTAAGAATTACTCCCAAAGGGCCTTTATTTGTGAAATTGACCTTTAGTTTTGTGTAAATATGCTTACGGGGTAATGAGCAATAAAACTTGTTTGCGCTGCCTCTTGTTATCTTGTTTTGCCGCTGCATGTTAATTTAAAGCAGTGTACTCGAGCGGCCCCTCGTGCGCTCGCCAAGATGTACATCTAACTTGGAATCCTGCAGTACTATCAATTTTAAAATCAAAATCACTATAGTAGCCAAACAAAACCAAAACGACGTGGGGATTGAAACTCCACACCGCCCTCCGCCCAGGTGAACTAAGTCAGCAAAGCGTCCCACAATCATCGTGCCAAACTAAAGCACACGTACACGTCATCCTAGTGTGTTTGTGAGTGACTGCCTTCTTGTATCTCGTTTGCTTCTGTAAGTACTTTTGTAACATTCTCCTCATGTAACGTAACTGGTCCTATTGTGAAGCGCTCTGACACCTTTGGGTAAAGTCCGCGCTATATAAAAATGCATAAATAAATACACGGTACGGGTACACAGCTGCACCGAATCAAGGCAGGGCGTGACCTCTCAGCACTAGTGCTTAAAAGAAGTGCCGAGTAACTCACAATCCTACAGGTCTTGTGATCGCTAGGTTCTTGTTTCCTGCAGATAACGCTTGCTGTACGTTGGGGAAAATCTCTCGTCTCCAGAAGATCCTGCACACCAGAGAATAATTTGCTTGAAGACGGGGTCTAGCAGCCAGAATCACTTGTCGCCAGTGAAATAATTACACTGGTAGTGATTATTATAAGTTTTATTGATAAGCTCAAGAATGTAGAACTGGACCCCACAGTGCGGTCCACTGACTGTACAGTTGTCCAGCCAGCCTTCCCTGGCTCCCTCATGGAACCTCCCCAAGGCTCTCTCTTTCAAAGGAACGCAGATCCCTTAAGGCTACAGGAATGCATGAAAATACTACATGAGAATGCAACAATTACCACCCAACTCTAAACCTGGGCCAAAACACATGACAAATAATTCTTCCTCCATGAGAGAAAGCTAGGAATACTTTCACAGATTTCGGCATGGAAGGAGTCCTTTAGTAGTGGACAGGTAGAAAAATGAGTAAGACGCAAGATTGTAGACTTTCAGAGGAGAGAAAGTGAAGTTCCAGGTTTATGGGGGAGTAGATAGTAAACACAAAATGAGAAAGATAAAAAAAAATAGACGTGGTGCAGCAAGGAAGAATTACAAAGGGTGCCAGAGGAAACATAAAGGTTTACAGAGCAGAAGAGATTGGGGCGTACAATATATATGTTTGAAAGTCATTGATAGAAGGAGAAACAAAAGACAGAAGCGAAATGGAAGCCATTGCGAGGCAGTAAGAAAGGGGGCCAGGGAGGAAATGGATGAATGTGGAAGAGGAGCTGAAAACCAGAGCTATGCATTTAGCACAGAGGGGCTAGGACGTATAGGCAGCCCATCCAGGCCTAAAGTGCAGGAGCAGGGGAAGGACAGAATGAAAGTGACAATAAAGATCTTAGTATCTTCACCTGGGAAGTTCAAGTGTGGGGTGTGGATAGAAGAAGAGAAATGGAGCCAAGACAGAACCATTTTGATTGACTGTGTTGCTGACGCAGGCCTTGATGGTTCAGTTCTCTCCTGGATGGAGGGCTGCACCCGGTCTCCCTTCCACATCTCACCCTTCTGCTCTGGTAGTGGCCTTCAACGTTCCTCAGGGCTCAGCCTCGGATACTGTTAGTCTATAGGACCACATTTGGGGGAGCTAATACATTCCTTTGCTGTCAAGGACTTTTCATAGGGCAATGATATTCGATCAGAAGACAACCAGTTTTATCAATCATCTAAGGAACTCCCTGCTTGAGAAACAGGTGGATGATCAAAAACTCTCAGTGAAATGTCGATAAAACAGAGTTCTTACTGTTTGGATGAGCTGCTTTCTGCTGGACGTTTCAGCACAGACCCACCCAGTTAAGCCAGTGGCGTAACAAAACCTGAGTAAGCACCCCTGCAGGGAATGGTGAGGGGGGCCTCCTGCAATGCGAATCCCTTGCAGTCGCCAACTACCCTGTGGAAGTGCTTCCCCTTTGCCGCCTGCATCCACATGACAGCAGCAGGAGTTTCCATGATACATTTATTGCCAAAAAGAAAAAAGTTATATTTGTGGGAAGAGCATGCTCTACATACATGCACACTGAACACCGAGCTGTGTTCATACTTTTTAATATAATATTATTATTAACAAAATTTAACTTAGGTGTTGAGTGCATGTTCCTCTCACAGATGGACTGCCAAAGCTATGGTGGTGGTCCGACCGCCCTATAACAAGTTGGGCTGTGGGACCGCCATGGGACCGCTTCTGATGCCAGGGATATGCTATCCCTGGCAGTCTTGCAGTGATCTCAGGCCCCTAATATGCTGGTGGTGCAGCTGCGGCACTACCAAGCATATTAGGAGTTTCCTCACCACCACAGTTTTCATGGCGGTAAGCCCACCATGAAAAGTGTGGCGGTGAAGAAACAATGGGGGGCCTATAAGGCCCCCTGGTGCCTCTGCGCCAGGGGATGCATGCAGGGGGGAACATGGTGTGCCCCCTGTCTGCATGCACCCCCAGTTCCTGCAGGGCATGGACTTCACATTCCATGCCCTGCAGGAATGTGCAATGACGTTCCCATTGCAGTGCCTTGCTAGGGATCACGTATGAGCCTTAGCACTGCACCATCGTGGGCTAGCCGCCGAAGGACCGCCCAACCTTGAATTTCAGTTGGAATCCGGCAGGAGGTTGCATTATGGCTATGGCTATGTGGCAGCGGGGTGCTGACGTGGCAGGCCGCTGCCACACCGCCATAGTCACAGTAAGGCCCTAAGCAAGTTATTACTGTTCCTGTCAAGCAAGTTAATCTACCATAAATTCGCAGAGCTCCCATTCTATGAGACAGACAGTTCCCCTTTCCACTTAATGCCTTAATCTGAGTGACCAGGTGTAGCTCCAGTTTGTCTGTGACTTAATGTCCCCCCAGAACTTCCCTTCTAGGGACACCAATGATAGTCTGGCTAGTGGTATTTTAAACATTGCATATAATAAAACACATAGAGTACTTAATGCAGATGTATGTGATGGCCCACGCAGGCATGGGTAATATGGGTAATTGCTGTTTTGGGTAATAGACAAAGACACTGGAATTATGAGATTCTACAGCTGCGTCTTTTCTATATTAATATGCATTTGCTACATAACTCATCATCTGCTGCATCAGCTACAGATTTTAGCAACACAGAATTTGTGTCTAAATCAAACGGATCAAAGGTTAGTAAATCTAAGTGTTGTGTTGCCGTGCAGTAGAAGGCCCTACGCAAAAGTTGACCGGCCACCTTTCTGTTGCTTTTTACTATATTTGTATGTTAAACTGGTACAGATTAGGTCTACCTTTTGCCTAGGCAATGTTAACTTGTCAAAATTATGAAGTAATACTATCACAAAATGTGACACGTTACGTCACATAATTTGCCTTTTCTTGCCACATAATTTAGTCAACCCTGCCGTATAATTTAATCCTTCCATGCTGCATAATTCCAATGGCCCTAGTAAAAAATTTAAATTATTGTTGAGGGGTTCACATTCAGTGTAAAAGCTGCGGTCACCTTTTAAACGCATCTCTTTGGATTATAATAAATCACATGTCCCAACAGAACTCCTCCCCTTAGTTTATTCCATATGCATGGGACACCATGCCTACATTTAACTATGTCAAACAGGGCTGCCAAGTCCAAATCATGTTTTCTGTGACAGTTCATTGTTTACAGCAGCTAATATGAGACATTTTCAGGCCTCACGTGTGACACTGACTGACACCTTACGTCAAACTTTGTCTTTGACCCAAGCAGATACTGTTTATGCAAACGCAGCAGGAATTTTCCCTGATGAATGTTCAAGGACCCTTTTCGGGTAACTTACCCTATTTGTGTCTGGAATTTTACCCAGCAGTACAAATTTACTTCCTTTGGACCTCTTACAATATCATGACTCCCCTTTCAGCAATAATTCCTTTACGTCCTCCTGCAACTATCATCACGAAATCATTAGGCGCTTCCTTGGTATCACTGACTGCCTGGTTATACACAAGGAAAGGATTTTATTTTGCAAATTAAAATAGACAATGCTTCTGTACATTCCTGCTTTTGGGGCTACCACTATGAAAACACAAACGCACTTTGTGGAAACAATGAAGGAAACGGCTTCCATTCTCCATACGTGTACAAGGAATTATCAATTAGACCTTAAACAGGTACCTCACATTTTTCCATTTTAGCTATGAGTAGTTAATGTATTGCATTCTGGTACTTGTAGTCCTGTCTATAATGGGAAACGCTAAATAACGCGAGCCAGGTTTAAAAAACAAGATACAGCTGACAAGAGAGTGGCTGAGATCTCTGCTTTAGAATCCTGCAACTTAATGTGGTTATTTAAATATTGAATTCACAGATTTTTTTTATGTGACAAAGAGGTTCAAAAAGCAAATACATGAAGCACTTGTGAATATTTCAGTAAAGCTGGTCACTTGCGTTTTTTAATGTTGTGCTTTTATTGGTATATAATTGTCAATTATTTTTAAACTATATTTATTGCATATTGATTTTAATTTTGGCCTGGCACATTTTTCAAAGTTATTCAAAGCATGCCCGAGGGACATAAGAACTCTGGGTTGCCATCAGATCCTTTAATGGGACCATTGTGAAATCACCTGCGATTGCTAGCATTTACTGTCCTGTCCTTTTATTTTTCCCCTTATCAGTGCATACTTTAATCAGCTAATGTAAGAAGAAAACATTTTCGAATATTTTCTACAGCAGTTCTAATGACCCCGACTGATAACGTACGCAAACAAAGACATAAAGGCAATGTTAAAATGAATTTAGATTATTTTGTATAAAGTTTTATTAACAATCGTGTGTATGCCTTTGCAGAATCTTAAAACATAAAGAGAGAGAGAGCTGGCAATTTTCTCTGGGAAAGGTGTCAACTCTACCTCTGCTCCAGTCATTTCTGTGGTACCTCGAGCACTCCTCTGTCGAGGATGCTCTCTCTCAGGGGCCCCCACCTACTCCTGTAAGGTGCCTGGCAGGCTCAGACTGAAATGCAACAAACAAGATATTTTGTTTCTTTTCAGTCTGTGGCTACTGCAGCTGCTTTAGAGAGACACACTGCACAGTTAAGCTGAGAGGGCCCCCTTCCTGTAGAGAAAACCGGGGGCACCCATGCACCACGGGGGATGCGGGGGTATTCGCTATGCCCCTGAGTTAGGCCATATTCCCACCCTTGTAACTCTAACCAAAGGTCTGGGCACTCTTTTAATGGAGCTTTCCTATTTTCTTGCCTGCAGGTTTTTTTTGTTACTGAAAATGTTGAGGGAAGTTTTCCTCTTTAATCCACCCTGAAAGCACACTATTTGAATGGGAGTCTGTTTTTGTCCCACATGGAATACAATAAAGCCATCGGTCATGTCCTCCCAGAGTTTTTGTTCTCCAAAAGGCAGTGATTCCAGAATTGCTTACTCCATTACCATTTCAAGCACCTTATACCGCTTACCTTTGGATCGTTCTCAGTTACTTCAGTACATAGCTCAAAGACTCCTGGGGATCTCAACGCCACTCCTGTCTCTTCTGTACATCACAAAAAGGCAATATCCACTTAATCCAATTCGAACATGCAGGAGATGCACTTTTCGAAAGCAATGAAGGCAGGACCTGTGAAGATCAAAAAACAGAAACAATGTTTTTCACAATCTTTGCAGTGACACAACAGGTTCACATACATCGAAACATACCCAAAAAATAATTTAGGTGGCTCCATGGAAAACCTGAGCTTGGACATCAGGGACTGGTATAATCTCTCTGCGCCCAAATGACTAGTTAAAATCTTTTACAGGAAAGTGAAAAGAAATAAAGGCAGAGACGTATAGGAAGATTACAGGTTGTGGACTCTAGGTTACACAGGGTGGATATACAGCTGCCCTGGTGTGAAAAACTTAGTTATTGCTGGGCTCGTGGGCACTGTAAAGGTTGTGGAGCAATGGTTGTAGTTGTTGATATTGACTGAGTTCTACTGGTATGACTGTGGCACTGCCACACGCCTTGATGGTTAAGATCGTTTTATGGAATATCATGACTACCCCCCTAAACCTGGGACCTCTCATCCGCTTACTGTGGTAGTGTGGTAGGAGCCTCTCGATACTAATGCCCAGGCAAAAAAAGCTTACATCTGAGCAGACAGCATAAAAGACAATTTACTGCCCAGTTGTCTGCTAACCCTCTTTAAGCAAATACTAAGCTGGGCAGAGGTAGAGCAGGGAGAGCTGAGAGGTCCCTCCATGTTCCTGGAGAAGGAGCTCCCAGGCATGGTCACTAGAGACTCAGCCAAAGCCTAGCAGGTCTCTTAAGACCCGTCAGTGTACTTTCAAAACACAGCCCAGAATATGAACAAAATACTAGTATAATTCTAGGCAGTGTTCACCTTTAACCTATTAACTAATTTTAATGCCAAACAATACCACTGCACTACTAGGCAAAGTCCATCTGCCATTTGCATTTTTCTGCATTCCTGATATTTGGATTCTATAACTGAAGAAGGACTATAAGCACTCCCTCTCTTGTTACTGATAAAGGAAATTCCATAGTTGATTCTTAAATTAATTGAAAGCTTTTTTATTTAAATTATGTCTCAAGCAGATTGATTCTCAAATAACACTATGTCGATATTGATTCTCAAATAACACTATGTCGATGTTGATTCTCAAATAACACTATGTCGATATTGATATCACCCCTGGAGCTTTTTCAGGAAGAATCCTCAGAAACAACACAAAAAATGCACACAACTCTTCTTCTTATATTGCCACTGGGTTAGGGGGACATGCATAGTAGCATACCAAGCACCTTAATCCCCCCCAAAAATATCAAGACACCTGTACGAATTTGGGTTACTGGTTGAGGGGGTGAAACTCTATTCAAGCAGCAACTGCAATTCTTATTCGGGTGAAACACAAGCAAACCCCATATTAATCTGACCATAACCCTCTGAGATGCATTGCGCAGCAGTGGAGTCAATGAATCCCTCGCCGGAGCTTGCGATATGAGGCCTTGTGCCGTCATCCAGAAGGTCGTCCACGGGAGCTTGTGGGGACTTGCTCTGTGCTGCATCGGTGTGGAGGACAAAATTCGAAGAAGCCGTCTGGGCTTGCGCTTGCGGAGTCTTGCACTGTGATGCATTGGGGCCAAGGATGAGATGCGCTGTACTGGGCCAGTGTTTGTGGTGAGCTACAATGTGCTGCGTGGAGATGCGAGGAGTTGCGTTGAACTCGAAGAAACCTGTTATGTCCCTGTGGCTTTGAACAGGGTCCAGCTGATTGACCCTTGGAGATTTCCTGGAATTCTGGATCAATACAGACAGGCTGGCTTCAGTACAAGAGCCCTGGTGCAGAAACAGCAGGATTTGGGAAGCAAATGTGCAAATTGGGTGTAAGCCAAATTCACCATGTTTAAAGGAGAGAGCACAAGCACTTTAGCACTTTCGCACTGGCTAGCAATGGTAAAGTGCGCAGAGTACTAAGGCCAACAAAAACGATTTCAGCAAAAACAGGAGTAAGGCAAAACATTTGGCAAAAGTTTGGGGGGAAGACCACCTTAGGGATGACAGGTCTAACACCACCCATGCATGTAGCAGTTCCAACCTAAGTACTGAGCACAGACCTCACCTCCACATCCGAGAACTCTAATAATATAATTACCATCTTCGCCCCTTGTTGATATATATATATTACCAAGGGATGTAGATGTGAAGTTATGAATAGTAAATATTCTTATCAATAAGTATTTGCTTAACAATACAGTAGTAATTGATACTCTGAATTCAATACTTTTGTAATATAAGCATAACATACAAGTCTCTTGCTAAGCAAACACTGCTGACTACTATCAACCACCCTGCCTTAAACAATTTGATTTGAACAAATACTATGCACATAAAACTAATCTTTTCAAACATACTATAGAGTCATTTTCTACTTTTATTCCTGTGCCCAAACCTTATATTAATAACGTACTTCCATCCTGTTTCAAATCCATCCTTTTACAAATAACCTCTATGTATGACTACTTCATACATATTTAATATATACCACTTTCAAACTGTTTCACTTTACTATTAATGTTGCATGCCTGGTATTGTAGTTTTTCACAATGCGATAAGCACTGTATTGGCCAGCATCTTCGTCCAGACACAAGCGTTCTTTATGCACTGTTAAATGCATGCGGCACAAGGGTGTGATTACTCGGAATTTCAATCGGGCTCTTGACTTTCATTAATCATCACTGTTGCATCGGTATTGCATGTTGCTGCACTCAGCAAAAAAACTATTTTGTGAAACGTTTTCTGGGTAACACGCACATTTATATGTAAACTATGTGTTTACTCTTAAAGTACATTGGATTTTGTGATACCTGGTTGCATTTAAAGTCCTACCTACTTGTAACGAGCAAACTTTAGTAAGGCTCTCTTTTACATCAACATGCTGTTCCTTCATATGGTGTGCAGCTTCAATCTTCACCCATTGGAGTTATGTTCCGACAACTGAGGAGTGGGTTCTCTTCTTTTTACACATCAATTTATTTCCTCTTGATCACGTAACAATGTGTCATATCAGTGCATTGTCTAGACTTTATGACAGTACATTTTTTTGTTTATTCACTTACAGTTACCCATGATGAAGGAAGCATTCACCCGAAATACATTGGGTTCCAACAACAAAATTGTCATTGTAGCATCCATTTACGCCTGGTTTCAAATCAACTGTGCATCGAATGTGGAGCAACATTTGTACCAAACTAACTATAAGAATATTGTTCAAAAATGTTGTATCATGTTATTAATAAATAATGCATGTTAGCATTCTTGGACCTTGCTTCATCTATTGGCTTTGGAGTACGTGTGTCAACCTTAGCCTACAGGCTCTCTGTTGTGCGTTCTGACTCTAGTCAACCTTTGATTCTCTAGTTCAGTTAAAAATAAACCTTTTGCCAGGCCCAAACCTTCCTTTTTAATACATATAAGTTATCCCTAGGATAGGCCTTGGAAAGCCCAGAGGACAGGGTGCAATGTGTTTAAAAAGTAGTATATGTACTTTTAAGTTTTACATGCCCTGATAGTGAAAAACTCTTTAAATTATTTTCGTTATTGTAAGGCATTCCTCTACCAAAGGATAACATGGGAATAACCGGATTACATTTAATAAGTTGTAACTTCCAAATGGGATCAGGTAAACAGGTCACATTTGGTATCTTTGGAATTGCAGTAAAACACCCTCTCTTACGGTGAAGTTAAATTTTTTATTACAATTTTGAAAATGGCACTTTTAAAAAAGCCATTTAGTACCTGCAGCTTGTCTCTGAGTGACATGACTGTGTGTAGCTGAGAGGTATGCCCCCTGGACAGCCATTCACAATAAAGAGCTTAGCTTGCCTGGATGGGCCATCACCGACAGGACGGGAAGGCAGAGGTGGGCACAGCCCTACTTACACTTGAATACGCTGTGCCTTGCCTCCACACAATGGGCTGCATACCCCCTATAGGTAGTCTGAAGCCAGGGCAGAGCAAACTCCAGAAGCTTCTACCACTTCAAAGGAAGCACCTGGTATAAATATTGGACCTCAGATACTAAGACAATATTGGATCTCAGACACCAACTCTTCAATATACTTATGGACCTGTGGAGACTCTGTCAGGAAGAAGAACTGCTGTGCTTCTGAAAGGACTGCTACTCTACTGGACTGCTGCCCTGTTGGACTACTGCCTTGCTGGACTGCTGCCTTGTGGGATTGCTGCCCTGCTGCCCTCTTGCCACAGTCAGAGGGATTGGACCTGCACCTGAACGCAGGACTCCCACAGTGACTCCAAGGGCTAGTCTGCTTGCCTTCTGTTTAGAGCCACAGAGACACAACAGGCTCCCATCCACCTGAACCAGTACCCAGATCCAGCTGGAGTCAGCCCCAGACCCCAAAGTAGTGCACCTCAGTGGAGCTGAATTGAAGTATTTGGGCTCTTCACGACCGCAAACATGCCAGTTGGGGCCAAAACCTTGTCGCTTGCACTTCCTGCCAATGCGAAGACCCATCAACCTGACCCTTCGTGCTACAGCATGACTACTCGCAGGAGGTGCCACTGCAAAGCTCCG
The DNA here is from genome assembly GCA_963921515.1 of Calotriton arnoldi. NCBI lineage: Eukaryota > Metazoa > Chordata > Amphibia > Caudata > Salamandridae > Calotriton > Calotriton arnoldi. The sequence continues at coordinate 1,122,136 of CAWUFW010004496.1, forward strand.
GGCTGACTCTACGTGCTACATCGACTACCAACTGGAACGCTTCCCTGCTCCTCACGGCCCCCTCCACGGCTAATGATACTCTTGATACTGGACAGAAAAGATAACTTTTCAGTAAGACTAATCTGGTCCCTGTATCCTACCTGCGCCCCATCATGGCCGGCCTGAACTTCTGAATTTCTCCCGGTCTTGTATGACCAGAAAGCTGTGAGTGGCGCTTTGGGCGTTTTGGAGCTATTTTTATTAAATCCTTTAAAATTGCATATCTCCGGTTCTACTTATTGGATTTTTGTTCTTTTGGTCTTGCTTTATTTATTACATTTTAGTCTATTGTTCTTAACTCTAATAATAAATACATTTCTGATCACTCTTCTATAACAAAATGTTTATGGCAAGAAGCAATCTTACCAAACGTTCATTTATCATTTGTCTACACCTCATCTACCCCCTTTTTGCAAATTTATAATTTTACAATAGCTTTTGAGTAATGATTGCTTAAACAAACACAACAAAATAAACATCAAATATATGCCTACAATGCACTTACATTGTACACTGTTATATTTACTTACAAGTGTCACTTCTCTATACTGACACTAGGGCTAAGATTCAATTTCATCAAGTGGGAGCATTATAACATTCAGTCTACAAAACCTTTATTGAACCCAACCACCCCAGATTTTCTGGGGCTTACATGAGCGCCTCCTTGCTTCATATATAGGTAGTTCAAGCAGTCTGTATACATTGAGACTATGTTTCCATTTTACTATGTTTATGGTTACCAGATTATGACAGTTTTGGGCCATGTCTCTCTTGGCTGCGATCAAACCAATCAGAGCCTAGAAAGTTTTGGTATATCATAAGGCCCAGGTCATCATATGTAGTTTCTATTTACAGGTTAAAGGAAACCTGTGTACCCATAAAGCCATTATATGTTCATTTTAATGCTCCACAGAGCCCTCTATCTCCTCAAGGTATGTTATAAGTCCCAGTCCTCCATTTGGCATCTGAGACATGTAGGTGATGTTAGAACTGGGGGTCTCTAGTTGGCTGAGGTATGTACCTTAGTCCAATTAGGGACCCTTGCTTCTAGTCAGGGTAAGGAGGGACACACCCTTAGATAACTCCTGCTCACCCCCTGGTAGCTTGGCACGAGCAGCCAGGCTTATCTCCAAGGCAATGTGTAAAGTATTTGCAACCACACTCCCAGTAACACAGTGATAACACCACAAATGGACTCCGCACTGTTTTTATAAAAATAGCAGTATCTTTATAAAAAGGAATACGATGAGACCAAACGATAGAAAACCAACATATGCGTATTCGCAATAATTCACTTGGCCGGTTATTAGGCCAGCAATCACTTGTAGGTTCTTGCGGTATTAATGAGCAATTTACGATCTCTAATGCAGTCCTAATGCAATGCTATGCAGTTCGTAATGCAGATCATAAGGTAATAATAGGACAGTCCTTAATGCAAGAATCTGGCAGTTCCTAATGCAATAATAATGCGGTTCGTGATGCAAGAATCAGGCAGTTCGTAATGCAATAATAATGCGGTTCGTGATGCAAGAATCAGGCAGTTCGTAATGCAATAATAATGCGGTTCGTGATGAAAGAATCAGGCAGTTCGTAATGCAATAATAATTCGGTTCGTAATGCAATCTGCACGGTCAACTCGGGCACCACTAGGCCCCAACAGCAGAGACAACGGTCATAGGCTTACAGGGGCGGCCCCGGTCCTGCGGGGCAGGTCTGGGCCGCTTGGGGACTCAGTGCGTCTATCGCGGTGCAGCGGGAGAGAGCTCGGAGCACTCCTGTACTCCTCCTGCACGCCTCCCCAGGCCACACACGCTTGCGGCTCCTGACCGGAGTCCAAGCCTTACCTGGGGGGGTGCGCTACCTCGCTCTCTCTCTCTCCCCGCTCGTCGGACGTCCTGCTGGGCGATCCCGATCACGTTGTGGCTCTGTTGCTAGGTGACGCTGTAGCCGGACAGGTTACGGCGCGGCCTTCTCCATCGTTGATGATTTTGGGCAGATTCCTTTCGACGAACAACGATCACGATCCCTTTCACCTTGTAGCTTCCTTAGCTTCAAGAAATCATTTAGCACGTTGCGGCTCGGGCCGGCAGTGGTGATCCTCACTCACAGCCTCAGTTACGATGACGGCTCGGGCCACAAACAGCAATACAGCAGCGTGGACGATGGTTCACGCTGCGGGGGCAATGCGATCACGGGGCACCTCGTAAACAGTACCACGGACCACACGGCAGTCTCAGGCGTGCAAGAGCACCACGCACACAGCGTCGCTGAGACACAGTCCTCAGCTTCAAGTGCCCCGTTAGCACGTTGCGCCTCGGGCCGGCGATCTTTACTCACAGCCTCAGTTACGATGACGGCTCGGGCCACAAACAGCAATACAGCAGCGTGGACGATGGTTCACGCTGCGGGGGCAATGCAATCACGGTGCACCTTGTAAACAGTACCATGGACCACACGGCAGTCTCAGGCGTGCAAGAGCACCACGCACACAGCGTCGCTGAGACTCGGTTCTTAGTTTCACACAATCCTTTGGCACGTTGCGGCTCGGGCCGGCGGCGGTGATCCTTCCTCACAGCCTCAGGTACGGTGGCGCTCGGGCCACAACAGCAAAGCAGCAGCGTGGACGATGTTTCACTCTGCGGGGGCAGTGCGATCACGGGGCACCTCATAAGCAGTACCACGGACCACACAGCAGTCTCCGGCGTGCAAGAGCACCACGCACACAGCGTCGCTGAGACTCGGTTGGAAACTTTTGTGTTCCTGAGTTTCCACAACAGGGGACCAGCTCTCCTTGGGCCCTTGGAGACACGCTACTTCAGGACACAGCACACAGCAAAGTCCTCACAAGCAGGGGGACACAGCACACAGCAAAGTCCCTTGTCCTCTCCTTAGTCAAACCAGCAAACTGCAGGCCAGCCCCAGAACACACAGCAAGGGCAGTCCTTCTCTTCAGTCTCTTCAGCTGTTCTTCTTTGGCAGAGGTTCCTCTTGATCACCAAGTAGGTTCAATCCTTTTTCAATATGGATTTCAGTCATACATTTATACCCCTAAATGCCTTTGAAGTCTTTGTGTTCAGGGGGCTCTGACCTCGGTCCAAAACCAGACCTGGGTGTCTTCCTGCCAGTGCACACCCTCCTCCTTTGATAGTCAGGGTCTGGGGCTCAGACGCTCAGCAGGAGGTGGAGCCATCCTTTTGTGGCAGCAACACCGCCCTCTTCACATCCAGGGGGCTACTCCTCCCCCCCACATCAAATGCAGGCCGGCCTGTTGCTGTCTCACCTTCTCCTCCCTGGGTTCAGGACACTTCCCAGACCCTGTCACGTCTAAACCCAGACAGGCCATATACAACCAGGCAGGGGCACACAGGATGGTTTAAGACAAGAAACCAGCCACTTCTGAAAGTGTGGTTTCTAAACACACAATTCAAAAACCATCTTCACAAAAAGATGTGTTATTAAATTCTGAGTTCAGGCACTCTAAACTCCATCTCTCCATCTTATGCCTATGGGAAGATATGCTGGAAACATGGGACACAGCATTCCCCATTCTGTCCTATGGGCAAGATGGCCTTGCAACAGTGAAAAACGAATTTGGCAGTATTTCACTGTCAGGACATGGTACACACCTCAGTACTTGTCCTACCTTTCACATACACTGCACCCTGCCCAGGGGGGTACCTTGGGCCTAGTATAGGGGTGTCTGATGTGCATAAAAAGGGAAGGTAAGGCCTGGCAAGTGGGTGCACTTGTCAGGACAACATGGCAGTTAACAAACTGCGCACAGGCACTGCAGTGGCAGGCCTGAGATCTCTCTTTAGGGCTACTTGTGTGGGTGGCACAATTAGTGCTGCAGGCCCACTAGTAGCATTTGCATTACCAGCCCTGGCACACATAGTGCACTTTACTAGGGACTTCACTAGTAAGGCAAACATACCAATTATGGACAACCAATTACCATAACACTTTATACAGAGAGCATATGCACTTTAGCACTGATCAGCAGTAGTAAAGTGCCCAGAGTCCTAAAACTAACAAAAACAGGTCAGAAACAATACAGGAGGAAGGCAAAAAGTTCAGGGATGACCCTGCAAAAAGGGCCTAGTCCAACAGGTGATGAGTCTTGTTTAATATGCTAGAGCTTCACTCTGGTATAATGTAACCAGTGTAGGTACTTACACTGAGGCACCTGCTATCTCCCTGGTAGCTGCTAATGGTTTTTGCCAGTCTGCGTCTTCTAGTGAGTCTATATCTGCCTACCAGGTTGCCTTAAATTTTAAGAAGGTGTTTGCTGTATTTATTAATAAAGATTTGTGGAGATGGTGAGCTTTGCTTTCCAAGGATTGAAATCAGGGATGGTGTTTGATTGTCAACTGTATGGTTGTAACTCATGTCTTAGTTGTAGGAACATAAATAAAAACTATTTAAAGAGCAACAGTCTTCCTAGAGCTCTGCGCAGAAATTCAGTGAATTGTGTGGTATAACTGCTCCTAAAGCGAAACACCTAAGTAAGGTCCCAACCCATAATGGTGGTCTCCTTGGTTAGTTGTCTCTGCCAGTGAATTTGTTACACTGTAGCTGTCCATATTTGGAGGATTGTCTTGGTCGCTGGTGGAATGTCTTGTGGGGGACTCCTCTACATACATATAGTGTAGACATGTCTCCCTCAGAGTCGATGAGCAATTAGTTAATTATACGGAGATGTGCCATTCTGTAGTATGAAAGAAGGTCTGCCATTGCAAGTCGTTCTTCATAACTGATTTACAGAATTTGATCATGGATAGGGAGTCAAAGGGCCTGATTACGAGTTTAAGTGTTAAATATTGCACATGATAAATAATGACACCTCGTGGTACATTACTTATTGTGTGCTATAAATTACCGCTATCACGAGTTTGTGGGCAATAACATGCAGATTTTGATGCCTAACACACTAAAATCCAGATGGTACGGTAAATACCGTACATTTTCACCTTTTAAATTCTGGCAGGTTTGGCCTGCCCAACTTTAACTTCAGCTAAGGTATTTAATGTATTCGATTATTATCGAGTATATTAAATACACAAAACTCGTAATTCTGGCCTGTGCTTAAACAGACGTTTACGCATGGGTCAGAATTAACCGACCCACTAGTAATCAGGCCCAAAGTAGTTTAAGATTGATGTAAGCTTTTGAACAACAAGTGCAGGAGAGAGAAATGGTTATTCCATAATGCGTATAATATTTTAGGGAATGCTACGATCTTGATGAGTTTGATGCTGCCCAATAGAGACAGGTCAAGTTGTCCATCATGGGGGTTATGTGCATAGAAGACTCTAGGCTATGTGCAAGCCTAAATATTTGAAGGAGTGACAGACTATCTTGATTTAAGATTGTGAGCGACACCGCTTTGTGTCGTGTGGCATATTTAAAGGGAAGACGCAGGATACATCCCAGTTCACCCGCAATATGGATTAAGGGTTGACCTCATTAAGAGTTTGGTCTATTTTGGGACATGTGATAGGGTCTTGGAAGTAAGATGAAGAGCTAAAGATAATCTGCATACAGCAAGACTTTGTCTTCCATCCCCGGTGCCCAATGGAAGCCCTCTATGTCTTCATCACACCCAAGCCTCTCAGCCAAATGCTCGATGGCCATCACAAAACGAAATAGTGAGATGTGATATCCCTGCCATGTGCCTCTGTTTATTTGTGTAGGAGTTGATAGAGTGCCATTGATTCACAGCATAGCCATGGTGTCAGCATATAATAAACATGTGCAGGCAATAACATTTTTTTTTACGAAGTTTTATATAGCGCAAACTTGACCCGAAGGTATCGGGTATCAAAGCGCTTTACATAGCACCAGTTGCGTTACATGAGGACACATTCATTTTTGTTAGGCACGGGGAGATTAAGTGATTTGCCCAGAATCACAGGATGTTCATCGTCATTGCCGAGACTCGAATCCGGTTACCCAGATTCGAGATCGACCACCCTAGCCGTTAGGCCAACTTTTCTCCCCATTTGGACCAAAATTCATTATATATAGCAGAGAGATGAGGTGATCCCAACTCAGATTATCAAGCACCTTTTCAAAATCCACAAGGTGGAGTGTCAGTGGTTTCCCAAGCCTGTGGGATAGCACAATGGCAATAGTCACTCCCTGAATGTTATGCCTGCTGGATCTGTGTCAACATGAACAAAGTGATGAATGGAATGTCTGAATTCATCTCAGCCACAGGCAATCCCTTGGGCTGCATCCCATTCTATTATTTTTCGACCACTATGCCATTTTTGACAGAAGACCGCTTGTTAGAAATGGCCGTCTTTTGTGTGGTATTCCACCAGATTCTTTGCTTTCTGTAGCTGAACCCATTTTCGACAACCAATGATAAAGTATGTGTGCTCTTTCCTTTAAACATGGCAACATTGGCATCCACCTGATTGGCACATTTAATTCACTTATACAACCCTAGTGTATAGTAATACATGTGCCAAGGGCCTGCAAATTAACTGCTACTAGTGGGCTGCAGCACTTATTGTACCACCCACCAAAGTAGCTCCCTAAAACACGTCTCAGATCTGCCATTGCAACCTGTAGTGCAGTTTTAAACTGTCACTCCCACTTGGCAAAATAACTCCTCTGCCAAACATAAACCCTCCTTTTTAATACTTATTACTCATCCCAAAGGCAGGCCCTAAAGGCTCATAGAGCCAGGGGCAGTGTATTTAAGTAGTAGGACATGTATATTTAATCTTGTCTTTTTTCACTGTAGCAAGGCTGGCTTCCCATGACCCGTTTACCTGATTATATTTCTAAACTCAGTTTAAGAACAACTAGAGGAAAATGTTTTTTACTATTTTAATAGTAAAGTTGGATTTTAATTGACTATTTTTGGAAATGCCTGTTTTGTAAGGTTGTCATTTCCTTGTCTAAAGTTTCTAGGGCCTTTCTGTGAGTGGCTAGTTGCGCTTGGGCTGGAGATGGCTACCCCACTGTGAAACTGCAGTGAGATGAACCTGGCCCTGCTCCCTGCCCAAGGCTCATAACGGATGGCCTGAACTTGTGACTTTGTCCCGTTCCGGCACAACCAGATATCCATAGTGGGCACTTTATGCCTTTTGGAGCTCATTTTATCTAAAATGTAAAATATTCATAACTCAGGTTCAACTGACCGGATTTTTGTCATTTTGGTGTAATTTTATTTAATAAAATATTCTCTATTTGATCCTTCATATTTTGTGTTTTCACTTTATTGGAGTCTGAATGCTGCATAAATACTTAATTACATAAATACATATTTCCTCTAAGTTAAGCCCAACTGCTTTTGTGCCAAGCTACCAGAGGGTTAAGCACGGGTATATATTTAGTGACATTTGTGGTTCACACTGAAAAGGATTATGATTATTGTTTGAAGTGGGTCAGCACCACCTTTAACAAATACAATTTCTTACAGCGGTCATATGCAAATCAGTCTTGACCCTAGTCCAATCGGACCAATTCAGCCTAAACTACCAGACCAGGTCCCCTCCAGATGGAAACACAAGCAACCCCAGAAAGTTTCGATCTACTTAGGTCTGTGGGGGCATAGAACGACCTTGACCCAGCTTAATTCACTTACAAATTACTTTCAGCAGGTGGTTAGCAAGCTCTTTAGCTAGAGTTTTAGGCCTTGTGTGTATAAGTGAGATTGGACTGTACAATGCATATTTGGAAGCTGGGCACTTAGGTTTAAGCAGTACTGTAATAGCTGCCTCACATGTGTCCCGGGGAAGGGAGTCCCTTTAGTTGCCTGCTATGAAGAGTCCATTTAGTGGCTCAACCAAAAGGGAAGCATAAGCTATGAAGAATACTTCTGAAAATCCATTTGAACTAGAGTTTTTGTGTGGCTTTCACTGGCTAAATGTCTTTGTCACCTCTGTAGTCTTTAAGGCCATTTCTAAAGTTTTTGCTAGTTAGGTGTGCATTTGATAGAGCATTCATGAATTTCTTGAGCATCTAAGGATGCACTGGGAGTGCCATAGACCTGCTGGTAAAGCCTGGAAAATGTTTTGAGTTATATCATGTGGGTTCTCGTGTAAAGCTTTCCTGTTTTATCACTGTTTTCATATAATCGTCTTTGAGAGGCTGATTGTACCAATTTCGTATAACCATATTTTCTTAACTGCTCCCCATTTAGTTCCAAGTCATACTGTATGGATGTCGCTCTCGTCTGGGGGTTCACGAAGGTTCTGAATCAGAAAATGTGGACATTGCAGTGCTACTCAAGTGCGTTTCCGAAATGCGTCTATCTTGAGCTCGATTTATGGGAGGCTTGCCCCTTGTCTTCTTTCGGGGGGGTTCCCTTTTCGGGGCTTCCTGGAGTTGGCATTGTCACTTCTGGACGAGTCTCTGTATTTGCATGGGATGTGCATCAAGTCTGTAATTTTGCACTCCTCTACCCACTCCATGATACCTCAGGAGTTTAGAAAAAGAAGGATCTCGATTGTAAATGCCTTTTAGTTTGGCAGGGTAGAGAAGCTTGTTTGGACTCACTCAAACATTTTTCTTTTTATCTGTACTTGTCGTGTGTTGTCTAGAAAAACATTTATGGTTTGGCACTGGCAGCGAAATTTGTCTAGAGTTTGCATCATTTTCAGAAATTCGGCATGATCCTCATAGTTCAAGATCTTGCCAATGATGTCTCTAGACAGGGCACCTAGCAACGGTTTCTGGGTCACGGCAAATGGGCTTGTTCAATGAAGAAACATTGATTGTTTGTCAGGCAGCACAATCCCCTTTAGAAAGTTCACAAGAAAGATCCCCAGCTGGGGGCTCTCTGCCCCTTCTGGAAATCCTAGGAAATGCAAAGTGTTGTGTCTTACCCTGCCTTCGGCGTTTTACACTCTTTTGGCTAGAATTTTGGTGGCTGTGGTTAGATCAGATACTGTTGTTTGCATTGACTGTAGAGAGTCTTCCAATTCCGATACCCTACCACCTTCTTCAGTTACTCTGTTGACTGTGTGTCACAGGTCTTGGCGTAATAGAATCATGTCAACCCCAACTTCACTGTCTTTGTTTTCCAGTGCTGTGTGGGATTCCTGTATGGCTTGAAGTATGTTGTCTGTGGAAACTACGAAAGTGGCTTGTGCTCTAGCAGCTGGAGATGATGGTCATATCTGACCTCACCAAGGATGCTGGCTGGGAGCATTATGCGCAAATTTGTTGATCATCCCCTGGTTGGGGATATAGTTTGATTGGAAGTTTGTCATACAGCTTCCCAGGCGGGATATCCAGGATTCTGACCCACTTTGGAGTCTAATAGCCACTCTTTCTTGTGCAAAATGGTCCACCTAAGCTTAAGATGGTGGTGGAGGGGTCTTTTCACTGCCAGAGGTCAGGTATTAACAAAGGCCACCAACCCTGTTGCTCCTTGCCTTACCCCATAGTCAATACAGGCACATTGCCTGTTTGTCACCGAACCAGTTGTGGAGCACAAATTGTCACATTTGGCTGAAGTGCCCAGTACTTGTAAATTAGCACCACTTCCTGTTCATTCAGACCTGCTCCCTATCAGCTAACAGCCCTCTAGGACAGGCAAGAAATCCCATGCAAAGCTCTGCCCTTGTAGGTCACAACCAGGCTGTGCTGTCACTTTTTGTACTTTATCTTTGCTTCGGATTCACCATATAATGGGGCAATCTCTAAGGCGTTACCTTTTCTACAAGAAATGATGAGAGCATGCTACCTTTCCAGCACAGTGCTCACCGCCCGCACCTCCGCGTATGTTTACGCAGGTCCACCCTGGAGTCTTCTCCCATGTACAGTGGGCATCGTAGATAGCGCTTGCAACCCCAACAGTCCACAACAGGCATATGCAAACCCGACCAGGTACCTTGTTTTTCTATGCTGGAGGGATGAGGGGGGTAGAAGAGGAGAGACCTCCCCAGTCCCTCCATTGCTGCTGCCCATCACATCGCTCTCAGGCCTGCAAGAGTAAAGACAGCACATCCACCCAAAGTGCTCTATTAGTGGTAGTGTGGGCGAGCAGCCTTAGACCTAACACAGAGGAGTGTAAGACATTTATTGCGTAACCGTGGCGAATACTGGACACACGAAGGAGATCCAGACCAGTTGTAGAAAAATTGTACTTCATATGTATTTTATTTGGAGACCTTTTTGCTATGGTGCGTACGTTTCAGTTAAAGTGCAATATTCATACAGTTCAAGAATATCTTGTGGAGGAAATCCATTGAGGGCTATTTCAAGCCAGTATACAACTTACAGTTCCAGTCTTCGGGTGGTCAGACTAACACTGAGTTCAGGGTCAGTCGTGGGGGACTGGGGTACCTGTACGGTGTGGACGTCAGTATCTTCGCCTGGGCGGTCGATACCAGCAATGATTTTTACCCTCGTTGTTGGCGGGGGCAATGAGCGGGATAGGTTTCGGCAGGTGGCCAATGCAGTTACTGTCGCTGGCAGTCGGTGGCTGTAGATCAGATGGGGGGTCTACCGCTGTCGGATCATCATGGATAAATTGTGGTTGGGCAGGCGGTGCAGGAGGCGAATGACTGGGCCACTAGCAGGAGGGTACTGGCTCTCAGCCCCGGAACTGTGGGCAACTCGGGTCGTGGGGCCAAGAGGGTTCCTCGAGGTCGTGGAGGTCGTCCCGTTGCGGTGCTTACTTCGGGCAGGGAAGAGTTCTGTCGACACACATGCCGGTCCTCTACCAGTGTGGTCTTTGGGAGATATTTGGTGGCAGTAAGGCGCGTCAACACCAGTGTCGGCCCTCAACTGCAGTGGTTCTTGGAGTTCTTTTGTATCAGGGAGTCGCGTCAGCAAGAGTCGGTACTCCCTGTGGCAGTTCTTGGAGTTTGTTTCTTCTTGGACATGTCCGCTGTCCACGGGACATTGGAATGTTTGTCGAAGGCAGCAGTGCTACAAGGTTTTCAGAGGTTGCTGGCTGCAAGAAGGGTCGCAGGTTCGCAGAAGCTGGAGAGTGGCCGATAGGGCTGGGGGCCAAAGCAGTTGTCGTCTTCAGTCTTCTCTGCAGGGTCGTCTTCTTGGTTCTTAGATCATTGCAGATCTGAGGGTCAAGTCTGGTGGAGCCACCTAAATACTAAATTAAGGGGCCGTTTTAGGGGAGTAGCAAGTAGGGCCAATCGGCACCTTACCTCTAGTATGCGACCCTCTGGGGCATAGACCTAGTCCTGATTGGAGGGTTCCCCCATCTTCAAGATGGTGGGGGCTGAAAGTTGTGCCTCACCTCGCTGCCACCCCTCCCCCCCCCCGGGTGGGGTTGGCAGAGGTGGGCACACCTCCTATCTTTTTTAAATTTCCAACGGTTTTCATGCTCAAAGTGGGGGTGTAAACCATGGGCTGTCATCTGCTGCTAGCAGTAGAGGCTGGGGGTCGCATTACAAAGGTGGCAGGCCTTTGAAGCTCACCACTTTGAGCACTGGCCTATCCTGGGAGAGGAGGCAAGACACCTCTGCCCAGGATGTGCATTGTGTCTGGTCCCAGAGAGCAGGGGCTCTCTACCCAGGGGTCCAGAAACATGCCTGGTGGTAGCTGGCTGCCTACAGCTGGTCAGAGACAACACCAGGGTTGGTAGGGATTCAGGGTGCACCTCTGTGATGCCCTCTGGGTACATGGTACAGTGAATCCCACATCAGTGTGGGCTTATTGAAAGGAGTAGTTTCGTACCAAGCACTCCTGTATTCAGTGAAGCTATCAGGCGGCTGTGGAACTCAAGTTGTCGAGTTCCCAGCTCATTTACTCTCTATGGCTTCATTGGCACTTACAATATTAGGAAATGGTGCCCAATACTGTAGGGGCATATCTTCTCATGCAGATATGCCCTCACCTGTAGGATAGTGCACCCTGCCATAGGGCTGTGAGGCCTGCTAGAGGGGTGACCTACCTATGCTGCCAGGTAGTGCTAGCTGGCATGGCACCCAGGCAGTGTGCCATGTCAACTTTGTTGTTTTCTCCCTCACAGGGGCATGCAGGCTGCAAGGGCAGTGGCATGGTCTCAGCTTCTGGGAGGTGGGCCAAGCGGGATAGCGTGGAAGACTTGACCATGTCTGCCACCTCTGCCGCCTCCTCACTTCCTGGATGTTGGTTGTGCCGCGCCTGAGACAGGTATGCACGGCTGCAACCATGACAGTGAATCACTGTCGTCCCTCCCTTTCGGCTACATGGACTCACTATTTCAGGCTCCAATCCCCAGCCTACCACGGCAGAGACTTGATCTGAAGGTACTGGCTGATCCTGATGATGTACTGCATCTAGCACTATAGCAGTGGATGGCATTTAAATCAAGAATGCACTTAATGTTTTAGTATGTCAGGCCGCAAGGCAGGCACTCGCTTACAATGAGTTCGCAATCTTTGAAGGACAAGACATGCCCCATCTACTCCTATTTTCATGTATTGCACCTACTAGATTTCTTTTATGTTTTACCACTAGTAACCTGTAACAAACACAGCAATTCACTATTTCGCCTCTACACTCTGTTCTGCTACTACACTTATATTCAAACTTCCCGAAATACAAAAAAACAAAAGGGTACACAGTCTTGTTCACATAGTCCGCCTGCGTTTTTTAGCTTTAGTGTCAGATGCAGAGGCAGCATCCTGTTCATAGCATGTATTTACCACACTACCAAATTCACTGATTTGGGTATAAACAAGTGCGACCTGCTCTTCTGTTTTTACAAATGTTGCCTGTAGACATTGTCTTTTATGTTGTTAGTTTCTTAGCTGCTGCTGTGTGAGTCAGGAATCCAATGTGGGATTCATTGTTATATTATACAGCTGTATGAACTGTTGATTTTTATGTATCCTAGCGGTTTTTTATCTTATTGGATGATTTCCTTTTACTTGATGTGCATTTGTTGTATTTTATGTGTGCTTTTATGTTTTTTAAACAGAACCAATTAAAGTTTTCTAATGATGATTTGGGTATTAAATATCCACTACATGGTGTTTTATCAACAACAGAAAATTTGTTCCGTTATCACAATATTGCAGGTGGGGACCGTATTAAATAGAAATTCAAACAAGAGTATCTACTATGCTATATTTAGCTTTGTGTACCTTCTAAATTCACTATTTACAATGCACCTTTCATCTTCTGAATCCTTTACAGGACACCTATTTGTGTCATTTCAGCAAAGGGGCTCTACACCACAGTTTCCTTATTGTTATAGCCCAAAGTGCTGCTACACTATGGGATTTTCTACCATGACATTTGTGGGCACCACACAGTCGCTCAACAATTACTAAACACTTCTCTTAACAAAAGGCCAGAACTGTTGGCTTTGCTAATGCTTGCTTTAACGTAGATAATATGCAAGCACTATAAAGTCCCTCTCAACCCTCTGTCCCCCCCCAAAAAAAAAAAGCTTTGAGAGCTATTTGGAGCTAAAATAAAAGCAACATTTTAGAACAGCGCCGTAAATTCTACTTTGAAGTAAAATGAGCTATTGAATATTTTATTTCACTTAAATTGTCACAGCATTGAAACATTGCAGGTTCTCTTACTGGCATATATAAAAAGCATTGAACCTCAGATGAACTGATGGTGATGATTTAAAGGAGCGAATGCTAAGAACTGTTCCCTTTCAAAAGACACCAGTGTCTTCAGGAAATGTTCATTTAGCCACGTGGGTCAGAGAGGGGCAACTGTATTTACTGGGCTACTGGCATAAATCAAAAGTTATTTTTTTTTCACTGAGGGTAATCTGCAAACTCTGCACCAAATCCCACAAAAAGCACAGGTAGCTACTTGGGGTGAAATCTCTTAAAACTGCATGGTATCCATTATCCCAAAGAGTGACTTATTATACCTTTGGGGGCATATTATCAAGCATCTGCGACGTTTATCGCAAAAGCGCTGTTTTTTTTATCGCCGGCTATCGCAGGATTTCCTCGCCGGGATACCGCGGTATTATCAACGCATATCGCAAAGGCGATAGGAAATCCAGCGATAGCGAGTTAACCCAGCAATAGCGTGAGAATTCAAGCGCTAAATTCACTGCGCAAATGAAAAGCTTGCTAATAGGCAAGTGTGTACTTAACCTAACATTCCACCCCCCATTGACAAGATGTTTAAGGCAAGTTTATTCCAGGTGTTAAATTCAAGCGATAAGCGCGGTTAGCGCGAATTTTCCTATCGCTTCGCGGGCATTGATACTAGGGGGAAGTTGTGTTTGCGACTGTTTCAATGGAGTTTTAGTCAGGAACGCCTACTTTGCATGTCATTAGCGATATATATCGCTGACATGCTTAGAGGTAAAGAAACGGCCGCTATCGCTAAAAAACTTACGCTAAGGCCCGTTAGCTGCAACTTGTTAATAGTGTGATAGAAATATCGCCGCATTAGCGGCAGAAAAGTGCCGCTAACGCGGCGATAGGGGGCTTGATAATATGCCCCCTAGTCTCTTTGTTACAACAAGATCCACAAATCAAAGCACCCTTGCCGGGAGCCCCCAAGCTCAAGCTTTTTGCAGACTACATAATTTTATATCTGGCTGCAAAGAAGCAAAATATCTTGAATGTCTTTAAAAAAATTAAATATTTTTGGGATTTGGGGGGATACAAAATTAATCATTCCAAATCTTAGGTTTTGCTTTTTAATTGCTTTGACCACATTCTTCCATTTGATATGCGTAATCAGGTCTGTAGGACCGGCTCAATTACATATTTAGGGAGATATGTGTCACATGATTCTTCGCAGCTATATCAGCTCAATTAATCACTCTTTAAGGCTAGAAATCTCTTAAAACAGTGGCAGGCCTTATCACTCTCTTTGATAGGGAGAATTACTGTTATAAAAATGATGATTTTTACCTCTTTTTCTTTTTACCTTTTCAAATGTATTATTTAAAGTTTCTTCCAAGTTTTTTTACGAGTTAAACCAAATGTTACGTTATTTTGTCTGATCTGGCAAGAAACCTCACACAAAAGCTATCAATTCAAGAAGGTGGTCTTGCACTTCCCCACTTTAAAAAGTATTATCAGGCAGCGTTTTTTGATTGGTGTACAAGATGTCATTAGACGCGACCTGGGAGGCAACTTCTATTTGCAGGAAATGCTTCTAGAATCTGGTACCCAGCTTGTTCCATTGATTAAAATTCCTAAGCTCCCAAAGCGCAGCAGATATAAGATGCCTCAGATTATTTCTGATAGATTCTTCCAAGTGAAGGAGGAATATCAGTTTATCGTCTTCCATCCTGAAATTTTGATTGCACATAGTAGCGGGATAGGCCTCCATATAAGCCAAAAAACTATAACAACTTGGAAAAGGTGGGGATACATTGCTTTAAGGATTTCCTTATAGAAGGTACAATGAAATCTTGGAATCAAATGAAATTGACTAATCCGGGACTCACCTCTTCATTACTTTTTTCATTTTTTCAATTCCAGAATTTCTTAAGCAACTTTCAATTCCCCCTAGATGCTCTGGCTAATCTGATTAGCCTTAACTAAAATGTGAAAGAGACCCGAGGGGTAGGAAGCTGGTACCAGATTTTGCTGGATCAATTGCATGTAAAAGCCGTACCACAAGCACTAAAAAAGATTCAAAGTTCTATAGGTTGTAGGGTAGATATGCAGACATGGACAGCATATAATATCTGGGCACATAAAGCCATTAGGGGGTCCAATTTTAAACGCATGGCTTTTTTTTGCAAATGGCAACTCTATTATACCGCAGCTCGCTCCATAAAATTTACCCTTTTGTTTCGGGAGTATGCTTTAGATGTAATTGCTACAATGGGGACTGGTTTCATATTTGCTTTTGCTGTCTGTCTCTATTACAGATACAATTGGCAGGACCAGAATGAACAAATCACCAACTGGTTCAGTATAAACACGTTGCTGTTGTTATTTTATATGTTCCAACACTTTGCACCTTTTTGCTTAGCAGTAGCTGCATCACACAAGATCCTGATGAAAGCCGAGATACTTAGATAGATCATTACGGCTGAAACATGTCGATCTAATTAATGAAGCCTTTTCTAGGTTCAAAAGGCTCATTTACAGCTTTTTAATCCTGCCACAGGCTAGCCCAATAAAGTTTATTGCTTACCCTGTAGGCAGTTTTATTCACTCACATATACAGCACTGCACTATCTTTTTCACACACCACGCTCACATAGGGTTTTTAGGATAACCCATGTGCCACGAAATAAAAACATCCCTGAGCTCCCTTCTCATAGAGAGGAGGTTGTAGCCCGTGCCGTGACTAGGTCCCGGCACAAGGAGGCACCCCTATGATGAAGCGTGACACCCTCGGGTGTGTGAGGGGAGTCGTCCTTTAAAAGGGATATTCCCAGCTTTGTCCTGTCTATTGTTGGTTACTGTGGTTTACATCATCTTCTGACTGCGCTTTTGGACTCGTGGGTTTTTTGTATATTCATGTTTCAAAGTGGGGAGTATACCCACGCTGGTCCTTAAATCTCCTCCTGCCCTCCTACGTGTGTGACATTCTTCAGAAAGCCCAGGAAGCCAGGTTTTTGCAAGACAGAAAATACTGAGGTCGCCATCTTTCCGGACAACATGATGAGGGTTCAGCAGCAAAGGGCATCATTCCTAGAAGTCAAGAGAGAACTGAGAGAGGTGGGTGTCTGCTACATGCTCTTGTTCCCTACCCGCCTTAAAATCACAGCAGGCGACCGCATTCTGTTTTTTAATGACCCACCGTCGGTCTGGGGCTGGTTGGAGACTTAGAAGAGAGGCGAGGCCTGAGACTCGGACCCTCAAAACTGAAACGTCGCTGCAAGGGACACTGGGAGGGTGTTTCTAGTACGTGTCCCACAGAACACTTAGCGGCACAAGACAGAGTTGCAGTGCTGGGTGCAGCGTCTTGTCTAAGAGCGCCCCCCAGTGCGACCATTTGAGGATCAACACTCTACTACATCTTTGGTGGGCGCGGACTCTGAGTCTCTTCCTGAGGTACTCACCTCTCTGATCACACCCAGTCTCATGGATGTCTTCTGACACTGCTCTGGCTTTGAGGGGTGAGGTGGACCTGGCGCATGTTAGTTCTTCTCTGGTCCACCTTTTGCCCACTCTGGCCTGTTGGGGCAAATATCCCACTGAGTTGTGGGAGAGTCAGTCCTGATGCATTGAGATCCTCCCTCATCCTCATCTAATAGAGTTGGTGCGAAGTGGCCTACACAGGAGATACAGGAACAGCCGCACCCTCGTCGAAAACCCTCACGGAGGCTGCAGACGGCAGGCGATTCCCTGAGTCTCTGGTGCTCTCTATAGACATACGCAAAGCGTTTGATACACTTGGTTAGGCCTATTTGCGAGAGGTCATGGCCAGGATGGCCTTGGGTGTTGGGTGGTACAAATGGGTTTCTCTTCAATGCCCGGGGGCTCGGGTGCTGGTGCTTACGGGAGGTTATATTTCTGAGCCCTTTGGGATTAGCAGGGGCACTTGCCAGGGATCTCCCCTCTCCCCTCTGCTATTTGCACTGGCAATTGAGCCTTTTGCCTGTGTGATGCAGCAGGAGGGCCGGGGTGTTCCACTGCGGGGTGGGGAGCATATAATCTCGCTCTAGTTGGACAATATGCTTTTTTACTTGCTGGATGCCAGTCCCCGAATCCCATAGAGTGCTGCCCTATTAGACACCTTTCACCTTTAAACAGATCTCTGGCCTATGTGTGAACTGGAGGAAGTCTTGTGCCTTTTCGGTCTCACTGGCCTCGAACAGACGCCGGTGGCGGTGGCTAGGTAAGGACTCTGGTGGGAACCTATGGCCTTCAAGTACTTGGGGGTCAAGATATATCATTACGATGCCGCTATTAGGGAGGGCAATTTGGGGGGAATGCTGGGCGGACTGCACAGTAGTGTGGCTTTCTGGCAGATGCTGCAGTTGCCTATCATGACTCGCATAGCGCTGACTAAAATGGTGATTCTCCCTCGAGTCCTTTACTTCTTTGTGAACCTTCTGACCTGGCTACCATCGGCTAGGTTTTGATTTCTGGACGCCTTGATAAGGGAACTGATTTGGAATGTCAAAAGCCACAGGATGTGTCTGCGTATGCTCAAGAGGCCCTCAGTGGCTGGGATCTAGGGGTTCTGAATTACGAATTGTATTATTATGCTGCTCAGCTGCAGTGGCTTGTCCAGTGGGTAGCGGGGCTCAGTTTGGCGTAGTTGGAGGAATTTGGTGATCCTTTCCCGTCCTGTAAGCCACGCCTCCTCCGCAACGCCCTCAGATGCTGGGGTGGAATGCACCGTCGTGTTGGGCCTATTACCTTGCCGGTGTTGCCACTGGTGGGGCTATCTACCACCAGGGGCAGTTATTTCACAGCGAGGCAGATGTAGCCTTGGGTGGAGACAGGGATGGAGACTGTGGGAGACTCTTATGCAGATGGCTCCTTCAGATCATTGGAGGTACTGGTGACTGAGGACGACCTACCTGGCACTCAATTTCTGACATATTGCGTGCTCACCTAGGCCCTCAGCCATATGTATGGCCCTATGGCTGTAGCCCCCAGTGTGTGAGCTCCTGCAGGCCCTCTTGAAAATTGGTAGGGGTAGACACTTGTTCTCTTGGTTGTACCAGTACGCTATGGGCATAAGGATGGATGACCTGCGGCTCTGAAGACCAAATGGGGGACTCATATTGTATGACCTTTTTGAGGTAAGGGATGGCCCCGCATCCTGGAGCACACTTATACTCCTTTGCTTGCAATACTAGATTCAAGTACACACAATTCAACTGTTATGCACCTATCTCACCCCGCCTAGGCTCAACGTCATATTGCAAACCACAGAATTGAGGTGCCCTAGATGCACTCTGGTTGATTGGGATTTTTTACTAGGGGTGGGCGGAACTCGCGGAGCTTCACTATGTGGAATTCCGCTGAGTTACCGAAAAACTCTGCGAGATTCTGCAGAGTTTTGCGAGGCGCAGAGCTTGGTATATCTCACTGCTAGCGCTGAGTTTTAGCACAAGGAGCTTGTCCCATACTGTAAAATCAGCACAAATAGCACCAGGGGGTGCTGCTTCTTTCTGACGCTTGAGTAGATTTTCTACTCGAGTGGCAGCTTTCTCAATGCAAGCTGCACCCTTTTCAACGCAAGCAGTAGCGACCTGCCGTGACCCCCCATGTTGAGAAATCTCGCCGGGAGATGGTCTAGTGCTTGATTTTCTCGCTCGCACTCGCCAACTTAACAATGACAAGTCACATGCAAAAAAAACTCTACCACACAGCGGTTGGCAGAGTTTTTCTGAAACTCTGTGCTTCAAGCAGAGCGTGGAGTGGTCAAAACTCCACAAACTCCACCGGAGGAGCAGAGTTTATCGCCCACCCCTGCTTTTTACACATGGTTTGGGGCTGTCCGCTTATAGTGGACTTCTGGTTGCAAGTCATGGCAGACCTGGAGTGCACATTAAACTGCAGGCAGCTACATACGGTTGATGTTTGCCTCTTGAAGCTATGTAAAGGGAGTCTTGCAAGGAAAGTGGGTGACCGTATCTTGGATCTGGCCCTAGGGGTGGAAAGTGGGTGACCGTATCTTGGATCTGGCCCTAGGGGTGGAAAGTGGGTGAACGTATCTTGGATCTGACCCTAGGGGTGGCACGCAGGGACCATGCCTGTCACTGGAAGTCCCCCCATGGCCCTCCTCATAGCAAACGGTAGGCTGATGTGCAATCCTGGGTGGTGGCTGAGGGGGTAGTGCTGCACATTGAGGATTATAGAGGGATACACAGGCAGCCATTGGCGGATCTGTGAGGGGAAGTGGTTACCAGCTTCTTAGAGTTGGACCACTAGTCTGAGCTCCCCTGGGTCGGGTGATTTCGTATGGTTTGCTCTGCAAGTGCTAGTAATGCTCCCGATGAAGGGATGTGTGGTGGGGTGTGCAAATAGGTGTGCCTGGGCCCTCTTGCCACTGGAGGAGCCATGGGGTGGCGTGATGACTGGTAGGGCCTCTGCTGGCTGGATACTGATTTCGCCCAAACCTCTCGGTGTGAAACTTTCTTTGCATCACAGGTATGGAGACGATCAACGATGGTGGATGTTAATGATACTGGGTAAGGGTTTTTTCTTTTTTGTTATACACTGTTGTAACAATTCTGTTGATGATCTTTATTGTCACATGCCGGTCCTAACCTGGCTAGCTGACAGTTGAGCTGTTTTGGGCCTGAGTGCCCGTCTATGCCTCAAATGCTTATAACTCTGTGATCCTATGCTGGATCGATGTGTTGCCATACTGATAGATTCCGATTAAAATTAATAAAGATAATTTTTTTTTTAAAACATATAGTTATAGATATGGATTACCCTGTGGCAGTTGCCTCTGAGTAGTTCTAGTTAGGACCACCTTTCCATAGGAAAAGCATTTATTGGTTTGTTAATAACTTTGCCACCGTTTGCTGAATCTTGAAGAATCTTCTGAAAGAAATGTTCATCCACCTCAGCTTCTTCCTGGAAAGTTTCATAGTGATCCGTCCAGCAGGAGCCGAGAAAAAGAGGGGGCTCAAAATACGTGTTCTCCATTCATATTTCCATACGAAAATTAAGCACAGCTACAGTCAAAACGGCTGGACGGAATTACACCACAGTTTGCGGAAAGCAAGATCTTGGTCCTTTGGTCCAGAAAGCACTTTTTTGTGATTTGGTGCAAACCTGTTCAGTAGTTTTTGAGAAACTTAGGCTTTGTAAGTGTCATGCCACCGAGGATCCCAGGAGTCAACAGATCGCAAGATGAGATCTGATTGGCTGCCACCACATCAACAAAGTTGTGTTGGCAGCCATTTGGGGACTCAGGCCCCTGTCCTACAACAAAGTAATTAAAAATATATGGAGGGGCAGGGATACCCTACTGCCCCAGGCCTGGTGGGGAGTCCCAGAGAGATACCCCTGGGCCAAAAGCTTTTTTTTTTTAACTCAGCACCACAGATACATGGAGGATCAGCGGATCCTGGTGCCAACTAAACAAAAAAATGCAGCGATCGCCCACCTTTTTTTAAACCCCCAGGGTGGGCCAGGGCCCAGGGGAGACAGCACACTGTTTTTTATGGGAAGGGAGCATGTGACGTCCCTCCCCGTGCCTATATTAGGGCCCGGGGACACAATCCCCGGGGCCTGTATTTTAAAAATGAAGAGGCCCAGCCCCCGTTCCCAATACCCCATGTCTGTATTTTAATAATGGGGTGGGGCGCACAGCCTCCCATCCCGAGCCATAGTATTGGCCAGGTCACTCCATGGAGGCATGTCAGGGACAATGTCCCGCGGACCCTATCCCCCGGGACATTGTCTTTTCCCTGCCCCAGAGCGCAGGGAGGGAAGTCTTCTTCCAGAAAGCTGTCCAAGCCGAGTGGGAGAAAAAACGTTTCTCCCTACCTGTGTTCTCAGGCAAGGAAACATAGAACTACTCCTATCTGGTGGGGGAAAAAGAAGAGCAGCTCCCCCTGGGTGGGAGCACTGCCGGCTCCGTCTAGCATCTGAAATGGGTGCTGGCAGCGGAGTTGGCGGGGCTGCAGGGACTTCATGGGCCCCCCACCATAGCCCCAACCATTGGATATGTTGTTGGGTCCTAATGACCTTACATATTACATCACTCATGGCATGTTCTATCACATCATTGATAACATCATTGTAACATCTGAAACACATCATTGATGACAACACTGTTCTTGGTTGGGGCAAGAGTTATAGTTACTTGAGAAAATTATGTCTGGTGAATTTCAGTGGTTTTGTTCATTTGAAATTTCTCCTAACTATAACGTACCTTTAACCTTTGCTTTTTCAGTGAATATAAATATAGATACAAGTAGATATGTAGATATAGATATATACACGCACACATAAATACGTTTGCTGAAAATGGTTAAATCTGACTTTGTACCTATGTGCGCATATTTACATTTTCTTATGTACACACATACATTCAAAGTCATATTTAAACCTTTTATGCAAACAATGCTGCTTTGCACTGAAAGATAGCTGGAAAAATTATTCTGTGTGGCAAGGTGTTGTGTCTGTTTTTTCTGTTTCTCCTCCTGGCACATTCAGCAGCTGTGGTGGTGCAGCAGAAGGGGCCCCAGTACAAATAGCACTGGGACACAGGCCCCATCTGGCCCCCCTCTAGAGACGCCAGTGGTTGTAACTCTTGAAATGTGTGCCTAATTAGGTCTTGCTAGATTCAATAGGCAATTTCAACAGAAGGTTTTTAAGGCTATGAACTAAAGTGAACAAAGTGCCCGCGGCACGTATATCTGAGGACGAGGGTAACCTGATGTAGCCTGAAGAAGGTTCCTATGCTTGCTGCACAATATATTTACAAGCATTTCCTAAAACATAGAAACACGTAGGGCAAGAAGCTGATCCTAAAGATCACCATCGTGAGAAAGGCAACTTTTAAGAGACTGACACCCAGCTTTAGTTGTGGATAAAGTAGTTTCTGAATATATAAATAATTTCCTGTGCCCGTGATTCCTTCCTGTATGGTGGGTGTAGGAAAGTGGGCTATTAGTCACGTGCTACACCAGGGTTGGGTTATTAGTTCTGAAGGATGTGGGTCCTTCACAAGTAATACATGCGCCACCTTTCATCTACTGGGAAACAAGCATCTTCTTCTAGCACTTTCAGAGTAGTGAGGCAAGTGGTCCATTGGTATTACTGCCATGGGCTAGTACTCCAGTCCACAGGCATGCACCTAACCTATATGTACCGAGCATCCTGGTGTAGCACGTGACTCTTTAGGGGCAGTGGGGCTGAGTGGTCCATTAGTATTAGTGCTGTGGGCTAGTACTCAATCCCACAGCCATGCTGCAAACCTATAGGGACAAAAATCACTTCATTAGGCGCACACTACTAAAACACTATGCACTAATTTACAAGTGTATATATCATGGCAGGTGGTAATATCTATGTTGACGCCCTTAAGAGTTCATACAAGCATTTTACTATTGTACTGTTTGTAGGGACCAGTTACATTTCACTATGGTTTTATTATTTTGGTTAGATTTGAAGGGGCATCAGTGGGTCTCCCATCGCTTTTTTGTGTGTGCGGCATTCTGTGAACAACCATCAACCCAGGATAGGGTTCAGCTGAGTCCTCGTGAGAGCTGCAGCACACCGCCTCCCCTCCACGGGCTCTGTCTTTTCAACTGGACACTAGGTGGAAATAAACCCTTGTTTTACAACTGGGCTAGGGAGAAAGAGTTCATGTAATCTTATTCCACCCCTGTTAACCACCAGGGTATTTTTGATATAGTGGAGTCACCACAACTCCCACAGTATTTCAGTCTTTGAAGTTGAAATCCAGGATTGTAGCCTGTCACCGCAGTCCCCACAATATACCCAGCGCCTCGAGACCCGCATGAGTGAAGCAGTTGCGCTTTACAAATCCTGATTGATTGAATATACCCAGCTACGGTGTAAAATATCCCTGCTAGACAGGAATCAATCAAAGCTTCTTTTCTAGTATTTTATTTCTATGAACTTTTTATTTCTTACACATCTGTTTAAGGCCATTACATACGTCATCAGTGAACGGAAATTTCAATAAATATAGCAGTACGGTTTATTGTTCAAATAGGACTGCGCAGGCTTGAGCACACGCATTGTCGTAACCTATAAATATGACTCACAGAACACCTTTTAAAAAAACTTCCCTTCTTCCTCCCTTGTTATTCTGGGATGTTTAAGTCGCCTAACAACTGTCAGCAGCAGAGTGAATGCTCGCCCCGGGCCATCGAAGCGTCAGCGGCTTCAGATGTCAGCGGGGATGAGACGGAAGCAGCACCGGATACGGCATGTTTCTTAAACTCTGTACACTCGCGTGCATGCTGCTGCTCTGGAAGAGAGGCACATCGGCAGCATCCTTTTGTGTGCTGTCACAGCTCACTATCCAGCATTAACAGTATTCTGCCCCCAAGACCATTCACAGTATTATACCTAACTTAACGTGTCAATGCTCCAGTGCCAGGGGGTCCAGTCACTAGTAGCGTAAGGCGAAATTATGGAGGCCCCCTGCAGAGCATGAAGGGGGCCCCTGGCTCTCCCATATCACTCATGTATTCATTGGTCTACGGATGAATGGGGTCTCCCTGATGGTATTGATGGAGCAAGGATTCAAGAAAATGAAACTTGCTCTGAGAAATCCTCCATTAACTTTCACTAATCGTTAAAACTGCAGATGAGACAAAACTAATATACACCGACACATGGGGAGAGAAGCTTACGCATGCTTAAACTAATGAGGAATAAAATGCAACGCGATTAAAACCCGCTTTAATTTGCGAAAACGCTTTGCGCATGTGCAAACTTGCATTACGTAGTGATAACGGGACTAACTCGCTTTGAGAGGGAAAAACCTCACGCATGAGCAAGAAAGACTAACATGTGGTCCTGAGGTACCGCATGCCCGGCATCTGTTTGCTTGAATTTAAAAGAAAGCTGCTGTTGTTAATGCTTTTGCCCAGAGAGACACTAATAACATGGGACAGAGTAGAAGTGGGTGGTGAAAAGTGAGAATTATATGTTTAAGAAAATAACATCTGTTTATGATTCCTTTATTAATAGTGTGCATTCCGGCCTGCTTAAGCATAACAGAAAAAGAAAATGGCGACGGATAACTAAAAGTTGCGCATGCTCAGTGAATCCATGATGTGACCCAGTGACCGAAAGAGCTGAATGACTGCCAAATATCAAGGACAGAAGACATGAGAAAAAGAAGACATGCATCACTCGTCTATGTACCCTGTATTGAATGAATTATTGTAATGGCAACAATATATGCATGGGAAGAGGACAACATGAATGAGCTAAAGGGGAAGGGCTAGCAAACAATAAGTACCTTAATAAAAATGAACATGTCAGCATGGTGTGACGAAAACTCCCCTAGCCCTGTCCAATTATATTCCGTATTTTAGTGAAATTTGCAACGCTTGAGGGTGGGACATGTAGAAATAAAGACTATAACTAGCAGTAGCGGCCTGTGGAGGGAGTGCCGTGGGGCGGTGAGGCGGGCGGGGGAGGGGCAGGGTGGGGGGTAGTAAACTCCGGCTCACGGCCGACCGGAGTAATGTAAAGAAATAAATAAATAAAACAAATTTCATTGCGCACGCTGAAACGCCAAATGCGTTTCAGCGCGCGCAACGAAATTCGTTTTATTTATTTATTTATTTACATTACTCCGGTCGGCCGTGAGCCGGAGTTTACTACCCCCCACCCTGCCCCTCCCCCGCCCCGCCTCACCGCCCCACGGCACTCCCTCCACGGGCCGCTACTGATAACTAGAGCAAGTTGAGTTAAGTTAGGGATCATCAACGCTGAGAGAGAGACGAGTATGCTGCATCGAGAGAGAGCATCAAGATCATCATAGAGAGAGAGAGGAGAGAGCAGACTGGGAAGATTCAGATCCGAAAATGACAGCCTGATTAGACTCAAAGATTGCGGAAGAATATCGAGGAGGGAGAGAGGGAATCGCCCTGGTGCGTCGGGTTTGTAGAAAAGTCTAGTAAGTATCAGCCCTGTCCTGATCCTGTCCTTTAGTCTTTGTCTCCTGATTCTAAGTCAGGAGACCTCCACTATTCCTTTGGCCAGAGGGGTGGGGTTCTGGTCATCTCTATTAGGTAAATGTCATTTTGTCTAAAAAATTTGCATATTTCTTTGCAAATGTATGTTAATATGTGTCTTTTGTCTCTACATCTATCCACTCTTATGCATTGATTTGTTGAATGAGGTTGTGTAATTGAATGTATTTGCTAAATGAATTTTCTCTCTCCCATTGAAGAATGATGGAGTTTGCACTGTTAAATCTGTGTTGATGAGCGTTCAACTTTATGACTGAAATTTTAGATAAAGTTTATAAATCTTACTCAGAGTCTGTGGTCATTTCACTACGAGCTGTGAATTAGTTAAGGAATTGTTAATATCACCATCAACTAACTCAACTAATGGTCCATCGACCAGAGGAAAGAGTGTTGATTTGTGAAGATTAGTTAGGCATTGAAATGTCAATCTAACCCGATTTGTGGTTACAGGGAAATAACTAATCAGAACTTCAGTGAATTATAAAACTTGACCCCCCAGCGGATCGTCCAGGGAATGTGGATGAACATTTTTGGATGAATGTATATGGCCCATTGAAATATTCAGTTTTGTGAAATATTCAGCCCTGGCCTTCCACTGGATCAGTTTTTCTGGTAGCAGAGTTATAGTTATTATTGATAAGTTTATTGATTATTGATTTTAACTACATGTTTAACACTAAGAGTTAGTGTCGCGTTTTATGTTATCTGGAAGTACAGGTACAGAGATACCTGGGAATCCCGGGAATGGAATTTAGAAGAGTGTGGTAAGGAAATCGCACTGCCGAAGGTTACTCGTCTGTCGTCATAATACCTAAAAGCTTCGGAGGGCTGTAGGTGTTATATTAGGGACTATATCGTACAAGAGTAGAGTGTGAGTGATAGCGAAGGGTCCACCTGTGAAACTTTGGCCTTACCCAAAGGAGGAGTATCCCTAGAGGAGTAATAGGTCCTCCCCGAGCTTAAGTGAAGGGTAAACAGTGGTATTTACTTGCAGTGTAAGGAAGTACTTTCTCTTTGAAGCAAGTGAATAAACTATCTTTGGATTAGCGGGGCAGACAGAGTAGCGCTGTTTTTACGTTGTTACTAACAGAAGATTAAAAAGAAAATTTAGAAAATACATTGTCGTATTACCTTGTGAAGGGAGGGTCAGTAGCAGGAGTCATACTGACGTCACAAAGAGCCGCGCTGGTATTGGTTGAGACAGCGGGCGTGTAACAAGTGCAGATTGTAAAGGGAGGGTCAGTAGTATGAGTAATACTGATGTCATAAAAGAGTCGCGCTGGCATTGGTCAGACAAGTGGGTGTGTTGAAAGCTCTGATTGGCTGGAAGACAAGAACCGCGCTGGTATTGGGTGCGGAAGAGAATACGTAGTGAGCCCTGATTGAACTGTTGGTGTGAGACGCGCTGGTATAGGACGAGTGTTGGCAAATAGGATACGTGAAAAGTAAAATACGGAAGAGTCTCTAGTTTTTGCCTGCTTAAAACAAATTAGTCATAGGGATCGGAAAAATGAAGCTGATTAATAAAATCAAAAATTTCTTTTAAAAAGATAAAGGTGTAGTAACTAGAGAAGGAATTCTTATGCCACCTCCTAACACGCCTGCTTCCTTTATGATGATGGAACGAGGGTATCATACTTGTGTCTGGTTGGAAAATTGGGAAGAGTATACGAAAGGTGATGGTGTTCTAGCTTTTCCTGAACATGGTACGTTTAATGTAAGGATTCTTCAGAATTTGAGAAATCGGATGAATTCATTAGAACCAAGTCCTAGGTTAACGCAGTATGAAACTTTGGAGGAATGGGAAGTTGAAGCATTTGAACGAGAGAAATACATAGGAGGTAGAAGAATAAATAGAGGGTTTTTACCCAGATATCTGTTTGAAACTCGAGGAGATCAGATGAAAAGATGGAGAAGAGCTGTAGTAACGGAAGGCTTGTATCTAGTGTTGATGGCTGAGGATCAAGTAGGGAGTAAGTGTAAAGAAAAAGTAAAACACATAGGTATGACAGGAACAGGATGTGATGAATCTGATGATGAGTTATCAGAGGACCTTTTAGTCAAAAGACCTCCACCTTATCAAGAAAATGCTAGAGATACAACTCCAAGTGCACCAATGATGGGAACTCCATTAGTTCCACAAGTTTTATATGATCCAACAGTCACCTGAGTATTACAGGAAAAAGAAAGGAATGCGTTGAATAAGATAAAAGAAGAGATAATTCAGAAAATAAATCAGTTAGATTTGAATGCGGAAGCCTTGACAGTACCAGTAACAATTTGTTATGTTATTACATTGTATGGTGATAAATGAGATACCCCGAGATTACAAATAGTGACAGTCCCACAGAATAATGCTAGGAAAGAGGCAGTAATGTTAGAAGATCAAACTAGTGAGAGTGATTCGAATATCTCGTTACTAGATCTTCCTAATCTTGAAACAGTGACTGAGACCCCGAAGAGAATTACACCAGTAAATACAAGGAGAAAAGAACCAAATGCCACTCCAGTAGCAGGGAATTCTAAAGGATTTTCACCAGAAGACCTAGAGGAGTGGGCAAAAGGATTAGACAAGAAAAAACCCCAAACACCAAATATAGATGTAGGCAAGTTGAAAGTGGATTTAGAAGAAATGATTATTGGTACTATAAGCTCAGACAGACTAGGTTCATATAGAGATGAGGAATTATTGTTTTTGTGTAAAAGTATAACTTGGAGAGCAAAGAATCTTCATGAGAAGATAGTAGAAGTGGCTTCAGAATTTGGAATAGATGTAGAAAAGTCGAAAATATTACAAAAACCATATAGGTCAGAATTTACGGAGAAGGATTTAGAAAGTTTGAATGCGTCAGGAAGGAGATTACAGATAAAAAAATTAATGTATATTTTGAAGAAATGGGGAGATGCAGACCGATGGAGAGGTAGATGGACAAGAAAAAGGGATGAGGCAGCTACAAAGGAAACATCTGCATTCCCATTAAGAGAGACAGAACAGGTTGAAAGTGTGTGTCCAATGAGAGAAGTTCCTGGTGGTGAATATGTTCATGTTCCTTGGTCTAGACAGGATATTTTGTCTTTTACGAATGATTTCCCCAGATTAAGAAAGAAACCAATTGAATGGTACAAGCAGGTAGAAAGGTTTGTGAAAGTTTCAAAGGTATTATTAAAGGATTTGGATGGCCTGTTTGACATAGTGGTACCAACTGATTTGTGGACAGAATGTAAAATTACTGTTGATTGGCCAACTGAAGAGTATCCCAGAGATGCAAAAACAGGTGCGCCTTCAGAGGAAGTGATGAAAAAATATCAACAGGTGATTACTTTCTTGAAAGAGAAAATTCCTTCAAAAGAAACAGATTGGGTTAAAATAGATAGAACAACTCAAGAACCAAAGGAGTCAGTGCACGCGTATTACAAAAGGCTATTGCAAGTATTTAAACAGTATAGTGGATTTGAAAATATTGGTGACAAGGATATGGGACATTTCATGTATAGGTTTGTGTATGGATTGAGATCAGAAATTAGTCAGATGATTCAGCAGGATATGCTTTGCTGGCAGAGCAAGCCCATTAATGATATCTTGAATAACCCTGGGCAAAGCACTACGCTACGCTCGCGTAGTTTGCGAAGTTTGCGCTACTTCGCACAATGCGAATTGCACGTAGCACAGTGCAAACACGCGTAGCGTAGTGCAGCGGTCATTTTGCTTGCTCGCGGTCCTCAACGTCAAGTTGGCGACCGCGAGCAAGCAAAATGACATCCCGGCGAGACTTTTTCCTCGTTCGCAATCAGCAACATCAAGTTGCCGATCGCGAGCGTGGAAAATAAACCTCCCGGCGAGATTCTCAACGCGGGGAGGTCAGGTTTCTCATTGCGAGTGGTCGCGTATGCTCGCGACCGCTCGCGATGAGAAACTACCAGTCCGCGTTGAGAAAGCTGCCGCTCGAGTAAAAATCTACTCGAGCGGCAGTAAAAGACAGCTCGCACTGTGCAAGATGCCGTTTTCAATGATTGCACAGTGCGGACAAGCATCCGGCACTGTGCAATCATTGCGAACAGTGCACTACGCAGTTCGCGTAGTGCTACGCGTAGCTCGCGTAGTGCGAACTGCACTTTGCGTAGCTTCGCGTAGCGCTACTTCGCGAACTACGCCCAGGCTTAATCTTGAAGTATGCAAAGTATTGTAGTGATGATATTGATGCAAAACACAAGAAACTGAAAGAAAAGATGATGTGGGCACAAGTGAAGCTAGCAGAACACCAAGAGGCACATTCTGGTTCTCAAAATGATAATCAGTCGAACGATCCGAATCAGAATAGTCAAGGATCAAATGGAAATAAAGGAAATGGGCGAATGAGTAGAGAAGAAGCGAAAAAGAAGTATCCTTGTCATGCGTGCGGAAAGCATGGACATTGGAAGAAGGAGTGTAGAAATGTTCAACAGAGTAATGGGGTAAATCAAAATTTAAATCCACAGATGCAGAATGAGTTGGTTGTGAACCAGCAGCAACAGCAACAGGTAGTTACGCTACAATTACAGGTGCCACAAGCCCCTATGCCCAACCATGTGAACGCTCAGGTGCAGAGATACGGTGTGAACACCGGATTTCATGGAGAGAGTGGTAAGAATACACAAACGGTTCAACAATATTGGTTGCAAAGTAATGATAGTGATTCGGACGCTTCTCAATGACGGTGCCTGAGGGGAGAGGAAGAATGCGTGCTTGACGCATCCTTGGCGGTAGATCAGTCAGGTCCATTTGTTGATGGAAAAGTGGAAGGTAATGACATCACTTTCCTCGTGGATACTGGTGCTACCCGTTCTACTGTGAGAGCAGCAGAAATTCCAAACCTACCCCTCTTGGGAGAAACTATCCAAGTTGTAGGAGTCTCAAATAAGCAAATAAAAACCCTGGTCACTAAACCAATAGAAGTGAATATTGGGAATTTCAAAGACATGCATCGGTTTGTGGTATGTGATTCAAGCCCAGTAAATTTGTTAGGGAGGGATTTGTTGTGCAAAATTAACTGTACCATCTATGGTACACCTGATGGTATTGCTTTCCAAACACCTGATGAAGATATTGCTTTTAAAATGATGCTAGCAAAACAAGGAACAGAAGTGGATGAGATGTTTTCAATTCTTACTGAAAACAGTTTGCCCGATGAGCTTAAAAACACAGTGAAATCAGATGTGTGGGATTTTTCAGGAAAGGAAATTGGTCTGATGGCAAATGTAGACCCAATTAAAATAATGGTGAAAGAAGGTGCAATTTATCCAAACACACCCCAATACAAAATGAGCCCTGAAGTAAAAGCCGGAGTTGCTCCAGTAATTGATCAAATGATTGAACAAGGTATTTTGAAAGAGATAATGAGCAGTCCTTGTAATTCGCCAATCATGGGGCTTAAAAAGCCTAGTGGCAAGTATAGGATAGTGCAATATTTAAGGAAAATTAATAAGATAGTAGCACCCTGTTGTCCAGTAGTACCAAATCCAGCAGTGATCCTTTATCAGATACCTTGGGATGCACATTGGTACACAGTGATTGATTTGTGCCAAGCATTCTTTTCGATTCCTTTACATCCGGATAGCCAATATCTTTTTGCATTCCGGTTCGGAGACCGTGTTTGGGCATGGTGTAGGGTTCCTCAAGGGTACACAGAGAGCCCCTCGATTTTCAATCAGATCCTGAAAAAGTGTTTGGAAACATTGGTTATGCCAGGAAATTCAGTTTTGCTTCAGTACATTGACGACCTATTGGTGGCATCAAAGACACGAGAGGCTTGTGTCACTGACACAATTGCCTTACTGAACCATTTGGCAGAAGGTGGACACAAGGTGTCACCAGAAAAATTATAGTTTTACCAACTAGAAGTCCAATATTTGGGACACAAGATAGAAAGGGGAGTTAGAAAAGTGACACCAGAGAGAATAAAAGTGATTCGACAAATGAGTCTGACTAAAACTAAGAAAGAAGTACGAATGTTTTTGGGAGTGATTGGATACTGTCATCAGTGGATCAGTGGATTTTCATTGCTTGCAAAGCCTTTACTAAAATTGACACGAAAGGATGTGACAGATCCGATTGAATGGGATGATGAAAGTGAGGATGCATTCATAAAACTGAGAGATTGTCTGTGTCAAGCACCAGCATTAGGAATGCCTAACTATACGAAAGAATTTGCTTTGTTCTGTTGTGAAAGAGAAGGATGTGCACTTTCAGTATTAACCCAGAGACATGGATTGTCACGACGTCCAGTGGCATATTTTTCTGCCACTCTGAATCCAGTGGCTGTGGCATTGCCTGGCTGCTTAAAAGCAGTAGCTGCTACTTGTGTGAGTCTGGAGCAGAGTGAATTGATTGTAATGGGACATCCCCTAAAGGTATATGTGCCACATTCAGTCGAGATCCTTTTAACAAGGACTTGTACTCAGCACTTGACCCCTAGTGGGCTGACTAAGTATGAAAGAGTGATCCTGGGTGCTGAAAATATAAGTGTGGTAAGATGCACCACAGTAAATCCAGCAACCTTGCTGCCGGATCCATACTGTGAAGAAATAAAAGAGGAGGTTGATCATGATTGTTTGGAAGTGACAGAAATGTGTACAAAGCCCAGACCTGACATCTTTGATGTCCCATTGGAAGAATCAGACTATGTATTGTTTGTTGAGGGGTTATGCCTGCGAAAACAAAATAGAGAACTAAGTTCTGCTTGTGCTGTATGTACTGTATCTGCTATTCTAGAAGCATCCTGTCTAAGAGGAGTCAAGTCTGCACAAATAGCCGAATTGATAGCTTTGACAAAAGCATTCAAAATTGGGAAAAAACCATATTCACGGATAGTCAATATGGTTTTGGGGTTGTGCATGACTTTGGCAAATTATGGATGCAAAGGGAATTTCTGACTTCTTCAGGCTCTCCTATCAGGAATAGTAAAAATGTCGGAGAACTATTGAAAGCACTACAATTGCCAAAACAAATTGCAGTGGTCAAATGTGCCGCACATAAGTCAGGAAATGATTATGTGACACAAGGCAACAAATATGCTGACCAAGTTGCACAATTTTGTGCTCGAAATACAATGTCTTTGAACAGAGGGTTGGAAAAAGAAGTTGCCAATTGCCAACTAATGTTTTTCTCTGCTTTTGAAACATGGGATGAAGTTAGACAGTTACAGGATGAAGCAGATGCAAAAGAAAAGGAACTTAGGATAAAATCAGGATGCACAAGAAGAGCAGATGATGAAGTATGGATGTGTCCAGATGGTAGACTGATAATGCCAGACAGTTTACTATCACAAATGGCAAGAGTATATCATGGAGCTACACACATTGGGAGGGATGCCATGATTAGGCATTTTAGGCAGACATGGTACAAATCCAAGTTTAGGCTAATTGCAGAGAGTCTCTGCCAGCGATGTTTGACATGTCAACAGCAGAACCCAGGTAGAAAAACGATTGTCAGTTGGGGAAAAATCGGAGAGGCAGAGGGACCATTTACAAGACTGCAACTTGACTTTATAGAGCTGCCGCCGTGCAATGGTTTGAAGTACGTCCTTGTCATTGTGTGTCTGTTTTCTTGATGGGTGGAAGTCTATCCCACGAGAAGGAATGACAGTCTCACAGTTGCCAAACTACTGTTGAGAGAACTCATTCCCAGATTCAGATTTCCAGTCACTTTGGAATCAGATAGAGGACCTCATTTTAACAATGAGATAATTCGATTAATTTGTACAGCTTTCAAAGTTGAACAGAAACTACATTGTGCCTATCGACCAGAAGCCTCTGGAGTGGTTGAACAGCTCAATGGCACAATAAAATCCAGGTTAGGGAAGGTGTGTGCATCCACTTCACTGAAATGGCCTGATGCTTTGCCCCTTGTATTAATGAGCCTTAGAAGCATCCCTGACAGAAGGACGGGATTAAGTCCTCATGAAATTCTTATGGGAAGAGCAATGAGACAAGCATTTGTACCTGGAAACAAACTTATGAATATAACTGATAATCTAGTGTTGGACTAATGTAAAGGACTAGCTGATCTGGTATGTTCTGTGTCTCACCAGGTTGGAGAAGATGCAACTGCAGCACAGCCGAATCAAGCTCATGATTTGGGTCCAGGAGACTGGGTTGTGGCAAAGAAGCACACGAGAAAATCGTGTTTAGAACCCAGGTGGAAAGGACCTCATCAAGTTATATTGGTCACGACGACAGCAGTGAAGTGTGCTGGCTTGCCAAACTGGATCCATGCTAGTCATACACAAAGAGTCCCAAGTCCACCTGAACGACAAGAGCAGGAACTGGTAGAACAAAGAGAAGAACCAGAAGCTGAAAGTTGTGAAGTCGAAGAAATCAGAGAAACAGACTCTGAAAAACGCATTGATGATGAGCAACCAAGTACAAGTCAAGTAGGGTGGGCACCAGTTACTGGGTCTCAAGAGGCTGCTGTAGAAGCCGAGGAAGAGCAAGAGATTGAGAGACTAGAACAAATTGAAACAGAAGATCCAGATCAAGCTCAATCAAAAGAAGAAAAAGAAAAACTGACAGGTTCAGGACAAATTCAGTCAACAGAAGAATCTACTACAGGAAATTCAGATCAAGCTCAATTAGAGTTAGAAAAAGAAGGACTAAAAGATCAAGAACAAATTCAATCAACAGAAAGAAGGGAATCAGAAAGTTCAGAACAAGCTCAGTTAAAAGAAAGAGAAAACAAAAGAACGTTAGAAATTGGCGAGGAAGGAGAAAAGGCAGTGCAAACATAGAGGATCAGAAAAGGTGATCACTGGCCAAGTGGAGTAAAAGGACTGAGATATTTTTTAAGAAGAAAAACAGGGAAAGAACAAGAACAAGTAAATTAAATATCAAGTCAAACTGAGCAAGAACATCCATGAAGAAAATCTTTACGAAAATCAAAAAGAGTGAGAGTTCCGAGCAGAAAATATAAGGCTCCTGAATGGACATATATCTTCCTCGAGGACTTTGATCTGAATGAAGAACAAGAAAGTGTTGCTATTAAAGGAATTGATGAAAGCAAATTGAGATCACCTTAAAGGGAAAAGACTTTGACACAAGGGGTGGAAATTGACAAATAAAGAAAAGAAGAAAAGAAATCAAAGAAGAAAAGAATATAAAGACAAAGGGGAACAAAGACAAAAAGCTTTTGAAGTGTGGGATCACACAAATATTTTATATTTTTAATTTTTTTAGAATAAATTTGAGAATTTAGAAGAAATAATTTAGATATTGATCAATTTTAGAATACTAAAATGGCAGTTTGTGCAGTGTTTTAATACTAATTTTAATGTGGTTGTTACTAACTGTTGTGATACCTATTCTAATGGTAAATAGTAACAGAAATAACATTAATACAAGTGATCGAGTGAATGCAGTTACTAAAAGAACAACTACCACTAATTTAGAGCAAATGGATGAGAGCATGTATCATCATGACAAGTCAAAAAGTGATTCGTCATTAAATGTATTTACTAAACTTCTTTACAAATACGTAGATACGATGGATGAGAGTGATTGTTATGTTTGCATGAAATTACCTTCGTCTGTCTCGGAGGGGGTGACATATCACCATCTTCCTTTAACATATGGGGTGTCAAGTAGTGTTGTGTCCAGTTTGTTCTATGTAACAGGCAAGTTGCAGTATTATTATTCGAATATGGATTTAGTATTTTCAGAAATCCCTATTCAAAGAAAACTGAACCCAGTGCTTAGTGGTAAAGATGCAGAATTCATGGGTGAGTTCTTCTTAACAACAAACCCAATAGACATAACATATGCTCATAAGAATAATCTAACGTGTATTTTACGGGATGAGGAAAAAGATTTTCTATATTTAGTAGAGGAAAGAAGGCAGGATTTTCAAAAGAAGGCTGTTGAACAGAAGTCACATGTACCTCCATGGGTTAATAAGGAAGGGGACTATAAGAAAGGCGAGACTCATGCTGCGATGTCCCTAGACTTGTCAAAATTGGGAAAATTCTGTCTGCATAGACTAAAAACTGACTATAACAAAATTTTCATTGGTTCTAGTGAATGTGAACATAACTTCCTAATAATGGGGGGATGGGGACTAAAAGGTGGAACTGATCCTGTTTTTCCAGGGATTTATTACGTGTGTGGTAAAAATGCCTATTATAGGTTGCCCACGCAATGGTATGGTAGTTGTTATTTTGAAATAATATTTCCAAAGGTATATCACATACCTAAGAACAATGAAATGGATTTAGTAAGTCAAGGACTAAAACGAAGTAAAAGAACAAGTTTTTCAGAAATAGTAGGTGATATATTTGGTGCACTGATACCGACAGTTGGAGTCATACTGAATTCACATAAAATACGAAAGTTGTCAACAATAGTTGATCGTCTATCGACAGATACTGCTGGGGGATTCTTAATGATTAATACCGAAATGGTTGAAATTAGATCTATGATTTTGCAAAATCGACTTGTACTTGATATATTATTGGCAAACGAGGGTGGAGTCTGTGGCATGTTGAAAGTCCAACATTGCTGTACATATATCCCAGACAAAAGTAAAGGTATTGAGGGATATATTAAGAATATTACAAAGATTCATGACGATTTGACCCAACTGGAGGTTGACGGTGTCTGTGAAAGACTTAGTGAAAGTATTTCCACTATAGGTAGTTGGTTTTCCACTTTAGGGAGTAGTCTATTAGGGAAGATCCTAATACCTGTAATTTCGATAGCAATAATAGCTCTGATAATAATGATGACATATAGACGTTGCAAAGGTAAAACAAAAGCAAGAATGTTGACCAAAATAAAGAATAAGAGAATGGGAAGAAAGAGAAAAAGGGAAGAGATTGAGTTAGAGGAAATGAAAGGAAGTTTATATGATAAAACAAAAGAATTAGACATGAAAAAGAAAAACGAAGAATTAGTAGAAAGAGAGGAAGACACTAAAATTAGATGAATAAAGTTGGCACTTGGTAATGATGGGTATTTTATGATGGCTCAAAAAGGCCAACAGAGGGGGGATTGATGGAGCAAGGATTCAAGAAAATGAAACTTGCTTGGAGAAATCCTCCATTAACTTTCACTAATCGTTAAATCTGCAGATGAGACGAAACAAATATACACCAGACACCGACACATGGGGAGAGAAGCTTACGCATGCTTAAACTAATGAGGAATAAAATGCAACGCGATTAAAATCCGCTTTAATTTGCGAAAACGCTTTGCGCATGTGCAAACTTGAATTACGTAGTGATAACGTGACTAACTCGCTTTGAGAGGGAAAAACCTCACGCATGCGCAAGAAGACTAACATGTGGTCCTGAGGTACCGCATGCCCGGCATCTGTTTGCTTGAATTTAAAAGAAAGCTGCTGTTGCTAATGCTTTTGCCCAGAGAGACACTAATAACATGGGACAGAGTAGAAGTGGGTGGTGAGCAGTGAGAATTACATATTTAAGAAAATAACATCTGTTTATGATTCCTTTATTAATAGTGTGCATTCGGGCCTGCTAAAGCATAACAGAAAAAGAAAATGGCGACGGATAACTAAAAGTTGCGCATGCTCAG
Organism: Calotriton arnoldi; assembly: GCA_963921515.1. Taxonomy (NCBI): domain Eukaryota; kingdom Metazoa; phylum Chordata; class Amphibia; order Caudata; family Salamandridae; genus Calotriton; species Calotriton arnoldi. The sequence continues at coordinate 1,159,265 of CAWUFW010004496.1, forward strand.
TGAATCCATGATGTGACAAAGTGACCGAAAGAGCTGAATGCCTGCCAAATATCAAGGACAGAAGACATGAGAAAAAGAAGACATGCATCACTCGTCTATGTAGCCTGTATTGAATGAATTATTGCAATGGCAACAATATATGCATGGGAAGAGGACACCATGAATGAGCTAAAGGGGAAGGGCTAGCAAACAATAAGTACCTTAATAAAAATGAATATGTCAGCATGGTGTGACGAAAACTCCCCTAGCCCCGTCCAATCATATTCCGTATTTTAGTGAAATTTGCAACGTTTGAGGGTGGGACATGTAGAAATAAAGACTATAACTAGCAGTAGCGGCCTGTGGAGGGAGTGCCGTGGGGCGGTGAGGCGGGGCGGGGGAGGGGCAGGGTGGGGGAGGGCAGGGTGGGGGGTAGTAAATTCCGGCTCACGACCGACCGGAGTAATGTAAATAAATAAATAAATAAAACAAATTTCATTGCGCGCGCTGAAACGCCAAATGCGTTTCAGCGCGCGCAACGAAATTCGTTTTATTTATTTATTTCTTTACATTACTCCGGTCGGCCGTGAGCCGGAGTTTACTACCCCCCACCCTGCCCCTCCCCCGCCCCGCCTCACCGCCCCACGGCACTCCCTCCACGGGCCGCTACTGATAACTAGAGTAAGTTGAGTTAAGTTAGGGATCATCGACGCTGAGAGAGAGACGAGTACGCTGCATCGAGAGAGAGCATCAAGATCATCATAGAGAGAGAGAGGCGAGAGCAGACTGGGAAGATTCAGATCCGAAAACGACAGCCTGATTAGACTCAAAGATTGCGGAAGAATATCGAGGAGGGAGAGAGAGTAAGAGAGGGAATCGCCCTGGTGCGTCGGGTTTGTAGAAAAGTCTAGTAAGTATCAGCCCTGTCCTGATCCTGTCCTTTAGTCTTTGTCTCCTGATTCTAAGTCAGGAGACCTCCACCATTCCTTTGGCCAGAGGTGTGGGTTTCCGGTCATCTCTATTAGGTAAATGTTATTTTGTCTAAAAAATTTGCATATTTCTTTGCAAATGTATGTTAATATGTGTCTTTTGTCTCTACATCTATCCACTCTTATGCATTGATTTGTTGAATGAGGTTGTGTAATTGAATGTATTTGCTAAATGAATTTTCTCTCTCCCATTGAAGAATGATGGAGTTTGCACTGTTAATTCTGTGTTGATGAGCGTTCAACTTTATGACTGAAATTTTAGATAAAGCTTATAAATCTTACTCAGAGTCTGTGGTCATTTGACTAAGAGCTGTGAATTAGTTAAGGAATTGTTAATATCACCATCAACTAACTCAACTAATGGTCCATCGACCAGAGGAAAGAGTGTTGATTTGTGAAGATTAGTTAGGCATTGAAATGTCAATCTAACCTGATTTGTGGTTACAGGGAAATAACTAATCAGAACTTAAGTGAATTATAAAACTTGACCCCCCAGCGGATCGTCCAGGGAGTGTGGATGAACATTTTTGGATGAATGTATATGGGCCCATTTAAATATTCAGTTTTGTGAAATATTCAGCCCTGGCCTTCCGCTGGATCAGTATGAGTGACCCCTGAAGGGTTTGACACCCCCTATGTCCACCCCCCACCTCCAGCCAGCGCTGGAGAAGGTGCACAGGCCTGCTTTACACACCAGCCGGGCGCAGATAGATACTGAGCTTTACAGGTACCATATAATATTAGATAAAATGGCATACCTTAACAGCACACCACATCACATCACATCAAGTGCATAACATAATATAACCTAACACAGCATGAAACAATTTAAAACCACATGCCATCAACAAAATAAGAAAACATTTCATAGCACGAATAAAATAGCATAACATTGACTCACATTAACAACATAACACAATATAATGTAACATAATGCAGCATAAAGCCACATCACATTCATGGTATAACAGCATAACATCACTTACATAACTAAATCACATATCATATCCCATCAGTCGCATAACATATAAAAATAACAGAGCATACCGCACCATCAATCACATAACTTAGTACATTTTTGTTTCCCCCCTTTTTAATTCCGAAAATACTCCCCTTAGTGGGTGGAATGTTCTAATAGCCTTATAGTCCTTCTGCCTCGGTCTTTACTGGTTGTGAAAGGCCCTGAAACCGAGTGATAGGCCCAAGCTCTGCAGCGGGCTATAAGACCATAATAGAGCATAACGTAGTTTAACATTATATTGCATCCCATTAAAAACATAACATAACGCATCATAGGCAAGCAAAGAATAACATATCAAGAACACAATATAACATCACATCAGTCATGCAACAAAATCTCATTCAGGCAGATAAAATATCACATCACTCATATAACATAACATATTATAACATATAATGCAGCATGTCCTTTTACTGGCAGTGTATTAACAGTTCTACATTGCTCTACATTGTTCATAGTGGTGACTACCAACAGCTGATGACCGATTTCCAGCAGCCAGTGTAGAAAACATTGCCCACGTGAGCAGCTCCTGCGCAAACCTGCAATTATCTCACAGAAAATAATCTTTTTCAGGCCACAGGGGGCTTGTGCTGAAGGGGATCCCTGTAGAAATAATAGAAGGTTATAGTAAATAATCCTTTGTGTAGTTGAGGCATAGGAGAAGCCGGAGAGGAGATTAAAGACTTGTTTGAAGCGCGTACTTTTTAAGGAGCTACCCTCCTTAGTAGGCATAATGTTATGTTGTTACTAAATGTTATATCATGTTATGTTATTTGACTCATGATACATGCTATGTGCTGCTGACATGGGTGTTATGGTTATGCTTTTGTACGCATATTACCTATCTTTTTATGTTTCATAATTCAATGGCCTGTTTTGCTCGTTTGCATCTTGTTAGTGCTAAGTCGCCCTACACTGCGTTGTGTTCCATTGTGTTATATTATGGTGGGTTGTGTTCTTATGTGCTGCATTATGCTTTTTATTTAGTATTTCCCAAGGCTTACATTTCATTATGTTGTATATAATTATTTGGTGACGTGGTCTGTTGCAATCTGTTTTCTCTTATGCGTTTTACCTTGCAGCAGAGCCCTGGCATGTTCGGGCGCTTGTAAAGTTCCGTCTTGGGACCGGCACCCTTGCATTAAAGGTCTGACTGAAGCCCTGAACAGTCTCCTCCCAACCCCTTTCCTGATTGAGAGTGCACTAAAATATGGTATTTGATGTGTAATTAAGCACATAGACATCAATATGTCTAAATTCTACTTCTGCTACCCAAGAACACTAACATATAACATGCAAAACGACCTGTGTATTTCATGTGAACATATCTGAGTGATTTTAGGGTTTTATACCTACCCTGATTCGAAAGCTTTGAACATGTGTGTTAGAAATGGGCTCTACGGTTGGAAGAGGCATGCACCCTGTCCAAGTAGCGACCACCACTCTAGTCAGGGTAAGCCAGATAAACAACCTAAATTAACCTGTGTTCGCCCTCCGGTAGCTTGGTATAGAGCAGTCAGGTTTAAATTAAGAGGCAATGTGTAAAGTATTTGTGCACACTTTAATTACAGTAACTCAATGAAAACACCACAAAAAGACTCCACACCAGTTTAGAATTATAGAGAATATTTATATGATTAAAACAAGACCAAAACAACAAACATCGAATAAGTAGAACTTGAGATATGAATTTATAAAGATTCAATGTGTAAACAGTGCTTTAAAGTCACTAGCGGTCAAAAGGTTACTGAAGGTCGCGAGGGGCCATCATTGCAAATACAAAGTTCAGGCAGACCACAATCTACAGCAGGCTGACTACATGACCTAGACAAGTCCCGCTAACAAAGCACCTTGGATGGAGCTTTTGTCAATGTCGAAGACTCGTGCCGGGGAGATGATCAGGCACCACAACGTCGTACGTCAGCGCCAATCAGTGCCGTTGATGGAAGCTTCGGTGTCAAATCCTTTTTCACTGCAGGCACTGCATCGATGTTGAGCTGCGCTGTCGTCGTTGAGCGGCTTCAGCGATCAGATTGCTGTTGTTGTGGAGCCTTGTCAGCGCTGGAAACGCTGTCATTAAGCAGCTGTTACGTAAACGGTGAAAAGCGATGCATCAGAGCTGGGCGGCGCAAAGTCACTGTTACATTGACATCAAGGGTTAAAACAACTGCAAAACCCACTTCTGATGATCAGGACTGGAGGGGGGCACCTCAGGCAAGGACTCACAGATTGCAGAGTCCAGAAGCACCAGGGGAGTTGTAAGAAGTCTTTTGTGTTTCAGAGACTTCAGAAGAACAGGAGACAAGTCAGCAAGCCCTTAGAGAATCTTGGGTTCAAGAATGTAGAGAGAAGGCCCAGCCCCTCTCACTGTCAGGCAAGAAGCAACAGGCCAACACAGCAGTGCAAGTTGCAAAGTGGCAGTCCTTCCTGTAGACCAGGAATCAGCAGGCAGCAGGCCAACACAGCGTAGCAAGTAGCAAAGTGGCAGTCCCTCCTACAGCACATCAGCTCTTCACTGGAACCAAGGTCATTCTTCCTGGAAGGAGTTCTGATTTGGTGGTGTCAGGGGTCCAGTACTTATACCCAAATGTACCTTTGAAGTTGGGGAGACATCAAAGAAGCCTTTGAAAATCACAAGGTCCCTACCTTTCCTACACTGACTCCAGACATTCTACTGGGGTGGCGGGGGTGGGGGGTTAGCATCTGTTTGTGTTGGTACAGGCACAGCCCTATTCAGGTGCAAGTGTCAGCTCCTCCCTTCCATTCTAACTCAGGAAGGTCCATCAGCTTGGTGATGGGCCATCAGGATACAAATGTCACACCGCAGCTCCCTTTGTGTGACTGTCTAGAGGGAATGCACAAAGCTCAGCTGTCACCCTAACCCAAATGTGTATTCAGAGACAGGCAAAGAGACAGAATGGTTAAAGTAAGAAAATGCCAACTTTCTAAGACCTGCGATTTAAAAACCAACTTTACTAAAAAAAAATGTTTTTGAATTGTGAGTCCAGAGACACCAAACTCCAATTTTTTTATCTGCTCCCAATGGGAAATTTACTCTAAAAAGATGTGTTCAGGCTATCCCCAGGTTAACCTATGGGAGAGATAGGCCTTGTAGTAGTGAAAAACGAATTTAGCTGTTATTCCCTACCAGGACATGTAAAACTCACAAGTACATGTCCGACCTTTTAAATACACTGCACCCTGCTCAGGGGGCTAGCTAGGGCCTATCCTTGGGGTGACTTACATGCAATAAAAAGGAAAGTTTGGGCCTGGCTAGTTGGTTCACTTGCCAGGTTGAAATGGCAGTTTAAAACTGCACACACAGGTGCTGTAGTGGCAGGCCTGAGTTATGTTTATTGGGCTACTGAGTGGGTGGCACAATCAGTGCTGCAGTCCCACTAGTATCATTTAATTTACAGGCCCATGGCACATATAGTGCACTTGACTAGGAACTTACAAGTAAATTAAATATGCCAATTGTGGAAAAGCCAATATTACCATGATTAGAGGACAGAGCATATGCACTTTAGCACTGGTTAGCAGTGGTAAGTGCCCAGAATCCTAAAGCCAACAAAAACAAATTCAGCAAAAAGGGGAGGAGGAAGGCAAAACGTTTGGGGGGGGGCAGCAGAAAGGGCCATTTCCTACAATGTAATTTTCCAAGAACATATAAACAATGTGAATATACAATTTACTTTGCATTGATTGCTATTTTTGCGTGTTGCATCTCACTCTATCCTGCATTCTATGCGGTCAACACTAGTGTCAGAAAGAACAGTATAAATTAAATGCCACCCTAAAAATTCATAATTTCCTTTTGTTTCCCTTTTTATTGCTTAGCAAACATATTCAAGAAGCAGCTTACTAAAAATGAAAAATTGGCATGATTTACAATTAAATCTGTCTCTTACATCATCTTACTAATAGTTTTTAACCTATTCACATTTTTTTTAAAAGCATTGGGAAAAACAATATCTTTGGCATTTGCAAGCTGGTGTGATGGTTACATTTTATTTACTTTCATTGAAATCAAATGCCAAAAAATAAATAAAAAAAGAACAAAAATAGAAAACATGCTGCTGCCTAAATGCAGCTGCCATATGCTCCCAATAAAAATTTGTAATAAGAAACAAATAACCATCACATATACTTTTAATACAACTGCACGAAGGCTTCCTACCAGGCAGATGGATTTAGAACAGCCATGGAATCCCTTTTACATGAACATGAAAAATGAATCCTATTGTTTCAAAGAACATGTAAGAGTGACTTTGCGTTACAGTGACAGGACTACGTTGTTCAACACAGGAAAATATTAAAAAAAATTAGAAAGGATAAAAAATGGAAAGAAAAAAACACTGACAAAAAAAAGTATTGTCCCACCAGCCCTCGCACTGAAGGGCATTTTTTGTAGGTGTTTATGCACAGCATCAAACAAAATTCTCTTACTTACAGTGCAAGAGAGCCAATGGCTAAAGTGAGCTGTACCATTACACTATGCCATATGCAGTGATTGGCAGTAGGTAGGTAGCAAAGTTTGAATGACAATTGAACAGACCAATGAAGACGGCAGACGAAAACCTCCACTATATACTTATATATGTATATATTTTGTATTTATGAATGTTTTTGATTATATATTATACGTGGCTTGCGTTTAGCGAAAGATATGCCTGGCCTAACCCAAATACCAGTAAAAAAATATTTTAAAACATATCAGTCAAGTTAACATTTTTAAGGCATTCTCCCGCTGCTGTGATGCACTAGAAGGGAATATTGTCTATCATTAACAGGTATGTACCACTGAGAGGCATCATACAGAATAAGGGACAGTACAGGCGTGTGGGGAATGTGTTCTACCAATGGGGTGCGCGAAATTTGCTTTCACATAATTATGCAAAACTGTGAAAAAATTATGCAAAATTTCATGCAATGCATATCAGTCATGCAGGACTATAATTTAGCCTAACAGGCATCCTTGCATTAATTTTAGGTCGAGCCTATAGCGGCAGCGCGCATGCGCAGCTCGCTCTGCGAGGCATGCAGTAATGGAGTATGGAGTGGAAGCTCCGCCCACTCCCCCGTCCATCTTTTTCATTTGCTTGTGTCTTTGTCCTTTCTAAATGCTGCCTTCCGATTGGTTTATAGGCTGTTAGTACCTCCTTATGACGGCTATGTCGTCATTTGTATCCTTCCATGGCTACTGGCCCCTTTACTTCGAGTGTTGCATGGTATGTGTTATTCAGATTGTGAGCACTATTTTCTTCCCATGCCTGCACGCCCCCCCCAGCCGCCCGCACTCCAGTTGTTCGTGCCTTCTCACCCTCCTGCTCCCAGCCCGCCCGCACTCCTGTTTGCAATGCAATAGGTCTTGCGTAAATGCGAGTCCTATTGCATTGCAAATGCTTGTTATTTAGGTGCCTACGAGGTCTTTCCCTCGGCTTGTGTATCAGCACGGCGCCTGCTTCACGGATGCCGCGCTTCATGTTTTGGAGGCATTTATATTTTGTAAACAGTAGCGACTACAACACTTGTTTGCCTTGCAATGATTGTATGCATATGTATGATTACATCATTTTCAGTTGTTTATTGCTTGTTCCCCATCCTCCTTTGTTTTGTTTCTCAACCCCCATCCTGCTTTGTTTTGTTACTCAACCACCGGGTCTGCGTTGTTTGTTTAATTAGTCCCGCACCATTTATTACTTGCCCCCGGGCACTCTCCCTTCTGTCCCTCCAGCCAGGCACAAGATACTGCTGAAAGGCGCGGTTAAGGGGTTTCCAGTTGTTTATTGCTTGAGCCCACCCGCTTTGTTTTGTTTCTCGTTTTGCAGTGGTAGGCACACTCTCTAGCCTAAAGGTAACTGCATGTAACCACGGAGAAAGGACTATCATGCCGCCTGTCTCTGGATTGGATTGGTAAATAGAGCGTCACCTTTGAATTGCTTCACTCTTATTTCATAGGACTAAACACGGAGAACGTTGCCAGAGCAAATCAAAGCCAGGTAAGCAAATACTTTCGGTCTTTAAAAGATGTTGTCTCTTACTCCATTTGTCAGGGTCACACAAGTAGATAACTAATTTTTAGAATTACCTAATGCGGGTTCCCTCCACACCCTTACACAATTCCCTTAGCTACCCAGGCAGGGGGTTCGGTCTTGCTTAATACCCCAGCTCGTGGCATCCATGCCTATGTTTTTATGGTCCAGTTTCCTACATGAAGGATCTGCAGGCTTTCCCCGCCCCTAGAGTATTTTGTGTGTAAAATCTGAATGCACCGCAAACCAACGCATTCAACGCTGAGTCTCCATTTCAAAAACCTTCCCTTTGCGATCATTTTAATCGCTTCATAATTTAAAATTCGAATGCATTAAATAATTGTATTTTTTTTAATCATTTGTTGCAATGTTCCAGAAGGTGTATTTGATATGAAAACTCTGCGTTAGATCTGCACAAAAAGGGGCCGTTACCCCCAAACCACCACTCCTTCTACGCTTAGCATGCTGCGCCTTTTAAACGAATTCATATACTAAACGCAAAACTACAACTCCCACAATTTAGAGTGATATTACATATTACCTAAAACAAAAAAAAAGTTGACTGACATGTGGGAATCACAATACTTATAAGGCCCCAAAGGCGACGCCGATTGCATTGCAAATGGTTGTTTGACTGGGGGGCGCATTTCACACAAAAAATCCCAAGAAAAACTGAAGTACTGCAAACAACAACCACTCACATTCTGGTTGTTTGCGTGTTCCCGCACCCCCACGTTACAATATTGTCACCAACGGCAGCATAATTATGATAATGTGGCATCATTTCAGAAATTTTACATTACAAGCGTAATTTGAAGAATTATGCCTGGGGCCCAACAACAGAGGGAAACTACAGATCAATAATGAAAACTAAAAATAATTAAATTTCTACCCCGTAAGTGAAACACCTATAGAACGTGCTTTGATATCCCTTTGGTGGCCGATCATTGATTTATTATGGAGTTCATTCAATATCTGCAGCGGGGGGGGTGGGCGGGGTTGGCCAGCAACCAGTAAGAGAGTGGTACCAACAGGGCTGCTCTCACTGTGCACATGCAGGAGTATAAAAACAACAATGTGCATACGTCAATGCAGTGCAACAAACACAACCATCTCTTTGACTATGACTCAAGCAATAAAAAAATGAAAACAGAATGTCCATGATAGTGTGAGAAGGATCCCCTGGAGGCATGAAGTTTCCAGCAGTGAAGCAAACCGTAGCGCCTGGACACAAGTCACAAATCAGCAGGCTGGAAAGACTAACCGGGGCAGATATGTTGCATGAAACCCCCCTGTGGGAAACAAGAAATACCTTTTACCAAAGCATAATGCAGAGTGGAACACACTCATATGAGAAGTAACACAGACCCCTACCGAGACACAGGCAAGCCATTTGCTCAACGACTTTTATTTTAATTTCTTCATGAAGTTACGTAATTACTTCTGAAACCATAGACACAAGCTTGTGACCCAGTTTGTAGAATGAAACACACAATCCGTTACACCAAGCCGTCATGAGAGAAAAGCGGGCGAAATTACGAAGTTGTAGCGCCAGAGCTCATCTCTCTGTCTTTAGCTATGGAGAAGATGTGGCATTATGGCCAGAGCTGCTGACTTTGGACATGGGGACGGGAACCAGATTTGAGTTTTGGCATCGGCTCCTGCGATTCTGGGCAAATCACTTAGGCCCTCATTACAATGTCGTCCCGCCCGACCATAGGTCGTCGGTTCTGACACCCTAATTTGATGCGACCGCACATAGTGTAGTCAGAAACATTAATTTTCCAATGAGAGCTTGTGCGGTGGGCTGAAAACGCCCACAGCACAAGCTCCTATTGGAAAATGGAAGTTGGTAAACATCCCTGCACCGTGTCGCAGGCACCGTGAGTTGCCTGACAAATTGTGCAGGGACGTTGAGGGAGGCACTATTGATGCCTCCAAGGCCCATATGCAGAGGGCCAGGGGGAAGAGGGCCCTGCTAAGGGCCACCAAAGTCAGTTTTCGACAGCCAATCCATGTCGGCTTTTCTCACATGGACTGGCTGTCGGAAACCAACACCGTAATCCTGATGGCAGAGCTGAGCCTGGCTCCGGCATCATTGAAGGGATTACTATTCCTGCTCCTGTTCCGATGGGCTCACAGAGCCTGTTGGAAGAGGAGCGGTATCCCCTTGTGGTTTTCCCTCTGACTGCCGTAATCAAAATACGGCGGTCGGAGGGAAACCTCAGTATGTCGGGCGGAAAGCCTCCGACTGCTGGTCGGAGGCTGTCCGCCGACATCCAAATCAGGCCCTCTATCTCTCTGTGCCTACAAAAAAATGAATGTGTTTTTGTGTAACTTTACTGCTGCTCATGTAAAGTGCACCAAATACCTACGGTTCGAGTTCGCGCTGTACATATTGCTGCAAAAATATAGATATATTCAATGGAATCTGGACAGAACCCAGTCGCCTGCGCTGGTCTCAGCACTTACAGAACAGTCTGGTCACTGGGAGGCGGCGGGGACTGGGAGGGACAGGCTCCCTAGATGTGTGCCCAAGTAGACCTCTTTCCATCGCTGGACAGACTTGGGGGAGGAGGGCCTATATCCTATGCCCACTTTACACGTCCTTCTTCTGACCCGGAAGTTAAAATTCAGGAAATGAGCAGATGGAGGAGGGTTTGTCTTGCGCCAAAAGACAAGCACACCTTGAACATCAGAACAGCAGATGGAGGTTTTAAGTGATAAATCTTGCTGTCTTCTCTTATTAACATGGAATTGATGGAGCCAAAGCGGCTGGAGCAGTTATAGGGTGATGTCAGTGGAAGGAGCATCGTCACAACGACAGTGCATTGTGTAGAACTACAGTACTGAGATCACAGTTGACTTACATTCAACCAATGCAGAGTTTCTCATTCCACGGCTCACACATTTCAAGGAAATTACCTTTGACCAGGAAATAAACCCACAGAAATAACACTTTGACCCAGAAGTAATTACACCGGAGAATCCAAAGCTTTTATTCTGAGGTTTAAATTACTTAGTATAATTGCGAAGGCAGTTTTTGGAGAAATATGGGTCACCCGCAGTTTGACCTGGCTAATAGATGGCACCTGCTCCTTTTATTCCTTCAGATAAGGTGTATTTATTTCATAGAGATAGTGGGCTCAAAGGGAGAGAGTTTTCTAGTTGCCACAGCAATAGATGACGCTCTCAGAGAAAGGTCATGCTATAATGGTTGTCAAGGTGTGAATTTAAATACGCCTGGATTCCATCAGACGAATGAGCATTCCTTTTTGGCTGATTCTAGCCCATGGTGTCAGAGGCTAATTACATTCTGGGAAGACTTCTTACGCATTATCACTCACCCGGAAGGTAGTGGTAACATGGATGCAATGGTATTGTGAGAGCTGTTTAGTTTGCATATTAAACACATCATAAACTGGGTTTAACGCTAACCTAGGATGTATTTACAGTGTCCTCCATCTTGTACCAACGTCACAAAATATCACGTTAACTGTTGTTCTCATTCCAAATAAAGACCTGCCAGACTTACACTAACAAACAGAGTGTGTTCCCAGAAACTTTTTACCACAGTTCCTAACTGAGGATGTTTCAACTGTCCCAAGCCAATGCTATAATATGTATCAGTTGGATTGCTCAAATAAACTGTGAGAATACTTGCAGATCCAATGCACTACTACTACGAGAGAAACTTTGAATGTATTCTGTAGTAAAATGTTTCTTCTTGCTCGGTCCCCGTTGGTGCATATCCTGAGAACCATCTACCCATGTGGAACGTTGACTTTGTTAGAAGTCCTATAAAAGGATGTGTAGATTTCTATGTATAGGAGATCCTTTACCCTACCGTTAGAAGGCAAATCTATGCTAGATTTCACATAGAATTGGACTGAGTTCTCTGTACTTATGATTTGTTTACTTTGCCTCTGAAATTACTTATGGCATGCTCTATGTAAACTGTCTATTAATACTTTAGATAAAGCTTTGAAATGACAACCCTTGTCTGTTATTCTTACAAGAATGTTTATCTCATGCTACTGAGCATAATCAATTAATTGCAAGTAACGGCTCCAGTTGGGGAGCACCAAAGCCTATATCGGGACTACACCGCTCTCGGTCCTAACTGTTGGTGCGCCTGAAGAGCTGGATTTTGGGATGGTTTTGAGCGCCCACAGACCTGGCAGCAGATGTGATGGTTCTGATTGGAGCCGACCCACAATTGACAAACGAATTGACTGTAGAACTGAGTACTGCACTTTCATGGCCCGGACGGTTTCCCCCGAGATCTAAATTGACCCAGTCCCAACCCGATCCTGGTGCTGGAGAATACGTGGTGGCTGGAGAAGAAACTACGACGTGAGTATCAATAGGGATTATATGCCAACTGTGGAAAGTAGTTGTGGAACAGTGCATGTTGGGAGTTGTAGGTATTGTGGTGGAATGCAGTGGACACATACATGATACAAAGTTAAAGAGAGGTACCTCAAGTTAGAGCATTGAATTGTTGAACTTGCTTGCTAGGTGAGATGTGCTGTGAGGCACCCTCAGTTACACCAAGATAGAGGAAAAACTTTCTTGTACTAGTGTACTAACTGAGCTTGGTGGATATTCACTCCTTAGTGCACAGGGAGCAGACGTATCGCTGGTTGAGGTTTTCACTTTTGTATGAATGTAGGTAGCAATCTTGTTATTGTAGAAACTTCTATGTAGTTGAAGCAGGCAAAAAGTGAAAAAGTTGTGAAACGGCTTAGAAACGGCTCAGTGGCGTTGGAGCCACTAAGGTGCTGTGCAGAGATTAGCTGGTCAGCTCCATAGCTGTGCTGTGATAGGGTTACCTTTGCAAACACAAGGAGATGATGGACGGAGCACTGAAACTTTTCAGACACTCACCCCCAGTCACAGATCTGGGTTGAATCCATCATCGTACTTTAGTTCACTTCGCCACCCCAGTTCAGACACAGCTATATGCAAATCAGTCCTGACCCTGTGCCTCATGGGAACAGTCCAGCCCGTACTGCCAAGCCATGTCTTCCTTGGACTGGAAACAAGTATCCTGGGACCGGTTTCGGGCTAACAGCCCTCATCAGCCAGGCTTGCTTGAATCCAGTGGCAAAGTGAGCAAGGGACCCACGTCTGGGCATACCCTGCCAACTTAGCCCGAAACCGATCCCAGGATGCTTGTTTCCGGTCCAGGGAAGACATGGCTTGGCAGTTCGGGCTAGACTGTTCCCATGAGGCACAGGGTAAAGACTGATTTGCATATAGCTGTGTCTGAACTGGGGTGGTGAAGTGAGCTAAAGAACGATGATGGATTCAACCCAGATCTGGGACTGGGGGTGAGTGTCTGAAAAGTTTCAGTGCTCCGTCCATCATATCCTTGTGTTTGCTTTGTTTGCCCTAAGTTGGCAGGGTATGCCCAGACGTGGGTCCCTTGCTCACTTTGCCACTGGTTTCAAGCTAGCCTGGCTGATGAGGGCTGTTAGCCCGAAACCGGTCCCAGGATGCTTGTTTCTGGCCCAGGGAAGACATGGCTTGGCAGTTCGGGCTGGACTGTTCCCGTGAGGCACAGGGTCAAGACTGATTTGCATATAGCTGTGTCTGAACTGGGGTGGCGAAGTGAGCTAAAGAACGATGATGGATTCAACCCAGATCTGTGACTGGGGGTGAGTGTCTGAAAAGTTTCAGTGCTCCGTCCATCATCTCCTTGTGTTTGCATAGGGTGACCTTTGACAGAGACGAGCTGGTATTGGTGGATGGAGCATGAGCTTGTGGGTGTGGACAAAGCGAGAGATTGAAGTGAGGAGTGAGCAAGACATTGCTAGAATGGAGAATCCCTTGTCAGAGAAAGAGAAGGATGTACATTTCGAGCAAAAGTTTCCTCTCAAAGGTACTCCAGCTAGGGAGATGGCGGTAGTGGCATATATCCACCTCCAAAGATGGGGAAATCCGATTTCCATTGAGTGGTCCTTTTCACATCCCTCAAATCGAGAATTTGAGGAGAAGAATGTACGATTTAAAACCACAGCCTTGGCTCACGTAGTTTGAGGAAGTAATTTGAATGAAATATCTGCAGTAGGGCTCATTCATGGAGAAGTGCGCAGGATGAGGAGAGGTAGAGAAGGTGGAGAGAGGAAGTAATTGAGACTGTTGGAGCCTACCCCTTGATATAGAGTGAGGAAAAGGAAAAGAAGAGATCAAAGGAAGAAACAGGTATGGATAGTGAGGAGGAGGATGCCTTTATAGACAAACTCCTCAGTGTAAGACCGCCCGTACAATATGACAGCTGCTGATTCGAGTGCCACTGCCCCGGCAGTGGCTGAGATCGAAAAAGCTGAATCTTCTACAGTAGTCAGCGCATCCCCAAGATATACAGAAACTGCCATCCCGTCCTCTGCTCAGATCCCTGCACCCGAACTCTTAGGCACCTTACCTTTGTCAAGTGCTATAATCACTCCTCTGGCCGTAGCACTTGTTGGTACCATCCCGAGCCATCCTATCCCGAGTATACCTCAGAATACATCACCAAGGCCTAGAGGGATGCCGTTAGTGCCACTACACGTAGGAAACTCAGTCAGTCAATTACTTGCACAGATTTATCAGGTAACTCGCCAGGCGCAGGGCAGACCTCACAATGAATAAACCTTGCACAGCTGAAAATGAGTTTGAGGAAATTGTCAAGGGAAATTTGGGGATGGATTATCTAGGAAATTATGGGGAGAATGAATTGCTTTAAATGAGTAGAGAGGCAGCGAGCGTGGCAAGAGAGGCTTATGCAAGGATGAAAAGGGTGGCGGATGAATGTGGAATAGATATCACTCAGCGGAAGAAACTGTGAAAGAATGCAAGGATGGCAATGGGTTAGTAGGAGCTAAGAATGTTAAAATTGAGGGGGTTGAGAACCCATGTGAGGGAATTGATCAGAAACATTAGGGAATGGAGCAGTACTGAGAAATTAAGAAAGCTGTGGTCCAAAAAAGAGAAAGGTTAAGATGAAGCAGAAGAGAGAGGGGTCAATGGAGGATGAAGAAGGAGACATAGAAGGAGTGGCAAAGGAATATCCCCTGCGGAAAGTACAGGAGGAGCTTCGCTACATGTCCTATGGCTGTGATCAGATCTCTTTGATTTCACAAACACCCGTCTGAAGCTTAGAGAAAATCCTGACCAGTGGTACACCCAGATGGAACATATTGTGACCATTTCTAAAGTTTTGTAGGAAGACTTGGGTGTATTATTTGATGTGGCTGTCCCAAAGGATCTGTGGACTAAGTGCGAAAGAGTAGATGATTGGCACACCCAAGAACTGCCTCATATGGCAGGGACGAATACCCCTTCACCCATCATTAACACCAAATACAAGGAGCCCATAAAGCACCTAAAGGCGAAGGTTCCTCAATAGAAGATGAATTGGCCTAAGATTTTCAGGACGTCTCAGGAGCCAAAAGAGTTGGTACATGCTTTCTTTGAGAGATTGATGTAAGTGTATAGGGAGCACAGCAGGATGAACAATCCCCTAGAAAACAACATGGGGAGGCTCATCATGACTTTTGTAAATGGGCTATGTTAGAAATGGGGTTTCTGGTAGCTATGGTATGCACCTAAGCCAGGCAGAACCCACCACTCTAGTCAGGGTAAGAGAGTTACACACCTAAGATAACCCGTGCTCACCCCCTTGGTAGCTTGGCACGAGCAGTCCGGCTTATCCCAGAGGCAATGGTTAAAGCGTTTGTTCAACACACACACACTAGTGACACAAAAAATACACCACAAAAGAGACACTACACAATATTATATAAAAATATGTTCCTGTATTGCATATAACACATAGACCACGTAAACCAATAATCACTCTGCCAACTAGGCAATTGTCAAAACATCACAGTTAGTGCAATAACGTAAAGCTGTATATGTTGCACGTCATGAAAACACCATATCTGCCCATATCAATGGCAGTCCTGAAATAAAACTCTTTATGCTGATTATTTAAGGCAAAAACGACATATATCATAACATCAGGGCATGAAATGTAGCAGTTAGGTTATTGGTAGAAAACACAGGAGTCACCAAACATTATTGTAGTACATAAACACATCGTGCGCAGAAGCTTCTTTGTGTCTGTTACATAGAGTACGGTAATTCTGGCCAACTGTAGAGCACAGGAGCTCTTGCACGTCTACCACAGTTAATCCGGCAACTTCTGTAGTCATCAGAAACCTCGATCAACAAAACAGGGGTCTTCTGTCGAGGACGCTCCTCGCAATTATCACCAATGAGTGCCCCCAAAGGTAGGCCACGAGAATAGGGGGGTGGTCACACGTCGACTGGGAGACCTTTCTAGGTCCCCCCCATACCAAACAATTAAAAAGCCAGATGCCCGCGGACACGAGGCGCAGCTGTCGTTACCAGTACTAAGGGGTCTTGGGTACTCTAATCAGTCCCCTTAGGGCCGGGAAGACAAGGGCAGCTACCACCTACCCCTGGTGCAGCTACAGCAACCCCAGGTGCTCCTGACACCTAGGACATGGTTCAAGGACATAGGAGCCGTGTCACACTTCCGGAAACCATGCCAATGGGTATCTCCCCAGTAGAGCAGGCAGTACAGCGTCAGCTTCTCTGTAGGAGATGTGGCGTCTTCGGTTGGGCCTTCAGGCACGCCCATCATCCGACGTTGATGTGGCTCCTCCACTTCACTCTCGCCCCCCTTTCTTCTGGGATTTCCCTCACGTTAGCAGCAGCTCTCTCCCAATGGAAAGGCGGTGGCGGGGAACCAAGGAGTGAAAAGTGAGTGCTCGCAATAAACGATAGAACCGGGCCTTGCAGTGTTGGTGCAGGGTCAATCATGAGGGGCACGCTGATCCCTGGAAGTGCAGATTGCACCGTTCACCACGTGGTAAGTTTCAAGAGCCTGAAAACAGCAAGGTTGAAGTGCTCAGCATACTGAGTGTCAGGGACACGAACCAAAGAATATAGCGCTCACCACGCGCTTCTCTTTCAAGCAAGATCAAATTCAAAGTGAAGCGCTAATGGCAGGGACAAGGGGCATAAACTAGCACTCCTTGCAGAACACTCGGGGCCCAAGCAGGGTGCAGGCAGCAGGCCAGCACACTGGTTTCCTCAGTAAAGTGGCAATCTCTCTAGCAGCCAAGCTGGTCAGCACAACAAAGCAAAGTCCAAGTGGTGGTCTTGCTGGCAGCACAGCACTCCTCTTGTGCAGTATGTGGAGCCAGCTGTGTCTGGTTACAAGTCCCATGCAGTGTCCAAAATCATGGGATCAGAGCCTGTGTACTTACACTCAAAATGTCTTTGATGTAGAGGTAACTCGTTTATAAGTGCACAACACCCCATTCAATCTCAGCTCTGGCTCCATACATCAGTAGGGGGTAAACAAGCCATTTGTGTGAGGCCAGGGCCCAGCCTTTACAAATGTAAGTGTGCCCCACCTCCCTCTCTCCCAGCCCAGGAAGACCATTCAGTATGCAGATGGACACAGACACTTCTCCTGTCCCACCCCAGCATTTCCCGTGTTGTGGCTGCCCGGAAAGTTTGCACAAACCCAGCTATCACTATACCTTAGATGCGGATTTGTGTCAGGCTGCAAATCACAAAGAGTCATAAGCACATAGAAATCTCCACTTTCTAAAAGTGGCATTTCTAAAATCATAACGAAAAATTCACCTTCACCAATTAGCAGGATTCATCACCACTATTCCAAACATACCAAACGTGGCAACGCTACTCCTTCCAGATCAGTAATTACAACTGAAAAACATATCAGGGAATTCCCAGTGCATACCTATTAGAGGAGCAGCACTCACAGCAGTGAGAAACCAAATAGGCTGTGTGTCACTACCAGGACATGCCACACAATACAGACACATGTCCTCCCCTGTTACCTGCATGGCACCCTGCCATTAGGGCTACTAGGGCCTACCTAAGGGGTGACCTATATGTAGTAAAATGGTAGTTCCAGACTTAGCAAGTAACTTTAAATGTCAAGTCACTGTGGCAGTAAACTGCGCACGCAGGCCCTGCAGTGGCAGGCCTGAGACAGGTTTGAAAGGCTACCTAAGTGGGTGGCGCAAGCAGCACTGAAGGCTAACTAGTAGCATTTAATTTGCAGGCCTTGGGAATATGGGATACAACTGTACTTACAGATAAATTAAATATGCCAAACATGTGTAGCCCAATCGTACCATGTTTAAAGGAGAGAGCACATGCACTTTAGCACTGAATAGCAGTGATAAAGTGCCCAAAGTCTTAAAGCCAACAAAAACAGGTCAGAAGAAATACAGGAGGAACGCAAAAGGTTTGGGGATAACCCTGCAAAATGGGCTATGTCCAACCGGCTAAAACAAGAGATTAGCAACCAAATCACACAAGGAGTCCTTTGCTGGCTGAAGAAATCTGTTGATGAGATATTACAATACGCAAAATGTTGCAGCAACATGCTGGAAGCAAAACGAAAGGGGCTTAAGGAAAAGTACATGATAGCCCAAACACAATTAGCCCACAATGGAGATGTTAAGGGACTTAAAGTTCCATTCCAAGGACCTGAACTAGAACTCAGCTTTGGGAAGATGATTCAGGGAGTTTCCTTGAACTACAGTGGGAAAATACTGGGCATGGGGAGAGGTCAAGGTAATGTGGCAGGGACCACTATAAGTGCTCTAAAGAAAGTTACCTAATGTCACATTTGTAACAGAGTAGGGCATTGGAAGCAGGAGCGCCGTTATAACCCAGACTGGATTGTGGCAGAGGTTCAAGGAGTGAGTCCAGTAGGCAGGGAGAGCTTCCCCCAGTACCAAGAGCCCTTACGGCAGCTTCAAAGTCACTGAAACCGAGTTATTGCCAAGTTCTTTAAACCAAACGCTGACACAGGGAAGTATTCCCCATCTCCAACTGAGCCACAGAGTACCCCAGAATCCGATTATGACAAGACGGCCCAGTTCACATGATGCTCGAGACTTCTATAGATTTCAATCAGGGCCAATGAAGGCGCATGAGGGGGGAGGAGTGCATACTTGGCACAGTCCAGGAAGTGGATCAGAGTGGACAATACGTTGTCGGAGAGGTTAACGGACATTCCATATCTTTCCCAATAGACACAGGCACCACTCGTTGAATGGTTAGAACAGTTGAGGTCCCTAATGTACCCCTCTTGGGAAAAGAAGCTCAATTTGTAGGCATCACAAACCAACAGTGCACCAATCAAATCACTGCCCTGTACCAGTAAAAATAGGAGACACGTGAGAGCAGCATCAGTTTGTGATATGTGACTCTAGCCCTGTAAACCTGCTAGGACGAGATTTTCTCTGTAAACTCAACTCCTTCATCTATTGCACACAGGATGGGCACAGAATTGAAACATAGACAGCTGATACCGAGTTTAAGTTGCAGTCCCCAGAACCTGTTGTCATGTTACATCCAGTTATTACCACAGAGGACTTGCCAGTGGATTTGAAAGAGACTGTCTTGTGGTTTGTGGCTTCCCGGCCCTGGCCTGCCTCGCTAAGTTGTCTTGGGCCTGGCTGCCAAAATTCTTTCCTTTGCACACGTTACTCTGGGCCGTTGTTCTATCGCCCTCTGCTCTTGCCAAGTTCTTCTTGCACTGTCTGCATTTTCTATCTTTCACCTTTTCTCCTGTTCACTTTGGGCTCAGA
The DNA here is from genome assembly GCA_963921515.1 of Calotriton arnoldi. Lineage (NCBI taxonomy): Eukaryota > Metazoa > Chordata > Amphibia > Caudata > Salamandridae > Calotriton > Calotriton arnoldi. The sequence continues at coordinate 1,178,946 of CAWUFW010004496.1, forward strand.
CTGCACAACATGTACAAGGTCGAATAACAACGTTTCCTTGTCTTGCTGATTTGGCCAGTCCCTCACACCTAGACATAACACTAGGTACAGCTGCCATGGAAAACTTAGTGTGCTTTTAATATTGCGGTTAGTCCGCTCTAGACACAGTTGGAGAAAACCTTTCCAGGGAGAAGAGCTGTGATTGTCTGCTGATGTAGTTTTGCATCTAGAGACTGAGGTATGGGGGTTCGCTAGTCAAAGCCCAGAGGTCTTCTATTTTTATAATAAACTAGCTTACAGCACGGGGAGGGTGGTAATGTTAGTTAGACATATATCCACTGCTTTATGAGATGCTTTCCCGTTTGTATTCTATGGAGTTGTAACCATGCTGATTATATTATTCATATGCATTATGATAATAGTACTGACACGTGTACTGTATCTTAGAGCACGTAAGTTGAAATAAACATTTTGAACTATACAGTGTCTCTTATTACGCACGTTGTGGACAGGTACGAGTGTGACGAAAGAGTGTTCTTGCCTCTGCGAGTCCTGAGAGAGAGATACCGTGTTCTGGGTTGTCTAATCATTGGTACATTGGTGCTAATGGGACGCTAAGGCTAGTTGGGTTGGGGTTTTGGGTGCTAAGGTCTATGGTTGACTCACCACTATATTCCGAAGTCCTATTATCCTGTGCATAGCTCTGTATGTGCAGAAACCCTATGACATGGCGCGACCAACGAGTGGGGCCGCTTATCTGCGAGACGCTTGAGTAGTACTTGTGCTTGTCCACAACCCCCTCACATACGTTTCCGGAAGCGTGTGTGACGGTGATACCTCCTATATTGACGTTTTTGTAGGTTCTTTCAAGCTTGAAGTTGTTAAAAAAGGTTTCTTGATTAAACCCTAGTTGAGCTGCCTCCTGTTAGATTGTCGACAAATTCTAGCCGTATATGGCTACTCAAATTGCGGCACATAGCCGCGGAGCACTCCGAACACACTTACGGGTGTATGGAGTGCCAGATACTGGAGTTGACCTGATCTTTGTGGTACAAGCCGATCCGGCTTTCCACTTCGAGGTGTTCTACTCATGGATCACTTTTCCTGCAGTGGATGGGACTGACAATTTGTTCCATGAATATACAGCCACTGCAGTTCCTAATAACTATATACCTTATTCTTGTCTTGAGGTACCGCTCACGGCGTGGCAACACCGTGTTTGGTTTGATGGCGCCCTCCCCCAACCGACTACCACGGTTCGTTTAGGCCCCTTGTCTATTGATGGGGCCACTTGGCCTGTTTTGGCCGGGTACACCTCGCATCCGCGATATATGACCATACCAGTCGCGGAACTGCGGAACATGTATTCGGCTTTGGTGCGAGTGCATCGAGCCCTAGTGCAATATGTTACAGGCAACATCCAGGGAGCCCCTCCTGGAGTTGGAGGCCATCCAACTGGTGCAGCCGGAGTTACCATAAGTCCTGTAATGGTGAACTCAGTGATGGGCAAACGTCCACAAAATAAGGACGACTTTCCTTATTGGCTTGCAGAAAAATTTGACCAGTTGGAGGCAGTTTTTCCACACACAACCCCAGTGGATAAACACCGTATTTTAACGATTAGTTTGCCAAAAGACTTAATTCCAGAGTTAACAGCATGTGACAACTGGGGTAAGGTATTCGCAGCAGTATATTCTAAATGTTTTGGTACTCCTTCCATGACGGTTCTTCCCTCCGTAATTAAAAAAGTACAGGACGAACATGGCCCTGACGCGGCTGTGGAATTAGGGATGAGACTGGTGGGAGTGTTTGAAGTAGTAGCTGAGCTGATCCTTGCGAATGTCAAGGGCGATGCAGTGAACTTTCAAGTAGCGAACGCTTTGGCTCTGGTCCCAGAATTGGACAGGCCTCGCGAATTACCGAAAATTATTACCCAGGCTTACAAAACTATTGGTAGGAATAGCCTGGGCAACAAGCCTTTTGCAAAACAGCAAACACAATCGCAACAACAACAACAAACCAAATCTCAATCTGAGAAAGATGAGAAACCAGTCTTCACTAAAAAGAGCTGGAGGCTGAAAAAACAGGGTAAGCAACAAAAGAAGCCGGGGTCGAGAGGCGCATCCCCGGTTTCTGTTTCTTCTGAACGCACTTATGATTTACGCGATAGAGCGAGAATTAAATCACCGGATAGGTTTCAGATCCCTGATGCGCGTTCTCCTCGTTCTTCACAGGCACAGACTTCATCACAGGCCGGTGGAGGAGACCGCCAGGATAGAGGAAGGGACCGAGAGGCTCCCCAGGGACGAGACCAACCTCGACAACAAGTCAGAGGAAAAGCAGAAGACTTTCAACGTTTTCGACCACAATTTCAGAAGAAGAAAGTTGCCGCTGTAACAGCGAAATATGCCACAGACGGTGAGAACGAGGCTCCTGAATTGGACGTGGGCAGTAACCCTCCTAGACAGCGCCGCGGAAGTTACCGTAGTGCGGGAGGCGCTACGTCCTCATATGGAGGCGACAGCAACTGAAACATTCATTACTGTCGAGACAGCTGACACCAGAGTGGCACCCCCTGATAGACTTTTTAATATTGTTATTCAAATCGAAGGTGATATGCAGCGTATAATTAAAGGGATTTTTTGGGAAAATCTAACCTCTTCATATGACATTTTGTTAGCAGAGGTGGATTGGCCACCCCCCTTCGTTCTTGCTGCGAGTAAGGGGGAGGAGGTAATCCTTCCGAGCTTTTCTCGACATGTCCCAAAGGACAAAGCGGAGGCTCTGGCAGCTGAGTGGGCTGTGTCACTAGCTCCTGCGTTATACCGCAACCACGTGGGTTGGGACGAAGATTCTCCCCCCCATGAAATACCTTTGCGGTCACTACCGCAGCCACAACCCCAATATCCCATAAAACGTGAAGCCAAAGGCCCCGTTTCCGAAATTCTGACTCAGTTGGAATATCAGGGAGTAATTGAACCCTGTGTATCACCTATGAACAATCCCCTTTTCGCGGTTTCTAAACCCGATGGATCGTACCGCTTAGTTTTGGATTACCGGCATTTGAACTCTCATTGTCGGACCTTTGCGGTGCAAAACACCCATAGTTCTGCGCTTGTAGACAGTCTTGTTCGTAAAAAATACAAAACGACCCTTGACCTTTCAAATGGATTCTACACGCACAACTTAGCCCCGGAGAGTGGCCAATGGAGCGCTTTTACTTCCGGTGGTAAAATGTTCAAATTCAGGCGTCTTCCTATGGGCTACAAGAATAGTCCAGGCGTATTCGCCGCTCGTGTTGTCTCTTTGTTAGACGGCATCGATCCAGACGCCTGTTCGTACGTAGATGACATTTATCTGACGGATGACGAATTGTTTCCGCATCTAACCCGAGTCGACCGCATTATTCTTGAATTTGCGGTTCAAGGTTACAAAATTAACTTTGCCAAATCTCATATTGCTGAATTTACCGTTTTGTTCTTGGGCTATGAGCTCAACAATGAAGGTAAAGGCTTAGCCCCCCATTTTCTGGAGAAATATGCACTTCTGTGCCCTCCTACTAATCTGAAGAAACTTCAGTCATTGCTGGGTTTTTTGAACTTCGGACGTACATACATTCCCGAATACGCCCAGCGTATCAAGCCACTGTATGCCTTGATACAACCTACCTTTTCGAAGTCTTGCTGGCTTCCGGAGCATACCTCCATTCTACAGTCTTTACAGACTGACCTTCTTGAGTCTAAATATCTTTTGACACGTGATAACCACACAAACCTGGTGATTAGAATCATTCCAGGGGCAGTGGGTTTCACGTACTTAACCTTTAATGAAGGTGATACAGTACCCATCGCATACAAGTCACATCTGTACACCTCCGCAGAAATGCGGTTTTCATCTGTGGAAAAAGTTCTGACAGCAGTGCAAATGGCGATTCTAAAGGAGCGCGCACTGGCACAGGGAAAACGCATTCTGGTGGTAACACCATATCCTGCTCTAGAGGCAGTGACCAAAGCAAGTGTACCGAACTCTAAAGCTTTGCACCCCCGTTGGATACAATGGGCAACCTCGTTGACGTCTCCGGATGTCACTTTCATATTCGATTCTTCTCTTCAGACTCAGGAGTTCTTACAGTATGAATTTGTTCATCCTCCTCCTCTGTCTTTATTGCCGCTTGAGGATTACGACTGTGTGATCTACACCGATGGTTCGGCACAACCGGCCACGGGTTCCAAGCATGCTTATTCAGCCGCATGTGCTATTGTTGCAGGTACGTTTGTGAACGGAAAGTTCAAATCCACTGTGGTGCACACTCAGACACTCGGGGACAGTACCGCACAATTGGCCGAGTTACGTGCATTGGTGCTTGCGCTTGAGTTCGTCAATCCTGATGTGACCACTTTAATTGTGTGCGATTCTTACTACTGTGTTCAATCATACAATGACAATCTGTTCTTTTGGTCGCAAAACGACTATAGAGACGCTAAAGGCAACACAATCAAGCATAAAATGCTTTGGGTTCGAGTGGCAGAATTACTACAACGTCTGCCGCTCACACAGGTGGTTCACACCCTAGGCCATCAGCGGGTGGGCGCACACGCTGTTGGTAACAGTCTGGCAGATGAAGCTGCCAGATCAGCAGTAGTCACGTGTTCAGTAGCAGCAGTTACTAGATCCATGTCTAAAATAGACACTGATATCTTGGCAGCTATTGCTGCAACAAAGGAAGGAACGAATTACCCTAGGGGTTTCCCTTCCAAATATTCTTACCAGTTAGGTCCCGATCAGGCTCCTTATGTAACAATACCTGACCTTGGTGATCGGCTGATCCCCAACGCGGACCGCAGACTTTCCTTGATAACGGCAGCACACGAAGGCATGGCTTCGGCTCATGCTGGTGTGTCTGCGACAGTTTCCATTTTGCAGCAGCGTTACTGGTGGCGTGGTTTATATAAAGACACCCGTACTTATGTGCTTTCCTGTGATGTTTGTCAACAGATTAATCCTTCCACAGTGACACGACCACCACAGACCTCGCTCGGAATTTCAAACAGACCCTTTGGGTGTGTTTACTTGGATCACTGCGGTCCATTTTCTTCGGACACTGCCTATAAATATATCTTAGTGGCAGTGGACTCGTGCACACGGTTCATCTGGGTCTGGCCACAACGGAGTGCTGACGCTCGAAATCTCATCAGGGATTTGCGTGTCTTTGTGGGAATTTTCGCATGCGGCACCTTCCATTCTGACCAAGGTCCGGCGTTTGCCTCTAAAGCTTACAAGGACGCAATGGGTTCCTTGGGGGTGCGGGTGAAATTTTCGTCTCCGTATAGGCCTGAGGGCAACTCTATCGTTGAACGAATGAACCGTGACTTAAAGCAATCCTTGACAGCTAGAGTTATAGGTACTGGCAGGAACTGGCTGGCCCACTTGTATACCGTTCAGCGTGCACTCAATAATCTCCCTAGAAGACCTCTGGGTGGGCGGACCCCTTACGAAATGCTCTTTGGCATACGAATGTTTGTGCCTGACCTTGATGGTCTAGACATGGCGGCGCAATCCGCCAAGTTTGATGTAGATAACCATTCTACTATGTTACAGGACTTACAAGAAGCCCGAGACAAACTTGCAATTGCACATTTGCCTTCAGCCACAGACCCTGCTCTGCAGATTCCGGTTGCCGGCTGGCTTCCGAAGATTGGCGACCTGGTTCGAGAGAAGGTGGAGAACAAAAAGAATTTGGCCCCTCTTTTCGTGCACCGGTTCCAGTCCTGGGCTTGAAGGGAACACGTACAGTCATCTTACCACCGCTTCCTGGTCGCAAGGAGAACAGATACATCTCAGTGGAAAATGTCAAGCTACAACATCTGGCCGATCCTGAATAGTGTCACACCAGCGGTCTCTTGTCCTGCTATTTATCGGACATGTGTTCGAGGCACTCCTGCCCGAACGGTCACTGATGTTACTATGGAGATGGTTGATTTGCCTGAAAATATATTCGAACCCCCTGTCTCCCCCTGCATCGACGAGGACGAGTATTCCTATCCCGCCACAGAGTCGGTGGCACACTAACCAACAACGCCACTGAGCCCGACACGTTATTCCTTTGACTCGGATTCCAACTCATCAACGGTCCCGTCCAAGTTCAGTCTTTTTGTATCCTGGTTTAGAGACAATTTTTTGATTCCACCCTGGACATACATCTGGATGGTGCTTTTCTTGATTTTTTTGTTCATGTCCATTGGCTTTGTCACAGTGTTTTTTCTACTTATCAATGGTCACTATTTACCTGAACGCTCTGCTGTGAACAGTGTTACTGGAACTTTGGCTCCACATTCCTCCTCTCACATCATGAAGCGTGACCACACATTTGTGAACATTTCAGCGTTTCCAGTTGCTGATGGCATCGTATGGGATGCGGTAAACTTTCAAATCCATGGTCCGATAGAAATTATTAATGTACCAAATGTCCTTCGAGTTTCGATGGGTGATGTAGTAAAAGTAATATTCATTCTGACGATTGGGATGTGCATGCCGTTGAAGCATTATTTGCTGATTTAAAATATTATGCTTCTTTTAATGCCGAGGATTTGTATATGAATTCTGCAAATTATGCCGATTTGTACTGCTACCAGCATTGGGGCAACCATTTTCTCCATAAACCGAGTGCACTACGTAGCCCTGTTACCTATACCCAATGGGAACATTGCCCAAACCCCAAACCAGGTAGCTCCCAGACCCTTAGAAATAAATTTACCTATTTCACTGATTTCAATCGATCAAACCCTAGGTCCTATTATTTTAAACTGAATGCCCCAGCAACTCAGAAAATCATGTTGACCCACACAAAATTACTTTATTCTGGCTCCTTTTTGAAAGCCTTGGCTGTGGGTGGTTATGAGTACTGGAAGGACACTGTAGATTTGAAATCAATCTGGGGCTCAAAGCCATGGCAGGTGCAGGGCACAGAGGCTTTGCACCGGGCTTGCCTTATCCCAGCCCAAATTATGTTTCTGAACGTTTCCATCTATCAGACTACATGTTGGGGTTTGGCTACTACTAAACAATTAAACGCGCCTTCCCTACCATCCCTGTCAAGCGCTCCCAATGATAGTTTGCGTTTTAATATGTCCCTTGCAACTTTGCAGGCCATGTTACAGGACAATTCATTTAATGTTTCTACACTTGTACAGTCACCCTGGTTGGTATGGCCCATATCGTCTAATGCATGCCAACATCGTTTTCACGGCTCAGTTCCTGGATACAAACAGGACAGGCCTGATCCGAGGTTTTCTGATTCCTGTACTGTCACCACATATTCTGTTGGTAAATTATGCAAACAGTGGTTGCAGCATTCGTCCCTAGACTCTGTAAACCAGCATTTATCCCTCCTTACAGGCAACATTGATCTGTCCGACTTTGTTTTGGGGCCTCATGGTCCACGACCGAAGAGGTTCATTTATGAAGCGTATAATGAACTCTGGAAGCTATCACAAATGGAAGCTGCATCCCGTCTTCGGGAAATAGACCAAGCAAATTTGGAAAAGGTGCTTGCTGTTGTTGACAATAGTATTAATACCCTGTCTTCCCGCATTTATACTTTAGAGAATATTGTGTCCTCTGTTGTTGATATTGTACAAGATGATGTTTCTATATTATACCATGGTCAGAATCAATTGCGTTCAGTAATGCAGTTTGCGTGGACTTTGCAAACCCTTAAGTTAGGTAAAGTTCCTTGGAATTTCTTGAACACCACCGCCCTATTTCTGCCTTTTAATTTGACTGAAAAACAGCAGTTCATGTCCATGAAAGATGCATCGTACACTTTGTTACATATTGAAAAAGTGCATCCTTTACCATTCTCTGTAGCTGAACTAGATTCTGCTGTGTGGTTAGTTCATGGGGTTATCGTTTTACCTTTTTCCTTGTTTGAATTTAGCTCATGCATGAAGCATTATCCTGTGGGCCGTTTCCAGCCTTTGGGAAGTGCCTTCCTGCATGAACTCTGGTCCTTGCCTTTCATGTATAAATGCCTTAGAGACGGCAAGGAAGTTTTTCTCACGGGGGAGTCTTGTGATTCAACTGTAGGTCATGCACTTATTTGTAAACATATTAAGCTGCACGGAGCTTGTAGCGTTTCCGTTCCAAATCTTGCATGTGTGCTAAAAGGTATTCCTGCTCCTGCTATTTCTCCCACCTTTACTTTGCTTACCAATGGTAGCTATTTGCTTTTAAATAACGAAGACTGTTGTGGCTTACAAGCCGGCATTCCGTATATTGTCACGGTTTCGCACAGAGTTGTCTGCTGCAAGAATGTGCTTTTTCCTCCCCCTCACGACATCGTTGATAATTCTATTTGGCCTTCCATTCCAACCATGGAGGCAGATTTCAATAAGTTGAGCAGAATAAAGGCCCTATTATTGAATGAGGAGGTTATGCTCACATCCGCCCGGGAGACCTTCATTCTCCAGGTGGCGAGTACCCACAGTGAAATACAGGCCCTTTTGAACACTGACCTCCCCCAACATTTTGGGGAGTTGATTCATCGTATTTTTAACGCATCAAACACTGAGGGTCTGGTGCACTTTTTTAAAGTTGTGGGGTCCGGCCTGGTGTCCACCTTCCAAACTATTTTCGGTGTGATACCAGCGTTCATTCATTCTATTTTCTCCAGCGTCTTTGGTGGATTCCCCTTGATCCTCGCCTTGGCGGCTGGTGTCTTGCTGTTGGTCTGTTTTCTACGCAATGGCTGCTCCTCGATGGGCCCTTTTCGATCCCGAACGCCTCCAGCTGCTCCGTGAGCGACTCCTGGACAGTTTTGGTGTTCTGTCATTGGCGACCATCAGTGTGTCATATACCCTTTCATTTCGCTTTGCGTATTTCACTTGCGTGCAACCTGTGATGTCTTGCATCCGCTGTCCTTTCACCTGGACCATGGATTATTGCCTCTCCAATTCGTCGTTGTCTGTTCCGGATTTTGTTCGGTTGGTGGGTCCCTTAGAGGCCCACGAACAGGACTGTTCCGTTACTGGCTGTATGACGCGTGCGGCTGCACTTGGGATTTTGGCACAATGGGATATCTGGGCGGCTGCTCAGGATCTCCTACAACAGAGCTATATTGAATATCACACAAGCTGTCCCGCCTTGCTTTTGGATGCTCCGTCCTCTGAGGAACATTCCTGCTCGTTTGATCTGATGGACTGGATGGCGTCTATGTTTTCAGACACTTCCAATGATGTCCTCCTGGATGCTATAGCATTTTTCTGCTCTTACACGCTCCTGGATTGAACGACCTGCCTTGCTGGCTCTCACTTGTCCTTGGACACTTTTGTTTTTTGTCCCTCTCCCTTATTGGGACTGCATAGCTTACAGACATGTTTGTTCTGCTCGGCCCATTTGATCTCTGTCTTTGTCCTTTGTCTTGGCTGATGGACTGTCCAGGGGAGGGTGTCTTGTGGTTTGTGGCTTCCCGGCCCTGGCCTGCCTCGCTAAGTTGTCTTGGGCCTGGCTGCCATAATTCTTTCCTTTGCACACGTTACTCTGGGCCGTTGTTCTATCGCCCTCTGCTCTTGCCAAGTTCTTCTTGCACTGTCTGCATTTTCTATCTTTCACCTTTTCTCCTGTTCACTTTGGGCTCAGACTGCACAACATGTACTAGGTCGAATAACAACGTTTCCTTGTCTTGCTGATTTGGCCAGTCCCTCACACCTAGACATAACACTAGGTACAGCTGCCATGGAAAACTTACTGTGCTTTTAATATTGCGGTTAGTCCGCTCTAGACACAGTTGGAGAAAACCTTTCCAGGGAGAAGAGCTGTGATTGTCTGCTGATGTAGTTTTGCATCTAGAGACTGAGGTATGGGGGTTCGCTAGTCAAAGCCCAGAGGTCTTCTATTTTTATAATAAACTAGCTTACAGCACGGGGAGGGTGGTAATGTTAGTTAGACATATATCCACTGCTTTATGAGATGCTTTCCCCGTTTGTATTCTATGGAGTTGTAACCATGCTGATTATATTATTCATATGCATTATGATAATAGTACTGACACGTGTACTGTATCTTAGAGCACGTAAGTTGAAATAAACATTTTGAACTATACAGTGTCTCTTATTACGCACGTTGTGGACAGGTACGAGTGTGACAAAAGAGTGTTCTTGCCTCTGCGAGTCCTGAGAGAGAGATACCGTGTTCTGGGTTGTCTAATCATTGGTACATTGGTGCTAATGGGACGCTAAGGCTAGTTGGGTTGGGGTTTTGGGTGCTAAGGTCTATGGTTGGCTCACCACTATATTCCGAGGTCCTATTATCCTGTGCATAGCTCTGTATGTGCAGAAACCCTATGACAAGACAGTTAATGAGGAAATCTCTGACTTTACAGGAAGAGAGATTGGGTTAAGTAAAGGTGTCAAAACCCTTAAGATCACCCTTACACTAGTCTTTTACTCAGACTCGCCCATATAAAATGACCCCAGAAGCTATTGCAGGGATCACCCCTGTCATTAAGAGCATGCTAGAACAAGACATCTTGAAAGAAGTTATTAGAAGTCTATGTAACTCCCCAATCATAGCCTTTCCAAAACCAAACAAAAAGTGTAGGATCATAAAAAACCTCCGAAAGATCAACCAAACTGCCATTCCATGCTTTCCTATGGTACCGAACTCTGCTGTGATCCTATTCCAAATTCCTCCAGAGGCTGAGTGGTTCACAGTCATTGACCTTTGTCAAGCCTTCTTCTCGGTCCTGTTACCAGTGAGACAGTTTCTTTTCGCATTTTGTTCCAAGAGAAGTTCCTCGTGTGGTGTCAGGCCCCTCAAGGATATACTGAAAGTCCATCCTGTGCCAATCAGATACTTCAGTCACCATGTAGTTCAACATTAATCCAATATATCGAAGATCTCCTGATTGCTTCGATGACTAAGGAAGCTTGCAAGCAGGACACAATTGCCTTGCTCAACCACTTGGCCGAGAACAGGCATACGGTCTCATCTGAGAAATTACTGTCAAAGAGAAGTCATGGACTTGGGACATCAGATAGAAAATGGAGTAAGGAGAGTATACCATGAGCGCATAGAGAATGCCCTTAAGAGGAACCCCATCCCACCTTGTTGATCACCCAGCTTATTTGCAGGCCTTACTTATGCACCCCGGCACTTTATACATATTGGCTACCTCGTATTGCTTAGGTTATGGGTGGGTCGCAAGAGGCGCACCATAGAACAGCAATGTCAAAGTTCCCAATTCTGCCTGGCTGAGGTCCTGACCATATTTTAGGGGGCATGCACAGAGCACTTTATGCGCAGGAGTCTTGATCGGACAGTAACATGGTCAGATCCATTTGCAGTGGCATTACCTAATAATGTATGTTATCCCATAGTTAGGGGTAATGAGTCTTGCACCCTGCAGCAATATAAGTTATGGTAGGGAAACATTTAGCGTTCCAGGCCCCCCTGGTTTTATGATTAGGGGTGGTCTTTTAATGTGATATTTATCCTTTTTACTTCATGTAGCGGTATAAGGTAAAGAGTAGAAATGTGTAGCGTACTAGGCTCCCCGGCCTTATGATTAGGGTTGTTTTTTTAATGCGATGTTAATCTTTTTATATTACACATATCCTCTTTTTTTATTTAAAGTATTGAAGGAATGTTGAATGTATGTTTATTTGTTTTATTGACTAATAAACTATTACTTCACTAACTCAAGAGGAAGTTCCCAACCATCCAGAGAGAGGTGAGGAAGTTTTTGGGCATGGGTGCTCCTGCCGATAGTGGATCCTGAACTTTTCCTTTACGGTGAAGCCTTTGATAAGGCTGATGCATACTGATGTCAGTTATCCGGTACCAAAGGATGACAAAAGCATGGACGCCTTCCAGAAGCTCACAAGACTGCTTTGTAGCACACCTGCTCTTGGAATGCCAGACTGTACGAAAGCATTTGTGCTCTTTTGTCATGAAAGAGATGGGTGTGCTTTGTCTGTACTAACATAAGCCCATGGGGAGACTAAGCATCCCATCGGTTACTTCTCAGCTATGCTTAACTCGGTGGCAATAGCATTGCCTGGTTGTCTCAAAGCAATTTCAGCGGTGACCTTAGCATTCAGCAAACTGAGGGGATAGTGATAGGTAACCCCATAATTGTAATGGTTCCCAATTCCATAGAAATCCTCATGACCCATACCAGAACCCAAAATCTGACAAAAAGCCGCCTAACCCGCTTTGATAGAATCATTTTGGCAGCAGAAAATGTTGCCATTCGGAGATGTAACACACTTAACCCTGCTTCTCTGTTGCCAACTCCAGAGATAGATGATAAGGGCAAATTCGACCAGAACTGTTTCAGTGTTACCGAGTTGTGCACAAAACCAAGACTCAACATACTGGATGATCCTTCCTACGAGCCTGACCACATCCTTTTTCTTGATGGGTCTTGTCTGAGGGAATGACGCAGCATTTTACGATACGCTTATGCTGTGTGCATACTGAGCGGAGTTGTGAAAGCATCTTAGTTGTGCCATGTAACGTCTGCACAAGTGGCTGAACTGATTGCCCTTACTGAGCCTGCTATACTGCACACGACCTGCGAGTCACTACACTGACAGCGAGTTTGGGTTTGGAGTTGTGCACAATTTTGACCAGTTATGGTCACAACGAGGATTTCTGACCTCACCTGGCACCCCCATTTGGAATGGGCTGTACATTTCAAATTTGTTAGATGCTCTGCAAACACCAATGGAAATTGTTGTGGTGAAGTGCCCTGCCCACAAGAGCGACAATGATTTGTCACCAGAGACAACCGTTAGGCAGATAAAATTACCCAATACTGTGGTCTTAAGTCCAGCATGTTGCATTTGGATGAACCATGTAATGCAGAGAGTGAGACTGTATCCAACATGTTATTAAATACTGTACACACCTTCAGTGAGGTAACAGAACTGCAACATACTGCACCATAGTTAGAGAAAGCCAAATGGGAAAGAATGGGATGTGTGAAGTATGCCAGTGACATTTGATTCCATCCTACCAGCAATGTCGCGACACAGTCATGGTCCAACTCATGTGGACAGAGATGGAATGGTATCTACTTTTCAGCCATACTGGTACAATAGGATAGGATAGGATAGGACAGGATAGGATAATATTTGTAGAGCGCGCTTATACCCGAAGGTGTCAAGGCGCTGGGCAGACGAAGGAGGAGAGAAACGCACTTGCAGCCATCTAAGATGAAAATAGCATGTTTTCAAAAGTTTTTTAAAGATCGGTAAAGAGTCCGCATTGGAAATAAAGGTGAGCAAGGAATTCCAAAGCTTGGTGGCTGCTATAGAAAAGGAGCGGCCGCCCCATCTGGACCTGCGAAATCTAGGAGACCCCAGTTTTTTCTGTGTGGAGCATATCAAGGTCATCCCAGGAGTATACCATTGAAACAGGGTTATCAAATGTGGCGAACCTTTACTGTGAATGGCGTTATATACCATGCTCAAAACCTAAAAGGAGATGCGCTTCCCGATGGTGAGCCAGTGCAAGGCACGAATCCCCTTCCTGGCTGACTGATGCTTCGGAATGTTAAGAATCAGCCTTGCCGCTGCGTTCTGTACCACCTGAAGCTTGTTAAGGGACAACGCATTGATGTTAAGGTACAGAGCGTTACAGTAGTCCAGCCGAGAGGTGACTAGTGCAATGATGGTAGACCGATGCAATTCGGACGGAATAGACGGCAAAAGCTTTCTTAGATTTCTTAGAATGTAGAAACAAGAACTAACTGTGCGGTTGACCTGAGCATCAAAGGTTAGACCATCGTCAAAAATGACTCCCATATTTTTTGCTGTGCTAACCAGGACAGGAAGGCAACCACAGTCTGCAGGCCACGAGGCATTTGACCAGATGGAGTTCTGTGAGCCAAATACCAGCACCTCGGTCTTGTCTGCATTGATCTTCAGTGAGTTGCCCTTCATCCAGCAAATAATACTGGACATACACTGATTGAACTTCTCTGCGACCAAGTTGCAAATCATTTGAGATAGAGACAATGATTTGCGTATCGTCCGCATAGGAGAGCACCTGAAATCTGTACAACCGCACCAGCTCAGCCAGAGGGGTCACATAGAGGTTAAAGAGAGTGGGGCTCAATGACGATCCCTGACGGACCCCACAGGGAAGGCCAAAGGCCTTTGCTCTAAAGCCTCCACAGCTAACGATGTGAGTTCTGCCTGACATAAAAGAATGGACAAGCTGCAGGGCCTTTCCTGAGACTCCCACTTCCCGCAGACGCTGAACCATGCGCACTGGGGAGACGGTGTCAAAAGCCGGCGATAGGTCGAGCATTATCAACACCGCCGATCCACCCTGATCAACCTGCGTGCGAATACAGTCAGTGGCCGCAATAAGGGCAGACTCAGTGCTGTGACCGGCGCGGAACCCGTTCTGACAGAGATCAAATATCCCCTGGGATTCAACGTATTTCATCAGTTTAATAATGATGAGTTTCTCCAGGATTTTAGCAGGGGCAGGGAGAAGAGAGACTGGTCGAAATATTTTCAAATCTAGGGGGTCAGCATTAGGTTTTTTGAGAACCGGTGAGACAATTGCTTCCTTTTAGGTGACCGGGTAACTACCAGATAGAAGTACACCGTGCACAGGAAATTTGCTACTAATTCAGGAGCCAGTTTAAGTATGGAGGGCATACAGGGGTCCGAAGGAGCGCCGGATTTTAGGCCCAGCAAAAATGTGTTTGTTTGCTGAACTGGGATTTGAGGGAAAGTGGTAAGGGCATTCTTCCCAGAGTCCTGGGTAAGTTCCCCAGCGACCGATTTGTCACCTCCAGTAGGGATGAGCTCGTGAAAGATCTTAAGGACTTTGTCCTGAAAGTAGACTGCTAGTCTATCACAGACGTTTTGGGAGGGGTTCAGCAGCTGTGTCCCTGGTGGCTCAGAAATCTCCTTTATGACTTTGAATTGCATGCTAGAGGAGTTATCCACCCACATGATCTTTCCAGTTAAAAAACGGGATATGGCCTGGAAGATGGCATGTTTTTATTTCTGCAGAAGAGATTTCTGCTTGACTTTTTCCCTGGGGCAAGGGTCAGCACGCCATTTATGTTCTTGTCTATGGCATTCCCGCCTGAGGGACATGAGCTCTTCCGAGAACCATGTGGCCGAAGGTTTTGCTCTTTTAATAACACAGTTTTTAAAAGGGGCAACAATGTCTAGGGCCTCATTGATCCAATTACAGAAACCCTCTCCAGCGGGAGGGTAAGTAATGTGTGTCCCTTGAGATATCGTAGCCAAGGCGGCCTCCCAATTTGCGGCTGTGATCTTATTCAGTTCCCTACAGCGTATATACCTCAGGTAGGGACCCTTATCCACCTCAATAGGGCATGGTGGAAAAACTTTAAACTCAATCAGCCAGTGATCAGCCCGACTAAGGGGCTGAACTTCCTCAATCACTAAATTATTGTGGTTAGTGAAAATGCCATCCAAGGTGTGAACGACTGTTAACGCCCCCTGAATTGAGCTAGACTTGATCCCAACATTGGTCTCGGTCTCTATCCCCTTCTCTACCCCCAGTCCCTGGGGCCTCCTGAGAAGGCCTGGGGCGGAGGCCTTACCAGTAATAGGTCTGAAGTTACAGTACTGACAGTGTTCTGCCTCCCCTGTAGCTAGGTTAAGCTTTTCCACACACCCCTCATACTACGGTTTTGGGCACAGCTCAAGACGTTGTGACCTAGAGTAGGTTCTTTCCATGGCACCTTTGTCCCCTCTATAAAAACAGGCAGCATGCCTGGCCCCTGGCACCGTCCAGGCGCTGACGGGCGCGTCCCCTGCGCGCCCAGGATTGCACCCTCTCAGATGCCCTGAACCCAGAAATGCAGAAAAGGCTGGACCGCCAACCTCCCAAATGGCAGCCAGCCAGCCAGGGGTCACAGTGCTGGTGCAAGGCGACTCTCTCCCCTCAAACAGGAAAACCCACGATGGACCGGAGAGTCCAGAACAGTGATGGAAGGTCAGAATCCCCAGGAGCGGGGGAAAGAGATCAAAACTCCAACATAGTGCAAGTAAGGAAAATAAAGTAAAAATACAATGTAGGAATCCTAGTTAAAATAGCAATAGAATTACTGTGCTAAAACCCTAATTAATTTACAAATGGCAGTATTGCCAGTAATGCCAGTTAAAGAGTGAGAAGAAGCACGTCTTACTCCTACACGCGTCCGCCATCCCCATTGATCTACAATCCCCATTTTGGATCAATGACAGAGAATTTTTGTAAGTGCTGTGTTATCTGTCAAAAGCAGAATGTGGGCAAGAGAGTTGCTGTGGCCATGAGCCACAGTGGAAAGTCTGATGGTCCCTTCAATCATCTCTAAATTGATTTATGGAAATGCCCCAATGTAACCAATTGAGATATATCCACATCATCATGTGTCTGTTTTCCCGATGGGTTGTGGCATATCCTAACTGTCGTCAAACTATTCATGCGAGCATTGATGCCATCATTCGGGATGACAGTTCATTTTGTATCCGATCAAGGAACTTACTTCAAGAGTGAGATAATGCGGTTACTGTGTACAGCTTTAGGGACTGACTAGAGATTCCACTGTAGCTACAGGCCCGAGGCATCAGGTGTTGGTGAGAGGCTGAACAAGCCAATCAAAGCTAAACTTGCAAAGGCATGTGCCTCTACATCGCTCATAAGGCCTGACACCCTTGAGCATTCGAAGCACCCCTTGCAAAAAAACTGAACTGTCCACTCATGAGTAACCCTGGGCGGAGTTCGCGGAGTTGCACTACGCGGACCACCGCGAAGTGCAAAAAAAACTCTGCAGCACTACGCGGAGCTCCGCAAGCGGCGGAGTTCGATAGAAAAATGCCGTTCGCGGTGATTGCACAGTGCCGGATGCTTGTCCGCACTGTGCAATCTTCGCGAACGGCACCATGCACAGCGCAAGCGGTCCCTGCTTTCCTTTTCTGCCGCTCGAGTAGATTTTTACTCGAGCGGCAGCTTTCTCAACGCGAACGGGCTGTTTCTCAACGCGAGCGGTCGCGACCACTCGCAATGAGAAACCTGACCCCCCGCGTTGAGAAATCACGCCGGGAGGTTGATTTTCCACGCTCGCGCTCGCCAACTTGATGTTGGCGATCGCAAATGAGGAAAAATCTCGCCGGGAGGTTGATTTTCCTCACTCGCGGTCGCCAACTTGACGTTGACGAACGCGAATGAGGTAAAAAACTCCGCTCCGCTATGCAGTGTTTTTCGGAACTCCGCGATCTCCGCGGAGTGCGGAAAACTCTGCAAACTCCGCGGGCGGAGCGGAGCGGAGTGCACTGCCCAGGGTTACTCATGAGGCTCTGATGGTGAGAGCTATGCAAATTCTTTCTCTTCCTGCAGTTGCACTTGTGAATATTACAGATGATATGGTCCTCGAGTACTGCAGGGGATTGTCTGATGTGGTGCATTCTATCTCTCATCAGGTTGAAGCTGCTCTCCAGCCGTTCGAGGGTCTCCAAGGCATGACCTGAACCCTGGTAATTAGATCCACATCAGGAAACATGTCCACAAGTCCTGTTTGGTAAACACTGGAGAGGGCCCATGCAGGTGATCCTGGTCACCGACAATGCTGTCAAGTGCGCCGGCCTGCTCAATTGCATTCAGACTTCCCATACCTAGAGGGCAAGGCATGAAGAGGAAGAAGCGGAGCCAACATCCACTAACTCCTCGAGTCGCCGCAGGTTTGAGGTGTTGGAGGCTTCGGAAGAAGAGGAAGACCCGGCTGAGGGTCCACAGTCTCCATCAGAAAAGCATCACTCAGAGCAAGAGGATGATGAGCGTGCTGTTGTACCAGTGGCACCTGCAATACCGACCAGGAGATTGAGAATTCGCGTCCACTTGGAAATTCGTGGGAGCCTAAAACTAATCTGCCACAGCAAACCTCGCAAGAAATAGAGGTGGGAGGAAGGCCAGGAAGCTCCACCTCGAATAGTGAGTCCACCACTTTAGAGTCAGAGATCTCAAGCACCTCCTAGGGTTGAGGCCCAGCTGAAGACTGCAGGCCAAAGACTACAGCCATCCAAAAGAGACTGTCGACACCTAGGAAGAGACCAGAGCAGATTAGGGAAGACAGTGAGTTAGAAGAACAAGAACAGATTGACATTGTGGATCAAAGCCTGGACTCAACCTGTACCAAGCCACCCAAACTAGATCAAACAGAAGTATTCAGCTCCAGACTGGATGTACCTTGCCAAATTGAAGTTTGACTCTGACGACTGCCTGGCTGACATTGACAAGCCTCCTTGAGATGAAAAGACGCCATCAAGAAAGCCTGTTCACACTGACTAATGACAACCGTTGGAAGGACGGACAGAGAGCTAGGGCAACGACCAGAGGACGTTAGCTCCTTTAGGCGTCAATTTGGCACAGAATAGAAATCCTAGTAGCTTTCAAGATAGGGTAGAGACGAGAAGATAAATACTTACAGGACTAGACGCTCAAGCCAAGATTTCCTTGATCTGATTAAGGCTAACATGGCGCAGCAACACTGCAAAACTTTGCTTGTAAACTTAAACTTGCAAGTAGCTATTTCTGTTTATGTTTGGATGGCTGTTAGACGTCTATTTGTTGAGAAGAGATATTCCTCATATAATAATCATCTCTACTCTTGAACCTGTAGTCAGACCTTCCCCACCTAGCTGTCTCACATTCTACAGTATGAGAGTGTGTATAGGTACAATGCGTATTATCAAAGATAGCTGAATGTGTGAAAGTCACAGAGGTGGAGACTGTTTCGTTTGCGCTTATCTTCCAGTTTCTGCAGTTGTGGGAGCAGCATATTTTTCCTTACCCCTGTCCTACTCATTTCCCTTTTCAGTCTTCTTTAATCTTTTCTATCGTTATCAAACTGCTTTATTCTGATTTTGATGATCCATTAGAAGATATGCCAATTGTCAGTGGTGAAAATCTGTATTACAAAAGGTTTAAATTAAGGGGTCAGTATGAGTATTTGATGATGATGATTATATTCTTTATCCCCGTGACTAATGTGAGTGCTACTAACCAGAGCCTGCATGATGGAACCTGCAAAATTCACCACGACAAGAGAGTATTTATAGACAAATTAAATGAGAGGATAAGGATAGATGAAGAAAGGGGCGAAGTAAAGGCCAGTGCTGAGCACATCATCAGGAAAGGTGAGGAGACACTAAAGGAGCCACCTCTTAGACTAAATATTTAGGTCAACAAGAAGTGATCAGTGTGAATTATATGGCAGCCAGAGGGAAATTGAAACGGTTGAGAAATTAGGATGGAGCGAATGCGAGCACAACTATTTAGTTAAAGTGAAACCCGTCTCAAATCTAGATGCAAGTATAAAAGGGATCTATTATGTATGTGGTAAGTCAACTTATTTCCAGCTACCACATAACTGGACAGTTGTTATGCAGCATTAGTTACCCCCAGGATTTATCATTCTAAGGAGTCAGACTTTCCTCTTGAACAATATATAAGGAGCGTTAAACGTAGCTTTAAACAAATCCTTAGTCATATCGTTGGAGTCTATATTAGTGGCATCAAATGATGAAAGGATTTGGAAGTTATCCATCCTAGTTGACCGGCTCGCCACTAACACAGCTGGTCTTTGACAGGAATAAATAAAGAGATGCTTCCAATGAGAGCTATGATAATGCAAAATCGCCTTGCGCTGGATTTACCTTCGAGAAGGAAGGCAGAGTTTCCAAAGTCATTCACGCTCGGGAATGCTGTGGCTATGTGCCATGTGTAAATAAGCAGCTTGAGAGCTAGATTACTAACATCACGAATATAAAGCATGAATTAACTGAGCTGGGAGAATAAGGTACCTGGGAAGGGTTAGGATCTATGTTCAGATCCATTGAAAGGGGATTTGCTAAGTTAGGAGAATGGCTTCATAATGTAGGTGGAGGAATTCTGAATATGCTTCTAACCCCTCATTTGCTTATATTGTTTGCCATTGCATGTGTGCTTGTTTCCTTGAAGTTTTGCAAAAGGATTTCATCGCAAAATGGTATGGATTGTGGGTATAAGAAGCTGTCAGCAACAAGAGGAAGAAGGAGAAAGATGCTTGATGTAAAGGTTGATGAAATGCAAAGTGTACTTCATGACACCTTGAACGACATGGGCGAATCCAAGAAGAATGATGTTCTATAATGAAGAATTGAACTGATAATTTAAAATCATCAGAGGGGGGTTGTGAGAGCCATTTTCTTTTCATATTAAACACATCATAAACTGGGCTTATGCTAACCTAGGTTGTGTTTACAGTTTCCTCCATCTTGTTCCGACGTCACAAAGTATCACATGTTAACTGTTTTTGTTCTTCTAGTTCCAAATAAAGAACTGTGAGACCTAACCAAGGTTGTTTCAAGTGTCCCAGGCCACTGCTATATAATGTATCAATTGGAATGCTCGAATAAACTGTGGGAATGCTTGGAGATCCAATGCACTACTACTACGAGAGAAACTTCAAATGTGTTCTGTAGTAAAATGTTTCTTCTTTTTCACTTCCCACTGGTGCATAGCCTGAGAACCATATACCCATGTAGAATGTATGAATGTCTGTGTTATAAATCCCATAAAATGATGTGTAGATTTCTATGTACAGGAGATCCTTTCCCCCTACCCGTAGAAGGCGAATCTATGCCGGATTTCACATAGAAATGTACTGAATTCTCTATACTTATGATTTGCATATTTTGCCTCTGAAACTAATTATGGCATGCTCTATGTAAACTGCCTATTAATTATTTATATAAAGCTTGGAATACAACCCTTGTCAGTCATTCTTACAAGAATGTTTATCAAATGCTACTGAGCTTAATCAATTAATCGAAAGTGATGGCTCCAGTCGGGGAGCACCAAGGTCGGTATTGGGACTACACCGCTCCCGGTACTAGCTGTTGGTGCACCAGAAGAGTTAGATTCTGGGATAGTTTTGTGCCCTTTAGAAGATGAGTGCAAATTGCGCTCTCGTGATGCTTTGCACAGCTAATTACCACTAAGAAACACATTCTGAGTTCTGCACAATATTGGGTGTTAATTTTACACATGCTAAATACTG